>JAFBJW010000030.1:177433-777433 GCA_016785235.1 Pseudorhombus dupliciocellatus
CCCCCGCCCCCCCCCCCCCCCCCCCTCACCACCACCACCCCGGACCAGACAGGTCACATAGCAGCAGTGACCTGTCCAGTCGTGTGTGCAATGAGCTCCAATAAGAAAACATGAAGAAGAGCAGGAATGTAAGGAATGAACTGAGCAGTGTGACGGTGTGTTGACATGCTCTGATGCTTCCTACAGGAGGGAATTAGCGGGACGTCTTGGCCCAAAGGGAACTTCATGAACTATAAACTACATCTTATTATTTTAAAGTCAGAAACTGCAAAAAAGGAAGGAAATATCCAACATCTGTGTTGATTCCATCAGATTCCACCATGTTCACCTATTCTAAGCTTCCAAACAGTTACAGGTTAACAGGTTAAACTAATTTATTTATTCTCTCTAACAGTATAAAGCAATAAGTTCATGCTAAACTCAAATTGCTCAGAACTGGTGCATGTGAGCCATAACTTCTTAATGCGTTAACAAGGCTGTAAATAACCAGAGCCGTCCTAGCTGGGTGGAATAATGAAACGGGAATGTGAGACCACCATTGTGGTCGTTTGAGGGTTTTATCGCATTAAAGCTAACATCTTAGTTATGCCTGAGGGCACTTCTCTAAGCTTATTAGATCAACTTTTAAGTTGTTAAGGTTTTTTCTTCCTTCCTAGTGCTCAAGGATGCTCTGCATTTCTTTCGTCTTCCTTCCCGAATAAAAACAAAAATCTGTTTCTGACAGCGCAGACACTTCACCCACAGTTGGATGTTTCAAGAAGTCCTTTCTAAAATACAAAGGTCCCGTCCTCTGTAAGTTCTTGTTCTCCTCTAGGAGCCCCTATTGACTGACTTCCATAATATTTGCACCAACAAGAGCAAGAAAACATCATGTTCAGTTCTTTCAAGTGTTTATCAATAGATATTGTAGTGGGGGCTTGCTCTTTTTGTGCTCAGTAAATATTTACATGTTACTTATTTGGCACTTCACAGGCCTGGCAGCGTCCCACATGGATCCGAGCCCGGCGACCTTTTGTCCCTTCCAGCACCCCCTACTGCACAGGCAAACAGAGGAGGAACCCACGTGCGTACCCACAGTACCACTCTTTCAGCGTGCCACGGCGCCGTCAGAGGACGTGCTGGATTTTATGTGCACGTTTGCCGTGTGCTGTCTCCCTGTCTTAATTTCATATTTGGACAAACACGGGACAAAACACTCGAATCGATACCGAGTATTTTTAAATCGCTTCCACGAAAAGTTTGTTCAGTCAAAAACAAACTATTATTAGCCCGGGTCATGCGGGCTGACCACTGCAAGGTACAAGTCCCAGCCTCAATATCAACAGGCCCTGCACACCCCCCCCCCTATTTCAACCTTTGAGCTAAGATTAGGCGAACTACAGGGAACTGAACATCAGGGCCTGGGGGAATGAGGGGAGGTCAGCGCTAATAGCTTTGACTGGGAAGACTGGTAGATGTTACAGTTGAGGTACTTGGGGATGACTTCATGACTACAAGACGCGTACTAATGTTTTGGAACTATAACAGCATGTTTAGGTTCCTGCAAGTGTTTATCACTGTGCAGTGGAGGTCTGGGAAATTAAGTAAGATTCAATTCTGATGGTACACCACTCAAAACAAGTGGTTCAAATACAAAAAACACTGAAGGTTGTATCCTTTCAACACATGTTTATATAGGCATAAATTCTATGTCATTGTAGCTCAATGTTTGAGAATGTATTTGATGATTTGGATTCAGCTCTGGGGACAAAGGTGAGACAAAGGTGTGTGCGCTGTCTGCAGCGCTCAGCCACGTCTAATTAATTAATAATTAATTTCCATTTCCCCCCTGCTTTGCTGCTATGTTATAGCTAAAGCAGCAATATTACTGCGGAGCATTAATTCAGCCGTGCAGCAGACAGGAATAACCGATGGGCTGATTGTGTGCGCAGCCTGCCGACATCAAATGGAAACACTACCTGCTCAAGTGTTGACTTTTGCTCAAGCTAACAACAGATTTCATCGCCTCTTATTGCCACTGTTAAATTGAAAAAAAAAATATATATATATCAAGTCTCATTATTTTTCTCTCGCACATCTAGATTGTGTCATTAAAAAGGAGAGATGATGCAGCAACAACGACAACACAGCAGATGTTTGTCGCTGTCAGCCAAATACACAAAATCCTTCGCAATCTGGCGACGAGGGACAATCACAAGACACTGGTCTCCTGACTGGAAATACAGGACCAGTTATACAACCAGTATGAGCCATGCTGTCTGAGCCCATTCCGACATGCCAACCCTGTTTTTCTGTGTGTGTTCCTGTGCACACTTAACACAACACCTGGCTTCCACTCTGAAAGCATGCTAACCTATTTGTGTTTTGAACTGTGTGCCCTTGACACAATGCAGGAATGTAAGCCATCGCGCAACCCTCAGTAAACACGTGAAAATGCTTCCTCCCAAACTCCTGGAAAGACGGATGATATTTACCCTGATTTCAAACAAACATTCAGACCCCGTATACAAAATGTTTAGCCTGTTGGATCTGCACGAGGCCGTCTGCTCACAAACCGAAACAAAAAACCTCAGACGGAGGGTCTGGAGAGAGTTTTAAAAACCGACAGTCTCGTTGTGGCATCTACTCATGAATACACTCTTGAAACTGTTGTCAGCTGGGTTAACGGGTATTTTTTCATCAAGGAAAGAGTTAAAAAGAAAAAAAAAACTCTTGACCTGCACTCTGCCTGTCCCTGGGCCTCCCTGCATTGATAAGAGGCCACTTAAGACATCAAGTGAGAGGAAAAGATGCAGAACGGAAAGAAACGCAAGACCAGTGCTGGTGTTTGTTAATGGGCGAGTAAACACAGGCTGTCAGGAAGGAGGAGAGAAGGAGGAGGAGAGAAATGTCAGACAGCATGTGTGTGTGTGTGTGTGTGTGTGTGTGTAGCATGGATATGCATACTTTAGAATCAGCACTGCACTACTGGTTTTGAAGTGATCACTGGTTGTGTCTCAGATATCGAGTTATTGAAATGGTCACTTATCACTTATCAGTTGAGATCTGCATTCAGTCACTCCCTGCATATGAATAATGACAAACGGCAAAACATCCTTGCTTCATTCCTCATTGTATTTCAACAGGATAATGTATAATGAATGAGGAGTTATTTGTTCTTTTCGCGCGTGCGGACACGCACACGCACTCCACCGAGAGATGTCTCAAGATTTATGAATGAGGCTGAGCTGACAGATCGCTTTAAATAATGGAAACTCAAGTCGCAGGGGAACAGAGTCCATGACGCCAATAGGTAGTAAAATTACCCTCGAATCTGCCAAGACCAATAGGCTCCGGCCCTGTCTGCTGCATTCCTCCCCTGCACCGCTCACGCACACTGCCATTTAAGGCTGTTGAGTGTGCTGACAGACTTGAGAAGGCAGAGGAAGATAAAGAGGGGAAGTGCCTCTGATATTCTCCACTGATAAAGCCCTTATTTACCTTTCTGTCATGTGTCTGTCGTTAAGTCTGCGGGGTGTCTATCTGTCGCTGCCTTCTCCCTCACTTCTCCTCCCATCGGCCTGTGCTCCTCTTTTCAAATGAACGCAGTCTTCGGTTGTGCAGGTGTTCGGGTCAAACTACTATAAATAGCCCTGTTGGGAAAAATCTCTGCAGAGATGACGATTTGCCTGCATTCCACTCCAAGAGCAATAAATCGACAGAACATACAAAACATGATATGTTTAGCAGAAACAGGCCTCACAGCGAGTTCTCAGTTTCATCACTTCATCTTGGCTGAAGTGAAATGAGAAGAAAATGACGCACGCTTATTTCAAGCTGCTGCTCTGACATGACGTGACGCATGCTTCCCTCTGTTGGACGACTACCACAACTGCTGCCTGGGATAAAAACCAAGGCACAAATACTGACTCGATAATTTCCAGAAAGTGATTTTTTTTCTTACAGTAAAATATTCCATATACACATGAATAGGAGGATGAAAATGGTAAATGGTAAAAATGTTGGGAATATGTGGTTGTAAACTCCTCTTCTGTCTAATGTATTCCACATAATGGCATGAGAGTGCATGGATCTAAAATGAACTACAGTCTGTTTTTCATGAATTATTTAATAAATGGCTTTTGGTAGAATGCCACCGTTCTCTCTATGTAAATGTGTAAAAGTGCAGTTTGTGTGAACCCAGGCATAAATACTTTATATTACAAGTTGAATGCTGTGATTGTCTCTCTCTTCACATTATGCTTTGTTTTTCAGTGAGTTGCTCATTGTGTAGGAGAACGGCTGCATCTCATTGTCAGGAGGTGGCCAGCTAAAACACTGAAAACATGTACAGTCTCTACAGTCTCGATAATGGAAGCACAGTTGAATTATATAAAAAAAAAAAAATGCTTACGCACTTTTGCTCTCTGTTCAGCAGAGAGCTTATTTAAATGCAAATGAAGCTGAGTGCCATTTCATGTGCAGTTAATATTTTAACATTCTTAACCTACATAACAGTGACTTCAATGCTACTCGTAAATGCTACTTAAAGGGGAGGGGAAAAATAATTCTTAATTCTGTAGTGAATGTTGTCTGTAAGACTTTTCCATGCACAAGTTGTGCTGGTGGCAGTTACAATACACATTTCATGTGTCGTGTAAGTTTTTTTTTTTTTTTTTTGCTGTGCACCATTTCAGAAAGAACATTGCACGATGTATACAGCCGAACAGTGTTGTGCACTTGCGCTATTTGACCACTGGGTGTCGCTCTTTTTTTAAACCAGTGCACTGAAATTCAGGGCCAAGCTGTTAAATCATTAACACACGACTTAAGGTAGCAGCGACATTGCACTGTACTTAAATGATTCACAAAGTATTTGTATGCATGTTTAAATAAAAACAACTGTGTTCCAGTACAAATGGTAATACTGGGTGAAGCTGCTTACCTTCCTCCCGGAGAACAGCATACACAGCTGATGCATTGAGCCTCCATTCTTGGTCAGCTCTTTCTTCAGGGTTTTGGGCGACGGCAGCGTCCAGCCGCCCTTGTGGTGCACGCCCCCGGCCTCCAGGCAGTTGATGGCGTTGTCCGAGGTGAAACAGGGCGCGCGGGGATCCTGCAGGAGGCTCCCCTCGCTGTGGGTGCGCCTGCGCAGGGAGTTCTGCACGCTGAGCCCGCCCCCGCCGTGCTTCTCACAGGTGGCCCCCTCCACCATGCTGCGCCGCTTGCTGTCGCTCCTCTGCAGGTAGGCGTCGTCGCTGTCGTCTTCGTCGTCTTCGTCGTCCGACTCGTCCTCGTCGTCCTCGTCCTCGTCGTAGTCTTCTTCGTCGGTGTTGGGCGAGGAGAGGGCATCGGCGCTGAAGGAGCGGTCCAGGCGCAGCTCGGGGATGACAAATGACGAGGAGGAGGACGACGGCGGAGCGTTGGTGTCGGGAGGCTCCGAGGCGTTGTCCTCATCCGTGTTTGACACCACCGGGTTCAGGTTGACCTCCTCTTCATTCATCTCACCCTCCTCCTCCCCTCTGTAATAGGGCCTCTCCTCCTCCTCGCTCACAACACTCCTTCTACTGGCCCCATCTTCCTCCTCTTCCGTGTGCACCCCGTTCTTCATCTGTCTCCAGATCTCCATCTCATTTCCCTCTATGCTCTTGCAGTCCTCACCCTCGGTGGAGGGAGGAGGCGTGGGAGGCACCTTGTGTCGCTCCTCCGAACCCAGCAGGCCACCAAGGGGCATGTAGACCTCATCCAGAGGGGTAAGGGACTCAGAGGGGTGGGGGCTTCCCAGGGTCCGGGGCTCCGAGGGGCTGGAAGGATAGAGACTGCTCTCCTCGCCTTCTGAGCTGCGGGTGGGCAGGTGGAGGCACACGCCTCCTCGATCACCTCCTACTCCGCCCAGTTCACACGGAGGTTCATCCACCTTAGGCTCCAACATCTGCAGAAGGGCAGAGGGAGAGGAAAGATGGAAGCAAAGTTAGTCCCGTCTGTCTGTTCCATCCATGGTCTGTACACATTTATCAAACAACAGATTCAATAAAGCATGATGGAGATCCATTTGTCACATCTTGTCAGGCTGCGCTCTGGAGCAGGCAGTCTGCGATTCGAATCTGTGTCTGCCCCAGAGAAAGACGACTTACTGAGCCCTAACAGGCCACAGATCAGCTCTAACATGGAGGCAACATGTCTGGGGCTGGAGAGGAGCTGATCGCATTAGTCCACAACAAGAGAACTGAGTCATAGTCCGATTCGTTCTGGGGCTGTACTTCATTTTCAGGTTTGGGTCGATTCCCTTTTCATCTGAGGCCCTTGAAACTTTGCTTTCCTCCACATCAGGAGCATGCACAAACACAGAGCACAGAGCACGCTGTCAAACGATGCGAGCGACAGCATAAAAAAGCAGATAACACATCTTGTGGGTAATTTTGGCTCATCTCAATGATAATGTCATCAGCCTGACAAAAGGCTAAGCTGAGAGCAGATTGTAATATCCGTGCCAGTGAGCTCATATTGTGATGCGCTGTTGTTTTCCTCACCCATGCTGCCACTGTACTACGCCAGAGCCTCCGGCACCGATTCAGTCAAACTAAGCTGCAACTGAGCCCTCGGGGGCTGTGGATTAA
Organism: Pseudorhombus dupliciocellatus; assembly: GCA_016785235.1. Lineage (NCBI taxonomy): Eukaryota > Metazoa > Chordata > Actinopteri > Pleuronectiformes > Paralichthyidae > Pseudorhombus > Pseudorhombus dupliciocellatus. Next base: position 184,030 of record JAFBJW010000030.1, read on the forward strand.
AAAAATAAATAAAAAAATACAGTGGCGGCACCAGCAACATTTATCTTCCTCTTCTGACGTGTTGCTTTCATTTCAAAAATACAACAACTTCATTTTTCACCCAAAACGAATGCACACACAGAACCTCTCCGCTGCTCCATAACGGAGCCGCCAGTAGGCGGATCATTACCAATGCGTTGTGAGTGGGCCAGCGTCACTCAGTCCCTCGGAATTTCAAACTGGATCAGATCATCAGGAGTTGTGAGCGATGCTGAATATTTTCATGAGTTTTGAGTCATCCGAATTTAGCGTGGCTACAAGCAGGTTTTCCATCAAACTTGTACACGTGAAAAGGTCCCAGAGTGCAAAACCTCCTTCATTTAGTTAGGGTAATGTGTGCTAACTGACACATTAACATATACAGAAAATGAAATTAAACCTCGGAGATACAAATATCTTGTTGTGCAACGCAGGCCGGCAGAGTCACGAGTCGTCGGCCCAGTCAAGGAAATGAATCGTACCTTCTCTCAGACTGCGGCGAGTCTAGTGAAGGCTTTCATTGTGCTGGTCAAGTCAACCCATGATGACAAGCTGCAGTCACAAGACGCCCCCGCTCTAATCGGAGATAATGCCGCCTCCTCTCAGACAGCTCTCATGATATTTTATAAGCTGTTTGTGTGCTCGAATTAGTTTCATTCAGATAGCGTCGCCCCTGCTCACCCTTGCCTCTCAACTTTTGACCTGCGCTCAGAAACTCAGGGAGGGGCGGTTGGGAATTATTGATGCAGGACGTGTGCGGAAGATAAATGATTAAAAAAGCAGAAGCGGTTATTTGCATCCTGAGTGGCGTGAGATATGATTTGCCTCAGCTGCGTGTGTGCCCAATCTGAACATGGTGCCTCTGGATACAGGAATAGGACGGGGAGGTCTGGAATTGACACAACCTCTGCATCTCATGCAACCTCCCTTCAGGTAGATTTGCTATTAGCAATAATTATCCACTACGGTAGATTTACTACACGTGAAGCAGAGCTAAACTTTACAAAGGGGAAGCTGTGTGTTAATAAGTGCTAAACTGCTGGTGAATAAGTTACGAGCGGGACCTCGCCATAGAGTCAGGACGGAGAGATGGAAATGCAGAAGTTGCACCAGACGATTTTGGCAACTGAGCCACAGATGAAAACATTCAAGCGATAGAATACTAATTGCAAACCCCCAGCAGGAGCAGGAGCAGCCTGGATCCTGTCTCCTAATCCCCGACCTCTGTTTAGTCAAGCCCGGTGTTTAACAGGCCGTTTCCTTGTCTGTTTGGGTGGTGTCTGTTTCACTATTTCCCAGTGCGGCTGCAGTGAAGTCACAAGAACTGGGACTATAAATATAAACTTGCCTTCTCCTGAAGCCCAGCCTCCCCCAAGGTGATTCCAGACCGCTCATTTTCCCTCCTAACTACCTCTTAACCTCGCTGTGATCCGATCTAAATGCGTCACAGCGGTGTTACTACCAAGACATCAAGGCTTCTACTGATTATGTGAGGTGTATTTTTAGAGTGAAATGGACATTCATAAAATTTTATCCCGGGGAGGGTGGGGGGGGTAAAGCCTCTGTTACATCTGTTTCCTGTTCTTTCTTTGGTCATGTTGCTCCAAATCGGAACCCAGAGTGAGGAACTCAGGACTCGGGTTGTTTTATCACTGGACATATGTTGAAACATTAACATCTCGGTTTAGTGGCAGCATCATTTCAAGGCTAATAAAAAATAAACCATAAAACATAAAACATATGCATTAATGTATTCATCTAGAAAGCTTTGGCAAGTTAGGACAATTACAATTTCACCTCCACTCCACTAACCTTCTCTGTTCAATGAGCTTCAACAGATGAACCACAAGCTAATGGGACCTTGTGGAGCGCACTGTTGTCCTGCTCTATTTACTGTATATGCGTGCAGGACACACATACTCAGTGGTCATTCAGCAGAATAAATTTGAATACAAAGCCAGCACTAAAAGGCAGAGAGAGCAGGATGAGGGGTAAGAGAGTAAATAGATGGAGGACACGATGTGGATAAGACCAGCAGAGGGGCGGAGGGGAGCTGGCGATAGGTAATGACGGGGAACTGCAGTGAGTAAGTGGACGAGGACAGAGAGGGGGACATAAAGCGACAGCACTGCAAGTAAATCTTCTAAATGTCTGTCTTGGTTTTTAATGCAAATGGGGCATTAACACAATCAGGTCTCGTCAGTGACCTAACGAGCTGACGACGACCTTTCCTGAGACACGGGGATTTATGAATTTATGGGTTTGGTTTTGTTTAATGGTCCAGGATCAAACAGTTGCTCACAGAGAAGATGTGATTTATTGTCTGGGCGGCCGACTCCACCCCCCTCAAAAGTATGCTTCATCATGTTCGAAATCAAGCCTGTGCATTTTCTCTCCGGGTCTGGAGGCGGCCATGAGGGCGACTGGCATTTTACCATGAGTAAGTGAGCACTAGAGTCAATTTCACTTCAGCTCGTTTTACACATTGCATACAATTCTTAATGTGCAATGTCCCGAAAATGGAGGAAATCAATTGTACATCATTGCTCTGGGTCTAAAAATAGGAAGCAAGAACAAGCCACTGTTCCGAGTGATAAAACACATGCATGCCATTGACCATCCGGCTGTGTGCTGCCATGCAGATGTCTTCACACTGTAATGCTCACATGATAAATCCTTCAGATGTAGGTCGCTCCCAGCCTTTATTCAGACACCACCCTCTGGACATTTACTACACGTGTTGCTGAAGATGCCATGACACCATGTTTGATCCATCATGACGAGCAATGGGAGGATTATCACCTTTCCCATTTATTGGTCTGCTGACCAGCATTTTCTTTCATTTGGAATCCCAGCTGGGTTTGCGTCCACAGGAGGAGAAATCACTATAATGTCCAATGCAAGGGAAATCTGAGAAAAGGGGCCTGCTGGCTTAGAAACCAAAACATACTGTACATGCTTGACAGCCTCTGGATCCCAAAATAGGAGGATCTTTAAAGCCAAACTGGGGAACGGAGGGAATCCACCCTTGGCCTTATTTCCTGCATTCCATGAATATGTTAAAGTGGAGTTAAGGGACAAAAGCTACACCTCAGATTTTCATTATTATTTGGTATTCCAATTTCAGTGTCCTGAATTAGTTCAGGAGTGGCAACTGATGATCTAAGGAGGTGAAGTTATGATCTTGTAAACAGTGAATTAAGGAAGTTAGACCTCCTCCTGTTAAGGAACTCATGCAGGGTGTTGTTAAAAGTGAAAACCTCCAAAGCCCTATTTCTGTAATGCACCACTGGAGATTTCTAATGAGAAATAATGACCTCATTTTGGAAAAATAATGATATTCTGAAAGTCTAAATCGCTCAAGGTTGACGTCTCAGAATAAAAGGCAAAAGTACAGAACACACACACGCACACACACTCTTGTGGACTGTCACCCAGAGTCGGCCATGTGAACTCTGTCCCACAGTTACCATGGAAATGAGAGACCCATCCCAGGGGAGCAGCTGTGCTGCGTGTTCTCCAAAAGCTAAAGATGCACCCTATGAACTCTGTCATCTTCGTTTCCCCCGAACCCCTCCCTCGCTTCTCAATTTCAAGGTGCCATCTTTCATCTTTATCTCTTCCCTTCCCTTTCCTCTATTTAATTTCCTGAGTCCGAGACTATTATAAGTAAGACGTTACATTAAAGAGCGTTAAAGCCTCCCTCTCCTCCACGTTAATATTAATGGTTTACACCAAAATCCACAAAAAAATCTACCTCATTCTATCCAGCACAACTCGTACTGTTTATGTTCTTGCTTGTCTCTCTCTCTCCTACTAAGATGGCTGGCAGGATGTCCATGTGATGTCCCCAATCAGTCTGTATTAACCTTGTTATTCAGTCTCCTTTACACACTGATTTATCAACTGATAGACTAGAAGAAACATGTGAGGTCAGATACGTCGCGCCATTGCTTCCTGTTAATATGGCGCCACGGGAAAACATGTTGAGAGTGAAGATACAGAAGCAAAGATTAGAACTTGGGTCACTCGCACACTTTTATAAGTGTAGCCATATCGTGATTAACGGTTGTTTTGAGTCAAGGCCTCTGAGGGGTTTGTACTGAGGCAGCGATCCTTAAACGATAAGAGGGAAAACTGAGGGAATGGAAAAACATCGTTATTAATCATTATTATTGACACGTGCGTGAGGAGCATTTGTATGTGCTCCTGTTGTGTTTCGCATTTAGAGCAACACCTACTGTGAAATCAAAGGTGTGCGATACATACAAGAGTGTTGCCTGTGATGTCCACCACTACTGAGCCAACGTTCTACGTTTCTCAAATTAAAAACATAAATTACATTTTATTACGTAACCCTCAGGTAGACAAACCAATTTCATTCAGATAAGAGCTCAAATCATTACAAAGAGGGAATAAAAACTCATTCTCTTAAAAATAATAATAGAAGGTAAACAGAATACAGTAAGGACTTGAACTGAAACATGTTTAACAACCTTGGTACAATAAAATAAATTGGAGGCATGAACTAAAATCAACGTGTACCCAGAGTTTCGGTGACTTCACCTGCTTGGGGATGTGATCGTTATCTCACAGTTACAGCAGATTTGTTTTCTAGCGCAATTTAAAAACCGCATTATTATCCACTTACATAATTTACGTGGCAGGCTGTTACGTAAACTCAATGATGCACAGTTTATTTCCTGCATTCCTGCAATCACGGGCCATAAATCAAACAAACTCAAACCGCTCTGTCTACAACCATCGTGTATAACTCGATCTGATGATGACCCCTAACCACTAATATTACAGTGTCATTATAGGTCCATTATAATATATATTACCCATGTTTGTGGTTTGCTGATTTAAGGATCATTACTGCTTTGTGTGATACCAATGACTTGTTAAGTGGCCTCGCTGTAGACGATCGGCCTCATCATATGCACCACTACGCACCGGAGAGAAGAGCAATGACACGGGAAAAGTGTTTTAAGTGTCTGGCCCCTCCTTTTTTATCAGTCCAAATGAGAGGGAGAAAGCAGGTCAGTAAATCTGCTGTGTGTTCTGCATTCAAGTATTTCTGTAGGTGCAGACTTTGCATGGACTCAGTTGTACACAATAATACATCAAAGTTGCGGAAGTTCAGTATTACTCCAGGAACACTTGCCGCTGACTTAAACTTTGAAGACGTCAACTGAATTCTATCAGCTCATTTATATTTCAGCTCAAAACTGGGAGCTGGCGGAGGAACCCGCCCAGCAGGTATCGATGTTTGTGTTGAAGCTCCGGCCCTCACATTTCGATAAAGCTCATCTTAAGAATGCCAGCCATGCAGTGTCTCCCATAAGACCCCAAGAATATTGTAAGCATACAAATTCATGATTCGTTTGCTCAAACAAACGAAAGAAAAGAGAGAGAGGGGAGGGGGAGGGAAGGACGGAGGGGGGAAAGGAGACTGAGGAGGGGTGACATCCAAAGATGCAAAGGCATTATTGATAGAAGCCGAGGGTAAAGAGAGAAAATGTCATTGACGTAACTTGCCCCGTGACGCCAGGCAGCTGAAGACAATGTGACCACTGAGAAGGCTGGAAAAGGCCTTCACAGAGGGAGTGGAGAGGGGTCTGTGTGTCTGTGAGAGAGCGAGAGAGAGAGAGCGAGAGAGAGAGAGAGAGAAGATGCATCTCTCCTTTGTTTGGTTTGTGTCTTCGTGTGCATGTGAATGTGCAAACATGGGATTTTGATCTTGTTTCTGTCTCAGGTTAAAGCAGGTTGTTAATAATCGTCTCAGGCTTCAGAGATTAAAAGGCGAGGAGGAGATGAGGGGGACTTTGCTTGATTCTTGACACACACTGCAGGGAAATTCATTCAATATACAAATTTGCACTGTTGCTATTTGCGTATGAACAGACACCAAAACAGACTCCACCACCAATCATCTAAGCCCGTCCATTTAAGAAGAGAATATCCTCACTTTTCCCTTAATGAGGAAAAAAAAACAAAAACAAAACAAGCAATTTTCCCCAGTGTGCATCCACATGTTGTGTTTTTTCCCTGTGGTCCCTGTGTTTGCACTCTCCTCTTGTCTCCATCACTTTCAGCTTGGCTCTTACACGCTTTACAGTATGTCTTCTTAATGGCTTTCTCCCCCCCCACACACTCTCTAGCCTAGGCAGAAAACGGCTGAATTTAGAGCGCAGAGCGGAAAGCAAGCAAACACAGAGAAAGATGCAGAAAAAGTTAAATGAATGAAAACAAAGCATGACACCAACCCCTCGTGTCCACGCCTGTCGTCAAGATACCCAGTGACAAATAAGTCTTTATTGCTTTTTCCTATCATTCCTCTCATCTCCCCGTCTCTGTGTGACCGAACCCCTCCCCGTCTCCCAGCAGCAACAGTATCAACATCTCAAACTACCTGGTTGGAAACAGAAAATCCCCTTTTCCTCGAAACCAAAAGTACCAGAAAAAAACATCACCTCTGTTGATAACTCATGAAAGGAATAAAGTTACAGGGGAACGCAACCCTACCTGGCAAGAGGAAGCAGTTCCAGGTTACAATCCAGTAGAGGCAGATGCAGACACTCCACACACCCCCATTAAAGTGGCCTACTTCCTCTGTCAAACTGGTGTGTGTGTGTGTGTGTGTGTGTGTGATTCTGTCAGTGTGGGCTAGGTCAACTGAAGAGTGCCGAGACGGAGCGAGGGAGAAAGAGAGAACGAGAGGGGAAGAGAGCAAATGCCCATGAGGCAAAGAAGGTGGACTCCCAAGCTGCACAAACAAGTGAGGAGGAAAGAGGGAGAGGGCAGAAGGGGGGAGAGAGAGAGAGAGAGAGAGAGAGAGGGAGAGAGGGAGAGGGAGGGAGGGAGGAGATAGAGATAATGACAAGAGACAAATGAGCAGCGAGAGCTCGGAGAGAAGCATATGTGTGCTGTGTCCGTCCACCAAACACACTGATGTATACGGTGGCCCTGACATATGTGTGTACACAATACACATATTCATCTATCACGACAATCACCCACCTCCACCCCCCCACCTCCTTCCACCTCCTCCCACCTCCTCCCCCAGTTCTCTGCAAGAACATTAAGCCACTGCAGCCGGGTCCCACAGGATGCACAAGGCACACAATGGACACATATCCATTGTAAACACACACACACACGCACACGGAGACTATGGAGTTAGGACACACCTACGTCACACGCTGCAGCCGCCCAGTCACGAGTTAATAATATATGAAAGAGGAACTTTGGAAGATTGTAAAAACTTCCTTACGTGAAGTTTATCCTCTGTGGCTCAGATTTAAATAAAAACCTTTACATCTGATGTGTTAGTCTCAACCAAGGACCTCTGGGTATGAATCAGAGTCACATGAACCTTTATGTAAATTCCCCAGCTGTGATAGACCTGCAGGAATCCTTTCATTGTTCCTTCCGGTGACCTCACTGTTGTTATGTATTATAAAGTACTGTTTGCTCCCCAAAGCTTCTCTGAGTCACAGCTTGCCACTGTGCCCTTGCTCTGGATGACATCATGCGCCATTTCTATTCAAACATTGTCAAAACCAGTCAGAATCCAGCGAGTGAGCTGAACATTGTTAACCCACTTTTGGAAATGATTGTGACTTCTGCCTCCAGCAGCTTGTGTCTGATTGTTATTCCATAAAGGCAATTACGCTTTTCTGAGGTTGTCAAGTAAACAACCAATAAAACATCGAACCAGCACAGGAGACTGAGCGAAAGCTGCTGCATCACTGCTTGGGATCACACGGCAGCTCCTTCTCTCATTCTGCTGCTGGAAACTGTCAAGATGCAATAAGTGGGTTTCCTTCAGCAAAACTTAAGTCAATGAAATATACAACAAAAAAATCTAGATAAATAAGTAAGAATAAACAAGTCGACGCTGTCATGTCGTCCATCTTTGTACGCAGTCTATGGTTTTAAAACTTAGTGCTAGATGTAACTGTGAGTCGCTACATGTGATAGAATCATAAATCGCGGAGCCGCTGCACGCTCTGTGTCTTCCACTCGTTCACACATCCACTCTCTTTGCTGTCAAGAGCCTCTCTGTGCTACTTAGAGAAAGGCTTCTGTATCAAGCAACATTTGACGTTGAGAGGACAAAGACACACACACCTGCTGTCTCTCTCCGTGTGTTTCCTCAGGTCGACTACACATCACTGACAATATCCCTACAGAGGGAAATGTCTTTCACAAACACAATGGTTTCCTGTGCGGCACTTCAACACGGGTAACTTCAAAAACGCGAACTTAAAGCAGCCGCGCTGATGCACATTCAACAGCCGACGGCTGAAGAGCCCGTGTTAATAAATGTGCATCAATTCTGTGAATGCTCGCAATAAACACAAGGCAGTAAAAAGACGGGAGTAAAATCCCCTGCCCTGGGAACGCTTAGCCAGGGAATAAATCACATATGTGGTATTTGTGAGATTTCTCCAGTCCTCCTGGCTCAAAGTGTGATTTTCCTTTAAAAAGGAAGCGTTAATGAGGAAGACAACTATCTAATCCCCAAACCTCCACGATTCAGATGAAAGCAAATAGTACAAATGTTAAATTGAAAATCCAAAGTTGAATGCGAGAAACGTATAAATAGTTGTGACTTCACCTCCAGCAGTGTTTGCAGGACGGTCGGGAATGCGGCACACACAACCACCAACCTGTACACGACTAAATCTGCACACAGTTACACACTTCTACCATGGTTAATAAGCAGAAAAACACAATAACCCTAATCTCTCCTCAGGGGCAGCAGCAGCACAAGCACAAAGAGCGAACAGTTTGACCTTCACCACAGCAGTAGACCAGAGAGAGAGTACGTTACCTTAGACACAGGCATCTGGAGGACAAGTGTGTTGTCTTGAGTATGCAAAGTGTGTTACTGCTTGTGCGTGAGCGTCCCGGAGTGCAACAAAGAATGGCACAGTTCCTCCACGCTCACACACACACACACACCCATGAGGAGCATGTGTGCCGCGTGAACAGATACAAGCTGCTAATCCAATGTGACCAAATGTGATTCCCCCCCCCCCCCCGTTCGTTTTCAGGATGTTTTCTCCTCCTTGCTCTGTTTCTTGTCTGTTGTTGCAGTCCCAGTTTGTGCCCCCAGCTTAATAATAACGTGCATGACAACGTGTGTGCGAAAGGGGGAGAGATGGAGAGAGAGAGAGAGAGAGAGCAGGGGGGAGGTGTAAAACAGGATTCGATGAAGGGGGGGGTATGAAAAATAAAGGACAACTGGAATCAGGGAGCAACAGAGGTGTGAGGGTGAAAGGAGGAATTGCAAAAATGTAAAAATGTGTTTGAAATGTGGAGGGAGAGATGGTTAAGAAAAGATCAAACGCAACAAACTCTCGGGGGACCAAAGCCGTCAGTGTCCTTCAGTCTCCCTCTCTCGCCATCCCTACCTCTCTTCCGCCCTCCGCGTGCTATTTTTAGAAGTTACTGTGGTGTAAATCAAAGTACTGAATCAAAACCTATCAAAGAGCAGGATGTTAAGGGCCACGTCTTTCACACCTAATAAAACACACACGCACGCGCACACATCTGTTACAATGGCCGTGTGTCTGCATCAGACCTGAAGGGAGCGATGTAAGCTATTCATAAGGCCTTATCTAATCATGTCATGTGCTAATATATAACGGGCTTTTCCAAACAGCTATTTTAAACATCATGTCAATTGGCCCTCACACACACACCCGCGTGCCCGCTTCCAGAAATATTTCCCATAAAGTAATAATTGACATTTCAGAAGTAGAATATCAACTAACAGTAAACTGGATGTTCCCTTGTTTACTTGTTTGAAACATTTCTCGCACTTTGCTCTGGTTCTGCCCCCCCCCCCCCCCCTGTCAGCGGGTAACAGAATGCTCTCAACTTCTCGGTCTCACTGCGATCATCAGTTACATAATGATCCTGTAGTATTGAAAAATGCACTTCTGGCCACGTTATTAAATTCATTAATAATATCATTTCAAAGAGAATGTGGGCCCCGCTGCCTGCTCGGTGGAGCACATGTCACTTTTCTGCGTAAATAAAATGAGAGTGAATTGATTTTATGCTCGGCTGTGCCTCCTTAGGACTCAGTCCACGAGGCTCTTATGCATACTCGCTGATGCATAATTACCATTATATAACGCGGTTATGAATAAGTTAAAGGTGAGCTAAGATAAAGCCAAACACAACGGCATCAAAGGGAAATCATTAATGTTTAAGAAGAAACAAGGGAATGAATGGTTCGGAATAACATCACAGAGCGGGGCGGGAGCCAGCCCCCGCTGGTATTTGTGCGCGTGTGCATGTGCGTTAATGACACAGAGATAAACAAAGATGGAGATAACGGGATTTTAAAGAGCTATGAGCGATGGAAACACGACACCTGCATGAACGCTGCACCATTTCTTGCGCAAGGTAAGGGTGTGCACGGAGCGTCCAGGTATGAATGCACGGAACACAACCAATGTTTGTGTTCCTAACGTTTCTATCTTGGCAATGACACGCAGCAGCGACCTCGTTCATCATATCGTGCGAGAATGACAAGACAGTGAGGTTCGGATGTGATGGTTTCTGGCACTTCCCTGACGTGGAACATGACTCAACAAGGGGGGAGACAACAAGCAGGCACACTCCTCTAATCTTTTTTAAATAACAAACGTGCACACTAAACTAAAGGAGGTATTAGAGGAGGGTGGGAGAAGAGATTAGGAGAGAGAAGATGTGGGCTCTGGTAGAAATTGAAAAAAAGAAAAAAGAAAAGATGAGTTGTGATGTTTTGCAACCTATATGTTTTCATCAGCGTTCCCTTCGCCTCGCCAGAAATAAATGGCACCGCCCACCTGCCCCCAACTTCTCCGCAGCCATTAAATCCTTTTAGGAACATAAAACGCCCTTTCAACAGATCTCACGTCATCAAATGTTTCAGCGTTGGTTCCATGTAAACCAGTTCAAAATCACACTTCAAAAGGTAACGCAGACTAAAAAATGGCGTGCGTGTGTAAAAGTGGGGAGCACAGACGAGACAAATGGAATTCATCCGTGTTCAATTCGAGACAATGAAGGGGAAAGAGTGTTTGTTGCATGGAAAAGAAATGAGGCCAAGAGGAATGCTCGTCACATGCTCGTACCCATGCCGCCTGGATAACACTTTACATTCAGATCCTTCGCTTGGACCGCGCTGAGTGCGGTGGACACAGTTTCCCAGTTCATAAACAATGTAAGCGCTCTAATTAATTCTGTTTATAATCCCCCGCTGGAGATAAAACGACAGCCTGTCTCAGTCACATCCTCACTGCACATCCAGCTTGTTAGCGTTTACCTCGCGCTGTTCAGTCTGTCAGTGTCTCCTGTTGGCGCCGTCCCTCCTTCTCCTGCCAACCCAAAGCTTGGATCCCAGCGGCTGCATCTGCCACTGTCTCAGCATGCTGTCCAACACCAGGAAACCACTTTAAACATTCTTCCTTCACTCTCACTGCTGCCTTCCTGACTGTTCCCTCTCTCGGCCACAACGACCACGAGATGTGTCTCACCAAATAAAAACCTGATGATAATAATTTGTGTTCCCATGTATTTCAAACTGAAGCAGCGCATTCAACTCCCCATCACGTTTCTGCTTTAAATGCAGTGTCCCACAGTAGTGAGACACTCTGCTCGATAGATGCATATTCACTGATACTTCCTTTCTGTCCAGAGCCGGCCACAGTGGAAGGATGTGGACGAGCGGTAAGACAGACGAGAGGACAGACCTTTCATTCTTTGGTTGCTTCATGAATGAATAGATTTGACACGTGAAGCGACAGAGTGGGACAGAGAGGGGGAGAGAGAGAGAGAGAGAGGGTCCCTGTCACACCACGTCACTGCTCCCTCCGACATAAACCCTGTATTATAACCCGCTCCAACAGATTCTCATGAATGTGAAATGAGGGCGGAGTAAGAGGACAGAGCGAGCTGTGGCCGCAACTTCAACAGATTCACTTTGTTCATTAGCAGCCATGTTGTTTTCATTGCTCATGTGAGCCTATGATCTCATGTTGGAAATTAATGCAATTTTTATTGACTATAGTTCTTCAGCCTTAAAGAAGGAGTGGCAGCATTACTCATCAGTGGCTAATTGTCCCAAGATGAAGTGGCTGTTGTTCTCAAAACTGCATACACTCAATGCAGCGTGTGTGTGTGTGTGTGTGTGTGTGTGTGTGTGTGTGTGTGTGTGTGTGTAGCTGAACAAATTTCTTTTTCCGACAGCTTAGAGGGTAATGCTGTCAAGACGAGAATGTTCCAGAAGCTTTGAAAGAAGGAGAATAATTCACTGTAAGGCAACAGACCACATGGCTCAAATACAACTCCATGTTTATATACTGATAATGAAGAGTCCTAATTTAGGACCTTCGACTTGAAGTTTCTAACAGAATATAATGTATGCTTTTATTCTGAAGGCCAAGACAGCTGCAGGTACAGCCACACTGTGCTTCGAATGAATTTGCCATGCACGCAACCACTGAAACATTGTGAAGCCACAGTTTGCCATAGTGTGATGTAAAATAAATGAAGTGACAAACCGTGAGGAACCAATTCCATGGTGTGTATTTGTAGTGGTTACGTGTAATGTTGGAAAAGCTAATGCATTCAGAAATTGTAGTGGCCACAATAGTCTGATAAACATCATGATACATTCAGCTGAATTATCAGACCTGAAGTCAGATGTTTGAGAGACACTCGCTAACAAAAGCAATGCTGACATCTTTAATCTTTTTTCTCAAGCCTTAAAAAAAAATAAAAAAATCTCTCATTTATCTGATGACCTTTAACCACCTCCCATCAAACTCACTTTGTCGTTATTAAGCTTCGCTATAACCTGTTATTTGTATTATGGAGTCAGAGACAGAGGCAGAGGCCTCATTTACTCAAGATGAGTCACCATAAATATTTGCCCCAAGTCGGCTGTTTACCATCTGCCGTCTTTAAACGAAGCTCCGCACAGAGCTGATACCAGCATCCTGCTCCGCTCTCAGAGGGACGGGAGAATTATATAATCTTCCAGTGAAAAGGCTCATGTCCAGATTTTTCCCAAACGGAAGCGAACAAAGTGGTTATGTGGATCGGAGGAAGTCAGGCTGCTGCTGACATCAACACGGCGGCGGCGGTAACCGCACTCGCTCTGAAAATATAAATATAATTGAACAGATGTTGATTCTGCTCTCGCTGCACACTTCAGCGCTGCGTTTGAGTACAATGTGCCGGCTTCAGCCAAGTGTGGATTTCCTCAGCTTTGTGCATGAGAGGACAAATGCAGTTTCTGATATGTGTGATTCCACCAGAATTTTTTTTTAAAGCTCTCTCTCTGTTTTTTTCATTGATGATACACTTCAAGGTTTACACAGTGAGTTCTAGTGTTGACTCTGCAGTAACATAGAGGCCGATATTGAGTTATTTAAGAAAAGGAATACTTGCATGTGTCAAATTCTGGAACTAGAAATTATTGCCATCATCTTTAAGCTTTTTTTTTTTTTAAATCTAACTAATGGAAGCAACTGGCCTACATGTGTCTCTGGAAATACCAACAGGAAGATGGCCCAATGGCATTTCCTCCTCTTCTTCATTCTTGACTAAGATTTGGATGTCATTAAACACACTTGGAGTTGGCTGAACACAAACTGTCTGCCTCTAAGGTATTCGGCTGAAATGCAATCAAAAGTGAACTAATTTGTCTCGATGTAAAAAGTGCATGATTAAGCATGAATCTCTCGCCCCTCGGGGCAACAGTTAGATTTGCATTTAATAAAAAGATAAGTACAAATGCCTCTGGTGACTCCGATTAAGACGATATACATATGGAGGACATGCATTTCGAGTTTCACAAAAAAAAAAAAAAAAAAGAATCATCAGCTCTTGCTGGAATATTAATGTGTTTCCATCTCGACGGCAAAATGTGCGATTTTGATTCCGTAGACATTTCAAGACATTTCATGAAACGTAGACGTTTCATCTGGACACTGGAACGCCTGGTGGCATTTATTACAACACTTATTAAATGCCAGATTGCACTAAAACAAGAGCCTTCCTGAACCCGTGGCGGCTGACATTGCTTTGATAAGATCCATAGGGAGGTAGTCACATTCAGAGGACGTCTGGGGCGCATGTGGACACATTCTTTTCGTGCACAAACGCATCCTTGGTCACATCGACGGAGCTGTCGTCCTTCACAATGACTCTAAAGTATTTTAGTCACTGTTTCGTATCCATTGATTTTTTTCATGGCAGCCACCATAATATGAATGAATATTGATTTTCTATTTCTTTTTTCGCCCCAAATGGGTAAATTCTTATTTCAGTGCCCACAGCACATTGATTTAAACGACCTCTCCTGACACCGACACAAAACTATTGATAAAGGACAAATCTGTAGAACTTCATTTGGGCTTCAAACAGAAATGATGCATATTAATATCAAACACATCTCAATCACATGCCAAGGTGGCCTGGGATGCACATAAACGAATAATTGCAGAAAGTGATGTTTGTTTTATTGGCAAACCCTATAATATGGGCAAAATGGTGACAACAGTTTCTTTATGTTGGTCAACAGCGGTGTTTGTGGAAATGGCTTTGACTTAACGTGACCTAACCTGCCAGGCCAGCTGCTTTGTGATTGAGCGTATTGGACACTTCAGTGCATGCGATGTGGTCATTCAGGCGTCTAGGGGCACATTATTGACGCAGGATCATGGGAGAAAACGGTCAATAAAAGCAAGAAACCATTTTCTTTGGAGGGAGAGTTTATCTGTCATGTTCCACACCCAGTGTAAATGTTGAATCTGTTGAATTGAAATTGAATTGAAAAGGAAAAAATAATGGGGACTATTCAAGTACAAGCTCAGGTCTAGGTCACAATAAGAGAGAGCAAGTGCAAGGATGGGATGAAAGACTGTCGGCTTCTCTTCCCCTCTTTCTCGCTCTCTCTCTCTCTCTTTCATGTGCTGATGAAATGAAGCCCTAATGTACAACAGGTGTGCCATCGACACACACGCGATTTAGTCCTTTTAATCACCTCTCAGCCAATCACGGGCAAATCGGGTTGAACATCTTTGAAATTGATGAAGTGAATGGGTTGTCTGCAGCTCATCAAAAATGTACAGAAAGAAAGACATTTTAAAAAAACAACACTAAAGAGTTCGACAGACCTTTAGAAGCATTCAGGGGCAATTCATTGCATCTTTACATGTCATATACTGAGCATCAATTAATTTCATGCCAGAGCTACAGCGAGCAAAGGTCAACGCCAGAATTTCTACATTGGATGGATCAACTAAGAATGTGCGTTCACCCAACCCCGCTGCAGACTCCTGTTTAAGCCTCAGCATTTTGGCAAGCTCTAGAGCTACATGACACTGTACACCCACCTTCACCCATCCAAAGGTACCACCTGTCAATCACACTGACTCAGAGCTCCAGTGCTTACTGCATCAGCTATTTTACTCTCAATGGGAAAAGGCCTCATGAGATGGACAGCACGTTGTACTTACGAAGATTTGACCTTTACCTTCAACAGAGTTTTAGCCACAAAGAAAACCAGCAAAACCACAATTTGCAAGCTAAACATAAAGAAATAAACCAAGCAGCCGTCTTAAAACGTATCACTACACCACAGGCGAAGAAAACATGTGGTGTTTTATCCCCATCTAATGTGGTCATCCATCAAATGGTCACAACAAACAGGTCCAAAACCTGCCAGCAAATATCTCGTCCATTCTGACTGAGGACTCCAGTTGCACAGGAGAAGGGAAACTATTCAAATACGAGCAGATCCAAAGACAGCAGCATTTTAAGTCTCCAAAGAACAGTATGAAAATCATCACGATGGCAGCGTCAGTTCACTGGAAAGTGGTGGACATCTCTGACTGCGTGGTATACGTACGCACATACGGCCCGGGTCACAACTGGATTTCGTGCATGCGAGAGTGCAACCACGTGGACCTACCTGTTCAAAGTGATGCGGAATGGAAGGCTCCCTCCTGTGAAGCTGGAGCTGCTTGTCAATGTTGTCCTTCAGGCACTGACACACACGGCGCTTCTGGTCTGCTGAAAAGGCTTCCAGGCTCAGCAGGCAGTCACACTTCTAGAGACATACAGGAAGAGAGGGGGGGGGGGAGAGAGAGAGAGTGGGTGAGGAGCAAGAGGGGTGGAGGAAAAGAAAACGGCCAATTAGGCATCTGCTGTCAAAGAAAACAAGGAAGTGCCTCCTTGGATGAGGGTTCAGGAAGAGGAGAGCAGGAGAAAGCAAATAAGAGGAACACAACAGAAAGTGTGCACGTGTGAAATGAGAAAAATGCAAAGCAAGAATGTTTTCCTGAGACGGGAGTGGCCAACGTCCGTCTACCTGTGTGTGTGTGTGCACGTCATAAGTCGATAATGACAAACAAAAGAGAGTAATCCATCACACGTATCAGAGGTGCTCCACCTTTCTGTGTGTGAATGAGCTTGATAGCGCGTCGTGCGCGCCTCCAGTGGAATGAACAGACGACAGTATCCATAACAAAGAGAAGCCATCCCACCAGCGCTGGCATTAATGTGCACAAACAGCTGGCATCTGAACTTTGTGTTCACGACGCCGCGCACACTGTAAACTGGTGCATCCCCGTGGGCATCAAAGCGCTGGCATTAGTGAAATTAGATAATAGCCGGTCTCCACTTCACGCAGAATTTGATACGCTGGCAAAATAATTACAGCGCGCGACTAATGGCAAGGTGGTGCTCCTGAAAGAGAACAAATCGATAGGCCCCTGCTGGGAAACGCATTGGAATAAATATCTGACAGCCAGTGGTTAAATTAGAGTTGGTCAAATGGCCTCTCATTGAAAAGAGTATAAATACCCCTGGGCTGACTCCCTAGGACATCCTGTTATCTGTGTTTGACCTCAGCGATGAGCAGATTAAATCCTTGATCGATTAATGTCCTCGTTTGTTTGGTTACGACTTCAGCAATATGCTTTAGATCAAAAACAGGTTAACGTCACGGGGATCTGGGCTTCAAACGTGCATATTGCTGCATTACTATAATATTTGTATTTGTATTTCACTTAATTTTATTACATATAGATAAGCTGTGTTTAGTGATGTAGCTTTGGTTTTTATTTTGAAGGGCATTTACGTCCACACTTTTCAAATGAAATGTAAAAAAAATAAATTTAACTACCTCCATTTGTGTTCAGTCCCATCATTTTTCTATACCTCCTCTAATTCCAATATTATAATTTCCACCTACCCACCGTTGTCCTGCCTCCGGCTGTATCGGTGGAGAAACATTTGTGCACTGACATTTTTGGGCACGAGTCAGGATATAAATAGGATTTTTTCCATTCGGTGCAAGACGAGAGAGATCGACCGAAGCCCTCGGGGTGTTTCTTGACACTTGCTGCCCTGGTCAGCGGTGAATCATGATGCTAGACTATTTCCCGGACTCCTGGCTGCATGGACGTTTGCATGGCCTCATGGGCCGCCGTCACTCTGAATATATGTCAGTTTTAATGTCATTCAGTGTCCTGTCGAAGAGGGCAATAACGCTGCTGCTGCTGCAGTGCAGCAGTGTCTACTGGTGTTTGGTGGTTGCAGCTCGTCATTGTCATTGATGCTAACGCAGGGTAAAAAGGCATTTAAAGCTCACAACGGCGACGGCGACAGAGAGTCTGCTTTGCTTTGACGCGGGAAGAAAGGCACTGCATACGAAGCGGAGTAGTGGCGTTTCTGCGTTATGAAGTGCAATGCATTATAAGACAATGTAATAACCTGCCAATGCCTTCAGAATACAAATACACAAATAAATAAATAAACATGAGGTACAGAAAGAAAGCACAATAAGGAGTCATTTTCAAGTCAAAACTTAAAAACAAGCAAGAGAAGAAGATTAGGTTTCGAAAGCATTTATGAAGTTGAGCCTGGCAGTTTTCTATTGCACCCAGAGATGATGAAATAGAGCCTTTTTCAGAGTGGACAGAAATCGATATGGATGTTCCCTGATATCCATCATTTGGACTGAATCTATGGAGTGCAGGCCTCAATACTGGGAACACAAATACACACACAATAACTTCAACAGAAACAGCACGCTCTTTTTCTGAGGTGTCACATTAGGGATGACATCAACTTCTACAGATCGGGTTATCTATGTTGCTCCCTGGTTGCCCTGGAGACGGCAAAGCAACGCCTCCTATGCACATCTGAAATGAAGGATCTCCAAGTTGGCACCCGGTCGCATCGCAAAGCCAACAAACCTCCGATCATGCGTGACCTGTTCATGCACATGCAACCCAGCAAAGACGCACACATGGCTACAGGTCAGGAGGTCGAGTGGTACGTCCGCCAATCTAAGGGAAGGTGGTAAGATTAGATGCTGCCAAAGTATCCCTGAGCAAAACGCGGATGGATGAATTGCTGGAGCGTGTGTAAAAAGAGATGCGTCGCTGATGAGGCCATGGGCTGGATATAGAAACCCCCTGAGCAAATATGCGTTTGAACGGCTGAATGGAAACCACGCTGCGCGGCGCTGTGAGTGGTCGTTAGAGCCAGTACAGCACTTTGATAAACGCAGCCCATCTGCACACATACATGGACATTCGCTCATGACTGTTACGCGACGCACGGCTCCCCCGTCTTCTTTAATAATCATTCGGAAATAAATAATACTGCGAAAGCAACGCAGGCTTTCCGGCAAACATTGCCTCATATGGCCCGGTTTTTCCACACAAGTCCCTGCTGCCCCAACTCAGAGAAAACACATCTGCTGTAGAGTTCACGTCAAGGTCCCAGGGGAAAGCATGCACCTGCATCCCCCTACACACAAACACACATAAACAGACACGCTCGCACAAGGAGCAAGACTCTAAAATGTGTACACACGGCACACGTCTGAATCGGGACTCCCTTCACCACTTTGTGAGTTAACGTGAGCCGTTGGTCTCAGAGTAACCAGAGGGTTTACATCCCGGATCTGTCAAAGGGAGGAAGTGTGAGTGTTGACATAGTCTCGGTGTGTAAATATGAGGTACACAGCACACACCATACTGTACACCACTTAATGACGTCATGCACATCTTGTCCTGTGTCAGGAGAGAAACGGGGGATGAAGCAGATGACAGGCATTGAATAACACCATGCTCTGCCAGGGGAATACTAACGACGATGCATCTGCATCGGTTACGCGACTTGACTTGCGCTGTGGCTTTTAAGCCTGCATTACTATCCAAGATTGTTACTCCGACGGTGACTTGAACATGATTGCATTACATCAGTTTAAATAATAAATCATGCCAGGAAATGAGTCAACTGTCGACGGCTGGCCACAGACCACATGTTTTGCCCAGGAATCATCTGCAGCCAGCTGGAGCGCTCTGTAACGTTGGCACGGCAGTCCGTTCCACAGGACAGCTGTCTCCCACTTTCAAGTAGTACTTCAGTTGTCACATACGTCTTTCCTCTTGGGTCGATGCCACCAAATAAAAATAACATTGTCTACGTGTCTGGTCCCAGTGATATTTATCATCTGGGCTGCTTTGAGTTTCAGAGGAATTTAGTGGTCTCTCCACGAGTCTTCGGTGGTAAATCTTTGGATTCACATTGCTTCTTGGCAGTAAACAGCTTCTGGGCAGCGTCCTACAAACAGTGGTATTTGTAAGTTTGCGCAACAGAGTCAGGCCCTGAATGAAGCCTTTATTATTGGGATAATGGAGTGACTGTTTATTTTACTCCTAAAATCATCACCTTAATATCCACATTAGCAAAAATAGCTAATGGATGCTTTGCTGTAACTCCCCTGTTTATAAATGCAGCCGCCCAAGAGATAAACATGAGTCCTAATGAAACAAATTCAATGAATGGCCACTAGCCTGCCAGTGGCTAAAAATACAGGCAGCATTTCCCCTTAATCAGATTGATTAAAGTGCTCCCTGGTTGAAGCCCCCCCCCCCCCCCCCCCCCCCTGGCACATGAGGTTTCAGACTCGACCCGAGCCATCTGGCACATGAGGTTTCAGACTCGACTGCTGTCAACACAACTCACCTAGCCTGCTGCAGGTTAGCATACTTCCGATGGCAGCTAAAGAATGCAGTGCAAGTGCATGGCAATAATAACTGGATTATTGTGTATTTTATTTTAAGTGGCCAAGATCACATAAGTATGATAAAAATAGCAAATTCAATCTTCTCATTTGACATATATATTTTTATATTTTATTTTGGGAACTCATTAGAACCTGAATCCAGGTAGAAAACAGGCATGTTTTCTAGGTCATCATATTTTAGATGGAAGAGGTTGTTACTGTCTGAATTTGAAGTCCTATAAATCCATCCCTTCTGTTCCGACCGAGCCTGCACCCCTCTCTCCTTCTTAGCCTCACCCCAACTCCAGCACAATCCCAGCTTTGATTATCTGGATGGAAAAGCAGCTCGGCCCCCGGGGAGAGAAGTTTGTTCGTGTACGCACGTTTGTACTGTGAGAGTAAACACTGGAAGCAGATCTGGCTCTACTTTAAAAGTATAGATAGAAAGAGCCAGTAAGTAAAAGAGCAGAGAGCCAAGAAGGCTCTAAATCAAGTGTGCAGACCACAGAGGATCCGAACACTAACATGACGACACGTAATCCATTAGCAAAGCTCTTCTGTCGAGGGCAATAAAGACATAATGCCACCTTGGCTTTACAGGTTAATGATGATGTTGTCATTTAAATGAATGGTGTAATATAAAATGCAAATGCCTTCAATATATAGCCACTTACATAAATATCATACCGTGCTCCAACCAAGCAGCATCACACGCTGTTAGTTAAGTGCACGGCTGTTGTCGTGACATCTCTCTCTCACAATCGAGTTAGTAACGGGTCAAACCACCAGCACGTCACTTTCTCATTATCTCATAGTCCTGCACAATCACACCACTGCTCCTACGTCTTTGGACAACATGACTGTATCAATGGGTTGATGGATGCTCCCAGCCAAGAAAAAAAAAGCCACTTTTCTATTTCACTGAACAATTTAAACAGGGAATGCAACTTCCTCTCCACTCTGTGGCTTTCCCACACTCTTTTATCTATTTCTAGTTTGTTTGTCTGGTTTCCAGCTCGCAGCTCTTCTGTGGTTAGCCTAGAGAGAGTTGCAATGAAAAGAGCATGGAAACAGGAGTCCTCGGCCTGAAGACCCACTGGGGAGGCTGATAAGCACATGACACAGCAGAGTGGAAACTGAAGTCAGACAGTGTTTGAGGAAGGTATAGTCTCTCATTTTAAAGCATCGGTAATGTCACGTGTTTACGTCCAGTGTCATTATTTACAGAAATTGTTTGTGGCGATACACTAGAGCCGACAATAAAGTTGATTGATCACGCTAATAACCTCATTGTGTTTCATACAAAAAAAATCCAAGGGCTCTTAGGTCCTTTCAGTTCCTCTCATGATGATGCAGTAACTCAGTATCTCATTTTCACTCTGATGTAATAGATCATCCTAACTAATAATAATCTCCAGCTATGATTATTACATGGGTTACTCTCTCTATGGGAGGTGCAGCCCTTGCTCTCTCTCTCTCTCTCTCGCTGGGTGAGAGGTTAAGAGACTGATATGCTCAGTCTATAATCCCCTCTGCTCCATTTCTGTATCAGCGGTGCACAGACACAGAGAGTCAGAGTGGTGTCTGTGGGTGGGGGACAAAAAGCAAGTCCCTGGATTGTAAATGTTTGAATGTCGTAATGTTTCGGTTGAGGTTAAGTCAAGTCTCATGTTATAAGGTTACACAGGTGTTGTTAGGTTAAAATAAATCTCTCGAAAATGAATGAAAGTCAATGTAATGCTCTCAGGGGCAAAGGAGACATGACATAAAATTCAATAGTAATTAGATACTGCTTCCTTTAGGAGGTATAATATCTTAACATTGGACTAACCTTCATACCCTAAGATCATTCTTTTTAGCCTGATTGATTTCACAGAAGCAAAAAAAAACAAAAATAATGATGGTCAATATATGATAGGGAATTTTTTTTTTTTTAATTATCCACTGATATTACAGCTCCACCATAACTGTGTTTATTGTGAAAGCATGAGGGCGCTGTTACGTATGCATCTATGAAAAAAATGTAAATGCAACATAAATTTGTAACTTCTGCACACGATCCCATTAAGGTCAGTGAGTTATTCATCAGCTGATGGAACATGGAGGTTAATACAGCTCATGTGAATACGTTCTCCACTGATGCTGATGGGAGAGTTGTTGGTGGTCGTAGATGTCAATGAAATCGTATCTCTAAGACAGAGGTCTTGAATACTGGATGGAGGAGATTATATTTAGATGTATGGCTAGTGAAAGCACAGCCCTGCCAGTCCGTGCTGGCATATTAAATCAGAGGGAAAGCAAAGAACGCTTTCAGTCGTGGCTCATCTGGAGGGAAGAGGTTGGGTCGCGGCTCAATCAGACCCCAGGGAGACGGGTCTTGCCCTGACCGTGTTATGGATGGCGACCATGAAGGAGGTATTTTGCTGACTGGAGCCCCTGGGTGCACATCATTCACACCCTAACTTCAGCCTGCAAGTGGCAGCCAGTCTGTCATGCAGTTAATGATGTGCTTGAAAGCCCAGCGACACCCAAATGCACGCTGTATGTGGATAGACACACAAAGCAGATGCAAAACAAAGAGTTCACTTGAGATGATCGAATCAAAGCTGCAGCATTGTGTGTGTCCACAAATGTTACGTGAATGTCGCGCTGCTCAAATGAAACCTCCGACCTCTGCTGCCCATCCTGCACATGAACTTCAACACCCGCTCAGTCATCTGATCTTTGAAGGGATTCACACTTTCAAGTCAAACTACTCCACTCACAGCGAAGCCACAGCGATGTCAGATAAACTTCAATAACACTTACATCTCCACTGTCAGAGAGCAGGTGCCGCTGCAGTGAGCTCCCCTCCCTGAAGAACCTTTTCTTAGGCCCGACCCGAGCGGACAAGTTCCCCATGGCGACTGTGAGCCGTGACCCTGATGTACTCCACTGGACCACTTATCTCGTACAGTGTCTCTCCTTTGTCTCAGTGTTTTTCATTTACACAGTGATTTCTTGCTTCCTCCCTTCCTGCGTCACTGACACACTTAAACACACATGACTTTCCAGAGACACAATTGCACCCCCCCGTCCACCACCAGCGCCGCCACTTTCCCTTTTCCACAAGCAAATCTGGGTTATATCACTTCTCTTTTGAGCAAGTGCTAAAATAGCATGACCTCCAGCTATATGAAGGAGAAGGACAGGAGCAGACGAAATGAGCAGGGCTGGCAGGAGAAGACTGGTGATGGGCAACGGCTCACAGCTTTTCAAAATAAAAGTGTTGTTTAACTCTAAATCTGTGCAGCTATCTTTGAAAGAAATCAAACAATCAAACATTGGGAGGGACTATATTTCATTTAAGGCTGTAGGAGGTGCATCACTTCCCTGTAGAGATCTGCTAAGGAGGGTCAGTGACATGACGAATGTCGTCATGTCACTGTCGAGCACGATAAGGATCAGATTTCCTATTTTGGTCCAAACTCAGATTTGTTTGAGTTTAAGTGCTTCACATGTTCAGCTGTGGGTGTTTTCATCAGTTTTTTTTTCTGTTTACTTAATCACCCCGTGACAAGTTATTTATAGCAGCACTGTACAAATGTCTTTTACTTCCTTTAAGGCCCGTCCTGCGTCGTCTGCAGTTATTGGACAGGATATGGAGAAAATACTGAAATACATCTGAAATAATTCAGGGAAGAAGAAGGGGAATTACACCCAACACAAATCAGATCTGGACTCTAATAACATTATGCACACTATCATACGGTATACAACATTAACCCAAATATTATAGCTCACATTAGGGCTCTATTATTAACTGAAAATGTATATTTAATAAGCCCTAATCGACTCCATCTTGCTCATCTCTGTTAAGTTGTTACGTGCGTCCTCCAATGTGTACATTTAGAAACAGGTCGGGTTTCTGTAACATTCATTTTGCAGTGGCCACTCCCCACCTCTCTCCCCGTCTTTCTCTCAGTGTGTGTGTGTGTGTGTGTGTGTGTGACCTTTGCACAGACAACCAGAAAGTGCAATTCAATTAGAGTCTATCACATTGCACACATATCTCATTTGAGTGAATGTAAATACACACACACAGACACAGCCTGTGTCCACCTCACACGCTTCTTAAATTCACACACCAGTGCATCCCACCGGCGGGCCAAGATGGTCAACCTCGCCACTAGGTCTGTCGTGGCTCAAAGATAAAGGAGTACTACAGCGGTCAGAGTACATGTGTGAGCGGTAAGAGCTGCAGTAGAGGCTGTGCCACGTTTCACTGTGGCTACTGTTTGCTCCTTGAGGTATGAAATGGGCTGCTGACAGGCGTATCAATGATAATAGATGACTGCAGCATGCCTGTGTGTGTGGGATCTGAAAAGTTCTAGAAGTACTGAAGTCCAGCAAAAACACACACAAGATAGTACAGCTACAATACATACTATAATTTCAACCTAAAGCAGGACCTTGGAAATGTAGCTACTGCTATCATGGTGCAGTATGTGAAGTTGGATTGATTTGTGCATGCACAACATTTAACTAATTGGAATGAAGACATTAAGAGACACTATGGCATAAGACAGAAGACATTCTTCTGCACAACCACCCCTGCAGACCTTTTTAATGTGTCGCGTAAACCCCAAATCTACCTTTTTAATTCCTTGAAACTCCCCCCATCGCTCTTCTCTTTCATCCTGCTTGCATAACACTTTCTATTTATAAATGTTGCCTAATTGGATAGAATAATATTGGAGCTTTTATTTTTTCTTCGTCCTCTTCTTCAGCCTGTGGGACAGAAATCAGAGCCCTTGCATTCTGTCTGGAATTGTGAAATTTGAAAAAAATCCCCTTTAGAAAGTTTCACAAGAAGTTAATGAGGTTATGCAGCACATTTCAAAGCGAAAAGCTGCTGTGACGATGTGTGTGTGGCAGGAGGTCAGGGTTTATGCAGCTTCTCTATGAGAAGATGAACTGTGTGAAAAAAAAAAATCGCAGAAGAAGAATCCAGCGTGTGGATGGATTAAAGAAAAAAAAGGGAAATAAGAGCTTCAGCTATCCTGGATGTTGAGCTTATACTTAAAAAAAAAAAAAAACCCTTTTAAGACATCTGCACTTTAAGGGTCTGCACAGGTGCTGCAGCAGACCACAGGGAGTCGCTAGAGCAGCAGCGAGAGGAGGAGCGTCAGCGCATTCACACCACCAACGCTATCATGACTGATGCTGCTGTGGAGTCAGAGGCTGTCCATGGCACCCGAGCGGACAGAGACTACTTTTCCCGATGGGATGTGAAAGCAGCAGAGAACGATGACGCTGCCAAATGAACGTGTCGGATACAGCTTGTGTATCTTATCTCACCTGATCAGGTGCAGCTATGAATATTAATCTGCTAATGGCTGTTAAAGTAAAAACTTGATTTGGTTTGTATATTTTTATTGAATATTTTATGGATTTTGGATCCGATAAAGTTATATTGAGTCCAAACATGCTTCACAGAACAGGACATCTGAAGTGTGATGTTACCTGCAGTTTTAGTTTTTCATGTTTTTAAATGGACATGAAGGGAAGCGATGGAAATGGAAGAGAGGATGCTGAAGAGAGAAGGAGAGACAGTGTGTCTACCACCACCTGCAAACATGCTCATTAACTACAGCCGAGCTGCCAAGACAAAAAAAAAAGTGAATTAAGACCACAAACAACCGATCGGGCTCCAAAACTATAAAGTCCTGTGAGAGAGTCTGTCAGAGTCCGTCTACCCAGCAGCTTGCTTTGATGCTTTTGCTGTGAAATCACTGTCTAAACACTGTCATGACTAGAGGACAGACAGTCCACGCAGACCCCTGCTGATATTCTGAGAGGTTTTAAAACTAATTATGTAAAGCAGCACTTCACAAAGTAAACCAGTCGTGAAAGGAAAACACTTTGGATTTCACATCTCAAACAAAACCTTGTCATTTATTATTTTTGAAGTCTTTTCTTTTTGCTGCACACTTAGCGCAGCATTCGACATTGGCTCAGACCGGCGCTCACACCATTAGAACTTCTCTGTTGTGTTCATTTATTT
Organism: Pseudorhombus dupliciocellatus; assembly: GCA_016785235.1. Taxonomy (NCBI): domain Eukaryota; kingdom Metazoa; phylum Chordata; class Actinopteri; order Pleuronectiformes; family Paralichthyidae; genus Pseudorhombus; species Pseudorhombus dupliciocellatus. The sequence continues at coordinate 210,195 of JAFBJW010000030.1, forward strand.
TTTATGCAGCTGAAACAATAAAGTACGCAAGTTCTCGAAACGCCATTTCAGTTGCTGAATAATTGGTAAGCGCCACAATGTAATATTAATAATTCTGCTTCCCCTCTTCATCTTATCTTGATAGATAGTAGTACTTTATTACAGCCGGTGGAAGAAAGGACGATGACTTGTAATAAAACCCATAACTATGATAACTATGAAGAGAATATTGTAAAATTGAACGACACAATGCCACATTATTAAGATGTATATTTGTTATACAAGGCAGGTTACTGCATATCATCTTTGTGTTTTTACCCCTTTCTGTTTGTTTGGGTTATGACTTATGGTGTTGGCTTCGATCAAGATAGAGATGGGTCTGGGGTGGAGTGCAGTCTGACAGCCACACAGAGAAAGGACATTTTCATTACAGCTCTCTGCTAATCCTTGTGTCTTCCCTGTAATGTGATTTCCACCGGAGCCGATTGCCCCTCCGGCTCACAGAACAGAATTGCTGACATCACTTCCTTCTTTCAAACACACACGTGCACACCTGTTGCTTCTCTTACCTCGGTCATGTGAATAAGGTAGAACCTCAGCTCTTCAGCGTAATCTGTAACACAAAGGAACAGAGACATTAACACTGATTCATAAATACTCCCCCCGTCTCCCCTCTCGCACACACTCCGCAGGACATTTGGAGCATATTGATTTACAGTTAGGCTCTGAGTGAAATAATCATGTGGCTACCGCAGGTCAGCCTGATGGACATCCACCCAGGCATAACTCACGGAGGAGATAGGAGCCCGAGCATCTGCAGTCCAGATATATGGTTTTAATCGAATGATCCCTCACCTCCAACACACACACACACACTCACATTTAAGAAATTGGCACCGAGCTGTAAGAACTTAATGCTTCCACAATTGTATAGGTATAAAAAGCATCTATCTATCTATATAGCCCTCCATCTTTCAGAATATCTGTCAGTGTATTCATCCCTCCATCCTCTCTACAGCATATATATTGCAATCTATCTGTCTGTATCTACAACCCCTCAACTCAACATCGATTTTTTTGATTCAAATGTCATGAGCCCTGTTCAGCAGACCTTGTTTTTTTTTCTAAATGTCCAAACAGCTCAGACAAAAACAGAAAACCTTCACGGAAAATAACATCTAGCATCGGAGGCAATGGATGCGTTTGTGTACGACCGCGTGACTGACGGGCTGATTTAGATCTCCCGAGCGTTCGCTGCCGTGACCGTCACTGAATGCATCATTTGTCAGTGAGGTTGTCCCTGTGAGAGCGTGGACAGAGACTCTGAGTCAACTGTGGCTTTTCAAGGCTGTTTCTGTTGCACAGCTGACGTGATAAAAAATACCGAAAACACTTGATTAGGATGGAATCTTGTTACTTCCAGTGAAGAGAGGACTGATGATGTCAGCGTGACTTGGGACTTTGGCATGTGAGCGTCATTTGGAGCTAGCGGCTTGTTATAAACATGCTTGATTCATGATTCATTTGGAGACAATTATCTGAGTTTTTCTACGGAGTCTTAATACACTTTTAATGGGTTATTATCTAAAGCAGAGCACTTTGTCTTTGACAGTATGTCTAGAGGGGATATACAAACTGTCTCAGGACATCCTTCGTTGAGTTACTAAATCCAGACTCTCTTTAGGCTCAGCCTCACAGCAGAGCTCCAGCTCTGGAGCATTTTAGGCTCATTCTCTGCTGGAACATCTTCAGGCCTCAGTGTTTACTACAAATCCAGCCTCCACAACTTCACCCTGAATTGTGATGATGATCGCTTATATTTTGTGCTCCTAAAATAATGCTCCCTAAGGCTTGTAGATTGATAATATCCAATTATTTAAAGAAGTCAACGGGGGCAGGAGTGGTTATGGTCTCTGTGTGTGTGATGTTGGACAGGAGCCATGAGAAGTGCCGGGTTTTGCCGGGTTTAAAAAATGTGTTTGTCTTCATATCTAACAGCAGAGGTCACTGTTGGATCGCGTTTGGATTTCCAGGCTGCCATCATGCAGCCTGCGAGTGAAGCTTCCTGATAAAGTCAGATGAAAAACCTTAACATTCAGTGTTTGATCATGTCAAAAACAATATTAATTTAAAGAATTATTTTCCTTTTATAGGCCATGGAAACGACTATGACGCTCTTAGAAAGAAAGGTTGGTTATTGTTTAATTACGGCAGTTTGCAAATATGAGTCAATCTCTTCATCATTAACATCGTGTGTGTCAAAAGTAATGTAATCTAATGAAAAATGTATGTGTGTGTGTGTGTGTGTGATGATCACTATTTAAAATTGTGCTCAATTCCCACGCTCATCAGTCGAGCATCTGGGTGACAGGAACACAGGAAACCCCCTGAAGTGAACTTACACAGGCACACATGCGCACACACACACACACACACACTTGTCAAACACGCCCTTGCTGAAACAAACACAATCCCCTGGCGCCTCTTTCCTGAGTGACGTTGCCGAAGCGAAATAACAATGACAGGCAGCAGGGTGGAGTGTGTGTGTGTGTGTGTGTGTGTGTCCTCTCATGAAACACACAGACACGCAAAGCCAACTGATCTCCCCACCCTGGATATCTCTGCTTGTATGGCTGAGGGGTGGAGGTCAGAGGTGGCCCCTGCAGGGAAGAGCAGCGATGTCTGGCAGGGTCTCACCCTGCATCGGGATCGACGTGCTAACGTTAATGCGTCGGTTGGACGTCTTTATTAACTGTTCCCTCACTGTGTCACATGGTTTTTTATTTTGCCATTGTGTACCTGGATTTAATACTCCAAGCAAATTTACTGCTAGTATTCACGCATTCATGTTGATTCTCAGTTAATATTTCTACTGCATGTTACTCCTGTGTCCTCAATTAATCACAAATGTTCAGTCGCTCTCCACTCTAACCCACACATGTCTCCAAACGTTGCCCAGGCCTCCACCCAGCGCTCTAAACACAGATATTTACAGCGGGGCCAAACTATTCTGTTCACATGGCAGAGGAGACGACTGTTTACGCCAAGGTGAAAGAAAAAGACAAAGCAACAGGAACTTGGGCAGTGTTTTCCTAAATATCCTCTGGTTAGGCTGAGCTGAAATGATCTCTGCAATAATAGCCCGTTTATTTCGAGTTGCGCAATTTGAGTGTTTAAATACGACATTTCTTTTACTCTTTTTACTATTGAGTAGACAGATTATTTTGAGACTGCTGTGTTAACGCCCAACGTACCGTCCTGGAGCCGCAGCTGTCTGAGGTACAGGGGGCTCTGGAGGACGTTGCATCTGCCTGGTTCGTCCTCTCTGGTCACCAGCATCAGGTCATTGTATACGAACACTGTTACCTAAAAGAAAGAAGAAAATAAGTATCAGAGAGGTCGGGGGTGGAAGAGGAGGGATCAAAAAAAAAGAACCGATGAGGTTTGAAAAGAAAGCAAGAAGAGGCGGGGGCGAAGGTTTCACACTAGAGTTTCCCATCTCACAGATACAGATCTGCAAGCAAGTAATATTCCTAACAGATGACAGGGCTCACCTCTGTAAGAGCTTAAACTCACCCATGACCGATCAATTTTAAGTAAGTAGTAAAAGCCATGAAACTTGTTAATAAAAAACATGACTTAATCAGACTTCACCTGATTATCTGAGCTCTTAAGATGCTCTTTTATTTACATTTTCCCTCGGGTGAGGCTGTGCTCGATTGCAACATAACAAGCACACAGTGTGATTCATGCAGATGGGCAGCAGTTCAAGACAATGCTTAAGCTTTGGCGGCTTCCTCTGAAGGGGTGAGATAGCAGAGACGGCATTTCAGATGTAACCGCTATCTGGTTAGAAAAGTGTGTGTGTGTGTGTGTGTGTGTGTGTGTGTGTTTGTGAGTGGGTGGAAGAGGATGTAAGTCAAAGTAAAGAAGAAGGACATCAGCTTTTTACATCGCACACAACTGCAGCTTTACGCTTAACAGTTTATTAAAGTTTGCTTGATTTGGTGAAGTTGCCCAGTTAAGACAAATTATTTTACATGAAATATTATGGAGGCATAATTCATTTAGGTTTCCTTGTGTGACAGTAAAAGTGTGTTTTCTTCTATGTTCTTTCATATGTAATTCTGTCTTTCGGGAAGACGGTTATTCTGTCTTAAGTTCACTTCATCATTAAACCAATTTGAATTGGTTTGGTCAAAGTGTCACTCGGACGCATTATTATTATTTATCTTAATAAGAGTCAGTTCTGTCCAAATGCCACTTAAGCCCAAATCCTTTATGTGCTGCCCTGTTTGTGTGAACACTAGAGCTGCATTAGCCTGCGGGCCAGACTTACACAACCCCAGTGAGTAAAGAGTAAAAGCTGGAACGGCGCACACACACACACACACAGATCATTAAAAACATGCTTGTATAAAGAGGCAGAGTGGAGAGAAACTCCCTCCTGACAAACACGGACTGTTAAATATTTGTTTTATGACTGACCCCAGAGAGAGGCCAGGACTATACCTTCCATTCCAGCAGTCACTGCACTGCAGAGGGGGGGGGGGGATTATCTGACAGGGCGGATTAAAGATTTCTGGCGAGATGCTCATTGAACGCAACAACCCTCTTTTCCCAAATACATACACACAGTTGCGTCGCTTAATTTGAGTTGTCGTGTTTTAAGCTCCTGCACGTTGATTGAATAAAGATGCCGATCGTCTCTTCCGCCAAATATTTAAACTGTGACAGGTTTTTATTTTGTTGTATCTGCTGTATCTATGTGAGGCAAATATTGATTCATGATTCATTTCTTTCATTGTTTATATTTGTACAATTTAAAGTTTAATCGCTTTCATTCAACACCAGAAACGAGGATGGTCCAAAACCTTTGGTCGGTAAAGTTCATTTAAGTCAAATATGACGAGCTGCCGTTTCTTCTGAGGGATGAAATGGAATTTCTGTGATAGTCAGATGCTCCACACTCTGCTCCTTCGTCAATTATTCATCCCGGCCAACTCATGTGGACCTGATAGTTCAGAGTCGTTACAAATTCACCAGAGATGTTCAGATGTTCCGACATCTCCTCTCAGGATGTTGCATTCTATTCTTATAAAACGCAAACACATGTTGAGTCCTGATGCACACTGGGGCAACAGACCATCTCCTCCAGTTTGGCCAAGTCAAGTAGACCATGTAACCGGGAATGACAAACTAACAAAATGTTTGCCACCAGCCTGTTTGTCTACATTCATCTGGGGCGGAGGGGGCGGGGCCACGATCTTTCTGTATAGATCAAATGTACTCTTGGAAAAAAACACAAGGAAAATCACATTTCCTATTTGCTCAAATCACAAAGACCCATCCGGCACCTCAGGGTCACCATTTTTCAGCCCCTGGAGTTTTTCTAAAGATTTGTTTTTTAACATTGAGCGCAAGGCTTCGCACGGTTCCCTCTCAACAGTAACACAAATTTGCTATGCAGAAAAGAAAATTCTCTTTGCACATAGCAAACCAAATGTGCACTTAAAGGCCAGGTGTGTAAGATTCAGCTTTACAGGCAGAAATGTAAAATAAAATAAATAAATAAAGCAAAATGCACTTACCTTAAGAGAGTGGTGCTTGCTCTCGTGTAGTATCATCTCCTCAGATATGATGAGCGTCCGGCTGCACAGGTCAAGAGGCTGCACGGAGAAGAGCCACAGAAAACACAGACAGGTTAGGATCAAGGTTGTGGACATTCCTCTGAGGCTCATTTAGTTTTAAATTACCAAAATACTTTTGTGTTAGAAGCATTTTCATAAATAACATTTAAGAAGAAACTATTGCACGACAAAGAAAGCTGTGATACCAAATCCATGTCAGCTCCAAAATCCAAATGCGCTATCAAACAGCTAAGAGGGAGTCTTTTTACTTTCTGCTATAAGAAACACAAGTGAAATGTTGCTATGAAGTCAGACGGCGAGCTGAGAGGCGGTATGTGTGGCCTGAGGATGACGAGACACTAACAATAAAATGAATAGCAAGTACGGGGGGGAACTTCCTCTCAAGTCCAGGGTTTGAAAAAGGGGCCGATTCACAGTGTGAGTGTGTGCGTGCGGTTAGAGTCAGGGTCATGTGTGCAGGTTTCTCTATGAATTCACAGGAAGTACCACTGCACCCACTGCATTTCGAACATCTCAACGCTTCAAAGACCCCACAGTAAACAGCCCAGTTATGACGTTCAATCTGCTTCCCAACCTGGGTTATACCACCATAAAGTTATTCTAAATATGATATTACACAATACATTTATATCATGAGTATAAATATATAGCAAAGGGAATTCTTACTTATTATCGTATCACACAGATCTTTTTTTTTAACTGAGTACTGATAAGCCAAAGTCAGGCATTTGCGGAGATACGCATATTTTCTTTTTCTGGTGAGGATTAGACGAAGAGATCATATCTGTTCATTTAATAAGAGGCTACTGCCAGGACCCTGCTATCTTAATGGAAAATGGGGAAACAGTCTTGCTCTGTCCAAAGCTAAAAGAATCTGTTTATTCCAACCCGCGAAGCTCACTAACACGCGATACAGGGCCTGTGGAATCTGCAGAAGGACAGAGGTGAAACCATCGTGTCAGATCCTAAGAGCACGCTTTTTATATCAGGAGGATAAGAGCTGGGTGCCGACATACAAGCTGTTGGCTACAGGGTGATTAATATAAAACCAACAACACTAAAAAACCTCTCTTACCTGAACAAAGATGGGGAAGATAAGGATCTTGGGCGCCACCTTCACGTATCCATAATTTCCATGTGGAGTGTGCGAGCGGACAATAGTGCAGTTCTGGTAGTTTGCAAAGTTGGCGTTCTGCTGCTGGTAGTTGGGTCCGCCTGCATTCGTGGAGGTGGAGGACGTCTTGTTCGTCTTGGAGTTGTTAGACCGTCTTAGGAAGCCGGTACGGCTTGAGAATCCACCGCCACCTCCTCCTCCTCCAATACCTCCGCTCGTACCGCCGGAATAAGCAGCGCGTCCACCTCCAGCCTGGGTTTGGGGTTGTGGACCAGAGGCCTGGCGTGTTGGGTATAACCTGGCAGCTGAGGAAGAAACAGGAGGTGATCATTGAAGATCATCGCCATTATTATTTGTACATATGGTACTTAATCTAATGAAAGGGCAAAAAAATATATATATTGCTATCTGTGGTTGTATAATATGGATTAAAACTGGCACAAATTATAGAGAAGCATCAAACCTCTTGGTGGTAAAGTGTTTCTCAAAATGTCACATTATTTTTCCTAATAGCAGCTCCGGACATTAAATTTGGGTCAGAGTTCTTCTTGAATACAAAAGGTCAGGAATCAACTATTCAAAAGTGCTAGAAATTCAATTAAAATTGACTGAGCGACATAAATCTTTTAGAGGTCAGGAGCTAAAATATTTATTTCCTGCCTCAGAGTTTTCGGGTTTACTTTGCAAGCTCCAGCTTTTATGGATTCAAAGATGTGGACACATAAATAATACTTTAATCTGTTATATTGATCTAAAAAATGCAAAACAAAACTGATAATCTAAGCAGAAATTAAAAGTGTTGAACTGTCTGAATATGCATGGTCAGTTTAACTATTTACGTCACCAGTTGTTTAATGTGAATTTTATGACATTCAGTAAATGAAAAGTAACCAGAGACATGGAATGAAAAACAGCTGAAATGTTAAAGCTCATTTAACACTGGGCTACTTCCAAAACCAGAGCAGAGTAAAGCCAATTTAAAGTGTGGATCTCGGCCAAAATAAACAACTGCAGACATGATAACAAAACACAGCAGGAGTGCGAAAACAACATGCAGGTCTTACCTAATGTTCCCTGGTTGTCTTGGTAAACAGGCCTTAAGATCTGAAAGATCAAGACAATAATGACATTATTATTGATACTCTAACTTCAGACAGGTAAAGCAATGACGTAAGATTTCACAGCATTAAAATAAAAATGTATTCTTATGCGCCCTTCATTATGTAACTCATTTAATATCTGGATAAGCAAGAGGGAGGTGTTCTGTTATATTTTCCTTTCTCAAAATTCATCAAGTTTGGGTTTTATCGTGTAGTATTTGTTTAATGCACTTTAACTTTCATGAGTCTGTGTTTGGGCAACAAGCTGGATGACATCAGCATCAACCTCTTGCATGACATGGAACGTAGATTTCCAGGACTCAGTTGAGCCTGTTTGAAGCCGTGACGGTTTCTCTCTGTCATGACAAATTACATTCAACTGAGGGAGCGAAGACAGAAAGCTGCCAAATGCCACAAAATGTTAAAAACGTATCATCGGGAGGTTTTTATTCCGCCAGATTATTAGGATAAATAGAAACGGTCATGCGGAGACTTCATGAGTTTGTATTGTGTCATCGTGTAATGTCATGGACATGACCTATTTCCACAGGGGCTTTTTGTACTTTTAGCTGTCAGTGACCGCCACAAAATTTCACCAAATTCCTTATCCTTGGAAGGATGTTGGAAGGAGTATTCTTTTTCCTCAAATTGGCTTCCCATCTTCCTCCTGAAATCAGTTCGATCTCACGTTATTTATAATAAACTTTAATGTTCTTCATGCTGACGAGCATTTGCTGATAAAGATGGACACTGCATGACGAACAGACACGCAAACACACACACACACACACACACACACACACAGCTTCAAGTCACACTCAGTAGGAATCAAGAGATGTGTTAATGAAACAATGGAAGGGGTTTAGTTGGTTAGAAATGTTTGGAAGTTTAAACTGAACCTCTAAAAGACAGTGGATTCTGCTGCAGGGATTCAGTGGTTGAACGTGTTAGTCTCTCAGGAGGTTTATTTCAGATGTTAGTATTTTTTATCGTTATGAGTTTGTTAGCTGAGGAATTCAGTTCACTCTTTTTGATTGAATGAGTTTGCTTTATTTTGTTTTTTTTTTTTGTTTAACTCATATACATGATGTCACTATAGATGCATCCATAAGTACACGCTATATAAAACATTATGTACATGTCATACTGTGCATGTACATACATGTTATAATGGACCAGTCTTGGAATTGTTAAAGTAATATTTGCTTCCGTTCTTTGATGGCAGGACTATTGGTTTTTGATGTGACGACGTATAAAACATGGCACAGGTGATTCAGCAATAAGTTATCTATAAGATAAATGACCTCGGATACATAGCATTGTTTTCCTAAAATGAAACGTGTTCAACTCCTAAAAGCTTAACATGATATAGGCACATTTATACGCCTGCATTTTATCTCCCTGTCTCCAGCTGCAGGACTGATCAGTGTGTTGTGTTCAAGACATGTTGTAAAGCACAAACCAGTGAGACACGCTGTAAACACAGTCCTCCTATCTACCAGCACCAGGGATGAAAGGTAAGGAGACATATCTAGGATGAGCCATCATATGGCCATGGTGAGGATGAGGAGGACGAAGAAGATGATGAAGGTGCAGCCCACCACCAGCCTGCGGTACCTGGCTTCCGGGGTTGATTGGCGCCAGGATGATGTAGTTGTCCCCGTTGGAGGCCTTGACCCTGGTACCCTTCAGCGTGGCGGTGTGCGGGTGGTGGAGATGTCGCGGCTTCCCGTCCAGCTCCTCTGCCGACCCTCCCTGGGCCCCCCACGCGAGGGTCCCCATGCCTAGGCCGCTGCTGTGCCCGGGATCGGAGCCGTTGACCAGCAGCCTGCGTGCGGCAGTGGCGCGATGGTGCGCCGGGAGGGGCGGCACCGCCGGCGGGGTTTTGCTGGTGCCGATATCCGGCGCGCGCCTGCGGGTGGGCGGCGACGGGGTGTCATAGTTTGAGGTGGAGGGCTTGTAGGAGGGCCGGTGGATGAGGCCCTCAAAGTTAGGCTTGGCTGAGGGGCCGGTGCGCCACACCACCACCTTGATTTCATTGGAGCTGTTTCTGCACGGAGGAAGAAAGACAAGGTTTCAAATGCCTTAATGCCATAGAGGTTAAATTAGGACCATGGCCCGACTGGAACTGAATTTCCCTAATATGAATGATCTTTTTACACATCATGCCTGTGTGACTGTCCCGTAATCCTCGGGTGTACTGGGGCTGGGTATTACCTGATCGCGTGGGCTAAGTCCACACACTTCCACTGCTCCACTGGCTGCCCATTTAGCTGCAGGAGCGTGTCCAAGTGTTGCAGTCCTGCCTGATCTGCTGGACCCCCTGCCAGAGTGAAGAGACACCAAAAAAAATTAAAAAATTAAAAATTCATTAAATTATACACCTGTCAGGAAAGCTTCCACAACAACATCTTCTAAGCACCATTCATGAGATCCACAGGTTATACAGATTACTGGAAAGAATAAGTGATAATTCAAGATGAGATACACCTGATACAGGCATGAAACTGGTTGAATCTCTCCACCAGGAGCTCAGTTTCAGATTCAGAGCTTCACAGACTGGCTCCTTATTAACGGCTACACCCCGCTGTCTGAGCCAGACCCTGATGCTAATGCTCCAAGCTGAAACCAGGAGCTGAGAAATTATCATCCCCCACAGGTGATGAATGAAACTTTTATAATGTACGAGCTGCATGTATGAGATTCCAAACTTTGCTCAGTGAATGTGAAACAAGAGCAACTTCCACTGTATAACGGACTGGCTCTTTAAACTGGAATAGCAATCAATAACTAGTTCATGTCATCAATATTAAAACTAAATTGCAGATGAAAATGTGTTTTAGCTTCTTTTAAATTAAGAAACGTATGATTGTTGGTGTAAAAATAATTAAATAAAAAAGTATGCTTAATTCCTCTTGTACGCCAGAGCAGAACAGGAAAGACCTCAACGAGACCAGCGTCTCTCTGGAAGGACAGATCCCAGGAGACTGACTTGTGCATGCAAACTCGCCTGGATCAACAGCCTGCACCCTCACGGGGGAATCCGAGCAGATGGTGAAGCCATATCCATCCTTTCCTCGAAGGATGGTCACCTGCAGAACACAGAACAGAAACACACTTATTATATTCAACACAGATACGACCTCGTTCTTTATCCCACCGCCTGAGAAACCAAAGGTAACCTGCTGGCAGAAAACATAAACAAACTTCCTTCCTACAGGACGTTGGAGTGGACTTGGATTCCGGTGTCTACTTCCTGTTCAAGCTGCCGTAAGAGAAGGATCCCAGTGAAATGAATTAGTTGAAACAACGTGGGACAAAGGTAGATGGAAGAAGGGAATTGTTCATTTCATTTGAAACACTGATTTAAAAGAGCCGCCATTACGCTGAGTTTATAATCCACTGTCAGAATGTTTTTAAACCCAGAGATAAGCAGCTGCCCACAGGAGAGTAAAGGTTGTCATGTAGTGCATCTCTGCCTAACGTCAGACTGTTGTCACAAGTATTTCTAGTGTTTTAATCCAAAGGATGGATTCGGCAGGATACAACTCTTCAAATCCAATCAGCAAGTCAAAAAATGTGATACATCTCAACATCAAGGCTCAACAGACAGTGTTTGTCTACTGAAATCTACCAGATGCACACAGCGAGTACACACACAGATAATGCTGATCGCACTCTCCCATTGTTTCTCTCCCTTTGACCCGAACGTCGTCATTCGGTACCTGTGCTCGAGCCACTGAGCCAAAGTCAACAAGGTTCCATCCAAAACATCTCAGTTCCAAACCTTATCTGCTGACAGCCACAGCTCCAAACACACACACACACACACACACATCCCTGCCATCCCTCCATCTTTTTCTAGCACAGGAAAACTACAAGTAAATCCTGCTAAATTACAAATCCTACCCATGAGCAAGATGCAGCACAGGGGGAAATAATAGGGCTTATTCAGGGGCCTGGAGCCCACGATGACCCTAAAATGTCGGGTACGATTGTGGTCTCTCATAGTCCACTGATTTTGTGTGCCCTATGTCAAACAGCGTGGGGACACGTTCTCTCCACTCTTATTTTAAACCACATTTCTATTCTCTCTAGCCGCTAGTGTTTGTCTCCATTTCCGTCTGAACTCACATAGCTGAAAGTAAAATGGACACGGCAAAGACAGAAAGACAGCCGCCATCTTCTGCTTTTAATCCACATGTACGACATGTGTCTGAAACCAAATCTACTCTTAATTCAGTGGCTTGTGGGATTTTGGCTGAGTTGCGACTGAGCACAAAAATGGACGCTGGCTGCAGTTTAATGGTCAATTTAACAATTTAATGGTTGAAAACGGGGTAAAACTTCCTGACTGACAGCTGAGACCGACTCCTGATTGGCCGAGCATGTGTCGCCAGGACATGGCGGCGTTTTTATCTGGGATGTTTAACCGTGATTTCTGGAGAGTGGGAGGAAACGATGAAGCTTGCTCCTTATGATAAGAGCGTTGACCTTATTCCTCTGAGGCTGAAACATCAGGCGCACGCACAACTCTTACTCCAATTCACAGCTGAACCTAAAATAAGTACAGACGTATTATACTTGCTAAACCTGTGGCCGTGCTCTGCTTCGATATTGTTGTATTAAGACAAGGCCGAGTATAAACTAATCATCCTCGAGTCTGGCTGTGTGACAAATCCACAGAGAGAGAAAAATAATGACATGTTCAGAGAGAGATTGGGAAAAAAAGAAGATAAACTGGGATAAAAACAAAAGAGATGGATTAAACAGTGGTGAAAGAGGGCAGCGCTGGTGAGGATGAAAAGAAAAACTGTGGAACAGATGGTGTTCAAAAATATATATTTCTGTGGAATTAAGGCAAAACGAGAATGTTTTGTAGACTGCCATTGAAGAAAATTGAAAAACTGTGTGGAGAAGGAGAGAGAGAGAGAGATCTATCCATCCCTCCTCTTTAACAGATGTTTCAGACACTGTGTTCCTTTTCAAGAGGAGCCCAAGCTCTCAGCCTCCTTATTTTGAATGATTCTTCAACAGCAGAGCTTTTGTAACATTATTTCAATTTGTGAGCTTTGTGGAGTCCAAGCACTTGTACTCCCCCTGGTCTGCCAAAGAGAAGCACTGCCTTCTTCTGAAAGACAACAGGGATTATTCTCAAGGAAGCAGTAGAATAAGAAAATACATAGTATGATGTTTTCTTTAATCCTCAAGATATGTCTGAAGATGAATTAATGGGAAAAGGATTTATATTGTCTTATATTAAGAGGGTCTTCTTGATACAATCATATAATTCCGTCAAAGTTTTTATGGAAGAAAAAAAAAAATACAACAAAATTGAACTTTCTTGTAGCCCAAGGGGGGAAACCCCATGTGTGAGTAGAAGTTCATGCCTGTGTGACCAAGCTTTCCCCTTTCTACATTCATGCCTCAGTGCTCCACCATCCTCCTCTCAGACACGACCGCACGAAGCCGGGAGCAAAGACAGAAATCCCGCTGGTGTCCTCCGGATGATTTCAGTACGAGTCTCGTCTGCCTTTCAGCAGAGCAGCAGCGATAACGCTCACTGCCAACAGGTGCGCACACAACTAACACAAATCTGCCGAGTGCACGCAGCAGATCAACTGCACTGTGTGTGGTTGGACAATGTTATCTGGGTCAGTATGGTGAGTGACTAAGACGCTGCAGCCGCACACATAGAACTGAAGTGCCATGCTGCGTTTTGGTCATGTTAACCCAGTAAGTAATCTCTCTGAGTCACTGCTGCGGTCTCCTTTAATTCTCTTACCGTTTTAATAAGCCCGTGTCATACTTGGTTTCCTATTCTTTCAGTGTGCATTTCGGGCGTGCAGGATGTGGCATCGCTTCATGTCACAGCAAATATTTGTCTCTCGTCTCTTCCAGCTCTGCCTCCATCAGCCCCTTCTCTCACCACGAGGAGGATAAATAATGTAAAGGACGGAGGGAAGGAGCTGCTCTTCACCTCTCAGGAACGTCATCGCTCACAGGCTGTTGTGCCTTTCTGGATCGGTGGCACGCGCAGCTCAAAGCGCAATGTCTCCCGCTCAGCCAAGGCAAAATATTTGGATGTGACAGTAAGCAAACAGAGATATTACCATTTCAATTTTTCATGAGCAGCTTTTTCTGCTTATGCCATTTATAAATTATAGAGCACAATTTATCTCCTGCCATTTAATTATGAAAGCAGTCCGCAGAGATTGCAACTTTCCAAGCTGTTCCACCTCTCTCTCTCTCTCACACAATCACTGGTTGATAGCGTGGCACTCGACCCACGTTTACTCCTTTTCTGTCGTCCCCAAAAAAGACACACCTGTGGCAGCCTACATCCGATGCACAGGTGGCACAGCCCGTGGATGGTGTGCACGACACCCCCACCTCCTCCTCTCCCTCCTTCTCCACCGTTCAAGTCCGCAGCCAGCACGCACACGCTGCGACGGTGACTCTCCACCTGGCCGCCCCCTCGGCAGCCCGAGTATCTCCACAGCCTCCTCTGCGCGGGCGAGTGAGTGCTCCTGGGGCCGCGCTCCTGCGGCTGGGAGCACTTCAGGGTGTTATGGATCATCTCGGCAGTGACAGCAGCCAACAAGGGCGGGCTGAAGTGGCAGCGCAGTCCAGCAAGAGATGGTCGCCGATAGCAATATTGTTTCCCGCTCTGCTGAGAGACAGGAATCTGTCGAGTGTAACAAAAATGGTCCTTGGAGATGTTCTTCAGCCAAACTGGCTGTCGCTCTGCATCAGCTTTCTTCAAATGAGCCTAGATTTATTTTCCTGGTGGCAACGCTCTGCGCACTGAACTCCAGCTGCACTCGTGTCCATTCAAGGTTTGTTTGCGACAGCTCCGGTCATTAAGGAACACTCCAGTGTGCAGGTTTCTACGTCTGTAGCCCTCATTTTACCCGGAGCCTCACGTCTCACTTGTGCTTTCTTTTCAAAGTCAAGTTTAGTGAGTCCTTCCTTTAGGTTTCCATTCTTCTCCCCTCTCCTTGCATTGGCCCCTGTCCCGTAAGACAGTGTCCAGCGTGTTTGCTCTGCGGCCTGAGATCAGCTGTGTGAGAGTATGCAGCGGTGGCGGCGGCGGCGTCATGTAGGCGAGACTGGCGCTGGCTCAGCCTGCTCGGGCCACACTGTAGCTCCTGGCTGGGGCACTCATGGGAACTCTTCAACAGCAGAAGAATTGGAGGAAGTGCCTCCCACCACCGCCACACCGCCCCCCCCATCCCCTCTACACACATACACATGCACTCGTGCATACCTCACCACCCCACAGCCAGGACAGCTTTGTGTGCCTGCCCCCGATAAGGCCAGTTTACTTCCTGAGTCCACACTATGAGGTTGAGAGAGGTGCTATAGCTCTGTCTTTGGCAAATATGCACTGCTGTGACTCATGTAGGTGACGGGTGTGAATAAAGAGAGAGGGAGAGGATATTCATTAGCATTGGCTTTGCAGACAATAGAGTATTAAAAATGGATTTTCACTTGAATTTAAATTTTACTATGAGAAACTCACAACCTTTGGGACAATTTCTAACAACGCAAAATGAGCACATTCACCTAGAGATTACGATAGAGGTATTTTTAAGAGCACATACGTCCACACCACCTCGTCAGACCTTTCCCACCTTAGCTCCCACACTCCACAGTCTCCGTCCAGACATTATGCTTGTTTGTTATGTTTTCGACTTCCATATTTCCTCTGCTTTTCCTTTCCGCTGCTCTCCCTCAGCGCTCGAACCACACGGTGCGGAAATTCACAGGTCTGTGAACTTGGGACAGTTCCCCCCTCCTCCTCCACTTGTCCAAACATTATTTATGTTTTCAATATCTGCACGCCTGGGAAAGGGGTGGTAATCTGCTTAAAAATAACAACAACACCTCAGCGGCAGTGCAGGAAAAAGCTTGTTAAATTATGGCTCGAACGGTGGACAGTCTAACCCCTAGCAACTCCCATTGATGCCCAGCTGGCCTCCTCTCCTTTTATCTTCACTGTTTAGGGGCCTGGCTCACGGAATGACACACGGACAGAAAAGTGACAGAGGACGAGAGGGGTGAACGCGGAGCGACGCTGCACTAGTCCACACAATGCAAATAAAGTTGCAGAAAAGGCCGTTGTCTTAAGATCCCCTCATGCAAGTAGTAATGGCAGCTTTTCCCTGTTTGCCTTTTCAAAAGGGTGAGGGTTACCCGTCAAGCACACAAAAAACACTTTCTCTCCCTTTCACGCTGCGCTGTTCACCTCTAAATAGGCAGAAGGACGGATTAGAGGGCGAGAAGAAAGAGAAAGAAGAAAGCATGTCTCAGGGAGAGGAGTGAAAGAGGAGTTTGTAAAGCTCTTCTAGGAGCCAGTCAGTTGGTTAGTAATGTGGGATCTCCCTGCATCTCTCTGTCGGCCTCTCTCTCTCTCTCTCTCTCTCTCTCTGACCTGAATACAAGAGCTATCAAAGGAGGAGGCGTCTTTCACGCCACCGAACACACAAGCTGGGTCTTAGGCCAAGTTCAGGGTCACAGCTCAAGATGCTCTCAAAACACAAACATCGGAAGACGAGCACAGCGATTGACTACAGTGTACAGCAGAAACAAAAAACACAAAGGCTAATCTCCTAGAATTAGAACGATGAAAAACTCATCAACATAGAGTTGAAACTAGGATGTGGATGCAAAAGATAAAAGTTGTACTGCTGTGACAGGTGCTCTGTAAAGATCCTCGAGGCACAGATAACATTAAATGTCAGCATGCTCATAAAGATGATGCTAAAATCTTGTCTGTTAGTTATTTGATGCTATAAGATGATGGGTGAGGCACTATGATTGACGGCTGAGACTTGATTGATGGGGGACTCACGGGACCTCACTACACTGCACCATCATGACTGTGCAGACGCTGGCTCTGTCAGAACGACTGTCATTGGGACAAGATGGCAGAGTTCCGAACCAGGAATGGAGGCATTGTCTTGTCTACTTTAAGGGCTGCGTGACCCCTAAACGCACAACTCAGGGTCTCAGGGTCTTGACATATGGACCAGTCACTTATACTCTTATATCTGGCAGTAAAAGATACAGAATGTATGAAGACAGACACACACACGTCCTGCAAGTAGAAAGAACAGATGAGGGAGAGGGACAGCCGCGGCCCTGGGCTTTAAATACTCACAAAAGAATACGTCCTGGCAATAAAACTAACCAGCCCTCATTTATTCTGAGACACCGGCCAGAAAATCCAACCTCACTGTCCTCTTTTTAGTTGGCCTCACCCTTCCTTCCCATCTTCCCCCGTCAGACACGGATGTCACAAGCATTTTCTCACAGATAGCTAATGCTAGCTGACAAGCAAAGTGATGCACGGGGACATGTAACCCAGGGCGCGACTATTGTTAATATTCATGAACTCCGTGCTCCACGCCAAAGACATGAGCAGGTTGGTTTTTTTTTTCCCCCTCTCCTCTGAGCAGATGAACTGGCACATGTCAAATTTATCATCTGTAGTTGAGATGTTGGACATACTCTCAATTTGTGTGCGAGCTGACTCGTGCATTTATTAAACTTGTCATTTTGTTTTGTCATACTTTATAAAAGGTCAAAATATATGCAACTATCTGTATGATATTAAGTCAATTGAACAGTCATTAATATAGCCATAAATGGGCTTTAGATATTAGATAGTACTATAATGCTAAAATCTTTATTTCCCATCAAGTGGCTAGGTTTACTCCAAATGCCAACAATTCCCTGCCTAATATTTTTAAAAGCAAACCATGGTAACGCCAGATCTTTTTAATATAATAAAAGGACGTAGAGCTCGCAGTGGGTCACACGAAGTGAAATAACAGAGCTCTTTCAGTGTCACCTTTTCAAAGCATAATTTATCCTGTACCTGGGGTAATTACCTTAACACAAAAGAACAATGATTTTAAGCAAGAGTGCAGAGACGGCGAATGGAGGAGAAGCGTCTTGGAATAGCCTTGTGGTTTTTCTGAGGGACATTCCTTTGTGGATAAGAAGCATTATCTTCACCGACATCTGAAGTGTCCAAAGCCTCAAATGAGCCCAGTGTAAATCAGTGAAATGATTCATGTGTAAGGTCATCACCAAACACGGAAATGTTTGAGGAGGTAAAGAGTGGGCAGTTAATGATAGCACTGGGCTCTTTGTGCTGCGTGGGTGATGGCCATGGGGTGACAATGAGGAAAAAAAGAGAGGGAAAAGCAAAGGGAGGAGGAGGAGGAGGAGGAGGAGGGGGAGGCCACAATGGTGAAGGAGGACATACGCAGCGGTCTGGAAGGGAGCAGGGACAAGGCAACAGAAAATGAGTACAGAAAGGAGAAGAAAGTCTGAAAGGCTTTCCATTCTCCCTTAATTTAGTCTGTGAATGTGTTTCACCCCCCCCCCTCCCTCAACTCTCCCCTGAGACTGTCCCACACAAACCACACGATCATCTGTTACTCTGATTCACCCGGAGATAAAGAGGAAGAGGGAGAGCAAGAATTAAAGGGGAGGCAGGAAGGGGGAAGGAGGGGGAAGAGGAGCCTTCGCAAATACACACGTAGAGGTTTTCCATGTCCACGCTGCCGTTCATCTCCTTACCCTCTGTGTGCCTTCAAAGAACCGGTAGTGGACACAGTATCTACACTGCAGCAATATGATTCTGTTAGCAATGTCAGGAATGCGATGAATCTGTATGGCAGGAGTGAACACGCACTGAGCCAAGTGCAGTGCAGCAAATACACAAATGTGATGTGTCAGAGTAGTAACGCAACTTTTATGTGGCGAGTTAACTGTGACTTGTGTCTCAAATGTAAACAGAGCACCTCTGTCTAATCTTGTCCAGTCAGGCTTGTTACTGTCGCTCTCTGCGAGCACTGCTTCTCCGCTTACTTCACATTCTGGAGTGTTTTCAACTTTCAAAAGAAACAGGGATATGTTTCACTGAGACACTGATCTGCTGAGTCGGCCCAAACGTCAGCCAATCCGGGTGTCGCACCCATAACGATCACATTTCTTTAACGGGTCTAATGCAAGAATTGACAAATTACCTCAACTACATGATGTTCTGTTTACGCCCCCTGTCTGAAGCTTGGTTTCTTGGTTTGTCATCGGGACTGAACAACTGAACAGAGTTCATCAAGGAAGGACAGAGTGCTGAATTCAGTTACAACACAAAGCACATTCATGATTAAACCTTGAATCGTGTTCAGGCAACGATTGATTGCGGTGAATTTGTTCCTATGCCACATGAGCCCGCAGGACACTGAAACAGTCATCAACACTTCGAGCACTCGGGCTACCTCGCTGATGTAGTTTGCTGTTTAACACCTGCTGGGGCCTGAACCCATTAGCGCCTCAGAGGCTCACTCAGAAACAGCAAAGATGAAAAATCCACTGAAACATTGATGACGCGCCAAATCTAAGTTGTCTTCCTCCTCCTATTTTGTTTCACCGGTGTTGTTTTATTCGTTTCCTCTGAGCAGTTTTTATGATTGGAAGCTGAATGTTCGGGGCTACACTTCAGAGTGTGAATGTGAATTCTTGCTCGTTTGTGGGGAGCTTTTTTGGAGCAGACTGGGGCATTTCTCCTATGGCAGACTCAGCTATGTGTGGTTGCGGTTTGCACGGAGTCTTTACTTAGGATCTGTCAGTTTGTTTTATTAGTCTCCTGCTTACACTGAAGCGCTGTCTGTTTTCTGACAAGGCGCCGCACTATAAGCGGACAATAACGTGCATTTGGTTTTCACACGGTTCGATACCCATCTCTTTGAGTCTGGTATTCAGTCGTCGTGATTCGTGTCACCTGCTCCATAACCATGGCTACAGACGGATCAAAGAAAAAATCCATAACAGGGAGATAATATATGCCTCATCAGTGCCAGCTGACTTCCCCCTTCCCCTATTTCCAATAAAGACAGACCCTGTCTAAACATAGCCCCCTGTCACACATTCATCTGTGAAACTGTAAAAGTGATTTCTGCTGAAGCATTAACTGTGTTGGCATCGTGTGGGAACAGAAGCCACGGTTCATTTTCCATGGCTGTTACTTGGAAAATGTGCCAACTCCACATTGAGGAGGTATTAGTTGTAAATCTTCATCCGCAGCTGCGGTGTCAACATCAACAAGCAAAGAGATGCAGCATTTAAAAGCAACTAGATAATAGTATCTTTTATGTGACGAGGAAGAACGGTTAAAAGACAGCTACGCAACGCTATCAACAATTTATGAAAGGATTTGTTCCTTTTGGTGCACTTGCATTTAATGCCATCTCTTCCCCACATCTGTTTTCATCTATAAATTCTTGCGGCTGATGGTTTATCTGCGTTAAGAGTCTCTGAGAGCCTTTAAAGGTCCCGTGTCTCACACGTTGGAAGTGCTCTATTGGAAGGTTTGTTACCCAGAAGATATATTTGTGGTTTTAAGTAAAAACAAACCCTCGCTCTCCTCTCTCGTGTTTCTGTCTCTAGAGCTCAAACAAGAACATTGTGTGTTGAGGCCGGCCGGGGGAGCGAGCGTGGTCGCAGAGTCCAAGCTCATCGGGGACATCGGGGAGGTGAGCGATCGGGCAGCTGGTAGAGCAAGACAGGAACACGGTGAGTGGATTACCAGGACAGGGGAGTTGTCAACCTTTCCGTCACTGTCAGACCATATGTGGATTTGAATGGGATTTATTGGGACGGCAGACAAGAGGCTACAGCGGCAAACATCAAGGCGAGGTGAACTCGAGGTAAATTCCAGGCGATGGATACCATCACTTTACTGAGAGAGAGCAAGTTTACAGTCCTCACTCAGCCAAAAATAATAATGGTTTTAAATGTATGATAACACAATGATGATTAGCTTAGTGTAGGAAGCACAGAAGGGACAGACTAACGTATATATTATATAATATGGACCTTTGACAAGCACATCTGAGACCTTTAAAAGTTCTGTTTAAATATCATTTAACTGTAATATCATCAAACTATCATTGTTGTTATTATTTTTATACAACATCACATAAACCTAAGCAGCTGTGATAGAATTACTTATTACATTTTTAAGGGTAGTCTAAAATAAGGGAATCCATTACCTTGTTTTTTTTAAGTTTTCTTTTTTCCAGTTTCAGTGATAAAAACTTCTTGTTCACCAAAAAAGTGACATTAAAAAATTGAAGGCTCATATTATTTTATTACTGAGAAGGCAAAATGGCTGGAGGCAACTATTAGAGAGGAAAGAGGGTTCTTGGACTAATTATCCTGCTTTATAATTGAAGCTTAAATGCCGAGAGACAGACAGTGTGAGGACGTTAGCAGAAGACGACACCTGCATCTAAGCTCGTTAGCTAGTTATACGGCCCAATATAGGATGTTGGAAAGCGCACATTGTTATCCAACAAGTGCATGTTGTGCAATAATAACTCTTAAATCATCTACTTAAATTATCATTACTTCCTCATACGGCTGTCATCAGTCATCCTCCTGTGTCTCTGTTAACAGTTTAAGTGGAGCTCCTCGTTCATTTTTAATTCATGCACGGACGCTGTACAGTCGGCGACGTGGAAATTGGGAAAATGGACTTTACAGCTCCGTCAAACTCAGAAGCCACAGGATGCAAAGCGTAATGAGGAGCAGAGAACAGGAAGGGATTGTGATTTCCACCAACAGATAAGGAAGAAGTGGCTTCACATGCGACTGCCCATTTCACTTTTTCCCCCTTTTCTCATGAGAAACCATTATTCTGCTCCACATGTGACTCACATGCAACTGAGCCTTTTGACATATATTGTCTTTCAAGAAATGACAGCTTGCTCCATTCACTGCTCGGAGCACAAACACACGACTCAATTAGTTGCTATAGTTTCTGAAAACGTGTAACATGGAATCCGTGCAGTAAGCGTCTTACCGAAGGCATGTTTATGCATGATGAGTTTGTTGGATATGATGTCACGGCTCAGCTACTTTGATTAATCGTATATAGGCCTATCATTCAGTATGCACACCATCAGATGTAATGAACAATAACACATAGAAGAACCCAAAGTGGAAAGAAATTCTCATCAAAACCCCCAAGAACAGCAAGAGTACTATGATTAAGTTATTAACAGACAGAATCAAAGTTTCAAGACAATATTTCATTTAGTCAAGTTGACACGTAGCTACACCTAAACAGAGAAAATAAACTTCTACTTGATTAAACTTTGCAGTCACACACAGAAAGCTAAGAATATTCAAAGGGTACTTACTGTTAAGCATTGCATATTCTCGGGGCGATTGGTCTCGGGGGCAGCACCATGGTTTGACAGCACAGCGTCTGAAATGTAGACAAAGGAATCACGGGCTGAGACAGTGCCTTTGGAGCACATTTCTCCCTGTGCCAACGCAAAACCGCTTTCTTGATGCAAAAAAAGAAAATCCCCGAATTGTTCTGAGGGTCCATAAAAAGTGATTCAGAAAGATAACAGTGAGCAATTATGGCAACAGTTGCGCGGCGCGGCCGTTGCTGGGCCGATGTTCAAACTTCAGAGTGCACATAAAAGGCAAAAACACAGGCCAGCCGAGTCAAGGAAAATCCCGCAAGATGCGAGGATCCAACAAACTGCCCAAGAGAGGAGTGGAAGGGAGAACAAGTGAGGAGGAGGGAGGGAGGGAGGGGTGAAGAAGAGAAAAGGAACTCCTCTCTCACTCTATTATCTGTCCGTCACAGGGCTCCTGGGAGGTTGCCATGGTTACATGGACTCACGCCTCAGTGTCCTTTTAACTATTGCTCATAAAGGCAGCATTCAGCTTTGGGCTACAATGCAGATCTCCCCGTCTCCTGCTTACTGCATTCCCTCCTGTTTTTCAACGGGTTGACATCTCTCACTTTATGGTATAGATCTGTTTTTTTTTCCCCCAATTTTCTACATTTCTTCTGTCTGCACAACTTTCCACAGAGCAAACAAAAGCATTCCTGCCCCAAACACAAGCAGCATCCTCCTGGTGTTGTTATCCCTCCTTAACTCCCAAACTGAGTCCAAGTGCCAAGAAAAGTAAAATGGTGTAAGCAAATCAGTAATCTTCTATGAGCCTTAGAAAATATGGAATAATTATAATAACACGCACACAAAATATTTGCTCAAGTAGGTTTAAGTGTTAAAAATGCAAGTGCATACAGTATAGGGTTTAAATTGAAAATGGTGCAACACTATTGTTGTTTTACTGCTCACTGAAGCTTTGAGCGGTCTAAGGAATCGAGTTATTCTTGTAGCTACATGTCACAATAAAAGTACACAGGACTACACAAAGCTTGGCAGTAGAACGTGTATTTTGTCCCACCAAGGAAAACACCAGCATGGGTCATTTTAGCCGGTGGCCACAAGTGACCAGCAGCTGTAGTAATTCCGATCCTGACAAAGTGGACAACAATTCAATTTAATCCTAAACTCAACCTGCGAAAGAGACATCAAATAAAAAAATATAACTTTGACATGTCTTGAATCATAGATAAACTATATGAACTGTATTCATATCAGGTAGGATTTGATTTCCTATGACCAGTAATGTTACATTTACACAAGATATCTTCCACATCACTCAATGGTAACACGAGAGCTTGAGCAAGCACGCAGCAGATAGGCCTGGAAATAGTGCTGCACACAACAAGGCACACATCTCTTCTGTTATTATGGGAGTACTGGTTCAACATGAAACTGTGTCAGGACAGAATGGTGCCACCGCGGTCTAGATAGTTAATGGGAAACATTGTAAGAGCCAGATGTTTTGTGAAGGTGAATATGTTGTATCGTTCAGTATAAAACAAACGAAACACCTCAAGAGTTTAAAATGTGTGTGAACTGTGTAGTCCACAAGTAGATTAGAAACTTAAGAGCGTCCTTAGATTTTGGACAGTTTCGACTTTCCTAACCCTAAAGTTTAACCCCAGAGTTTAATCCCAGAGGAAAAAGGCTCAATCCCATAGTTGCGGTTGCCTTCGCAACCATTGGGGAGAGATTGTGTCAGTCAAGAATCTTAAAGCCTCCAGGGGTCCAGCAAAAGGGAGGGGCTAACCTGGCTGGCTTCAAGCCCAGGAGAGGAGCCTTTTTGTCTGGCTAAGACACCGGTAACATGGGGCATATGAGGGGAGAGAGAGGAGCAGCTGACAATGAGTAAGACCCAGAGTGACTGACATGAAAATGGGGGGAAAATAAAGACGGACAATAGGAGGGGGAACTGGCCGACAGTGGGAAAAGTCTACACAAGTGAAAGCGAAGTCAGATGGGGAGTGGGGCAGAAAATTAAGACGTGCAGAAGGCAAGAGGAAATAAAGAAACAGAAAGGTCTCTGATCTGCCAGGACATAAATAGTCCTCGACTCTGCCCAAATCCAACATTGCCCCACTCACTTGACACCCCACTCCCCCTCTTCACCTCCTGTCACCAACAAACAAATAAACACTTGATGGAGCGGGTGGTGGAACCAAGGAGGGAGAAGACTTCATCCACTTCAATTTACTTTCAGTCTCTTAAGATCACCTCGGGTATCAGGAGGGGACAGTAGACAGTCTATAGGGAACGTAACTAACAAACTTATATACTTAAGTATGTAGATGTAACTGTGCAGAGGTGATGAAAATGTCCAGAGATCAGTGCATGTCTGATAGCAGCAAAAACAAATATGTAAAATTAGATTTATGTTGACAACTACAACTAGGACCAAAATGTCTCATTGATCAATATTTATTTAGGCTAATACTATAATTTCAGCATACATTGATACTGCAGAGAGTTTATAGGGTTCTTCTGACTGTAAGAGTTTTGTAAGACTTATAAATCGATGAACCCATTTACACTCAGGACACGAGTCCTTTTATTCAAACCCTCCGGCCTGGCAGATCTTTTTGGAGAAAACCTCAGTAAATCTGAAGCTCATCACTGGGCTGAAAGAGATTTTGTTGGCCACTGGACAAATTGATCCTTCAGATGAGGGAAACAGTGTGGAGTGTGTGCAGCAGCTGAAAACCTTTGGATTCAGTTCAGTTCTTTTATTTGTTCTCTTTCATGGGGTCGGTCCATTATCGTGTGATACAGTGTCACAGCTAGAATCTGTGCCCGACCTGCGACGTGGACAGAAACACTGTCTGCTTTTGTACGCACATCCTTTACTGCAACCGTATACATTAGGGATAAGAAAGGCGCCCGATCCATCCTCAATCTATTGGGATCATCTTCATCCTGTCGTCCAGCAAAAGATTGGAGTGATTTTCTTTTTCAATCAAATATCTGATGCAAAATATGCCACACTCTACATCTAAGACTGGATAAGCCACTAAATCCCCCAGACCAACCGGTCATCAGTTGCGATTAAACAGTCAGTGAACCACTTGTCAAGATTTGTTGACATGTTTATTAAAACTAAAGCTGCCAATTTTCCATATCTGGGCCAAAGGTCATGCAATGAACCGCTGAGCCGACCAGGGCACTGGGGATCTTTTCACGATGATAACTGAGCAAGTAGCATGAGTGTCACGCGGGGTCACGTCTCATGCCCCAGCACTTCACAGTGATTTCATGAGTTCGTTTTTGCATACTCCTGCTTTCATAATGGTAGGAACACAAAAACTAAACTACCCTGGCAGAGGTAAGTTTGAGTTACGCTGAATTTCCTTCTGACCCCATGCAAGCACAAACACTAAAACGTGCTATAAACGCAGCAGCAGATGGGCCTATATTATCAATAAAAATGAATAAGCAGCAGTTAGACGCTACTAAAGACACGTTCTATATTACAATGTGTTCCTATATTAATGACTCCTTATATGTTATGAAAAGAAGAGAGCAAAACTCAACGATGCATCTTCACCGCACGCAGTTTGATCCATTACATGTGATTTGACTGATGCTTTTATCCAAAGCGATTCACAATAAGTGCATCAGCCATGAGGGAACAAACCCAAAAACAACAAGAATCAAGTTAAGTGCAATTTGCCGATTGCTCATTTTGAAATGCTTGAGGTCTCTGCACCTCAAGCCGAGTCCATTTCAAAGATGGCAGCATAGCGGATATTGATGATGAGAGACAGTTGTGCCTGATGTGTGCAGCCATCGAGTGACTGAATCATTAACTGCAGGATAACATTTGGAACAAGACAATTACTGTTCAATAACGGACGGATAATTGTTCAACACGGTTAGTGACAGTCACATTTCAGTTTCTGTCAAAGCAGAGTAGCCAGAGTGGATTATGTCTGCTGTGTCAATGTTTTGCACATCACCCCTGATGGGGATTTGTTCAAAGGATTTGAGGTGAACAAAACATTCGGGGAGGGGGGGGGGGGGGGGGGGGGGTTTTATATGTCAAGCAGTTGTCCTAAACAAAGAGAGCAGGGTCCAGAATGTTAAAAACTAAATGCTGCTTTAATCCTTCAGGCATGTTCTCTCTGAGAGAAGTGTCATTCACACAGAACTGTCAGGATGTACTTCAACACGTGCTATAAATATCTGCAGAGCACGAGAGCGCACCCCATGTTAGCCGTCACACCCCGACCAGTCCTGCCCACTCACTTACGCCCACTTCCTGCCAGCTCAGCGTGTCGAGGTTCATTGACTGTGACCCTAACACATGGAAGTGTCCACCCACTCCAGTCAGCGATTGGGCGGTTTGAAAGTTTCCTTGAGAGGTGCAGAGGTTGAAGAGCACAGGTGCCAACATTATCTGTGGTTGTCTGAGGCAGACTGGTGGATGTGTGCCCCCTCCCTGCTGACCTTAAACCTCCCAAGTGTTGCTGCAGTCAATCCTCCACCATTTAAAATACTGCTCAAATCATCTTGAATCTTTTCACATCAAGAAGTGGAGCTCACGTGACATTTACATCACATTCTGAGCAAAAAAGATCTGACAGTAAAATGTCAGACTCACCCAAGGTTTTCAGGTTTTAATTTCAAAAGGCAAAGCTCCACGCGGCAGCTCTGCTCTCACATCTTATGACACCAGTGGTCAGCCATTAGGGGTGCTACTTATCTTCCCTCTGGGGAGGACTGTGTGGGTGTGTACAGGCTGCGCTTGATTGACAAGACTCTGACCACACTATTAGTTTTGTAGCACTGTGTCAGTGGAGACAGGAACTTTATTTTGACTTTCATAATAACCCAGTTTGTTCCAGCGTATGTTATTCAAGCAAGAGATGGAGACAAGTTTATATTTGCAAACAGTTGACAATTAAAGTCAAACAACGCCAATTGGTTTTTACAGGACGTTGAGTAAAAGCTGACAATGTCAGAGGATCAGAAAGTGCGACCAAGCAGCAGAGTGTTAACTGCCGGGGCCAAATGCTTCACTTCAGATCAAGTGGACATGAGCCCAGGGTCAACGATGGCCCCTCAGAGAAAGTGCCAGATGTATGCATGTCAGACATACTGTACGCTCATCAGCACATTGTTGCGCGTAATCACACACGACCAGTGTTTACCAGAACAACTTAACAATACAAAAAACACCCCCCCACCCCCGTGTCAATGGCCAAGCCGCACATACACAAAGTTGGCGGCATTGCGTAAAATTTAATCTGCTGATTTAAAGGCACAGCTTGCCATCTGGAAAGGCCTGACAGTGGTGTGTGTGTGTGTCTGGCTTCCCATTCATCCATTATGAATAGTGAAACAAGTGTGTGTATGAAGCAGATGACATACTTTTAAGCATCAGCCCATTGGTTGTGCCCGCTAGTTTTTGCTTCCACGCATATGGAGTCCACCTGACCCACATCGTAAGCTTGTCGGAGGGAACTGTATTAGAGCATGGTTAAAAACACACACACGTACATGTCACCGTGGGTCAGTTGTCTCCATACGCAAAACAGAAAACAGGGAGAGATAGTTACTCGAACGCTCGCAAACGTTCTTACATTAGTATTAAACTGACAGAAACAAATCCACATGTCTGTGAATAAATACGCACAGATGGGTGGACTAACTTAATCTTCATCCAAATGACCATGTAGACTAATCAAGAGGAATTCATTTTGCTGTTTTTGTGCAGCGAGCGCTTCTGTTCTCTCCATTGTTCTGTACTTAATTCACGACAATGCCCAATTTACCCAAACAGATTTGTTCCTACCGAGTTAAACGTTTGACAAAATTGGAAAAACAAAAAACTACACAGCAACAGTGGTGGCCGTTGTGTGTATTATTTTGGGATCCAATTATTTTCCTCTCCCTCCCAATGCACACGTGCGCACCATCTATCAAAGCAGCGCGAGCAGATGAAAAGCGGTACTTCTACAGTATCAGGTCTTCTTTAGCACATCACACAAAACTGTGTCCCGCACATCTGCGCTCATTTTCTTGTCACTCCTTTGAACAGAAATGTTGTTTGGCTGCCACTCATGCACGGTCTTTCTGTTCCTGCCTTTCAACGCATGTTTAGCAAAGTTCAGATGGCAGCCCTTGTATTGCCCTACAGTGTAATTAGCTGTCAGAGCTCCTCGGGTTTTTGTTGCCGAGGCAGAAGGAAAGTCAGGCGGCCTGAGTCACAACGGCACGAGAGAGTAAAAAAAATAAATGCGACTTCCAGCAATCTGTAGAAAAAGTGCATTTTCTTTGAAATGTCATTTTGCTTTGTCAAAGAAAATAAAATTGCACTCGTCCATCCATCAGCATTTTTTGTTTGTTTGGTTTTTTTTTTTACCTCTGAAGCTTCACAGTCCTAAACCCTTTTATTCTTCCCTTAAGATCTTTGGTGGCAATTCTTTTTATTTATGGAAAAAAAACAGTGAGTACTGCATATTCTTCAAACTGAATGAATGAATGAATATTTACTGCGGTTACAGGGTCGATGTGGGTTTAGATGAAACCCCTCATTGCATCAACCTGCACCCAACAGATGGTATCAACGCCTCAGTAGCTTACTGTTCTTTATCGTCCTCTTTCCTCGAATTGGGACCGTCATTCACACCATTATTGCAATGCTGTTCTGAAGAAAAGTAGCATTTTATATGAACAGAAACAATTAAGCCACTTCCTGTGGAGTCAGCCTTCACGCAGTCCCAAAGTGCGCGTCTAGTCTCTTACAGTCTCTGTTTTTAACAATAGAGAAATGAGCTGTATCAGACTTGACAACATGCAAAGTAAAACTTGTAAGCCATCCTGAAGTGATTTGTGCATAATGCATGCCCTCCAAGTCAGCCACGGCTCCTTCCCTCTCAGTAGGTCAGGATGATGCTGCATCATGTGTAGACGTGCCACCGACCTCCTCGTCCAACATAATTCTGCCTTCAGGGATTTTGCCTTGGCTCTGCTCTGACCCTGAACTGGCACAGCCCTCTGACTGAGGGATTAGCGCAACATACTGATGCAAATAGTGCACCTCTGGTCAGAGTTGGTGCACATTAACATGGATCCATTCAGCAGACCAGTGATGTTTGCTTGTTTTTTATATGAAGTTAGACTGCTTTATTATGGCAACCATTATGGGGATATTTGCTTGAATATGTGAAGCAAAGTCTTTAAATCATTTACATCTACAAAATACTACTGGTTTCTATTATTGGGTTCATTTCATTACATTTACCCCTCTCACCCCTTCAGGGAAAGTGTACAGACTACACAAAATATTGCAAACCCAAACAGTGTATACCGCAATTCCACGGGGGGCTGCACAAAAAGGAACAAATAACCATCATAATTAAAACTACACACCCAACCACAGCTCCTCCTGAGCATGAACCCAAGCATAACAAGTTTGACATTAAATCGTAGAATGTTTTTTGGTGGCATCCACCTGGTAACACTCCTCTGTTGTTGTTGTTCTCACGACTGGCAGCTCAAAGGTTGAATAAATGATGGTACTCTTTAATAAAACACTATTCAACAAACTATAGTCATCAGAAGAGGACATATGGACGCACTAAAGAGGGGTTAGCTTGTTTTTGCCTCCTGCCACAATATTTGGGTAAATAATAGTTGGACTGAGGACAAACAATTATGACAGCTGTCAGAGTGACGAACAAACTGTGTGGTCTGAATATAACTACAGGTGAGGGAGGGGAGGACCAGGAATTGGAAAAGACAGAGAAAAAGCTCAAGGATATTTAGAATCAGATGCAGAGACAAATTCAACTGACTCTCAAAGAGAGAGAGATAAAAGCCAGACACTGAGTGATTCTCTAATGAATGAGATTTTGTTAATTTCCGTGTTAGTGCATGTCATGGTGCAGCAGTCCATGGCCTACATTCTGCCAGCTGGCTACACGGAAGTGCATGCATAAGTATGCACCCCCCCTCACTCACACAAACCCACACACATGGATCAGAAGAGACAGTAGTGGGGCAGCATTGCCACTAGGTAAGATTAAAATATTCTGCATCCATTAATGCTGCTAAACATGCAGGGCTCAACTCTGTGATTGCCTTGTACATCCTCACAATAGAGCTTTAAGTTACTTTCCTGCACATTCTGATAGTTTAACACACCGCAGCTTCTAGCCCACAAGCTAAAAAAGAATCACTTGCCTGTGTTACCATTGAGTATTAGTCAGGATCCCCTAATGCAAGCCTTGTAATGGTTTCCTGCTGGCAGTGTCTTGCCCAGTCTGATATCCTCGTCCCAGTTCCCTCCACAGACGCATAAAACTAATTTTAAAGTTGCATGAGGTAGATTAGCCTAGTTCAGGCATGCAGTGTAAATTGGGAGGGGAAAGGAAGTGTTGTGATATCAACGCTATTTTTGAAATCCAGAACGATGCAAATAACCAAAAGAACATTGTAAAATGTGGGGATAAAGGTAGATGTGCAATGTTTATGTCCCCTGCACAAAAGGTGGGGTCATACTGTAAGTAATCCACCGAATGGGCAAGCTAAGCTCCTTAAATGAGTCTTCCAAAGACAGCAATTGTGACCAATTCAGCTCAGCGAGAGAAAAATTGGATGAGAATTGACAGATTAGCGGCGCATGCAGAGAGTAACAAAGGGAGATTTGAAAGTAATGTCAGCTGCAATAAAAAAAAAAAAAAAAACACAAAAGAGAAGCGCATGGATGGAGGACACAGCAACGAGGAGTAAATAAAAAGAAGTGGAGGGCGAGAGTGCATGAGACAAATATAAGAAAACGGTGGAGCATATTTGCTGCCTTGCTCTGCGGTGCAATGTGCAACTTCCAAAACATCCATGTGTGCATTCGATATCAAGTCAAGAATAATAACACAAATACTGTACTCACCTAATCTAGGCTGCCCTTAATGCTGGCACTGAGTAGCATAACTCCAACATTCACACACACACACACACCACCACAAACTACGAGTGAGTACAAACATAAGTAGAAGGAGCACTCCGAGGGCGGAGAGGAGAAAAATACATTCCCAAACAAATGTATCTGAATGAGTGTATGGGTGTGTGTGTGTGTGAGAGGTGGGTGGGTGTGCGATACCGCTTGTCTAGCAGCGAACGCAATAGGAAAGCTTCGACCCTCTCTCTCTCCCCCTCTCTCTCTCTCTCTGGCAACTGTGACGCGTCACTTTCATCCAGACCACTCCCTCCCTCCCTCCCTCCTACTCCCTCTGTCTTTCCCTCATTCGCTCTCCAATCCGTCTTTCTTTCCCTCTCTTTAATCCCTCACTTCCCCAGTCGCCCCCACCTCCCAACCCAAAGGCTGATAAAGACTTAAGTGCAGAGAGGTGCACACAAGACATGTGAGAAAATGAACACAGCAAGTTGTGTTGTGTTGCTACCGCATTCAAGCGTCATTTGGCCATTTTATCTTTATTTCCTTTCCTGGGGCATCTTTTCTACTTTTAGCTTTTATCATCACACACTCTATGACTCCAGCAGCGCTTGGTACCATTGCTCAAATTTGATGAAACAATATCAAATGACGCCAGAACAATATATGTTGCAAGACCTTAGTTGATCCCAAAAAACAATATAGAGAACAAGAAAAACAAACTTTGTTGACTCAAAGAGGAATATCAACAAAAGCTTTGAAGATCAGACCTAAACATTAGCGTTTCATCCTTAAACACAGATTAATAAATGATTATCAAGTGGACTCACCGGTGTTGTGGCCGTTGTGATGCGTTGGCACTTTAAGATGCTTCTTCCTCCCCAGCTCTTCCTCCAGCAGGTAGTACCATCCTTGAACTTCCTACAGCAAACACACACAAAGAATGCCTATATGTGTGTATGTGTGGTCATGTGTGTGTGTGGATTCAGCCTAATGAGTGCTGCATTTAAAATGAATCTTCTATACGAGTGCATAAACGCACACACGCGCACACATACACACACACACACACACACACAGAGAATGCTTGGGGGC
The DNA here is from genome assembly GCA_016785235.1 of Pseudorhombus dupliciocellatus. Classification (NCBI taxonomy): domain Eukaryota; kingdom Metazoa; phylum Chordata; class Actinopteri; order Pleuronectiformes; family Paralichthyidae; genus Pseudorhombus; species Pseudorhombus dupliciocellatus. The sequence continues at coordinate 242,303 of JAFBJW010000030.1, forward strand.
TGTGAGCACTGAGCACAGACGACAGACACACACACCACATACAATGCTTTGGCTTATTCCAGCAGCTGATGCCCCCGCTTCTACACTTCTGCCTTGTGGGCCAGATGGTTGGTGTGCGTGTGTGTGTGTGTGTGTAGACTACTGTACGTGTGTTACATAAAGCTGTGACAGAGTCTGATGGGTAATCCTGATGATGCGGACACAGTCTTGCAAACAAGAACATGAAAACACCATCATAGGCTCTTCCATCATTTTACTCGGTGCTACACATTTATCGCAGCACGCACGCACGCACACACGCACCGGCCAGCCTCCTCTTTTACAATGAATAATGTGATGCCATGGACAGTAACAATAATCTTCAGTTTAAAAGCATCTTATCTGAGTGGACAGATATCTGCAGGCAGTGGGACAAGGGGGGGGGAGGACGGGGCAGGGGACTTGTATAGAAGGAGGGGGAAGGGGAGGGCATATGTCCTGAAAGTCAGGGAGGGATTTGCGCCATCGTTCAATATTACTCTGCACATGTGACAAAGGGGGGGGAAAGAATGGGGCCAACAGAGCTGTTAGACGGGCAGGAGACAGCCGAGAGCAGGGAGGAAGCAGCGAACGAGGAAGAGGTAGAAATCGCTAAAGTGACACCGGGGTGCAAACAAACAACAAGATGTGACAGACGAGCGAGCCTGGTAGAAAAATAAAGTAAAGGCTCGTAAAGCTCAGGAGCCAGGGACGTGTGGGTTCGTAAGGGATAAATGAAAAAGAACAACAGAGGAGAGCGATAAAGGACAGAGGTAAATAACTCCCGTGACTTGAAGCTAAATCTCCCTCATCAGCATATGAAGTTAAATGAATATGAACTGGGAGGAATTTTAGAGGAAGAGAGCAATAAGCCTGATTCAAATATCATTTCTCTCCCTCGTCTGTTTCCCTTCGCTTCATGCGGACGTCTGTGCAGCGAGTTAACGAGGGAACAAGGGCTTTTGTAAATCTGCAGCTGTGCTCGGGCTTTTCCAGTTTTACTTTCTTGACGGCAAATTAAGTTTTATGTTGACTTCTTAGCCTGAGAAACAAAACAACCACAATCATTAGCCGAATGCAGACACCATTTTTTTTTTTTCCTTGTGTCATTCAAACTAACAAGAAATGTGGCTGTGTGCTTCCTTTGAAGCGTGAGACAAAGTAAACTTAAAGAGCTGCTTTCAGACATGCTCTGAAGTTCCGACATGGTGTGGGAGCACAAATGTCCGAGTCGGTAGCTCCAGACATTTAACCAAACTCTTCCTGCCAGGCCCCGTAAAATGTACAGAAAACGCCAAGTGAGAATACGGCACATTGAATGACAGCGAGCGTGGGTGTTGTTGGGGTTGGAAAGAAAACAAATATCTCCGGATGAAAAACAGAAGCCACACACGGCGCAGACAGACATGTCAGCTCTGAAAGAGACACTGACGCCGGTGTCAATGTGCTGTTAACAAAAAACCCTGTGATTTCAGGAGAGCAATTCACCCTTCGCGTCCTGGCTCCTTCAGGTTTCGCCCCCTCGCGTGACGGTTCCATTAATGTTGCTGTGAACCCATCTGGCCCCGACAATCTCCTGCTGTATTCCTCACACGTGGAAAAACAAACTCATTCGCCTCCAAGTCTCTCATTCGAACGGTTTATCTGCTTCACAGAGCACTTTGATTTTAGGGTTCATCAGAGAGAGCTGCAAAGTGTTGGACACTTCAACCACTGATCTACACAAACTGATGAGGCCCACGAATCAAGGATAGACCCTGACACCGTGCAGACTTTACATTACCTGCTAAATAATGGAATAACACACGAGTGCGGAAGCATTAAATACCATTTGCAGTGGTTACGCAAATACTCAAAGCAGGGAAGGAAGGAAGGAAAGATGGAAATGGATGAATTATGGTTCAATAATTAAAGAGCGAAGACAGAGAGCTAAGAAAAGCAGATATGTGCATTTACTTAGCAACTGAGGAGAACCTATTACGTCTTTCTGAGCCACAGCACAACGCTGAGCTCCTCGTCTCCCTGTCTCGCCCCTGTCCTTCTCACCCGGGACAGTTTGCGGAGAAGGACTGAGAGCAGTGTTCTTCTATATTATGATGTAGGTGTGCGGGAGGAAGTGGTGTCAACTCTCCCACATCCCCTGGTCAGTAAAGTCAGGCTGAATACCGAACGGCCTCCTCCTGCCAAAAGTTTGCTCTCAGCTCCTGACCGGTTCCAGTCGCGGTGAGACCAGACAGCGTTCAGCCAGTGAGCACAAAGGCCAAAGCAGCAATTACACTCAAAGTGTGATGAGAACACTTTTGGACACCGCAAACTGAGACTGACAAAAGGAATCAGCTTTAGGCTTTTATGATGCCCTGCTCGTTCAGGATTTAGGACATGAAGCTCGAAGACTCACCGCAGGTTTTGCACTAAAGTGCAACAATCTGTGTTCAACATGTTGCACCGGCCAGCACTTTAATTTGAAAAAAAAAATCAAACTTATTGTATTGCCTCCACCAACAAGGTTATGTTTTTATAGATGAGACATGGGCCAAGAAAGAGCCCTTTCAATTTGTCATGGATCAGTACAAAGGGGCAGATCCTGGACTTTTTTTAAATCAATCTAACATTTTCATAGATAGAATAGAAAAATATCTGACATTTAGAGGAATGACATCCGTGAGTCCATTTGGTGCAGCTCGGCTGAATTTCAGAGACTGTGTATTCAGTCTATTTGAATAAACTTAAGACATTCACAAGACTTTAATCACAAAAAGACGTGCGTTCCTGTGTGTGTGTGTGACCCATGACATTTCAGAGGAGAGAATGACTCAGAGTGTGTTTCGCTCCAGTATCTGGCGGCAGTGTTTCTGTGCGGTCACACTGGTAACCCTAAAGTGTTTCTTCTCAGCTATTGAGGTCACTGGAATTCATTCACACTGAAGTAAACTGTCAGAGTCACGGTCTAACGGACGGACACACGCAGGAGGAGGCGCTGAAGACAAGGTTGCAGCCTTTATATCTGCGTTCAAGCTCACCTCGTCTCTGTCCATGAGGGAATGGACGCCGAAGCTCAGGCAACCCAGCAGAGTGCTCATCCTTTAGACACACAGACACACAGAGGGAGGCAGAGAATAAAAAGAATGAATATCCTTAAGTACAGCTGATGTGTCATCTAAACAATGTCAGACAAATTCAATTAATAAGAGCAAAGTTAAGTCATCAATTATAAAATACTGTTTTTTTTTTTTCATCTTTGGACACATGAAATGTATTCTCAGGTAAAACTATGTCTTTATTACAGAAAAGAAATGTAACTATTGATCCCATTGGTGTTGTTAGAAGTGCAATGAACCCCAACAAAGGACAAAACAAACAGAACTGCTGCAAGAAACAGAAAATGTGAAACTTGGGAAACATTTATCATGAATAACAAAACAAAAGTGAGACCGATCTAATTAATAATCGGCTTTATGGACATGAGTGTGGCGGTGGAGAGAGCCAGGATTTAATTTTAATTTAATTATGTGCACATGAGGAAAAATAGCTCTCGACAAACTCCCAGCTGTTCAGGACGAATGCAGCTGCAGATGCTGCGTCGAGGGCAAACTAGCCCCCAGCGCGAATAAGCACCTGAAATGTTTCCTGCGATCCCCTCGGTCAGATGAGCCAGTGACCGAAAAAGCTCTGCTGCACCGATGATGCTGTGATCCTTCTAACACGATTCACATCCAGGTTCAGCTCTCCCCATTTCATTTCATGTCGACAAAGAGTAACTCAATACCCAAATCCTAATACAGAAATGTATTCCATTACTTAGTCTAAACATTTGAAGTCTACAGCACTGCACTCCACTATGCCCAAGAACAAGTTCTGAAGCTACTGGGGCAAAATGAATGAAATAACAAAACTAAAATAGCACTCAGTGGAGTGCACATCACCAAGGCCCAACAGTCCCCGTAGGAAACCAAAATTATTTCAGCTATATCTGGATTCTTATTTGGCTCTGCACCGCACTGAACGCAATAAATATCAGCCACCTAAATACGTGTGTGTGCGAGTGTGTGTGGTGGGGGGGTTCCCATCAAGACACAAGACAAGTTGTTTTCTGACAAAATCACAATGTTGACAATAAAAGAATAAAATCCTGGATCCACATGGAAACTGAATGGTTTCTCTCCTGGCCACTGTCCCATCCTTCCTTCCACCATGTTTTGCATAAATAATTTGTATTGTTTTTGCATAATTCTGCTGCTAAATGATAAAAACACAGCAATGAGATTTGTGAACAATTCGGCGCAGATCTGTTTGGTTTACGCTGTGTCGCTGCGGCCGTACAGGAGCGCTCACATTCATGGAAGGATCCCCCAGGTTTGGCTACAGCAGCAACTTTGGCCAAATGTTCCCTGGTGCTTAAAGAGGATTTGCTGACGAAGCGCTGCTTTCCACAACCTATCCACAGCGCTCAGCGAATAAGCACCTTTTAATGATATTTCAGGCTGCGCTTTATGTACGTTTGACTCCTGCAGCAGCCACTGGTTCATTGTGCCTGCCACAAAACACATTTGACCATGTTCACAGGAGAGAAACACGAAGAGCCTTGTCCGAGTTGCTGCACAATGAACCGACTCCTCCGTGTGCCACATGAGCCGTTTCTGCCCTGGAAGGTTTCGTGCTGATAAGTCTTTTACATCTTAACATCTTGTACTGCGTGGGCCTCGACGCACAGCGCATTAACATTAAAAAACCTTGTCTGCAGAGCCAGAATCCTTGCAGTACCTGTGTCTCCACCAAACCATTAAATTAGCTCTTGCAACAGACCTGGACTGGCCTTTAAATTGCATTCATCACATAATTCTTACACTCCCTTTGCTCACACAGGCATCGGACTTTCAAAGTTTACAAGTGCAGTGAGGATAATACAACTTTCAATTTGACACAGGGTCCTTGTGTGGGTCTGAAGTATAGATTCTGAGTCTGTCCTCCATTCAAAATCTATCACAGATTAAAGCCAATATACTGGATCTGACAAACATCCGAAGCCAGCCAATGGGCTGAAAGAGATTCTTCTCAGTTTCAATGTACAAGTCGGGTGGAGAGATTTCATGCTGTTAAGTATTTGTGGCACACAGTGATACTTTTCTCCCGTCCCCTCGACACACCGTCACACAAGAACTTTGTGACTCATTCGACCATATGTCCTCCATCCACGGCGATGACCCTGATTCAGCGCAAGTCTGCTGAGGCAGGGAGGCGAGAGTAACACTTTCGCTCTGCCAGATTCGGAGAGAGGCGTGGAAAACACACATACACAGAGGCAGCCACACCAAAATATGCAGAAGCATCAATTATAAAATGCTGTTTTGTTGACCTAGAAGTGAAGCTTCGTGACTGCGCTCGCTAATGTCTCGCAGCTTGCCGGATGCGAACATCAAATGAGAGTGAAGGAAAAACAAACACTCACAGGAAAACTAATCTCTTCAATCATGAGTCACACGATCACCAGCAGGTACCTCGTCGTGGAGTCAGAGTTCCACATTGTGAAGAGCAGTCTCTTGTGAAGGTCCCCCTCACGGACAGCACTGCAAACAAGGAGCACAGAGGGAGTCAGCTCCTCGTTAACTTTGTCTGTAGGCAGAATCCAAGACACATTTTCATCCTCAGTGCGCCACATGTCAGCATTAGTTTGAGATGTTGTGTTTATCTTTAGAATTTATGAATCCCTTTGAAATGGACTGCAGGCAGAGGAGAGGGCATATTGCGCTGGTATGGCACGAAAGACGTTTATTTCAGTCTGGACAAACCTTTAAAGAATATTTGCGACCCGTGTGTTACATGAACTACTCCGACTGAAATGTTGCCTCTACATTTACCTGCCAGCGATGACCCTGAAGAGCAAACAACTAAAGCTGCCTTCAGAGATGCACGTTTGTGTATGCGAGTCTGTTACAGCGGATATTTTCTGTTACTTTTCCTCCGAGCAAGAGAGTGGGTGAAATCACAGCAGGCGAGTTGGCATGTTGATGTTTCCAACAAACTGGATGAACAGAATTATCTCGCAAGGCAGACAAATACAAGGGTTTAGGATAAGGGTCGATACCAGTGTCGATGTAAACAAAAACCCTTTCCACAAATAAACGTGTTCTAGTCTGCCTCCTACATGCTCTACCCAGGTAGCAACTCTGACGATGGATATAGAAAGTAAATCCTTACAAGTAAAAGGTCTGCAGGAAGACGGGGTTCCTACAGTGAGGGACCATCTGAGTCTTCTGTCTGTCCGTAGGATCGCTGTCGGGGGACATGCCAACCTGGAGCACACAGGAAGACAAAATTACAGGACATCTTGTTTCCACCGTTGTCTTACAGAGTCCACATGAGCCGTTTCTGTCTGCACATACCTTAACATAAGAGTCACATGGCCCCTGGCAGTCTTCCAGCATGCCCCTTGCCTCCAGAACTGTGGTCACATAAAAATAGAACTGAATAAATTATGAAACAGCTCATTACATGACGTCGTGTTACGGGCTGCTGACTTTATAGTCTCATTAATTTTAAACGATATGCACATGAAAATTGCAGATTCTGGGTCAAAAGGTCAACATTTAGAACTACAATTTAACCCCCGAAAGATTAAGATGAATGGTATTTTTTTTCTGCTGCAACAAACCCCAGCAAGCTGATCGGATTATGGAAAAAGTGGCTGTCGTGTTTAATATGGTGAACTTGACCATAGTGTGTTTTGTTTGCTGAAAGAACAAGCTGCGAAAAACATGTTTAATTATTCCATTGGCAGCGAACTCCAAAGGGAAATGTGAAACAGTTCTGTATGTTTTTTGTTTTTTTTGGGGGGGGGCCTTCATCTGTCAGCAGTCATTTTATTGCATGTACGATAGTTTTCTTTCCTGCAGTGCAGCACAGCGTTGAATGAGGTTCTGCCCTTCTGCCGATAGCTCTGGGATAATAACATGTGGCAGGTCTCCAGCAGCTATCTAGCTTAAAAGCTGAAAACTTTGTTAAATTACCATTGATGGAAATTCAATAATGTGATAAAGATGATTGTTGTATTGCCTTAGGGGTATCAAAGACGGCATCTTCATCGTGACAATACCCTTTGAAAAGCACAATATGCTCTGACACTGGGTGTGTGCTCGCTCACGTGTACAGTACACATACTATGCAAATCTATGAGATAACTATGTTTCCAATGGACACCAAACATAGCTGTAGCATTAATAATACATTGGCTTGGTGGTTTTCTGTGCTGATTTTTATCAGAGTGGACAGCAAGCGCAGTCCCAGCACATGTGTTTACCTCAGGTTTGTGTTTCTAGAGCAGTTGATCAAACTAACAGTCATTCAAATATTTACTAGTGGTGGTGCAGTATGATGTGCGTCTTAGCCTGTCCCTGTCCTTCCCAAATGCAAGTTGCCCGATCAACCCTGAAAAAAGAATTGTATCGTGTCTGCAGCCATTGGCGTGACTCACCACTAACAACAAGGGCTTCTTGCTCCTGGACGATGGACAGCTTCAGCTGACCTGTTCAAATCAATAGAAGAGAAAGGTTATTACAGATATCACTGCTATAGAATCTGACCGTAATGCAGGGTTGATATTTTGAACAGCACCCTCGTTTCCCTTCTTGTAAATACCATGAATATAAAGCTCCAGCCAGGAGATGCTCTGCTTAGTTTACTTCCTCAATGTCTTGGCCCCAATGAATTGCCGGACTCTTGTTCTTGTTCCCTGGAACCCTCAAAAATTGAACTGGCAGGCCCTCGGGGCCCAGTTGCATTTGTGTGTGGAGCATGTTGTGCCTGCAAAGATCTGCTTCACTGTCACATTTCATTAGTCCTCAAAAAGTCGGTCAAGACGAGTTTGAATATTTATTTTCTGAGTTTGTTTTTAGTTGGCTTCCTCCTCTTGTTATTGAGTTAATGCGGGAGTGTGTGTGTCTGCCTACTGTCTATCATCGGCCCCTTTCCTGCAAGTCTCCTCGCAGCTCTAGGAGACTGGTTAGCCATGTTGACATGGCCACTGTTAACTTTGGCTTTGTGCAATTTTTAATTAATCCTGCTCATAAGAGCACCGTCTACAGCTGAAATGTGGGAGCCTCGTTGTGTGATAACACTGCTGGCACTTCAGAGCTTGGGTACAAGGGATGTTTGTCGTTCCCACACTGAACTTGGCATGGGTTTTTGTGCTGCTGCCTGAGGTCGAAGAACAAAGTGAAAACACTGTTTGAAATATCTTCCTGGTGCGTTCGAACCTGCCTCACACAATGGTTGGTTCTAAAGCAGTCTCCCCAGTACCAAAATCAATCTATATCACACAGCAAGTACGAGCAAAACCCAAAGGAACATGGTAGACAAAAGGCTTTCAGCACAGCTGCAGTGTGAAGTGGACATTTACTCAAGTAAACATTGACTACTCTCAGTCAAAGGCTGCTGGAAAACAAAGATCTAACACTCTGCTTTTCATTACATTTTTGTGTGGGAGAGAAAGATCAGTGAAAAACAGACATTTCTAATCCATGTGAAATAAATGACTTTAGGTGGAAGACTTCAAAAATGTCTTTTTTTTCCTTTTTCTAGTTGTGAATTTTTGAGATAGCTGCTAATTTCTTCAAAGTTACTGCTTCAGAATAACAAGGAAAAGGAAAGTGCTGAGTGATAAACATTATTGATCCCATGGAAAAATTCCCTCCTTACAGCATTAGCTTGTCAAAATCAAAAGAAAAAGTGAAAGCACAAAATAAAATAAAAAATAAAAGTGTACATTAAGTTTACTACAGACAAATATTAGCAAAAAGTAGTCAAAGTGCTGTGAGAGAGAATGAATAAAACTACAGGTATAATAATCAGTGTTGTCATTTTAAAATGATAAACAAAATCAACTTTTGTTGTTCAAATAAATCAAAAGTGTTAGCAAGGCCATCACACCCATGGATGCTGTGACATCCCCGAGCCGTTACTGAAACATGATTCCACCCCCTCTACGCTTTTAAATGAAGAGGTCACGGACAAATCAAAACAGAGGCGCCCATACATGACAACCCATTGATCAAGTTTGATCGACTGAACAGCCGCACAGTCGATCGCAGCCATTTCACCACTGCTCTTCACGTCACTCACAACTGATTAGAGACCAACAGCTCAGAGGTCAGAAATGACTTTTTAAATACGTTTCTTCCGTCCGTTGATGTGTCAGCTGACGTTAGTTAATGAACATGGATTTAAATGGACTGGACATTTTGGATGCTGAGGTTAGACTATGAGGAGAAGTGAACTAATTGGGCCTGGCAGTGAAGGCGGCACTGTGGGTCAGCGTATACGCAGATGAAAACACAAACGCACTGCCTCACACTTATGGCTGCATGCTTAATGGCCGGGAACAGATGTTCTTGGGCTTAATTGCAACTCTAGCAGCTCTGAGACTATACTTGGCACAGAATGCCACGGGCTAAATTCTAACTTCAAAATTCTCCTAAGACCAACATGCTGAAGCATTATAACAAGTATAATGTTTGCTGGGTGGATCTTAAATCTATATCTAGCGACCGACAGCTTGGTGGTGGTATTTGATCATAAAAAAGCAAAGCACTGAACAAATTGAAATTATGAACAGATGATGGAAGAAAATAGAAGAAGTTATGGTCCATTTATTACAATTCACCCTGAGGGAGGTAGTAATGTCTGTACCAAATTGCATGACAGATTCATCCTTGGCAGAAATGTTTTTGAGTGGCACTGGAGGAAAAGTCAAGGCGCCACCCTCCAGGTAAGATTAACATCAACTGTCAGGGAAATCTGTATTTCCACTGAGGTGTTTCAGACAAAGTGTCAAGTTGTCGGTGATGCTTCAGGAAAAGTCAGAGGATCATGGAGAGTATCAGTGTGATCCTCTGTGGACATGCAAGGGCAATATTCAAGGTAAAATGTATTTCGAGATTGAAATACGTTGCCTATGACACACTGCGAACATATTTCTGTCACACTCGGGAGTCAATTTCCAGAAACTCTTACTCTAAAAAACTCTCCCTCTAAATAAATTACTTGTACTTATGTAACACTACTTGACCTACTCCAATCAGAGACGTGTCCATCAAGTATTAAAGTTCAACTGTCACAGGAACTTCAAAAACTAAGTGTTACTACAGCTTCCCAAATGTGTGATTTTTGGCCTCTCAACTGTCAATATAATTGACTTGACATGACGACTTGAAGCAATTATGCCCGACCCTCTCACTGCAACATCCTTGATCTCCTATTTTAGAAATGCACTGAACGCACCCAAGGCAGCGGCGATGCCCTGGAGCTGCTGTGCATGCTGCGAGTTCAAACAGGAGACAATTTAAAATGTCACAATGGTCCAGGTGAAGAAACAAGCACTCAGTGTTGGAGATGTCAACCTTTCAACCTTTACAGAGAGGAGGAGAAGGAGAGGGAAAACCTATCATTAAAGTAATGCAGAACAATAAAAGGTCTAGAATTAGTATTTTTTTTTAAAGCTGCAGTAAAAAATAATGAGCCCCCGCAACAATAAAAGCATTCAGCACTTTGGAGAGGCAGCGCAGGTTACACCGAAAGACAGAAAACTAGTCAGGAAAGAATAAAAAGCCTGAACTCGACTGTAATGCTAAAGAAAATATTTATTGCTCTGACGACAGAGAACAAAGAGACTACATTTCTAGAGTTTGGATTTAACATTGACTCAGAGCTGTAAAGACGGCGGCTGCTCCCAAAGTTAACACTTTTTCATTTGGAACAAAACTTTCCTTGAGTCAGTGACCCCAGCTATATCAACATTGAGACAATACCCATAATAAGAGTGGCCAAACCTGTCACGGATATGCTTGTGGAGAAGAATATTACACCACTTGTGTGAAACATTGCCCGTGAAGAAGGATGGCCTTAGCGTGCTAAATAATAATTCCAGAATATACAGTTGTCCAATATTAGGGTTGACAGCAAAGTAGAAGAAACAACACAAGACTTGAGTTCAAAGATTTATGATCTTCAGACAAACCCAGAATTCACAGGGTCACATCACTACCACCCCCCTGTCCCACAAGGTAATGATGGAAATTAAGGGTAATTGTATAACGGTATTCAAAGACACCAGTACATTTCATCCCTAATTGAGTTATTATCCTCTAATGAATGGAAAATGTCTCCAGAAAGAGACAGGACGGCACTAAACATAAAACATCCTCATAAGATGAACAGTCAGATTCTCTGACGACATGTTACTGGCCTATAACCTTCCCCTCAGCTCACTGCTTCATTGCTGTTCCTCATTGTTTCTATTCATTGTGCCATTTCCTGGGGTTATCTCTGCTGAACAGGTGAGTCATCTTTTTTTGTTTCATCCCTTCTTTGTATGCAAGACCTATTATTCTACTCCATTTAGTCTTTGATCGTGCCCCCAGCAGCACGCTGTGTAGTTCAGACTTAATTTCATCGACAGGGGATATAACTGCCACTAAACCCCGTCTCTTCTTACATACCTCCATCTCAACCTGATAAACTGTGAGGCTTTTGTGTAATGAAATTGAGTATGAAAAAAAAGAGGACTGATGTTAGACAAGGCTGGCAGGATACAGTAAGTGCCGTTTTATTAATACGATATGGAGAAGGGGATTGGGGGAGGGAGGCAGATAAAGAGCTCGCAGAGTCACACATAACAAAAGATGTGAGACACTAACACTGATACTGACAGTGAGTTTACTCTTTATCTGACCTCTCCCCTGCTGAGCCTGTCCTCGTTCATGTGCCAGTTCAATTAGGCCACAAAGTGCTGTTGCCTGTCCAATAACAGGGCATGATTACAGCCGAGTCAGGACTAATCCATCATGAATTTTGTACAGGTCCATATGACGTCCTGTGACCAAGGTAGCGACTAATGTGAGGGGGGGGGGACTTCTCACTCATAGAATAACACAAACCAGCACAAGCAAAAACAATATGTAGAAGATGAAGATACTGTACATCCAGTTCCAGTCACATATCAAGGACAAGCTGTGATATCTGTTTTCCACATATCAGAAAATCTGATTCTTTTGCCCCGTTCTGTAAAACCAAGGATGCTTTTGAAATGTTGCCCTACTTTGTCATTCCCACAGCGGCCCTGTCATTGTCACTGTCACTCAAGACGTCATGCACTATGCTGCCTTGTACCTCTGAGGTTTTACTCCCGATTCAGAGCCGATAACGGCACAGGGCGATAACGAAACACAGACACTCTGTTCAGAATAAGGAGTCTGAATTAATGGAATCTTGGAAGCTTTTGCATTTGAAAACACCCTTTACACATGAAAACATAGTGGAATGGATGCAGCCTAAGGCTGAGGGTGATGTCGTATGTTTTTGTACATGCGCTGGGTTCCTCATTACCCTCCCAAACTCTGTGCTTTAATAGGCTTTGCTGCCTATTTGTCACATTTACATTTGAAAGCCTTTGCCCCACTGGCATCCAAAAAGGCCAGGGGCCTCATGTATGAAGACTTGCGTGGACTTGCTACTAAACTCGTACTAGGACCCAGAAACCGCCGTACGCAAAGAAAAATTCAGATGTCTCAAACTGTGCGAACGCCGGGACCCAAGCACCTTTCTTTTGGTCATCCCAATCACCTTGGAATTGAACGCACCTGCTGGCTCCTGCAGAGCTGTGACGTGTGGCCAGAGCAGCGCACACCCCAAAGTGGTCAGCCGTAGAGGTGTTTTGAACATTTCTGAATAGACAAGTTGCATCTTTTGCAACCATGCGAACGCTGTCATTGTTAATAGCCTTTTTCATCACTTAACACATGCTTTTCTATCCACCCACATCATTACAAACAGGTGGATGTGTTGATTGCTCATAAGGGGGTCTGATGTGCGCGTCACGCTGCTGTAGAGTTGTTTTCACGTCATTGACAGTTTCCCAGTGTCACCCTGCGAGCGTCGTCAAAGGCAAGATAGCCGCAGAAAGAGTCCACGGTCAAGTCACTTTTGACTCATCTGCACGTGAGCGTGGAAACGGGCGAACGCCAAGACTTTGAGCGTACGCAACATTCATACATGAGGCCCCTGGCCAGGGCACATTGTTGTTCTTTATGTGACAGCTAAAATACGCCATTACCGTTGAGGAAAAAGGAGCAAGCAAAGGAACCAGAGTTAATCCGTGTTCTGTAACATTTCCTTTAAGAAGTTGGGAAACTGCGGTGTGGAGGATTTAAAGTTTTCACTAGTTCATCCTTTTTGATCCAAAAGGAGAGAACAAAGATCAGACTTGAAGAGAGACACACAAGGTGTCCTATCCTTTCCTCGTTCACTTTCTTCTCACAGGCTTGTTAAGACAACTTGCCAAACCTGATGCGTGCTGCCAGCCAAAAACCAGAGGGATGTTGCTCTTGCTATACTATCTGATCGGAGGACAGATTAAATCTATTGTGTACTTTAAATCCACAGGAGAAGACACTTCTGTGTCAGATACAAATACACCTTGACAGTCGGGACAGCAGCTTATTATCATCTGATCGCTTCAAAGACCAGTCTGAGGGAATCTAATACGGAGAATAATTTCATAAACGTCACCCCAATGACACCAAAACACACATATTTAAGATTTTGCTGTAAGTATAAGTGTTTGCATGTGTGTTTTGCAGAGAAGAAGCTTCTACATGCAGTATAGTCGAGGGAGTGAATTTTTATGTATGGCTAACTCAAGAGGCAGAATAATTGGGGAGTTTTATAAATATGGCAATGCTGAAAAATAAATTGGGGAGACATTTCTTTTCCTTAGAGGTGCTTTTTAAAGAAAAAAAAAATCTTGTTAGGGAAAAATTCAGTGGGAACAAAAAGCACAAACTTCCATCCCAGAGACTCAGAAACCCTTAATTGGAAAAGCACTCTCTCCATTTGTTATTTTGCAGTTCCACAACAACCAGAACTGCCAAGCTGTCATTTCATTTTTTTTTTTTTTTTTTTCAGTTTTCCCCATTAAATTGGAATAACATCAAATCCTTCCTCTAAAGACGTTGAGTCTGGAGCTGTTGATCCACAGAGAATCTGTTCCTCACTGCAAATTACAGCCAATTTCAATCCTGACTCAGTGTTGGCCTCTTGAATCAATATCATCCAGACTAATTCTAATTCATTAAGACCTACTTATGGCATGAAGTTGATCTCAAATTAGCATCACTGTGTTCTTTCATTGTTCTTCTCTTTTCCCTCAGTCCTCTCCCCTTTAATCCTTCCTCCATAACTTTCCTCTCGTTTCTTCTTTTTTCTGAACTCTACTGGTGCAGGTATAAACTCTTATCTCTGTCGAACACAAGGTAGCAACAATAGAACAAAGAAGGAAACTGGCTCCAACCGCTCAGTCGGAAGGTCTATGTGTAAACTAGTCGAGTCATGTTAGATTTCTTCGTGGCTAAAAGTTAAAAGCCATTTACTGTTCCAACTACACAGCAAAAATTGCAGAGGTTTCATTTGTAAAACGGAAGATTTTACTTCAGATAATCCATAAATGGAAGTGACGGCATTTGGTCGTGACCAGGTTGGCTGCTGTAACTCATTCTTCGGCAGTAGAAAACTGTCCCTCAGGGAGACCACAGACACACTCCGCCAAACAATAGCCGCTTTCTGGAAGAAGCCGGGCTCGTGGCAAAGTTTGACCCAGTTCTGAAAAGGGCACACTGTCAGAATGAACTCGCTGCACGCTCGAGTGGGAGGGTCATGCACAGAAACGTCACATATAATTGGAATTCCAATCATCCGTCTTGATCATCTTTATAGTTTCGGCTGGCACGCCTGATGTCAGACACACGTTGAAAATGGGGCCGAGGAGACATGCCCCAAATCGCCCTGAATGGTCAACAGAGAGAGAGCTTGTTTTTGAACGGTCCCCATGTAACATTTAAAGATAGCAGAGGTCAAGCATGCTGGATGGATCCAGTGCCAATATGCCTAGGAAGGGAACATGTTGGACTTTTACCCAAGAGGCCCTGTGGGTCGGATCTGGGTGGAGCAAATTAAAAGGTTCCGCCTAAAGGCAACGTTAGGTCACTTTAGAGTTACAGTAACAAGTACAGCCCCCCCCCCCCCCCCCCCCCCCCCCCCCCCCCCCCCCCCCCCCCCCCCTTTCTACCCAACACTCCACATAAATGATTCAGGGTGTCACCAGATAGGGAGGGGTAGCGTCATTACCACACCAAAGGACTGCGTGTAATATCTGTCTCATGTTGGACACGCTACAGGATCTAGTGTCCGTCAGATCGACATGGCACAACGCTTTACACAACACATTCCTGTCCTGTGACCATGACGGATTATTAAAAATGACAGAAATACAGCTAGACAGACAGGAGGCACTGAGTCAATGCTATTATAAAGACAAGTTAAGCAAATTAAATCTATCACACGTTAGAGTCTTAAAACTATGGTCTATCAGGATTTTACCTCACCGTGGGTACGGAGGAGGAAGGACGGTGGCTGCGGGGAGTCGGCAGTGTTCTGCCGCAGGTAAACTTTGAGGCACGTCATCTTCAGACAGAGCTGCTGCAGAGATGGTGGCAGTGGCTATAAGGGAGAGGAGACACGAAACACGATGCCTGTGCATGTGCGTGTTGGTGTGTGCATGTATTTGCATTCAGTTAAAGACAAAGATATTTAAAAATATTCTTTAAACAGGTTTTTAAAAATACAATTCATACTTTTTTTTTTTTTAGAAATGCCCATGATTCTTTATCCCCCGACTTTGTCTTCATGCTTCAACCAGCAGCAGGATGTGACCTGTTACCACGGCTGGCGATTAAAGGGTTCAACTATTTTGTTTTTCAAGAATCGTTTCAGCTCCGCCGGTCAAGCCTGGATCACAATAACTGCTGGAATTCCCCCTATTTTGATGTGCACAAAAGAAGTATGAGCAGACTGAATGTGCGTGAACACAACATGCAGACAAAGTCCAAGGTCAAGTTTTTCACTATAGTGTATTGTTGATTCCGTCACACTACAGCTCCCTTGTATGATGGGCCAGAATTGTATAATCATCTGTCCTAAATGTGGCATAGAACAACATACAACAACAGCAAAATTAGTCTTAATTTAGTTAAGTCCTTAAGTCCTCCATCCATTGAGCGGAAAGTGTCATCAAATCATCATTAAATTAAACTGTGCCAATAAAAGTCTGAATATTTGATGAAACTCATTTCATTTGCTGTTTGCATTTCCTGTAAAAAAATAAAATGTGGATGGCAACATTTGTATTCAGGATAATTTGGCCTCTTTTCTGAATAGTGAGTGGAAGTAGAGACCCGTCATTCATCTTTAAATACAATCTGTGGCATGTTGCTAATAAACTGCAGGTACAACACGGGTCTGCAAAGACCACACGGACGATAACCATTGTACAAATTTACCACAGCACGTGGCAGCTACCAAATGGATTTCCATTTTCATGGCCATTGATTCAACACACCTGCGAGTGTTGATTTAACGACGAGCGCAGATCACATCCACTTAAGAGCAAACAACGACGATAAAAACAGAGAAAACAAACATGTTTTTAAACCCAGATTAAATCATCATCAGTGGCTGTGGATTGTACAAACAATGGGACTAAGCCAGTGTTGTGGTTGCGTGTCAGTAATCTAGATTACTTTACAGCATGACTTAACACACCTCTGGGTTAAATGTGACACGACAGCAATTGCGACAGCACATTGTTTTGACATGTCGCCCAGTGGCAGTGTACCACTAACCCAGAGATGAACTTTCTATATTAATCCTGATTACTAAACTGCCACACACTAAGAAGGCGCCCAAATCAAGCTGTATTTAATGGAAACCCAGGGAGAGGGAACAGCAGCCTTTGACCTACACACGCAAGGTCCAAATTCAAATCAGCCAGTATATTGTACAAAAGCCTGTGTCAATGATACTATTCTGGGCTGACAAAAAGTAGATTTCCAGTTATCTCTCTCTCCTGCCTCTAGTCCCTTCCTCAGGGTTTTGAAAAGTGATAATTACAGGCCTTTTTCCTCTCATTCTATCTTTCCACAGAAAAGCCCCTGATTCATTTAGTCCTTATCAGTTACAAGTGAAGGGAAAACAAAGGATTTCCCTGAAACTCGTACTCTGCTTCCCTGAAGGGGAAACTGAGCAGATAATGCTAAGGTGGCACGGTTTGGTCAGAGCTGAATGTTGGACTTGTTGACTGTGTTTTTTATAGCAGTTATATTTCAGTTTACTTAAGAGTAGAACAAAGGGAAGTTGCAGTGTCCCACATTCGGGATCCAGGAAATAAAGGTTGGTTTTTTTTTTGGTTTTTTTTTTTGCACATGACAAAAAACGTTATCAAGGTAGTTGATAAATTTGACGTGTGACTGATCAGTAAATGAAATAACCTTCCAATCAGCTCTATAAACAAAGTACCGTATTTTCCGCACCTAAGAGACACGCTTACAACGCAGAGTTTAAACTCAAGGCGATCAGTCACGCAGTAGAACACGGGAATAGAGCAGCAGCGAGAGAGTTTAACATTAACAAATCAATGGTGCGGAAGTGGAGGAAGCAAGAGGATGAGCTGCGCCAAGTAAAGAAGACTAAACAGAGTTTCCGTGGGAACAACGCGAGACGGCCACAGTGAGAGGACAAACTTGAACAGTGGGTTGTTGAGCAGAGAGCAGCAAGTAGAAGTGTCAGTACAATCACTATTCGAATGAAGGCAACAGCGCTAGCATGCGAACTTAACATCAATGAATTTAGAGGCGGTCCTTCTTGGTGCTTTCGGTTTATGAAAAGACGTAATCTCTCCATCCGCACACGAACTACTGTTTCACAGCAACTGCCAGCTGACTACCAAGAAAAGCTCTACTGCTCTACTGTAGCGCCTTATAATGCCTTATATATGGAAAAAGTTTTAAAATATGTCATTCATTGAAGGTGCGCCTTATAACAGCCTGCCACCTGGTGGCAATGAACCTAAGAGACACGCTTACAACGCAGAGTTTAAACTCAAGGCGATCAGTCACGCAGTAGAACACGGGAATAGAGCATCAGCGAGAGAGTTTAACATTAACAAATCAATGGTGCGGAAGTGGAGGAAGTGGAGGAAGCAAGAGGATGAGCTGCGCCAAGTAAAGAAGACTAAACAGAGTTTCCGTGGGAACAACGCGAGATGGCCACAGTTAGAGGACAAACTTGAACAGTGGGTTGTTGAGCAGAGAGCAGTAAGTAGAAGTGTCAGTACAATCACTATTCGAATGAAGGCAACAGCGCTAGCATGCGAACTTAACATCAATGAATTTAGAGGCGGTCCTTCTTGGTGCTTTCGGTTTATGAAAAGACGTAATCTCTCCATCCGCACACGAACTACTGTTTCACAGCAACTGCCAGCTGACTACCAAGAAAAGCTCTACTGCTCTACTGTAGCGCCTTATAATGCCTTATATATGGAAAAAGTTTTAAAATATGTCATTCATTGAAGGTGCGCCTTATAACAGCCTGCCACCTGGTGGCAATGAAGAGGATTTAAGGAGGCTATGGAGACACTCCTGCTTTCATGTCAGGAAGCCTCAGTGTTGTCATCTTTGGTTGCAACATATAATGAGATTAGCAGAACTTTTTTTGGCCTCTCTGTCAGCATCACAAACAAGTTCTGGTTCAACACCACAGAGCTCCGACGATAGAGAGCCCAACTGTTCCTATGTGGTCGGGGCATGATAAGGAATGCAAGTTACAGAGAGCGTGAAGGCAGAGCAGCGTGAGGAAGGTGCAATATCAGGTGAAACCGGAAAGGCGGGGGAGAGGCAGGGGAGACTTAATTAAGATGGGGGAGATATGCAGCAGAGAGCGGGACGTGCTCTTCAAACAGATGAATTTTCAATTTGCACCGGAAGATTGGGGCATGACTATGCAGTTCTGGCTGGAGGTGATCTCCCTCACTGGGGAGAGACAGAGGAGAGAGGGCCGGGTGGAGAGATGTCCAGATTGCCACAGGGGACGCATGAGCAAAGAGAATGGAGGGCATGGCTGCTGAATCAATACAGTGAGTGGCACATTGTGTGGGTCTATGAAACACAGTGCAAGGTTCAGGGTGTGGTGTGATGGAAAAGGAAAATAAAGGCAAACGAGGTTGATGAAGCTGGCATTGCAATAAATAATAAAAAGGGCTGAAATAATGTGTTAAATGTCACGGTCAATAATTAATTAATCATGAAAAAACTCCACTGCACGAATGTTCTCAAATTAAAACTTTCTTTTGCTTAACATCATTGTTAAGTACAGCTTTGAGATTTTTGGATAATTGTCCGACTAGATTTGGAAAAAAAAGTTCCTTTGGCTCCTTGTTGACAGGATTCTTTGCTAAATAATTCATAATAATCACCAATAAATGAAATCATCCATAGTTGCAAACCATCCACATACACTAAAGGACACTGACTGAATTTGTGGACTGTTCAAGTCGAACTGCTCTGGACTGCTAAATGGGAAACTCCCTCAATGCAACCCTGGGATACTGTTATCCATCTCAGGATGACATGTTGTTATGAAGCTGCGGGTGGACTGAGACCTGCTGACAGCTCCACAGCGAGGCTGAAAAGTCTAAAACATAACAAAGCCTCACATTTCTTTTGGGTTAATGGCTCGTTGCAGTCTCCTTGTTGCCCTGTTTGTTTGATGAGTGAGCGACTGCTTCAGCGTAGCAGGAAGTTCTACTCATCAATTAACATATTAAGAAATATTTTGTGAAAATCAAATCTGTTGCAGCACAATATTTACTGAGTGGACTACATGTATCTCTCTTCTTGTACAGGGTGTTTGTTTATGACATGAACACAGCCAGCAGTACAACGAGTCTCAGTGGGTACAAGCAGTTCTCGTGCAAACTGTTTTGCAAACAGCTACAATCTCAGCAAGACAAATTGGGTTTTTTTCCACATTCTATAAATTCCAAGAAGAGGCCTTTTTCCTTTTTAGAGAACATAAAGGAGTGAGGGCAGTGTCTGCAGATTAATTCAGAATCTGATAACTTGCCTTCTAATGGTACTGTGTCTGCACCACTGCTGACTGTGGCACTTTTTATTCACTTGAGTGAGCGAGTTTTACATTTATATGTCAGATTAAAACTTTAATTAATGTGATTCCAGCGACTGACTGAGCACTCTCTCTCTCTCTCAGTCCTCACTGACCTTTACAGTTCGAGGCTTACGTGCAGTGACTTAAACAAACCTGAATGAAGGCAAGCCAAATACATTTGTGCTGTTTTGTTGGAGAATACATTTCCATTTATCCTTAAGACAACAGCGCTTTCCTTTGTTCATACATTAAATGCACGAATTAATAGACGATCTTGAGGACTACACTGCAGAATATTAAAACTCCCAAACAGTAAAATTAAGTCCATGCAACTTGACATTTTGACAAACGATACAATGGTGCGCCCTGCTGGACACAATCTGACAGTGTTAACACAGGCATCAAATTAATATTATGTACCACAAACTGCCTTCCTTAAACATGTTTATCTGTCATTTGGGGATCTGGGGAATTAATATTAAACCTAGAAATGTTTAGTTATTTTTAATTTAATTTGCCATATTTTTTCTGAATTCTAGGATGTGTATATTGTTAAAATATACACAAAGTAATGGTTATCGTTATCATGATTACTGAACTGGTTATAGATACCAGTGGTAAAAAAAAAACGTGTTCTGTGCGCCTTATATATGGAAAAAGTTTTAAAATATGTCATTCATTGAAGGTGCGCGTTATAAGGCGGTGCGCCTTATCGGTGCGCCTTATAAGGAGTGCGGCTTATACGTGCTGCCTTATAAGGAGTGCGGCTTATACGTGCTGCCTTATAAGGAGTGCGGCTTATACGTGCTGCCTTATAAGGAGTGCGGCTTATAACAGCCTGCCACCTGGTGGCAATGAAGAGGATTTAAGGAGGCTATGGAGACACTCCTGCTTTCATGTCAGGAAGCCTCAGTGTTGTCAGCTTTGGTTGCAACATATAATGAAATTAGCAGAACTTTTTTTGGCCTCTCTGTCAGCATCACAAACAAGTTCTGGTTCAACACCACAGAGCTCCGACGATAGAGAGCCCAAATGTTCCTATGTGGTCGGGGCATGATAAGGAATGCAAGTTACAGAGAGCGTGAAGGCAGAGCAGCGTGAGGAAGGTGCAATATCAGTGACAGTGACTTAAACAAACCTGAATGAAGGCAAGCCAAATACATTTGTGCTGTTTTGTTGGAGAATACATTTCCATTTATCCTTAAGACAACAGCGCTTTCCTTTGTTCATACATTAAATGCATGAATTAATAGACGATCTTGAGGACTACACTGCAGAATATTAAAACTCCCAAACAGTAAAATTAAGTACATACAACTTGACATTTTGACAAACGATACAATGGTGCGCCCTGCTGGCCACAATCTGACAGTGTTAACACAGGCATCAAATTAATATTATGTACCACAAACTGCCTTCCTTAAACATGTTTATCTGTCATTTGGGGATCTGGGGAATTAATATTAAACCTAGAAATGTTTAGTTATTTGTAATTTAATTTGCCATATTTTTTCTGAATTCTAGGATGTGTATATTGTTAAAATATACACAAAGTAATGGTTATCGTTATCATGATTACTGAACTGGTTATAGATACCAGTGGCAAAAAGAAACGTGTACTGTGATAGTAAACCAATGGTTTCAACATATCTCTGCATAATGAACCAGCAAAGTATTTTCCACGCTTCATGCAAGACAAGACAACACACGTGCCCACGGGCCTGTTACCTGGAGAGGAAACACGATCACGGTCCTCAGCAAGCAGCGGAGGCCACTTGCGCTCCGGCTGAAAGTGAAGGGTTTCCCGAGAGCGTCTTTACACAAATTTGAGTTTATGTCATTAACAATGTGCGTTAACTCGGTGACTCCAATTACCAGTGCAAAAATAAAACGAAGCAACAGGGCGGCGCTGTTGTCACTTTAGCTACCTTTTTATAGACGTGAAGAAGAATCGAAGAGCGTAGTGCGCATGCGCGGTAGGCAACCATGGCAACTACGGTTGCGGACGTAGTGGACCCGCCACACTTTGCGTAGTTTTTTACGTAGAGCTGTGTTGCGGCTGGGGAGCTCGAGAAGTCCAGAGTTTCATTCATCGCTATTTATCACAACCACAGCCTTTGAATACAGACAGGTGCTTACGGAGATCGATTTCTGATAGATGTCGGATTATTAGTCTCTACGCTGTGAACCCGGAAGCGCAGGTTAGTGTGGAGGAAGGTCCTGTCGTGCTAATGTTAGCTTGTAGCAGCTTGGTACACAGCTTGGTACACGCAGAGACAAACTAACTGTTAATTTGACCAAGGTTAGATTTATGTCAGCTACTTATTTCTGCACAGACAGATTAATGCATATGTTTTTGACAGCGATGGAGATTCTCCCTGTGCTTGAACCTAAAGATAGACCCACACAAGGACTGTGGTGAGTAAATCAAAAGTAATTATCGAACAATTTGTGACCTTACAAATTGAGAAATGTCGCCGTGCTATTGCTTAAATGCTGTCGTTGTCAACAGGTATTCTCTGATACCCCAGGGGAGTGCTCCAGGTGTCATGGTGGGGCACACCTGCACATTCACTTCATCTGGAGACGGAGACAAAGGGAGAATCCTGATTGTTGGAGGAGCCGACCCCAGTGGATGTTTCTCATATTCACATTTCATAAATCTGGGTAAAACATTTACATTGTTGCTACTGATACCTATTATACGTATATGGCAATAACTTTCAAAATATAGACGTAATTGATCATCATTCATCATTTTGTTGTATATGACTTTATCAGATAATCATCAGTGGGACATTCCAGAGTGGGAGGGTTTGGAGGCACGGTATGAACACTGCAGCTTTGTGCCAGAGAGCTCCCCACAAAGCCTGTGGGTGTTTGGGGGTGCACAGCAGAGTGGCAATCGCAGCTGTATCCAGAATTTACAGCTAACAGGTAAATTAAATTGTATTTTTTCATGGTAATATGTCTATGATCTGATAGATTAGACAAGCAGATAATTGTCAAGTTGATCCTATCATGTCATTTGTATACTTGTCCAGACAGTAGAGCTCACTGGAAGGACGTATCGGTTAATGGGACACCACCCAGTCCGAGGACATACCACACCAACACAGCCTGCCTTGGGGACACATTGTATGTCTTCTCTGGAGGTGAAGCAGGAGCTTCCCCTGTGTCTGACCAAAAACTTCATGTCTTTGATGCAGGTCTGTGCTGAAAAAGACAGATGTGTACAGTTACAGTTGTAACAAGCAGCTATGAAAGATGCAGACTTCAATTTCACTTCCAAAGGTCAACAGATCATTCTTTTCTAACTTCAACACAAATGTGTTCTAGTGTCTCTCACCTGGTCCCAACCAGAAACAAAAGGCAGAAACCCACCCGCCAGGCACGGTCACATTATTGTAGCAGTGGGTTCTAGGATCTACATTCATGGAGGCATGGCTGGAGAAAAATTTCACAATGACATGTACTCTCTCCACACTGGTAAGCTGGAACTCACCCAGTGTTCATTTTCTTTTTAGACAATTTAAGTTTTAAGCTGCCAGATGATGATCACAGTACAGGGGATAGTTCTGAATGTGCAACAACTCTATCTATGGTTTCAGAGGGTATGAGGTGGGAGAAAGTGCAGACCAAAGGAGATATCCCACCTGGAGTAGCAGCCCACTCAGCTGTGGTGCTGGGAAAAAATATTTACGTCTTTGGTGGGATGACTACAGAAGGAGCCAGCAACTCCATGTACAGATTCAACACAGGTATCCTGTCTTTCACAGATATTTTCTTCCATATATTGTGCTTATATCTAACAATTTGTATGAAGGAAGCAGTGTTGTTCAACAAACAACAATCTGCACACTTGGTAATAATATTGTCTGCCTGCAGAAAAAAGTAGATGGTTCCTAATGAAATTCCAAGGAGATCTACCCCCCAACCGCTTGGACCACTCCATGTGTTTGTTGCCCTGGAAGGTGCATGAAGAAGAGCAGGCAGACAGCCCTGCTGCCTCAGAGACAATACATCTGGCCTTTGTATTTGGAGGGATGGACACAACAGGTATCATTCATAATGACTGCATTGTGACTGTTGTGACCTGACGTTGGAATATTCACTCACTGAAGTTGTAATAAAATGTTTTGACTCAAATGCTATATTGACAGCCTTAATTACATAGACAATTAGTCTATGGGTTTTTAACCTTGTATAAATATTGATACTGTAAACACTGTTGAGCAAATACTCACATAATCCAGGGGGATAGAAACAGTTGGATTTGTACTGAATGGAATGCATGAGACAAATTATATATCAAACATTTATTTCAATGTCTTTCCCAAAGTACAATGACCAAATTCAATAAATAAATTTTTAATTGCCTGTGAACATAATGAGCCTTTGATCCCACAGACACTCTACTCAAGGAATCCACAAACACCTGACCCACCCCCCCACCCCGCTAAGCCCCTCCCCACAACAGAACCCCATTAGGACTGCCTGAGAACAGCAGCAGCAAGCCTCATATCGGGCTGATGAATATCTCCGCCTTCCAGCGAAGAGAACACCTCTCGACCACTGAAACCCTTTTCAAAGTCTCTGAAGATTCAGTATGGCAGCTCGTGATTGCCACCCCTTCCCAACCGCTCCACTCACTAATTGAGTCCCATCAGTCCAATATCATCCTATCAGAGAGGCAAGGGGTGACAAAAGAGATGACTCAGATGACTTCAAAACCCCGCCTATAACTCATCCTTCTCTTCCTGCTCGCTCTCAGCGCCCTCAGGAGGGGGTCCGCCCGCGCTACCATAGAGCTTACTGATAATGGGTTGAACCACTTCCTCCAGTTCCTTCTTCTTGGCCTGGAAGTCTTCCAGATCGGCTTCTTGGTGCGACTCCATCCACTCGATCTTCTCCTCCACTGCCTTCTCGATGGCTTCCTTGTCGTCATCAGACAGCTTGCCGCCGAGCTTCTCCTTGTCGCCGATCTGGTTCTTCAGAGAGTAGGCGTAGCTCTCCAGCTCGTTGCGGGCGTCGATCCTCTCCTTCAGCTTCTTGTCCTCATCGGCAAAGCGCTCTGCGTCGTTCACCATGCGCTCAATGTCCTCAGGTGTCAGACGGTTCTGGTCGTTGGTGATTGTGATCTTGTTCTTGTTTCCTGTGCCCTTGTCTTCAGCGGTGACACGCAGAATGCCATTGACATCGATTTCAAATGTGACTTCAATCTGTGGTACGCCACGAGGAGCCGGAGGAATGCCTGTCAGGTCGAAGGTTCCCAGCAGAT
Organism: Pseudorhombus dupliciocellatus; assembly: GCA_016785235.1. Lineage (NCBI taxonomy): Eukaryota > Metazoa > Chordata > Actinopteri > Pleuronectiformes > Paralichthyidae > Pseudorhombus > Pseudorhombus dupliciocellatus. Next base: position 267,645 of record JAFBJW010000030.1, read on the forward strand.
GGTTGTCTTTTGTCAGAGGACGTTCACCTGAAGAAAGAGTCAATAATTAAGCTAGGGCTTTCTGAATACAAGGAAAATATAACTTATTTTATTCCAATGTCCTATTCTTACCTTCATAGACCTTAATGGTGACAGTGGGCTGGTTATCAGAGGCTGTAGAGAAGATCTGAGATTTTTTGGTTGGCACCACTGTGTTCCTGGGGATCAGTTTGGTCATGACTCCTCCAACTGTCTCAATACCAAGAGTCAGTGGGCACACATCCAGAAGAACCACATCACCTGCAATAGAGGGCAATATTTAATGAACTGGATCAAAACTGAAAATGCAGTTCAGTGCAGTGCGAGGGAAATGACTTTACCAGTGTCCTCCTGTCCAGAGAGCACTCCAGCCTGCACTGCAGCTCCATATGCCACAGCCTCGTCAGGGTTGATGCCCCTAGATGGCTCCTTGCCATTGAAGAATTCCTTCACCAGCTGCTGAATTTTGGGGATACGGGTAGAGCCTCCAACCAGGACAATCTCGTCGATGTCAGATTTCTTCAGGTCAGAATCTTCCAGCACCTTCTGTACAGGCTTCATGGTGGAACGGAACAGGTCCTGAAAGAATAGAGGACATGGTTAATAAATCATCAAAAATATGAACACTGTTATGGTGGTGCAGTCTTTGCATTTAAATAATATAACTATTACACAATGACTTACCATGTTCAGCTCTTCAAACTTGGCACGGGTCAGAGTCTCAGAGAAGTCTTCTCCCTCGAAGAAGGACTCGATCTCAATGCGGGCCTGGTGCTGGGCGGACAGCCCCCTCTTTGCCTTCTCAACCTCACGACGAAGCTTCTGCACTGCGCGGTTGTCTTTGCGCACATCTTTGCCGGTTTTCTTCTTGTACAGCTTGATGAAGTGCTCCATGACGCGCTGGTCGAAGTCTTCACCTCCCAGATGAGTGTCACCGTTGGTGGCCACCACTTCAAACACGCCATTGTCGATGGTCAGGAGGGAGACATCGAAGGTGCCACCACCCAGATCGAACACAAGAATGTTCTTCTCGCCATCTCTCTTGTCCAGACCATAAGCGATGGCAGCAGCAGTTCTATAAGAAATAGCAATGGATGTTTTTGTTTTGTTTTGTTTTTTTTTTTTTAAACAGCAAGAGAGGAAAACATGTTCAACCCATTAAATCATTTTCATTTAAGACTTACGGCTCATTGATGATTCTCATGACGACCAGACCAGCAATGGTTCCAGCATCCTTAGTAGCCTGACGCTGAGCATCATTGAAGTAGGCGGGGACAGTGACCACAGCGTGTGTCACCTGAGGGTGAAAAAAAGGAGAAAACAAGACTCAGTTACATCCTGTTAATTAAGCACTGGAATGTTCTTTGATGCATCCTCTTGAGCATTTCCCATACCTTCTTGCCCAGGTATGCTTCAGCAGTCTCCTTCATCTTAGTCAGCACCATGGCAGAGATCTCCTCAGGAGCAAATGACTTCATCTGGCCACCACCGATGTCAACCTGGATATGGGGCTTGGTCTTCTTCTCAGTGACCTATATAAAGAAAGCCATCAACATTAATATCCAAGTGTGTTACCTAACCATTACCTGATGATATTTTCACTATTCAACAACTATTGTGAAAAGAGACTGACCTTGAAGGGCAGGTATTTGATGTCCTGCTGCACAGTGGGATCAGCCCAAGTGCGTCCAATCAATCTCTTGGCATCGAAAACCGTGTTCTCGGGGTTAGAGGTCAGCTGGTTCTTAGCGGCATCACCGATCAGACGTTCACCCTCACTGGTGAAGGCCACATATGATGGAGTGATGCGGTTACCCTGGTCGTTGGCAATGATCTCCACGCGGCCATTCTTGAACACTCCAACACTGAAAATAAATGTTTTAGAGATTAGTGATATTTCATTTAAAACATGCATGCTATGGCATTGATTTTCTAAATCAGCCATGATCACTCTTTTCAAAGATTAGGAGTGTCTCATTTCAAAAATGGATGACTACATTCCTTTCTTAAATAATAAAACAATCATGCCATGATCAGTCTTTTCCTCACCATGAGTAGGTCGTGCCCAGGTCGATTCCAACCACAGTCCCCACATCATCCTTCTTTTCGTCGTCATCGGCAAACACAGTGGCGACCACCAGCATTACGACCCACAGCAGCTTCATCTCCGCTTGTTTTTAGGCTCGGATCTCCAGAGAAACCTGAAGAAAGGCAGAACAATGTAAAAAAAAAAAAACGTGGCCGTGCTAACGTGACGTGTGCAGTCTGCCTCCCATGTTCACGCCCGCGATAGCTGATGCTAATATTCCGTGTCATTCACCGGGCTTCAGACCTATGATGGCCGGGATACCGGCTAATGGATCCCCGCAAAAGATCAAATACTAAACCCTGGTTAGAAAATGAGTCAGCCGAATAGCCAACCCGCTGCTTTTATTGATAGTTAGCACATTTTTCCTCCACCTGCCGGTAGCTAGCTAACCACGCCACAGTGTCTAGCAGGCATGTGAGAGTAAATATTACAGTGAAGCATTGTTAAAACGATATTACTATTGCGAATGGTACGTTGCAGTCACAGTTACTGTTAATCCTGGTTGGAACTTAGAACACGATGCTACGACGGAGTATTAAGGCCATATTAAAGACCAAAAAAAAAAAATGAGACTTCGAGAATGAATTAGGTATAATTGCAAAATTCTGAATTTGATCTCGTACATTAACTTGGCTTTGATCGCATACATTTACGACTTTGATCGCGTATATCTACGACTTAGAGCTACCCTGGTGGTGGAACTGTCGCGTAGAAAAAAAAATGAAACATTACATGAAACATTTCCGCATTGTCATATTCACAATAAGAGTATACGTACTTGAACCGCAGTATTACGAGTGAATCCTCGGCCTTGACGCTGCTTCTACGTGTGTTCTCTCGTTGGAAAGCGTGTCTTCTCCTCTCTGTGTGTGTCTGTACTCTGTGTCCTATGAAGTGATGCTCAATGAACGGCTGTTCTTTCCATTTATAAGCCACTGCTGCTTCCCCGTCGTGGAGCCGCGCGATTGGCCCAGCTGCTGTTCGTTGGAAGGCGCTGATTTGCTCTCGCCGGTACGCTGGCCGCCGCTGATTCGGTGCACGGCAGGTCGCGGTGACGCCAGCGCTTTTGCACCATCGCAGCCGACGCTGATTGGCTGTCTGTCAGGCAGACCCAGGAAGTAGGTTGGTGCAGCGACACGCCATTCAATTGACCGGGTATGGCTGAATGTTCATACTTCACAGATGAGAAGTTACTGCACCTTTTTTTCCGATTAGTATCAAAATGAAAGCAGGATTCCCACGCCCCTGTTGTTTCAACCTGTGTTGGCTTCACGAGTATTAATGATGACTCAATAAATGCAATAAATAAGACATTTATTAACCCTGTGTAATGTGCCTGTGACTAATTGCCTGAAAGCAAAATGTTGTTGCATCAGTTGAACTGATGTGACAGCAGTTTAACCCAAACACTCTCCAACCAGTGACCACAATTAGACTTCACATAAACTGAAATATGTTTGCACACATTTTTACACATAAGCAGGTTACAGGTTACATAACACGTGAAAGATATCACCTACTGCTTTCTGCTCCTATCTCAAAAAGTCAAAACGGGTCAAGGTTACCCAAACCTTTGCCAGCACCACATCCTTAAGTCTATACAATCCTTTTGAAATGTGCAGACTTACATTGCACAAATGTTGTTGTTCTGCATTTGAGCTGAAAATAGAGATAAGGTTTGCACTCTTTGATTTTTCTCTTTCAGTTTTTCCTCATCCAGTGAAGGAGGAGCTATTACACTACTGAATGAAAGTTTCAGGAAATGATCAATTGCAGACAGGGCTGAGTCTTCGGCATGAATGGCAAGTCACACTGCATTCCTTCTTGCTCTGTGCCTTTGCAGTGAAACAAATCTTCTGGCAGGTTTTCACACAATTAGTAAAGATTATTGTGTTAAATACAATGAAACTTAAGTATTCAATATAATACTGGTTATTTTTTAGAACAGAACCAATTTCATTTCATTCTCCACTACTAATTTTTATTAGAAACTATACAATATACAAATATACAGCTTATAATATAAACATATAGGATAAAATAAATATACTCATACTTCCTCGTTATTCATTTGGCTGCCTGGAGACATTATCTTATTTGAGTGAACAAATTACCTCCTCACTTCATCTTTCTGCGGATCGCCTCCTCTCCTGCGCCCCCCACCGGCAGAGGCACCAGCAGGCACCGGACTGATGACGTGGTTGGGTCGGTGGAGCACAGCAGCAGGATGGCCGACCAGAGCAGGCAAATCAAACTCGCTGCAGCTAAGAAAAAGGTAAAAGTCGTTTATAACCTGACCGATTCAACGCTTATGGTTCCGCTGTGGTGTTCGGGTTTGTTGTGCTGGTGTGTTTCCATCCCGTTTCGTTAGCAATATCCTCACGGCGCAGGGGTGTTGTCATTACACGTCGCCCGACCTCTGCGCGGGCGCTTCTCCCTCCCAGCCTCATTCCCCTTGGGCTTGCAATGCGGAACAGAGACCGATGCTTGTTTTGGGCCTTAGCTTGTAGAAGGAACTTTCCCAGATTATGTGGACTATTTTTAGTTCGCGGAGGCCTTTGTAGCATGCCACGTTGTTTGTCTAGCCAGTGATTAAGTCGTCTCATTCCCGTTGCCATCGGTATGTTTATAACGAGCGTAGTGTGTAGTTATTAACGGACCTAGACGTGCTAAGGCTGCTTAGCAACTTGGCTAACTGTCAGTTGGTGATGTGTGAGTGTAAAGACTCAGCAGACGTGTAGCTTTCGGTCTCGTTTCACAGCAGGACTCACTTTCCAAAGTAAGCAGCTAGTAAACATATTTTTAAGTAAATACTAACGTTAGCATTGTAGCCCAGCGAGCCGGATAGGATGACTGGGACTGTTTTGACAGCTGACACCCCTCTTCCCTGTCCCGCTGGGTGGTTTAGCTTAGGTGTGCTGTGAGGCTAGTCTCAAAGATGGCCTTATCTACTGTGAAATGTTAGCTTCGGGGGAATGTCTCGTCAGCAGTCTGGCCTACAGTCGTCCCGACTAAGTGATCGTGGTAAATGGACTTGACGTTTTCCTGCGATTCAAAGCTAAAGTGCTTATACGAGTCGCTGCTCCAATTGTTCCCCCCTGTGATTCTCTGTGGTACCCAACGACAGCTGTCACACACAGGCCTCATGGCCAAAGCACAGGAGCCAAACCCACTCAGGCACAAGAAAGTATGTTGCAGATGTCACATGGGCCATCTACAAATAGATAGATCGTACTTTGCCACACAGATACCAACCCCATCTTGTTTGGTTAAGAACATTAAACCAGTGAGCAAAGGCGTCACAGTGACAGTAACTCGCTGGGCATGGTTATGCATTCCAGTCAACAAATGGAACCGGATCTGTTGTGTTGCTGGTGTATTGTCAAAGATACCGCCATTCATTGGGTTTGACAAGTGCCTACGGTGATCAGAGATTAAGCTGAATGTCTGCAAGGCTGAACCTTTGGAAGAAAAACTGCAGTTGAATAATTAAAGTAAAAAATATGGCTTTTACAAATCAGCAAGCAGAGGATTTTTCTTGGTGTCAGTCAAGAAGTACTTGGTGCATTACTGTTCACACAATCGTTGTTTTCCCCTTTCATGTGCTGCTCAGCTGAAGGAGTTTCAGCAGAAGAGCTCCCCTGCTAGTGGAGGAGGAGAGAAGGTTGGAGGAGGTGGCGGAGGAGCAGGGGCAAAGAAGAAGAGGAAGGGGAAGGGGCTGAACCAGTACGATGGACCTACAACAGATAGAAATTCTCCAATCAACGTAAGTTAATCCTTTATCATCTGCTTGTCATTCTGACCTTCTGGGTCAAATAACAACCTCTCTTTGTGCTGTACAGCCTGCCTGTGTCCTGGTGTGGTGTGAATGTGTTTGACTTAGTCTTTTGTTTGCTGTTTGCAAAAGACAGGCAAAGGATTAGCACATGTTATGTCTTGCACATACTAAACTCACAGTGACACAAAGGCTTTATCATTTGTTTTCTTTAAATCAAGTAAATCATGTGGGGCAGAAATATAAAGTATTGCTGGTTGCAAACAAGTCAAAAGTACTAGTAAAAGGGCCATTGGTTGTTTGGGCTGATGATATTTGAAAACCACTGGCTGAGTGAGGACACACAGTGAGGCATGTGACCCCAGCACTTTCAAACACAGTAGGTCAGTCACTTTCTAACTCAAATCCATCCCTGTTAGTTTGTGGAATTGATTTAAGAGAAGCAAGAGATTTGTAGTTGTCCACAAAGAAAACATTTGGGAAAATGATTCACTGTCCTAGAGCGCTCAGCGTGATTTACATGTTTACATTACACATTTTTCTTTTGAATTGATCTGCAATAAAATGAAGCTGTTCTTTATCGACTTTTTGGAGCAGCCTTAGTTTCTCCTCATCAGACTACCTTCCCTCCTCTACACCACCTCCTCTGTCTAAGATTTCTTGTAGCAGCAGCTTCTCTGTGTCTTAAATAACTTCCCTCCTCTTTTGCTAATTTATCACTTTCCACCGTTGTTTCTTCCTTCTTGTAGTTTGACAGTATTCTGAAAGTATTTAGTCAAAGCAATGGAGTAGCCCTTCCTCTTTATGGCAACAGTCAGGTGAGACTGTATTTCTCTCTCTCCTCCTTCTTTGTTTCCGCCCTGTTGTTTTATCTGCATTCCTCTGCTCGAAAATTCCTGCTCCTCATATGGTATTTAATGTTGCACGTTGTTCCACAATTCTTTTCTTCCTTTACTGGATAGCGCATTTAATCTATGTCACATTAAGCATGGTGGCAAATTTGATTTTTTTGCATTGGTGCTGTGTTTTTAAATACTTGTCAAGACTGCAATACAGGTGAAGAGATTTAAGGTATTAGTTATTGAGGTATTATTGACGACCTTGCCGTCACGTATCTGGGAAAAACAGAAATGTGTGCTCTGTCTTTTAATTTAACCATTTTTCATCGCTGCTGTGTTTGCTGCTGGTTTTGTTTACCTTATTTGTCTGCACTCATAACAGCATCAGCTTACCATTCTCTATTAGCTAGTCAAAAATAGATACCACTTCTTGTTTGTTGTCCATTTGTGTACTGCCATGTAAATGACATGACTGACTAGTCTGTCTGATCTGACTAAATCTGACTAAAACATCAATTCATACAATTTGAATTTAACACACTATTGTAAATATTTTTTTATATTCAAATTCTGCCAATAAATAATAAATCCCTTTCACCTACTATACCTTACCACACTGAACCTTTAAACCAAGTCAGTACAGTCATTAACTTATTTCCCTGCATGCATGTTCAGTACATGCTTCTTCATTATTGTTTTTCTCTTTTCCCTGGCATGAAACCAGCGTGTGCATTTTTTTCTGTTATGTGTCACCTCAGACCTTTGCTGACGTGGAGCCCATGGGGTCTTCAGTTCCTCAGCTGCTGGAGGACCCAGGGGGCGAGCCTGGCCGTGGCTCACCTGAGTCTAACACTGCTGTGCCTAACACTACTAATAACCCTGAGTCTGTCAGTCACACCGCTGACCTGCAGGTGTGTCTCTCGCATCAAGTCATTTTGTCTCTTTCTTTTGTTTCTTCCCCTCAGATCCCATCTCACTACATGTCTATTATAAGCCTTAACAAAATGAATCTAATGAGTTTGGTCTCATTTGCTGTGTTGGTTCTAATATAAGAGCCTGATGACATCAATTCATCCAATCCATGCTTTTGTTTTTTTTGTTCAGATGATTGTTTTCAATGTTATCAGTGTAACCGTTCAATCTGTCTCTCTGCAGGACTATCCTGATACTAATGGCAATGAGAGTTTAACTGAGGAAAATAGGTGGGGTACTCTTACATATTTTCATGGAAACTCATAACACATAATACAGGGACATAATTAGAAGAATGCCAACTGTGTGTGTTGTCTTGTAGACCACTGTCTTCCACTGAGAGCCTGCGGCAGCTCTCGCAGCAGCTCAATGGCCTGGTCTCTGAGGTATGATCTCACATTCACACGTTCCTCTCCAACATTGTGTGATGTGTTTTTTCACATTTTAAACACCACAACTGATGTGCGTTTGCAACAAGGGTGTGCTGCATCAATTCTCAGGAGGAATTTTCAAATTCGCCATCTGGTCTGAATGGCCTCAAGCACGCCAACGACACCACCTGAAGCCCAGAGCCAGATTGAATTTTTCCTCTGAACTTCAGATTATTGAAGTCAGCAGCTTCAGCACAGAACAGTTTCAATTGCCATTCAGTATCATTTTGAACAAGAATATTTACAAAATTGCAAATTACTGTTGGTATTACTGGATGTATGAAAGTTCTAAAAATAAATTTAACTGGAAATTACACACATTTCGGAATGTCATTAACTGGCGGCTGTATCATTTCAGTCATCGTCTGCATATGTGAATGGAGATGCACCTGCTGTCAGTGAGAGAGAACTGGAGGTGAGATGGACATCTACTCTAAGCGATCTTTGTGTTGCTGGCTATAGGAGAGATACTCTTGCACTATGTTATGTTATTTGACTGACCGACTCATAGTTTGTCCATTTAGAAGAACTTTAGAGGGACTTTATCTGACAAACTGAGCTTTGTTTGTTTGGATTATGTCCACATTTACTTAAATAGGCCATTGTTATGGCTCTACTATTTTTAACTGCTTTAACAACCATCATGTCTTTATGTTATCTATCACAACTCATTATGCATTATTTTTGCACCACTTGTCAAAGAACTATTGTTTACCTCCATGTTAATGAATTTTTCGCCTTCCATATGTTATTTGTTTGACTTATGCCACTGCACTTTATCCCTCTCTTTTTTTTGTTTTGTTTTTTGTTTCTTTGTTTTTTTTTTGTATTCCTTCCTGGATGCATGTGTGCACGTGATAGAGTCGGAACCAGGAGCTGGCAGCCTCCCTGGAATCCAGCAATCTAACAAACTTGCAGCTCAATACCCAGCTAGACCAGCTGGTAAGCAGCAGCAGCTGTGTGTGTATTTTCCTGCATGCCTCTTTGATCAGAGTATCACCATACCTGACCCTTTCAGTATTTAATGCCACCTCACTGCATGTATTGTATGCATTCTGATCATCACCTTGAGTAACCTCACAGGACGAGGTCATGCATGTTTTTCATGTTATTTATTTGTCTTTCTCTTAGGTTGACATAAACTCATTTAGGGCATTAACTGTAGTCTTAAGAGCAGATTTCTAATAACCTGATTAAAAAATGAATTTAATTAATATACTAACACAAATACACTAATATATAAATATCAATAACTATAAATGCAAACAATCTACAAACCAATCCCTCATCCTAAGGTCTGTGCTGCAAGAATTTACTCAAATTGTATAGAATTGCGTGTTACTGATTGGATGCTGAATGTTGATGTTTCCCAAATAAATTCATATCCTGTTGATCTGGCAGGCAAAGCAGTCTCAGGAGCTCACAGATCAGCTGCAAAAGGTAAACAGTGCTTTGCCCCATCTCTGTCTGTTGATTCCTGTATATTCATGTCCAATCTACTTTCAATTTTCACATCCTCAAATCTTCCTTATCTTTGTAGGAGAGAAAAGAATTTGAGCAGAGATTTTCCAAAGAGCAGGGAGCCATGCGGGAGCAATTACAGGTAACAGTGAGAAAATGAAACCCAATGCTTTAATGAAGATATTCAGTTGACATTGCTGGACTCAGAACTGTGCTCCTATCTTTCTTTTTCTAAGGTTCACATCCAGACCATTGGAATACTGGTATCAGAAAAATCAGAGCTACAAACAGCACTACAATACACACAGCACGCTGCACGGCAGAAAACAGGTGCATTCACTTGCAATAGGATTTTTCACTGACCCCCGCTCGGCAGTGATTAACAGTTTTTTGTGTCTCTCTCTGCGCATAGCTGAGGCAGAGGAGTTGAACAGCCGTCTGCAGGCATCAAAGCAGAGAGTGTCAGAGCTGGAGCGAACGCTGTCTTCTGTCTCAGCACAGCAGAAACAGTTTGAAAAGGTTTGCAGTCAATAGTCTCCTGCTAAATAGAATTCACTTTGAATTGAGTAATGCAGATGCCACATGAGACGAGTTTCACTAACAGACGGAACCACTTTCCACGTCCTTTGATGCAGTGAAAAACAGTTTCAGAGAAACTTTTGTCTACTTGTCCAACTGTCTGTTATTTTTAATAAATGTTTTTTTCTTTTTTCCCCCAGCACAACAAAGAACTTGAAAAGGAGAGAGACAGCCTGAGACTAGAGGTGTTTAGAGTAAAGTAAGTCTACTTATTCAATAATACTTGAAGAAGAACGCATTTATGAGCCATCCGATTCTACATATAAGCCCTATTAGTATCTAATATGTAAGAAATGATGAACAATTTCTGCATATGTTTGTTTTTGCAGCAATGTGAGTGATGAGTCAAAGCAGCAGACCTCAGAGCTGTCTGAGCAGCTGAAGCTGACTTCAAAGGAGAATGGAGCAATGAGGCTGGAGGTGGAAGATCTCCGCAAGAGGCTTGAGATTGCTGACCTGATGCTGCAACAGGTGCGTTGCTCCAAACCCACAATGAATCTCCCCTAATAGTTACAATTAAAACAAAAAAAAGGTTTGGGAAAGATTTAAATCCTGCATTCACTTCTAGTTTTTGTCCTTTTCATTTCTCTCCAGTTCTCCAGTCAGTCAGATCCCAGCAGTGCCAACCAGCAGGTGCAGTTACTGCTGGATGAGAAGCAGCAGCTAGAGACTCAAAATCACCAGGTTTGTGTGTGACTTTTCACTTACTGAGCACACACACGTTCGTGTTGCTTTAACACTCAGCGTCATACTTGCAGGCTGATGTTTGGTATTTGCATGATCATCAACAAGCCACTCCCCCTGTACACAAACCTGAACTAGCCTTTGTTCAAACATGCCACGCTAACTGCATTTTGATTACTTGCTACATTAAGGTTACAAACTGCCATTTTGTCTCATTTGAAAATAAACTACCCATAACTATTTTGAAATTTGTGTCTGAGCATTTTCCTGCTTATCTTTTACGAACAGGATGTCTGTTTTATTTACTCTCTCTTTTATGTCTGTTGTAGCTGATCGAGTCGATCGGTCAACTGAAGACAGAGAGGGACTGTTATGCAGAGCAGATCCAGGAAGAGGGCCGAGTATGGAAGGACAAAACAGAACAGCTGCTAACCCAGGTTAACATTAACTTGTTGACTCTTGTTTTGAAAAAACAATGTTCTTTATTAATGCCTGTCACTGCCTGTCACTGTCTTTACAGGTGTCATTGGTTGCAGAAGAGAGGGACAGAAATATCAACCGAGTCCAAGAGTTGGAGGCCAGCATCATAGAGCTACAAAATGCTGCAGGTATCAGTTTCACACACCCTGCTGCTTCTGTTTCCTCATTACCTTCCATTCAATGGTATTCAGTTCAGTTCAATGTGGATTCATATAAGAGAACCTCCATCCCTATTTTCCTCCAGCGTTACTGTCCCAAGAGAGAGAGTCTCAGGTTAATGCTGAGACTCCGTCTTCGGGACCGTCAGAGAGTGAGGTGGCACTGCAAGAGAGCCTTGACCGACTACAACAAGAGAAAGACGCCCTGGTTGCACAGTATCAGTCACAGGTATGCACCTCCTTTTTTCCTAAATATCTACATCTATTAACAAATGAGAGGTGATCCACATAGAGTATTGCAACAGTTTTAAGAAATGTTACTCTAGCCTGTTTACATTTCCACCCAGCTTAGGGACAACGAGCAGCTGAGCCGCATGTGTGCTGAGCAGGAGACGCGTCTGGTGGAGATGGAGCGCCAAGTGGAAAGCCAAACCCAGGAGGGAGAGGACCGTCGGCGCATGTTGGAGGATGTTCAGTCAGACAAGGCCACCTTAAGCCGTGCTCTCACCCAGAACCGGACACTGAAGGACCAGCTGGCTGAGCTTCAGAACGGTTTTGTCAAACTGGTGAGTTGTAAATCTTGCCATCCATCTTTCCTTTCCTAATGACTTTAATCTTCGGAAAGTTCAGACCATTGTAGCCGCAGAGGGTGGGACACTGCTGCCTTCAAGCCAAAATGTCTATTTGACAGACTAATGAGAACATGGAGCTGACCACTGCAATCCAGTCAGAGCAACACGTGAAGAAAGAGCTGGCTCGCAGGATGGGTGAACTACAAGAGGGACTGCACAATGTCAAGGAGCAGGTATGGTTTGATTTTCTATACACATTCTCTGCCATGTCCATAGGGTCAAGACAAATGCCTCGCCCACACAGCCATCATCTCTGTTTTCCTGGTCTAATCTCCATCTCCATTCCTCCGCCTCCAGCTGGAATTGAAATGTCAGGAAACTCAGGGTCTGATGGAGCAGAGGGACCAGCTGGTGGCTCACCTGCAGCAATACTGTGCCGGCTACCAGACCATGGCCTCCGAGAGAGAACAGCTCCACCGACAGTACCTGCAGCAGTGCCAGCTCATGGACCGACTGCAGCACGATGAAAGCCAAGGCCGTGTGCAGCTGGAGATCAGTCACTGCCAGCTCAAAGAAACACAGGTGTGTGATTCAGGAATAATGCGTTTTTCTCAATAATAGAAACAGGCTGTTGCAAATGTTTCAAATTCAGGCCATGAGGCATTGCCAGTATTGAATCAGTTATGAACAGTTCATTCATCCTTTCAATGACTCTCTGTCTCCCCTTCAGGACCATTTGGAGAAGTTAGTCAGAGACAATGAGCAGCTGAAGTCTGAAGTCAAGGAGCTCCTCAATGGCTCAGCTCTGGCAACATTATCTCGAGACCAAGGTTGGAATTATCTTCATTATTTTAACTTTTTAAAGTTCTTTTAAGTCCTCCCAGCTTTAATTTGTCGTTGTGTCACTTAGGTGATGGAGTTGAAAGCCAGTCCCTGCAAGAGAGTCCAAAGACCTCCTCCTCCATAGTTATCCCAGAAGACTTTGAAAGTCAGAAAGAGATGGTAAGGAGAGTGATTTCCATGTTTTTCCTGTGTTATGTGGATTTTCTCCTGGTACCCAGGCTTCCTCCCGAAGTCCAAAGATATTTGTTTCTTTATGTTGTCTGTCCATTTTCACCATTGTCACCTGGGAGTGCCGCCAGCTTCCTCCCGTGACCCTCAAAGGATGATTGGTGTACATATAAAAAATACTGAATTGAACGAGACAACCATTTTCTTCTTCCTGCTGTCCTCATCTCCTCTTCCTGTCCACCTGCAGGAGGAGTTCATCCATGGAGCTCTGGCTCAGTTGGAGGCAGAGAGGGACGAGGCCAGGAGACAACTGGAGGAGGAGCACAGGCTCCACATGGCAGCCCGGCACCAGGCCGCTTTGGCCCTCAGCCTTGAAGGCCAACACCACAGCCAAACTGCCCATGACCATAATCATGAGCACGATCACAGTCACAGCCAACACAGTCAATGTGAGCACAGTCATGAGCATGCAGGTGAGAGAGACAACATGGTTGGTCTGTGTGCAGGTCGAAAGATAAATACACTATAGTATTATAATGAACTACTGTACTGTCCCCGCCTTAGAAGGAGGAGTTCCAGTTGAAGTTCATCAGGCCCTGCAGGTTGCCATGGAGAAGCTTCAGCAGCGCTTCACGTCTCTGATGCAAGAGAAAGTGGACCTGAAGGAGCGGGTGGAGGAGCTGGAGCATCGCTGCATCCAGTTGTCTGGGGAGACTGACACCATAGGTGAGACTGCACAACAGCACAATGGTTCGGAGAGGGACGCAAATTCTACATTCAACAAGTCAGAGGTGCAAATGACGTTCTCTGTATGCCTCTTAAGGGGAGTACATAGCCCTGTACCAGAATCAGCGAGCCATCATGAAGCAGAAACATCAGGAGAAGGAGCATTACATCAGCATGTTGGCCCAGGACAAGGAGGAGATGAAGGTGCTTTAACATGCACTTTTCATTCAAGATCATCATCATCAGTGCAGAATAATGTAGTCACATTTGACGCTGGTGTCTCTTCTGTGCACCAGGCAAAGCTGGCAGAGCTGCAGGATCTGGTCATGAGGTTGGTGGCTGAAAGGAATGACTGGTACAGCCGCTACACCAGAGCTGTAGCCGGCACAAGCACAGTGAATCCAGACCTTCTTCCTGTCGAGGAAGATCACACTCATCCAGAGCACCATGCGCACACAGACATGGAGCTTAATGGCGTCAGTGGAGCAGGTACGCACAGCCAGGATAATGTACGGTTGTACTGCAGACACGTGTGAATAAAAATGTCTTGCAGATTATTGCTTCATATTCGTGTTCTCCCGCTACAGAAGCCATGGAGGTCATACCTCTGACCGAACCCACCACAAGCCTGGAAGCCCTCTCCTCCCAGGCGCTTTCGACCAGAGCACCCCAGACCGACTCCAAGTCTCTGGGGCCCAAAGAGGATGGCACAGCGCAACAGATCATGCAGCTGCTTCAAGAGATCCAAAACCCCCAGGGGGCGCTAAGATCACCCCCCTTCCTTGGGGAGAATCCCTGCATCCCCTTCTTCTACCGGCCTGACGAACAGGATGAAGTCAAGATCCTGGTGGTGTGAGGTGTGGGTATGAGAAAGGGCGTGAATGTGTGTGTGTGTGTGTGAGAGAGAGGTAATGACATGTCTTGAAGTACGGGGAATAGCAACCACACAGTTTTCACCATGTTTATAGCTACTTGATCATATTCACAAACACCTTACAGAACAGCAACAGATCACAAATAGAAGAATGTCTCTGACCCCGTTATAATACAACACCCCCTCTTTGTCCCGTGTGGCACGAGTGTGTGCATAGTTAAAAAGAAAGTATTTTCTGTTTGCTTGTTCTCGATTTTGTTCAATATGCTCTTCCCAGAGATGAGATAATCAGTATTCCTAAACACAATCTGATTACTCTCAGTACTGCAATTTTTCATCCTCTGCGCCTCTTATCCCACCCATCTTTACACATAAGTGCAATAAAGGGGCTGTGTACTCTGTGCCCTCGCTGATACCGTAATTAAAGATCCTGTTATGAATTGGCCGCCTTTCTACAACTTCACTACAGAACTCAGTTTGACACAATTCACTGTACAAGAGCATCCTGTTTGAATGTAACAGTCTGAACACTTCCCTGCATGTGTGTAACACAGAGGGAGGGAGGAGAAGGGTGCAGCCAGACGATGTGAGATGTCAGGTCTGGTGGGAGAGTGAGATTTAGGTGAAGTCAACAATGGAGCTTAGTGAGGGTTAAAGCTTTTGAAGCAGCAGCTCAGTTTCAACGTAAATGATATTGGCACGTATTTTACATAATGCATCCACTAGAGGGCAGCACACAGTAAATACAGCTGAAAGGCTCCCCCATTTCATCTGTATCTGTACACTTTCACATCCAGATGAAATGGTTTTACGTTGAGCATAAATGAGCCGTAACATGATCTAATTGAGGAAGACAGAGGCAGGTGTTGCAAGAATGATGCTGTCCCTAAAACTACCTCCCTCTTCCCCTTAATCGTCCTTTTCCTTCAGACACTGAAAAACGAGTCGTATGTTGAAACAGTGCAATGTGTGTGTGTGTAGCGTTGATGTTAAACAAGTCTGGAGACTGAGAGAAGTCATTGTCGTTCTTTTTTTCTGAGGGTGGGAGAAATTTAAAGATCCCATGAAGACAGAAAACAACACGTTGTTCTTGGGGCATTATTTTCTCAGATACACAACACAGCTAGTATAAAGTAACAATCCCATTCAATCCCATCCAATTCCCTCACTCATCAGTCATTGTCCTTACTTTTTCTTCCTCATCTTCTGTTTCATGGGGTCTTCAAGTTTCTAACGAACTAGCAGTGGTTACTAAGAGCCTGTTCTTTTCTGTTACGTTTATCTCTACACATCAAAGATGAATTAATGCACATCCTTTATAACTGGACTCTGTGTGTGTGCGCGCGTCAGCGTCTGTTGTTCTCTGTTTGTAGAACTGTGTAAGATTATAAAAGTACGATTGCACTAAAACTGTACAAAGCTTCTCTGCCAGCTCGGTTTCTACCATCGAGCCTCCGCGGAGAAAACCAGGAATCCTATGATGCGTCGCTGTGCACGCTGACGGTTCCAGCCGAAGCAAATTAAATGAAGTGAACGCACGTGCATGTGAGAGACCAAGGTGTGTGAACACAAATAGAACGTGATGATCACCATGACGTTATTCCCAGACATATGGGACCAAACTGAATTTGTGAAAATTAACTTTTTGTCGAGTAAATGTCGAGGAGCCCAACATCAGGACTGACTTCTTCACCTGATGACCCGACGACAAGTGTTTGGCTTTAAGTGAGATGAGATGTGGATCAGAGTGTAAGACGCTTTCCCTTTACAACTATGGTAAAAACCAAGAACAACACCATCGCAACTTATTGTTTTACACCTTGACACAGGCCTCAGTTGTCTTTACACGATTTAGACGTTTTTTTTCATTTGGACGCCTTGAACTTTGAGTTTATTTTGAGGTAGAGAATGATCTGAGATTGATAAATAAGATTTAACAGAACAGAAATCCTGTATAGATCACGTCATTTAAAGGTGAATGGGGTCCGTATTCCTTTAACCTGATTCACACCGTCTCTGACTAGATTTACTTTATTCTTGAACTTAAAAAAATCCCTCGCTTCTTACCATTCTGTCACTTTTTGGTTTTTCTCTTGAAAAGTGCCACAACTTGTTTTGTTTTTGATTTGGGGATTTGTGAGACAAAGAGGTAAATATTTATATAAATATACATTAAAAACAAACTTTTAGTGGTGTTCCGGGGACTTGTAAATCAAAGGAAAAAACAGTTACTTTCCACTCTTCCTGATTCACTGTTAAAGATGTTAGGCGTGATTGAAACAAATAGAAATGAGGAAGCATTTTTTGTCTTTACAGTAAGAGGCAGTGTACATACTGTAACTGTGTAACATATTGTATATTCATTATGCCTGGTGTGTGTGTGTGAGTGAGTGTGGAGGTGGGCTGTGTGTAAGGACAGGAGTGTTGGTGGTGACTAAGCGGCTGTGAGTTGAAACAAAAATTGACTAGAAAATGGAAATCTATTTATTTGAAGTAAGTTAGAATCTGAACTACTCAGTTTTAAAGTTGAATTGAAGAAAGCGAGTTGGATGGAAATGAAGGATTGTTGTTCAGAGAACTGATTTGTCTGAGGGCGGCTTCACACAGAAGCTTTCTGATTTTTTTCTTTCTTTCCTTGAGTAATAATTTTTCCCCTTCTCCTGAATAAAACTGATTGAGCAACTGAAGCACTGTCTTGGAATTCTTTATCATTTGTATAATGAACTATAAATATAACTGAAATTTTCAATGTAAAACTTGAAAAACCAAAATTAAAAGCTTATGAAACAGATGCATCTGGAAGAGGAAGGAGAAAGACAGAGGAAGCCGAGCGTTTCAGTACACTGAGGTTTTTAATGTGATGACATTAAAGCGCAGTGGTCCTGCTGTGTAACATCATCCATCATCAATCTGAACAAGACATGGGAGCTGGAGCTCACACACACACTCACACTGGGTCTCCCTGCTCTGCTCTGCTACGCACACACACACACACACACACACACACGCACAGAAAGACAAGAAAAACACACAACCCCCTCTCTGCTACGAGCTACGGTATCAAACCTGCCTGCACACATCAATATACATCACTGCATTATACATTTTTTGTAAGGTTTTTTTAAAATATTTCCTCATACAGATACTCATTTATTTGTAATAATTTAAATATTCAGCAAGTACATACACTGCAGACTAAATTTTCTAGACAGTAGAAGTACAAGTCCCATAAGATGCACCACACAGATACAGAATAACGTGTTAATAATAACATATGTCCATAATAAACTATTCACTGTTAAACCATAGGTAGGATATGCTTCGTTTTGCTTTGCAGTTGTGAAGGACCGGGATGCACAAGTTTTATTTTACATCGATCGAGGTACAGAGACGGGGCAGGGGAGGGAGGGAGTGGCTTAGTCGTGGCTGGTGGGTTTGTTGGTTTTTTAGTCACGAGTCAAAAATACAAGACATCACACTGAGTTCAGTGGAAGAAGAGGAGAGAGGGGCAGCGGGGGTTGAAAAAGGTGGGTCCGACTCACAGTGTGAAACGGAAGGAGCGCTCGATAGTTTTATGCATAGACTGTGGCTGTCGGTATGTTCTCACTCGCCCCCGTGACCACTGAGAGAGGGAAGAAAAGAAAAAAAAAACAAAAAGAAATGAAAGATCATCACCCTGAATGATTTGATGCAGTTCACTTCAAAACACACAGAAACCGAATTTCCCGCTGAAAATAAAGAACCCAGGCCACAGATCCCCCCCCCCCTTCCTCTCAGGTCAACATGTTCTCTTTCTTTTATCTGAATGGTGACATGCAACGTGCTGCACCGAGATTTCCTATATATCCGTTTTATATATTGCACTTTTTAATTAGATCCAGCCTCCATAAAATATGGCAAAGTTTGTGTGAAGAATGGAGGAGGAAGGAGGGAGGCATGGCACCAGGTGGTGAAAAGAATAAATCACTTGGGAAACCAGTTTGTTTGTTGCATAGTTTCTGTGGAAGCGCAGACGACAGAGTTTTCAGAGGTGGTTGCTGCACACAAGCGTGAGGATTCAAACTACAGGAGGAAACACGGGAATCTAAGGACGCTGAGGCTTTCTGGAGGAGAAACAGACCCAGAGAGCCTCTCACGTGGTGGCTCCTCCTGTCCCACGGCAAAGACAGGAGGAAGGAAAGAACGGATGAGGAGCAGAAGCCTCCTATCTGAATGAGGAGTGAGGGAGTGGGCAGTCAGGTGATCAGAGTTTTAGAGGAGAGGAGGTTAAAAGAGAGGTGGAGGGGGCTTCCTCTAAGAGTGAACTGGCGGCAAGGGGCCTGCTCTCGTTTGGCCGGCTGTCCCGGTGGAAAGAACAGAAACAGAAAGGACGACCTCCGTATGCGGCCGGAGGGAACGACACGAAGCTCCCGACATATTTAAGGTTGAGGACACACAAGAGACGCCACTGGGTGCATCTGCAGTTCAGAATAAATACAATTTTAAAAAGCTAAATACTGAATTAATGAATGCTATCTGTCCTCTCCATCTTCTATTCCTCACTACGGAGGTTTCCTTTGTGTGTCCTCACCTGTGATTTTGTTTTTGAGGGAGCGCTGTTACACATCAAAGCCTGAATACAACTGGTGTAAACGAAAAGACACTGAAGGAATACTTCACTAAAACACTGCGAGGTTTGTTTTTGTTCCCGTTTTACGTTTCAAGAATAGAGTGGAAATGTCCACGGGACGACTCACATGCATGAATGTGTCAATGGCAAAGCTTCACCTTCCCTTTGCTCCTGACATTTCAACTTTATTCTCAAGATGCAAATTAGAGGCAAAAAAAGATCTTGCTCTGCTCTTTTGAAAGAAATGTTTTAGATTGAAGTATTCTTTTATTGAACAAATAAACTGAATCATAAAATAAAACATAAAACGCTAAAATTTATTTTAAAAAGAGAGAACGAAGTCAGCAGCCAGAACACCCATCTCAAATGCTGGAGCGTAATACTCAGGCACACTTTCATGCTCGATGTGTAAAGTCTCCTCCGTCGGCTTTAAAAGGAGGAAGAGTACGTTGTGTTTGCTTGAATATACTGTATTCTTATATATATTTGTGTGTTTCTCTGTAAGCAGGTGTGCATGCATATGGGCGCACACTTATTTTTTTTTTCTTATCGGGTATTTCATACTCTGTACACTGAGGGAGTTTGGGTGTCACTCATGCAGCTGTGTTTTCAAGTATTCTGCATCTCTGTGTGGAACAGAGGGATGAGAGGAGGAGAGGGGAGGGAGAGAGAGAAAGAGAAAGAAAGAGCTCGTTATTAGGAGGAGTAGATGCAGGAGAAGGGAGCCGGCAGAAAAACGACAGGAGGGTGGCGCTGTTGTCCGTGGACTCTCAATCCAGAGGCGGGACGGGCAGAGCGGGTAGGGAGGAGCTCGGAGGGGCTAGTGGGTTGGAGAAGGCGGGGGTCTCCGACTGCCACACACACACACACACAGGGAGAGACACAGAGGGAACACGTTGGATTAGTATTTGTCAACATGAAAAAAAATGTATTCTGGTTTCCACCCCATTGTTCAAATCCATGCACATACAATAATACATTTCCACTTATGCACACAGACGACCACCTACATCATGAAATAACACATATCACTACATGAGATAGCAGTTCTCATGGCCACAGGTAAGGCTGTATCTATGTGTATATGTGTATATATATGTATTTTGTCTGCCAAGGCCTCACTGCACAGAGTCAGGGATGAGTGAGATGTCGTGGCACATTTCACATCACGCACACAAAACCAACAACAATCTTTGAGTTGGGAACATTTGACTTGAATCCTGTTCAACCCCCTGATGCTGCTGCTGCTGCTGCTGCGGAGAGAGAGAGAGAAACCTCGTCTTTCTCCCGACACACTGATGCCGCCTTTCAGAGACGAGTTAGCATCAACAGCAAAAAAAAACAAAAACAAACAAATAAATCAGCTCACACACTGATGCAAACTCAAACACACACCCTGGGCGTGTGTTTGCCAAGCAACGCTCTGAGAAGAGAAACCAAAAGTGAGAGAGAGGAGATGGCATGCAGTGAAAGCATGGACGAATGAGAGAGGAGGAGGAGAGAGGCGGTGGTGGTGATGATGATGATGACGATGATGATGGCGGAGAGTACCCAACGTACCAGAGACGTCATCCCTCACTGGTCAGTGATAGTGATTCTGCAGAAGGAACCACAGTCATGTGTGGGGACAAGAGTCGTGGTGAGGAAGAGAGGGGATGAAGAGAAGAGAGAAGGAGTGCAAACAGTTACAGTGCAGGAAATGGCCAATGTGACACGAGCTCGGCTCTCGCTGCCGCTGCGCCGGAACGCGGTCAGAGTGATTTGAATGGAAGGGTTTGGAGAGTCCGATTCTGGGGTGCAATTTGTGCCAGTGAGAGCTTCGCCCTGCGACATCAGCGTCTCCTGCAGTCAACGAGGCAAGCTGCTACCCTGACCATGAGAAACATCGGGTGCAGTGACACGCAGAAGAGGAAGAAACCATCGACCCTAAGTCCAGGCTTGAAAACAATGATGGAGACGAGAGCAGAGGTGAGGTGTGTGTGTTAGTGATGGTCGGAGGAGCTTTCACTGATGAGGTTTGACAGCGTGTTGAGAGTTAAAGGTGGCGGAGAGAAATCAAGTGAAGCTGAAACCAAGAGAAGAAGAATCACCACGTGTCTATCCTTCTAGTGAGGGATGTCTATCCAGCTATCATCCTCTACCTTACACGGCTCTCCAACTTTCATTTACCTCCTTCATGGGACCTCAGGTGTCTTCACATCCCCCTTAGTAACAGAGAGCATCCACACTTCAGGTTGGATAGCCCCTCACCATTAAAGTCACTCCTACTTCTCGTGTTTGCGCTCACCTGGGCACACTTGGGGGTGCGCGGTTAGGCCTGGAGGGCACGGAGGGCGGAGGCCCACTGTAAGGGTCCGGAGAAGCTCCGGGCCGAGACGGGACAGGGGGTCCCCCGGCAGGAGGGGGCCCAGGTGGAGGCCCACGAGAGCCGGGACGGGCGGGGGGTCCTGGTGGAGCCCTGCGGTTTGGTGTTGGACTGGTGGCCGGAGACCTGGAGGAGGAGAGAGAGGAAGCTCATGTGGTGAAGCAACGGTTCAGTCAGATAACGATCGCAGAACAGTCGAATACTGAAGAAACTACAGTTCAGATCCAACGATAATTATCTGGCAGTTTATGTCTTGCCTTCCTCCGGAGCTGCCCCGCTGCACCTGCAGCCAGGAATCATCCACCGGCGGCGGCATGGCGGTGGTCACGGTCGACGTGCTGATGTCGCCGATGATGCTGAGCGCCTCTCGCAGGGCGTGGTACATCCGCAGCATCTCGTCGCGGTGCTGGGCCTGTTCCTGAGACTCCTCCATCAGCGTGTTCTGGTCGCCGCACGAGTACAGCTGGGCCAGCAGCTCGGCGTTGATGAACTCCTTGGACTGGACGGTTCAGAAAGAAGAGAAACATTCTGGGATCCGCAGAACATTTATGAAACAAATGGCGGCTAAATACACCAGCGGCACATCTGACCACCACAGCAGTGACTGACATTGTTAATCATGAGGTGCATGATGGTCTTGGGCATCAGGTCACGGACGGTCTTGTTGACGATGGCCATGTAGGAGTCGACCAGGTTACGAATGGTCTCCACCTGCCGCTCCAGCTGGGGATCCATGCTGTGCACGAAGTTGTCGGTGCCGCTGTCATCGCCACCGTCGCTCTGCAGAGACAGAGCCGGAGAATAGGACGCATGACGCCGCATTCAATCCAAGGAACAGCAACAAACTTTTGTCCAGTTCTCAAACGTACCTTTCCCTCCTTGTCCTACGGGGGTCAAACAGTGATGGAAGATGCAAAGACATCGAAAAGGACAAATGCAGAAACACATCAGAGACATGACGACATTCAAATAGACTCACATCAACTAATCAAATGTAGTTTGGAGAACACGCGTTACTATAATACTCTAAATAGACAATGAATCTTTACCGTGACACGTTCAGGATAAACTCCGGCTCGAAGGAACGAGGCCTTCCAGGCATCAACGTCCTCCTGACTCTCGCAGGCCAGCTCCAGCTGACGGTAATCCTTGTAAACGTTCCTGTGGATTTATTATATTGTGGTATGATGACCTTATAGTTTTTGTTCTGACTTTTATCCTTGGATCGCTTTATTTTGCTGTCTATATTGATGATGCGTGAGCTGATATTTTAAAGCACCTCTGCTCGGTGTTGAACAGGGCAAAGATGTGCTTGCTGGACATGAAGCCTTTCTCCACATCGCGCAGCCTGAGGTTGTCCACCTGCAGCATGTACTTCTTCTCTTTCTCCTGCAGGGGGCGAAAGAGAAACACAATCCTGACATCGAACATGAGGGAGCGAGAGAGAGAGAGAGAGAGAAAAAGTTACCTCATCTGTGAGAGTTGGACTCTAAAGTCCAAATGGACTTGGACGTTTATAGCAGCGGCCCTGACGTTGTGTGAATGAGACAGCAGTTGTGTGACGCTGCGTTCAGGTCAATGAGGGCTGATCTATTCACCACGTGATGATTCGTGTGTGACGCTCAGATTCTACTGGAACAATCTTAATCAATGGCAGACACCAGATTTAGGGAAGATGAAAGAAAACCAGGGGTAAACACTCTCAATCAGATTTTACAGGAGACAAAAAAAAGGAGAAGAAAAAGCGCAGGAGAGACCAATGGGTGAGTCGCCCTGTTCAGAGTCTGTGGTTTTGATTAGAGATGTGAAAAAAAGACGGCGAGCAACAAATGAGAAACACACACAGACGGAGAGAGGAAGAAAGAAAGACAGAGCGAGAGAGGAAGAGAGTGTGTGTGTGAGAGAGAGAGAGCCTTTCAGTGTAAAAAAAAAATCTTGTACTAGTAAATCTGCAAACAACATATGATCTCCAGACATCCAACTATTTATGAATCAACAAACCTCAAAGTTAGTCATCTGCATGAAGCACTCGCTCTCTCACACACACACACGTAGTTTCAGACCTCAAAGTATTGTTGTTTCTTTAATGAGGGTCAATGTGTGTGTGAACGTTTTATGATCGACGGTGAAATTTGAATTCACGAAAGCCAGCAGCCAAAAATAGCACAGGGTGAGTGAGTTTCCACAAACATAGCTTTAACACACACACACACACACACACACACAGCTTTGGGTCCACCTTTGAGCATAGTCTCTAACTAACCTTAAAACCATCTGGATGGCTAACCATGGGCCTGCCCAGCCCTGCCCAGCATGTGTGTCAAAGAGAGAGATGGTGTGTGTGTGTGTGTGTGTGTGTGTGTGTGTGTGTGTGAGAGAGACCAAACTCTTTCTTCAAAGGATTTATGACCCGTGCAGCCAAATGGCCATATCCCCTAAATGCATGTAAAAACTCTCTCTCTCTCTCTCACACACACACACACACACATGCAGACACATTTGGCAGTGCCGCTGCACCCAGGTGTCTGATTCACCAAAAAAAAAAAAAAACCAAAAAAAAAAAAAAACCCTTGGCTAACCATGGGCCTGCCCAGCCCTGCCCAGCATGTGTGTCAAAGAGAGAGATGGTGTGTGTGTGTGTGTGTGTGTGTGTGTGTGTGAGAGACCAAACTCTTTCTTCAAAGGATTTATGACCCGTGCAGCCAAATGGCCATATCCCCTAAATGCATGTAAAAACTCTCTCTCTCTCTCTCACACACACACACACACACATGCAGACACATTTGGCAGTGCCGCTGCACCCAGGTGTCTGATTCACCAAAAAAAAAAAAAAAACCTGAAAAACCAAACAAGTAGTCAGCCAGACTGCTGACATCAACATTCACAGCAGCCGTGAGGGTAACGTATTCTGCTTCTAGTCTTCTCAATATTTCTCAATATTTGCCTTCCACCATCCCCCCCCCCCCCTCTCCTCTTTCCCCTTGTTCCCCTCACTCTCTGGCTTTCCCTCTCCCTGGGAGTGAGCAACCTTGGACTGATTCATACATTTTCCCCTCCTCTGGCCAGTAAATCCAGTCAGGAGAGATGGAGGAGGAGGGGAGGGGGGACTTGTGTGCATAATGTGGGGAAAGTACAGAGACACTGAACTTCTAAAGAAGTGGCAGAGAGATGAGAGTATGACAAAACTAGTTTCAGTTACTGAAGTACATTGTCACACTGTGTAAATGCTGGCATAGGCAATATTTGGATTTGAGAATGGATTTAAAAGTGTGTTGGTGCCGGGACAAAACCCAGAATGGAAAACAACGGATAAGAAAGCGACGAGTGATTTCCATATCAGAGACGTCTCACACACACATCAGATGGATGATCAGGCTTTCCTCGCTGTCAATCAGCCCATCTCACATTTGTGCACTTTTTTTTTTTGACGCGTTTGGGGAATTTGGGGATTGAGCACTTTCCCATATGTTCACATAAAAGCCAGTCAGCATGAGCAGGCAAGAGAACAGATGCCAGACGCTGAGCACGCACACACAGACACGCACACACACACACACACATAAGAAAACAAAATCTTACGGACGCAAAGATACACATGAATGACAAGCTTATATGAGACATACAGAGGAGTACGTACACACACACACACACAGTTGGCTGCATTTCATTCGATTGAGACCCAGTGACTGTGGAGAGAGGAAAGATACAAACAAAGCTAAACCACAATCAGGCTTGTCAGGAGACTTCCATTCTGTTTGTGTTAATCACCACGGAGACAGCAAAAGCAGAACACAAAGCTCTACGCGCATGATCATGTGCACATATGCTGACTTTTGAATGGACAAACATATATGTCTGTCAGTGAAGGGGAATGTGTGTAATCTATAGGCCTGTTAAGACTCTGCTTCTACCGAGCAGCCAGGGGTGAAAACATAACATGGATGATGGAGATAACTCATGTACAGTACTTGGGATGGATTTAGTTATATGCACCATGTAATTGCATCATTAAATTATTAACACTTTGCTCCCCTGAGAGGTGTCACAGTAAACCTTTCTTAAAGCTCAATACAAATGACCGTGATCCTCTACACACAGCTCCAAGACATGGGTCAAGCAGAGGGTCTCACGTTACCCTGACTCTCATATCTCTTCTCAGAGGACGTGGGACACAAAGGATCCAGTTCAAAGTTTTCATTTCAACACTGCACACGTGACATTTTCATGCTGGATACGGCCGACCCTCACTCATCAGCTCGCTCCCTTGGTCAAATAAGCTAAATTTACGTTTTGTCCCACGCACCCACTTACAGGACCCGTGTTGATCCGAGCTTTTGGGGCTGAGGAATGTTTTGCCCGCACCCTTCAGGTCTGCTGATTCTGTGGATTCCTTTAAGAGGCAGCTAAAGACACGTCTGTTTGGAGAAGAGCTTGTGTTTTTCTCAGTTATTGTGTTTTTTTTTATTCTGCATTTTGATTCTAGCTTTAGCTTTGAATTAAATCTGGGTAAAGGAGCATTCCAATAAATGTGAGGAACCAAAGAAGAGGTCATAATTCTTAGTCATCCCATGCTGACTGTATAAAACAATAGATAAATGTATGGGTCAATTAATTAGAAATCAGTTGGCTCGTGTTCCATTTGCTAACATGGAGGAGGTGGGGTTTATGACCTACACTGCAGACAGCCATTTCAGTGCTCAGCCTGGGGAGCCATCATGTCGTCCATCTTTAAACCCAGTTGGCATGCTAAGTGCTTCCATCTTGAAAAACAATACTACCACAGTAATTCTTAAAATACTATTATATATTTTTTTATCATATAACACTTATTCTCAAATCCATTGTTCTGGCAAATACTTGAATCCAGTCTTTCTGACACATGCAACTGTTATTCTCTCTAATGCAGCAGATGGGGCAGTGCACTTGGTCGTTTACTTTTGCGTTTTGAGCCCTGTCTGTGTGTGCAAAGTACTTTCCATGGTTTTGTTTTGCTAGTGAGTAATCGCAGGCTAATTATGAGAAGCCAGAGGAAGTTCACTTCTGAATTCATAAAGACACTTTAGCTCGCTGCACGCCGTCCAAAGAAACGTCTTGAGGACTCAAACACAAATTCAAAATGTGGATGAAGTATAGCCTCACACACACACATACAGAACACCAGATAAACACACACATGGACCTTACATAAACCATATCCAATTAACACTTTAAAACAAATCCAAGTTGTTCGGTGGGCAAAAACGCAGAAGATAGTCGTTAATGGCATCCATGTTGTTTTAAGAGGCTGCATGTCTTCGTGTGTGTGTGGCAGAGTGTACGTTGACGAGAGTCTGGTGACTTGGGCCATGCATCAAAGGGCCGCGGAGAACCCGCACGGCATCTGGGAGCAATAACGCTGCCTCTAACCCTTCATTACCACAAAGACTGGGCCCTGGGTGGCAGCCAACGGCAATTTTCACAACCCTCCTCCTCACCTCCCTCAGTTTTTCTTTCCCTCCATTCTTCTGCCATTCCCCCTATTGAGTTCTGACTTTAGAAAAGAGGAGAAAAAAAATATGAAACACAGAGAGCAGTTCTGTTACATGATGGGGATGTGGAAAAGACGGAAGAAGAATGAGAGTCGTTTGGGTTTGAAGCGCTGGTGGAAAATTTTGTTTCGCATCTGCGCTCAATATCAAACGGCTATATATATATATATAGCTGTTTTGTGCCTTTTCCAGGCCCCTGAGCTTTTTTTTCCCCTGCACACTCTGCCCAGGTGCCACCTCTCACCTGACCCCTCTGGACATGCTCCTGCTGTTCTGACTAAATCTGACCCAGAAAGTCTCCTGCTGCATTCTTTATATTTGAAAAGCACAACTGCAGAAAACGGCTGACCTCCGTTTCACCCGCATTTTTCTGAGTTCACGTCTGAAAAAGTCTTCGGAAAGAGCATTTTGGGGGAACTTCATTTGACTTCGTGCCATCTGGAATTAACAGTGACAGTGAATTACTGTTGGGAACACACAGATCTATTCCGTGGCGTCGAGTAAAAACACACAGCTGCTTGTGACTCATCGAGTTATGCAAGAAAGAGTAATATCAAACCACCTTAGGCTGCATGAAGTATCAGGAAGTGATGCACGCGCTTATACTTCATGCATCAAGTGTGACCAGATAACCGATCTAATCCGAAGTGTTTTGTTTCACAGGGAAACACGTGCATTCTCATTATTTCTATTTTTACATTTTTATTTGTTGGAGAGCTCTGCCCCCTCATTCCTCTTTAAAAAGTGACAGCCCTTGTGCTCCTCTCGGCTCCTGTGGGAACGAGCGCTCAATGAAAATAAACTTCCTTAGGAGAAAGGAGACGCGGTGTCTACGCTCCAACACGGGCTGGCGGCTCAGCGATGCCTTCCTGTTTAGCGGCTAATTGCCAAGCAGTTAATTATCTGGTCTTTACTTCTGCGGAGGGTCAGTATAACAACCTTGGGGGGTGGGGGCGCCCCGCAACATGTGATCAATCATCAGTGACCACCAAAGAGCGAGAGGAGGAGGAGGGAGGGAGGGAGGAGAGATCCCAGTCAACTAACCACATAAACACATGTGAAAATCCGCACACGTCTAGCGACTCCTGTCTGATGGAGGACAAACGCTGTTTAACACTGTCTGTCTGGTGTCTGTGTGCACGTAGCACGACAGCTACGCGACACGGTGACGTGAGGCCTGAGGACACTCCGGAGTTTTCCCCAGGAAGTGGAAATTTGCGGATCATGTTTGTGGATTTGGATTTTCTCATGATGACCTGTATTGATTCAGCCCTGCGTCATTCAAGCACTCATTCATTTATCACTGAAGAAGTTAATTCAGGCTAAATTAGTTCATTTGGACTACATTAACTCCACACTTTTTTATAATGAAATGAACTGCCAGAATACAAACCTCTGCACCGTTAACGCACACATGAAGACTTATTACACACGGGGTGTGTGTTTGAACTGATTTTTATGGCGTGATTGTGCCAGCAGTGCCTGGGCAGTTCCCAGGGTGGAGAGGGGCACACTGACAGTAAATCTTATCTTGTAAAACTTTATAAACTCAAAACTCTCTCATGCTGAGATTAAAGATTCAGTTGGATCGAATAATGATAGGACATCTACAGAATACAAAGACGCCCATCTGATCTTACGAGACAAAAACACATGCCAACAGAAGCTAACGGGCTGTAGCCTGATATTCACCACACAAAAATGTGGACAACGTAAAGGCTCTCATCTTAATCTGGGCCAGAAGGCGAATAAACACATTTCTCCACAATGAGAAACTCCATTCTAAGACCACAGAACTGTCTTTCTGGGCAATAGCTGAAATATTCTGGATGGGTTCCTGTTTTCTCTTATTTCAGCAGAGAACAACGAGATTGTCTTACAGAGGAGAAAGAGACTATTCTGTGGTTCTCATTCCTGTTAAAGAGAATAATCTCGATCTGCAGAGTTATCACACAAACTAGTTGTGAGATCGCACCAACACAAAGGGATCATATTTGGCGTGTTATTCACAGTCGCAACTGATCGAGACCAGAACCAACCAGAGACGGTTCACGATGAGACTGAATCTAAGATTACATTTGATGTGTGTGTGCATACTTTCTCAGTATTTCTGGCTTTACTGAGTAATAGTTTGAAAAGGAAGCTGCCTGCCTGGTCATCCAAACACTGGAAACAATGTTGGTGTGACCGCAGCGCTTCCCCCACCCACCCATTAAAGCTGACTCCTTCCAATCCCTCAACCCGAAACTGAACTACATCAATAACCCTGTGAGTGAGGCCTGATTTATGTCATTATCTCCTTCCTGGCTTGTTTCTCAGATATATTTGACTTTGACTCTTTCTTTTTATTGCTCGCATTTTGCCCCAAAACATTTTTAAAGTCTCCCCTCCCCTCTTTCATCTCCATTCTCACTTTCCATCCACATCCCTCCATCTCTGCCAGGACTGCTGACTGGCCTCTCCTGAGACCGGGCCTGCTTTGATTTGGAGCTCAGGTTGGTGCTCAGAAACTATAGCTAAAACAAACACACTGCCCTGGCCACCTCTGTACACACACACACACACCTGGAAACACTAGCACTGATTACTCCTGACTGCCAGAGGAATGAAACCTAAACATGAGAGAGAGTGTGTGTGAGTGTGTAGCAAAGCTGAATGAAGCAAACTCTGAATACAGCATTTCTTAACTTTGAATCACACACACACAACCTCTTTCGCTCTGGTTCTGATTTACCAGTAGTATGTCACCCCTCCAATCAGCCCCACCTCCCCCTCCTTGTGTGTGTGGCTGCGGAGCTGCATAAAGGGCTCTTTATTCAAGTCGGACAGGGAGAGGAAATCAGCTTTGGAAGTAAAAACAGAGGGAGCAAGAGAGAGATGGAGACCACAGGGCTGCACATCTGGAGTTATTACAAGGCTTCCTCCTTCTTGCCAAGAAAACGCCGACATTCCTTTACCCGGCTACAAAGAGCACGGAGCCTCATCCAGGCCCTGCACACATATCCATCATTCAAAAACCACATATGCACTCGCATGTACCATAAGTAGAGATGCGCACACTGGGGGGGGGGGGGGGGTGCCAGACGCTTTACGAAACACTTCTACGCCTCCGTGTGAGCGCACGGCCGACAGGCATCCTCTCATCTGCCCACATACGCTTCCACTAAAACCTCCTCTCCCTCAGCAGCCAATCCTGTGATCCCTTTTCCATACTTTACAACACACATGCCAAATGAATGCGTCTCACTTCCTGTTCACCTTTGACCTTCCACTTTCTCTCCAAGAAGTCAGAGGAGAAAGAAAAGAAGGAGAGAGCGAGAGAGACAGAAAGAGAGGGGGAGAGAAAAAAAGCCAGACAGAGGGAGGGGAAATAGGAAGAAGAGAGGAAAGGAAAAATGGGGGGCCGGCAAACTCCTCCTCCTAATCCCTCCATATCTCCTCTCTCTCTCGTTCTTTTTCTCCTTCCATCTTTCGAAGGGGAAACTTGGTGGCCAGTCCTTTGCCACGTTGAGCCTCCAGCCGGTCCACCTTGCTCGCTACCGGAGCGTTTTTCCTGTTGTTTTGGAAGCTCAGAAGACAAATTCCAAAGTAGAATTTGAAAGACACTGAGGGGAGATGACCTGGCGCCAACTAGCCGATAAGGAGACGACTCAAAAATCAGCCAAGAAGACGAGGCGTCATTCAAGAGAGTCGAGAAGTGAAGAGGTGAAAGGAGATCGTCCGGTCGCAGGTATCCCTTTTTTCCTGAATGGTCTGTGTCGAGGAGGCAAAAGGTTACGGAGCTTTAGTGGGAGGTGTTGGGTCAGAGTTGGCCGAGACTCTGCTGACCGCAACTATTCACTGATAGATTACTGACCAGGGACCAGCAGCACTGATTTACTGTTTTGAACTCTGACTTCAACAGCTCTGACTTGTGTTAAAGATCTCAGAGCATCCTGGGTTTTATTTATTTATTTCCAGCCTGAGCAGACAGAGTTGGGGTTTGTGTAAATTTGAGCCAAACGGGGCATGACCCCCGAGTGTAAACATCTTTGTGTGTTGCCTGATTTGGCACATTTTCAGTTAAAACCCCTGGAGAGGTTTTTGCAAAGTAACTAAAATGAATCACCAAAAGACTCATTAACTTGATTTCGTCCTCTTCTGTTTTGTTACTGATGTTTCCAATGATGTTCCATCCAAAATAGCTTCTCCTCATCTTGCGTTTTCCCTCCAGAGCCCCGGTGTGGAATTCAGACTCTCACAGCAGGAAACGGGAGGGAATGTTGTTGAATCTGCCAATCAGTGGCTATCACCTCTGTCTAACCTCTCCACCTCCTCCACCTCCTCCACCTCCCTGCCAGCCCCTCTCATCTGTCCCTCACATGCCGTTGCTCCTCCAGCCGGCTCTGTTGGCCTGATCAGCACTTTGCCACAGCTGGCCTGTGAGAGCAGGAGGAGCTGGACTCAAGGGTGTGGATTCGCAGTGAGTACAGCTCTGTGTGTGTGTGTGTGTTCATGGTTAAAGAACTTCTCCAAAGCATCCTCCAGCCGCCCAGCCCGCCTGCCCAGTGTTCAGACTACCTGTTCAGGAAGTAGTGGTTGTACAGTAGTCTGCACATTGGTTAGGCTGGCTGGGGAAACACGGGGCAACTCACGTCTTCAAGAAGACCAAAGGAAAAGAGCGACGGCGCTCCAAAGGGGCACCCGGCAGGCGACGGCACACCAGGCTGTGGGAACACGCGGCACCACCCCTCGTCCATCTGGACAGGCCCAGGCGCAAGCCTAAATAAAGCACCCGGAGGCCCCACCACAGAGGCCTGGCCCTCGTCTGGCGTGGATTTATGAAAGACGGACGCATAATTCTGTCAGCTATAAAGAGGCATGAGGTTTATCTTGCTTTGCAGATTTAGGTGTATAGCTGGAGCAAAGGCTGAAATCGAATGAAGATGAAAGTCTAACGAAAAAAAGTTGAAAATAAAGATCGATGACTACTATTTTCTATCTGCTTCTTTTTTCACTTCAACAGGTTTGGTGATCAAACACAAAGTGGAAAATCTTATGTTTAACACCTTAACCTATAAAGAAATCATTTCAATATAAGTTTCATGGATTTCTTCACATTTATTTTTCTGCAAAGCACAAAAGTTCCAACTGCGACTAAAAAAAAGTCTCACCGCAGCAAAAAAAAAAAAAAAATGAACAGTTACACAAAAAGATAACTGAAACACGCAGTAAACCCCCAGCGTCACACTGCGCTCCTGACCAAACTGTACAATTACGTCTCAGCCTTCCCTGCGTCAATTTGCGGCTGCTTTACCTCAAATGACCATGTTATGTGCCGAGAAGCAGGAAGCCACCATACAAAAATGTTGAAAGAGAAGCCACTCTGTCATTGTCTGTTTGCCAGTCTCACAAAAAAACAAGACAAGAAAATGGTTTTGGGGGAGGAGGAGGAGGAGGGGTGGGGGGTCCAGTGTTTGCAGGTGACGTCATGTGAAACTTTACAAGTTCGACCCCCTGTCTCGTTTTTTCCAAGACGTTTTGCTTTTCTGTCTTCGCCGCGGCCACTGTTTGTCCTCAAGACTGCACATCTTTGATAAAGCCGACCCCTCTGGTTACGCCGCCCTGAGCTGCTTATGTGTCTCACATACACAAAAGCAAAGTAGAGGGTAGAAACATTCACACGGCGGAGCTTCACAGAGCAGCGCTGCAGGAGTGAAAACCGCCGACCAACCTGTTTCCATTTAGAGCCCTGCCACCAGGCACACAGGCTTTTTTTAAACGCAGCGGCTGCTCCGGGAACACTCACTGAAACCCACGCGAGAGTGCACGCACATAGAGATGCGCTGAGTACGGGGGAGCACACGCGCACACACACACACACCCAAACATGTAGCAGGCATGTTTCTGGTGAGTTCGTTTAAAGCAGCCGTCTCCCCCCAGGATGTTTACAGCTGGGATCACCAGGCGAGTCTGGCTTTCTGGCAGCTTTACAGCAGGAGCAGGGAAACCCAGGCGCACACACACACACACACGTGCACAGAGCCAAAAGGGCACCCAAAGAAAACACATCCTAGAGCCACTAAAGCTAAGAAATGTCACATCTGTGCCACACAGGCTTCGTGGATGTGGATCTATATAAATCAGATTATAGGACCGTATGAATATCACATATGCTCAGAATGAATCACTTGTTGGTGTGTGTGTGTGTTTTTTTTTTTTTTTTTAAAGTGCATTTTTCTTTTTACCCATTTGCTGTTCATCCCTCTCTTTCCTTCTACCTCCCTGCTGTGGGGAAGCTTTTAGCCTGATTCAAAGTATCGGCATGTCCTGCGGTAATACAGACCAGAAGGTTTATGGAAACACACACACACACACACACACACACACACACACACACACCCCAGACACTAATAATAACTTTCAACCCAACTAGTGGTGCCAGGATGTTTTAAGTAATGCTGGTGTGCGCGTGCACGTGTGTTGCCAGACTATACTGCGAGGGTTTTCCCCAATGACGAGGCAGCCCGTAAGATGGCACATGGCGCTGCGCTGTTTCGCAAGTTAGGGAAAAGAAGTTTGTATGAAACTGCACTAAACTGTTTTTTTTTTCAGCAGACAGTCAAACTTTTTTTTTTTTTTTTTTTTTTTACTTGAGCATAAATCTGTTTTTCGGCTTTTCATCAAATGTGTGTATTTTGGCAAGTATCTGCCCAGGTGCATGTATTAGTATTAGCTCTCACGAGTACTCTAACCTCTGCTGGGAGTGCGTGTCTGCGAATGTGACTCGGGCACGTAAAAAGTTCAGCTTGGATAGGGAACATAATGGAAAGTTTCTTTATTTCTTTCTCATTTTCCCATTTCTTTTCTTTCTTTCTTTTTTTCACAGAGTACCCTTCAGCCTTGGCTCTGAGCTTTCACACCATCCACTCTCTGTTGGTTTTGGGTCTCCCTGCGCCCTCATTTTTCCATGTTCAAATAAATATACAGTTCAGGCAGGGGAGGGAGAGGTGAAGGGAGGGGACGAGGAAAGGCTGAGAATGGACACGTGAACGAGGAAGATTAATAAGTCTTTTCTTCAGGTTCTGGGATGAATTTTTTTGAGTTTGAGGGAAGGAGTGATGAGAAAAGTGGGGAGGACAAAGGTAAGGGAGGTTATAAAAGTCTTTTTCCTTCTTTCTTCTCCCAACTTTCTCTGCCTTCACGTGGTCCTTGTTACGCCTGCTGCTAACCAGTTAACAAAAGACACTCCTCTCTCCTCCCCTATAATCCAGTCCGACTCTTGCTCTGTGCCCCCTCTTTGAAATGAAATAAGTTTATTAGAAGCAGCTTGCCTGTGTGTGTGTACGTGAGTGATTGGGAACAGGGCATGGAGTTCTGGTATGCACATGTGTATGCCAGCTTTAGTGTCGGACATGTTGGGGGGTCTTGACTCTTTGGAAAAGGGCCCTCATTGACACACACACACACACACACATCTGTGCCCAAGGCCTGGAGACAATGAAACTGTGGCTACCTCCTATTTGTTCTGCAATGCATTGTGGGACGCTCGGCCCAGTCGGCCCAGTAACAGCGCACGTCAGGTCAAATCATCTCAGCGCGCAGAGGAAAAACAGTTGACCGACAGTCATATTTGCCGTTGGAGTTGGGATGTACCAGAAAGTGGTAAAGAAACAGTCCAACTGAAACTTCTCCCAGTTTTTCAATTTCTTGGAAAATATGATACATGTGCTACTGCCACAATTGGATGCATAGGTTCTGGGGTAATACAGATAGAAGCCATCAAGCCACATAGAAGAGAGACAGAGCAGCAAAACACAGAAGAACAACGTATCTGAAATATAGACCTAAAATGAGCAATAATCAGCAATAAAATAAGGAGATTTTCTGCACGTTGGCATGACTGCGCGTGAAAAGCCTCTCACCTCATCATCCTTGTACCAGGACAGAGACTCGGCAGTGAGGACGAACCAGTACTCCTTGGCTCCTCCCTTCATGATGCCGATGTTGTTGATGGTCAGCCAGCCCTTCCTGATCACCTGAGAGGGAGGGAGACACACACACAGCGGAGAGAAACATTACGATCGACCTCCAGCAGGGAGAACTCAGTCTCCATGAAAGCACACCGCTCAGAGTCTTAATGGATCACAAATACGTACCTACACTAAAACATATGCGGCAGCACAGTAAAATGAAAGGACGCTGCCTCTAGTGGAGATAAGGAGCAACTGCCACAACAAACAGCAGGGTGGCGCTCACCAAGGTGACTAAACACATTCCTCCCACTCTCTCGCGTTTTCATTCTCTCCACCATACAGAAGCTATAGAGACAGTACAGGGGTTATTTACCTTGAACCGATCGCTAACTCCTCTCTCAGGCTGAATGAGAACGTGGAGAAAACGTTACAAAGCTACGCCAACGCGCAGCACCGAATAAAGGCCAAATACACAAGGTTGGTCAAGGACCAGCACATAATACGTAGCTGGCTGCTGGGAGGATGGCAGCAAGGGGGTCAGCAAGCAGGGTGGGGGTCGAGGACGTATACCTCTACAACCTGGAGTGTCACACTAACATAAGTCTATGTGGGGACAGATCTACAGGAGCCTGACTGATTGCTCCATATTGTGAGTAGTTTTGAATAAAGGTGAATGTGTTAATTCTCTCAAAGATATGGATATATTTGTTTTAGATGTTCTCAGTATGGAGATCAGACAGGAGGTACCTCAGCTCGGTGTGGAACAGAAGCTGTGGGGGCCTGAGACTACAACCATCTATAAACAGGAAGTGAAGATCCCCTCTGTGTTTACACTGTGCCCCTGACCTTTGACCCCAATCTGTGTGGTTATTATGACAACTGATAACTGTGGAGGTGACGTGTCTGTGCTGCAGGTCCTTATCGTCTCTAGTCTGCTACTTCTTAGACTGAACAGACAGGAGGCAGAGAGAGATAAGAGCACAATTTATTCTACTCTCATCTGAACGCTCTCTTTTGCAGCGACTCTTTATCCAGTTCAAACTGTGACTGGGGGAAGGACTCACTCCCACTAAGAGATGACTGATATCAATGCAGAACATTAATCCTTCTGTTGTTCATGTGTGGGTCTGTCACAGGCCATGGATGGATATGGCTTGGTTAGGGTGCAGGAGGATGTTGTGTGTGTGTGTCTGTCTGCAGGGAGAACACAACCGAAAATAGGAGGAGAGGGAAGCAGCCAAGCATCCCCCCCACAGCCACCTGCCCAATACTGACGGGTGAAGCTCATTTCATACACACATGCACAGCTGCACACTGAACAATCTGCTATCAGGTATTAATGTGTGCTACTGCCACTGCACAGAGAATACCTCGACTCTGAACAAATCCTCCTCCCAGTATAGTTTACAATGTTTAGATTTAGTTTCCTGGAGTGTCATAACTTAATTATTGATTTTCCAGTATTTAAAAATATATTAGCCCCACCCTTTAATTCAGAGACTTCACAGTGTATTTCTGTCCCTGCAGACTCTAAGTCAGTAACAGAGCTTCATGTTTAAGGCTTGTCTATTAAATCTTTTCACCTTTTCAATGGAATGAATTTTCCAACCAGAACCCAACACACGTAAAACAGATAAACACATGCAGGCCTGTTGTTGGATGCAGAGCCTCAGAACATGAGCACATGTGCATGATTGTCTACCTGCAGACATGCACACAAATCACACGCACGCGCGCACACACACACTACTCACCATGATTTCATCCTGAAGGAGCACAAGTCAAAGAAGGAAGGAAAAAGAGAAGAAACACAAAAAGAGAAATCACTCGGAAGATGCAAGAGGCAACAAGGTAAGAAAATGAAAAAGAAGAAAATGACAAAGAGGAATGAAAGGAAATGATTGAAAAGTCCGGGAGACTCTGCAGTATCATTTAGGTGAGTACCAGACTTCAAATGGCAAACCACTTTCAACTGTTCAGATTTAGAGGATTGTGCAAACTTGGCAGACACATTTGGTTCCTGAAAGCTTTCCCCTCTTCTCCTATTACATTCATAATAAGGTGATATTTTGCAACACACAACAGAACAATTTGTTTCAGGACCCGACAACTGTTGTCCATTAGCGTCTGCAGCATGTGCAGCGTGAGAGCTGCATTGTGTAGGATGTGGACGGTTGCCCAGGGTAACACAATACTGTATAGCACTGTATATGCACAAAACAGAGAGCTAAGTGCTACCAGAGAACAGCCTCCGGGCTGAAAGACTGCATGAGGCTCAGATGTCATGCTCTGGTCCAACACATGAAACACTTTGTTGAATTCATGCAGATTAAAGCAGGCTGAGGAAAACGACACAGGTCTGTCGTTCTAACCTGTGAAACGCCAGCGAACATGTCTGCGTGTTTGGGATTTAAATACCTGGTTGCCGGCCGCCTTCTTCTTGTTCATTTGGCTGATCCTCTGCTGAGCACTGTACAAAAAAAAAAAACAAAACACATACAGCGGTTTGACCTTAGCCGGCACATGTACGCAATTAAGTTTTACATTTGGCCTGTATGTACATTCCGCAGTATAACTCACTTGGCAAATCCAATAAAATCCTCATGGTTGGTGTTCATGTAGGCCAACTCGATGTCTATCAACAGCAGCACCTGAACAGAGACGTGAGGGGTTATCACAAAGGGCTCGTATGTTTTGGAATAATAACGTGACACTACAAACATATTTAGCGCTTTAACTTTGGCTGCTAGATGTCTCTTGACCAAATGATGACAAAGTGGTGTCTCCCGGGGGGTTCCTGTGTGTTACCTGAGTCTTAGTGCGGCTCTCCCGGTCCCTGATGTGCTGCGTGACAATTCTCTCCATCTCCTCCCGCAGCAGGGGATACTGAGCCAGCTGTGACCACAGAGATTAATAGGTAGGTGGCAAACCCCCAGAAACACATGGCAGCACACACTGACACAAATAACTTTCACAAAGTCGACCACAAAATTACCAATCTCGCCAAACCACAACTCAGTTCCACCAATACAACAAAAGTACACAACAGGAACACAACTGAACATGTCGTCTTGTGGCGTTTATCCCAGACTGAACTCAGCTCTCTGAACATCCAGCGTGTGGATTTGTATCACACTGGAGTTGAAGTGAAATTGAAAGAGCGGCGCACAATCTGTGATAATGGCCACACACACACACACAAAGAATATGCAATGTTTCTGGCAATAAAAAAAGGGCTTCCTTTTCCCAGCACACTGTGGGTCTTTTTTCCATGAGCTCATTGCAAACCCACAAATGCAGACATTGGTGGGCCTCCAATGTGACAAACACATTTGGAGAAGTGTGGGTAGGAAGAAAAATCAGAATCACAATGCAAGACAGAAAAAAACAACGTTTTCTTGCAAGTTACAATGCATCTCCCATTTCTGTCGGCTGGTTTTAGGGGCGAGCGTTTATCCACACACAGGACACACGTTGTGTTTCTCAAGTTGAATCGCTGCCTTCTAATCTGATCCAGAGCAGGGGACACACAAGGAAAGTATGCTTTTAAATAAGCTTTTCATTTCTCGTTGTGTAGAACTGGGTTTAATTCAGCACTCGTTAAACAAGCAGCAGCAGAGCTTCCAATGCAAAGAGACAAATCACTAACTTGTTTTTACTTACATTTCAATATTTATATTTGAAATAAAAGCAACGCGCAGGACTTAAACATCGTCCTGGGCGCTGCCGGCATTCAGGGTGAAGGAGAATGAAAACAGACCTTTTTTCCACAGCAGCCATTTAGACGGGGAAGCAGGTAATCACAGGTGTTACCAATTCTCCTCGGCGATCACCTGCTGGTTCATGTCAAAATGGCTGCCATGAAGGTCTGAAGCAGCTGCTGGTGGTGGAAAAGTAACTGAAAATAAATCTACCTGAGTGAAGAGCAGATAAACAATTAAAAAAAACGTATGTATAGTAAAATAATAATTGTACTATACAGTACCCTCCAGCAGTGTTTGTGAAGTGGAATTCAGGGATCACTTAAAAAAAAAAAAAAATACTATAGAGAGTGATAAATATGTCCACAATATTTAGACTGCATTAGTGCTTCAAAAGAAAAGCTTAAAATTTAGGGACAGTACATTTATGACAATTCAGATCGAAATATTTTAAATCAATGAAGACGTTCAGAATTCACATCTGGATCACATCAGAAAAGTTAAAAATGTAAAAACAATAACTTCCAATTTGTTTGGTCAGTAACTCAACTTGGTTTAAAGTGGATTTAATTACTGTCAAAGCATCTGAAAGCAACAACCTAAGCCTCTGGAAAGGTGCATTGCAACTTGAAGGCTGTCAGAGGTGTTCGGTGTCCTTGAACCGACACAGGAACACAACGTAGACAGGAGGAAGAGTTTCTATAAAAGAATACGGCAGCAGGCAGGAACTCTCACACTGATCCAGATTGACATGCAATGCCAAGGAGCTGGGAGACGGGGAGGGATGAGAGGAATGGGGGAGGAGGACAACGTCTAACTGACCCCTTTGTGGATTTTCCTAGTCACTGTATAATATCACCCAGTATCTTTGAAAAAAACATGTTTCTGAAAGTGAATCCAAGATAAAAGAGTGACCGAAAAGAGAAATCCAAAGGAGGTCGTGCACGCTTTTGGTCATTTGCTTTGGGGGGAGGCAGCCGGTTGAAAGGGTTAGAGGACGAGAGGATGGAGAGGACGATAGAAAAGTAAATAGAGGAATGAAAAAAAAATGCAGAAAATTTGTCAATTAGTCTGTGAGTGAATCTACACAATCAATCACTCCACTATTGAGCCATGAGGACAAAGACAGAAATGAAAATGAGATTTAAACCAAACGAAATCAAAAGATGTTTCAACATCACAAGGTATGAAGAAAATGAAAATCTAACATGCAACTATTTACATTGATATTGAGGCCAATAACTGACAGAAGACAAATAAACTATTATCAAAAGACAGGTTGTGTGGTTTCACTAACAGAAAGTAAGGACAGACCGGTATCTGCTGGATGAAGACCATGAGTTACTGATGCTGCTGCTCTCTGTATGCAAACCACAAAGTCGGTTTACTTAAATGACTTCATCTAATACATAGAACATGTGCATATATATATGTGCTATCTCATTGACTTGGTCTAGATGCAGGGGCTTACATTTGTGATTAGTTTATAAGTTGTGCCTTTTCTAAAGAATAATAGTATTCTATAATGTATGGAGTATAGATAATAAGATGAGGGCAATCTATTGTTGCTTCATGCTGTGTAGAGGAAACATAGTTAAAGGGTCATTTCATTTAGTTGTGAAAAATAATTTCGCAAGAAAATTTATATTACATCTATGTGTAAATGTATATATTGCAATGTTGAGGCCTGCTTTCACTCATAGATCTAATATTTCTTCTCCTAAAATAATAAAACCTCAGCCACCGGTCTGCCCCTACGTGTGCTACGAGTAACTGATAAAGAGTGAATGTGTCTCCGCTTTATTTGTTATTTTACCTTGTTACTACACTTTTGAATGGTGAAGATGAGTTCGCTCACTACCATATCTATACACTTCAGTGAGGGCCCCTTCAGCTTTTGGATCTGCTTTTTCACTATGGCCTCAAAGGCCAGGTCAGGGGTGAACAGCCCCGTCCTGTAGGGATAGGCAGGCGGCACGGGAGAGAGGAGTGAAATCAAAAAGGAAGAAGAGGTGGCGGGAAAAAAATTGAAGAAGGCAGAGAGGAGGAAGAATTTTTAAGAGGAGACACAACAAAAAATAGGAAAATGGCGAGGTGAGACAAATAAAAACAGAAGGAGAGATAACAGAAGAAGAACAGATTGAAGATGAAAAGACAGGGAGAGGTGAGGGGTGGGATGGGGGGGGGGGTTAACAGCACAGAAGAAGGTAAATGCAAGTGAGACATTTGGTTTCCCCTGAAGCCATTCTGAAACGGGCGGGGCTGGAGTATCTCTCCATCCGTACAGAGCAAACAGAAGAAAGGAGACGTGAGAGAAAGATAAAAGACAGCTCCAAGCCTGCACATCTCCACCAGCCAAGAACTCCAAGCCACGGCAACGCAAGACCACAGCTACGCAACCACACGCGCAGCCAGGATGCCCCGACCCCTCCCGGTGCTGACCCTTGACCTCCGCCCGCCCCACTCTCTCTTCTGGCTTCCAGCGGGACCCCAGTCATAACATTTACTATCCCGGGGGCCTCAGGATTGTTGTAGTCCAACTGCTGTTGAAAATGTTTGGTCACAGTGGATCAATCTGGATGGAGGCTATACTGCTCCCTCCCTTGGCCGCACTCGCCTCCTCCGCTGCTGAGAGGGTGGCCCCTGAGGCCCTTAAAGCATAACCATCATGGCCCCTGTCTGCTGCAGGTGCACAGCTGCGGTCTCACACACACGAGGGTCTGAACGCTGAGGTCATCCAGTATGGCTGCCAGGGAGTCACAGAGTGAGGCGTGAATATCAAATATTAAAGCTTTTGAAAATATTCACATGTATTTGTATACTTTATCATCTAGTGGCTTGTCTGGCAAAAGGCTGTCACTTTTTAATTGAAAATAAAATTTAATGGGTTAAATTGGGGGGAATGTCATTCGAATTCTAAAAATAAAGTCTAGAAGGGCATCGGACCATCAGAGGTGGGTCTCAGACAAACTCACTGACTCTTATTTGGCAACCATATTCTGGAAACAGCTCAGCCTCCACACAGGATTTCTCCAGCACAGCTTTCTGCCACGGCCAGCCTGTCCAGCCAAACCTGTCCCAAAGCGGTTCAGTCGGCAGGCAGGCGGGCGGGCGCACTGCAGCCCACCCTGCCGCTCCAGGCGTCCCCCTCGCCGTCCAACAACAGCGAGGGCTGGAAAGAGCAGGGTGGTTACAGTAAAGGGAGCAAACACTAGAGAGGTGGGGGGGGGTGACAATAATCTACCGTTGACTTTGATTATTTTACCTTCTTGGTACACTGCCTAACCGTATTGACTAGCTCAGAAATGACCATGTCCACACATTTGGTGCACGGCTCTTTAATCTTCCCAATCTGCCTTTTCACAATGGTTTCAAAGGCCATGTCCGGGGTGAAGAGGCCAGTTCTGCCCGGCAGAGAGAGAACCAGCCACAGGCCCAGAAAACAAATAAATAAAGGACAATAGAGAGAAGAAGGAGGGAGGAGGGTTGGGTAAAGAGAAGAGTGTTAATTGTGAAGAATTATCCTCCATTTGTGAGCTCTTACCCCAACACATAAATTAATGTAACTTCAAACATAAAGAGGGGAAGGGGATGGAGCGATGAACTGCAACAGACAGTCTACCTAATATGAACTTTCTTCCTCAAATTTAGTTAACTTGGGTTAGTGTGATACTGTAAACCAGAAGGGTCAATGTAAAAACATAAACTACAGTGTTCAAATCTTTTAAAAAGCAACAATAAGAGCAGGG
This sequence comes from Pseudorhombus dupliciocellatus, assembly GCA_016785235.1. Lineage (NCBI taxonomy): Eukaryota > Metazoa > Chordata > Actinopteri > Pleuronectiformes > Paralichthyidae > Pseudorhombus > Pseudorhombus dupliciocellatus. The sequence goes on from JAFBJW010000030.1 coordinate 310,221, forward strand.
TTTTCACCAACCAGGCGACAAACGAGATAAAATGCACATTGAAAGGTGGGAAAAAAATAATGCCATAATCTAAAAGAAAAAGCTCCTTTTGAAACAGAGCCCTCAAGTCTGGAGGTTTCGGTGATTGGATACACACAGACACTTAGAAGCTCACTGGAATGGAGAGACAGAGGGAGGTGAAGTAAAGAGGAAGGGTAGGGAAGGAAAGAAGAGGGGGAGACATGCCTGATGCCGTGAATGTTCTTGATGGCGTAGCTGATCTCCTTCCTCAGCTCCTTCTCATCAAACTCCATCTGGGGAAAAGAAAAAGACAGACAACGGTTCACCTCCTCTTCCCAACCTGGGTGTTAGGGTCCGCAAACCTGATTTATATAATGTCTCATTAAAGGATAAGAAATGATTCAACAAAGCTGGTTGGAAAGAAACATCTTGTCCTCATATATCCCCACAGACATATCATGAGCAAACCACTGGGTTCAATCCATTTCCCTTAGCATTGTAAAGCTGTCTCTGCTGCTTTTATTTTGAAAACGTTAATCAGGCTTTTCCCCAAACACATCTTTCTGAACACAGAGTAGGATAAATAATCTGATCTGCTATATTCCTGTACGCTCTGTTTTTGATTTAAAAGTATATCACTTCTTGATGGCAGTGCACCAATCTTTTTTATAGATTTCCTTTGAAGCGGAGATTACAATCGCATAAAGCATCGTGATAAACGGACTTCTAATGCGTCTGGCAGACGCTGGGGGTTTTCTGTGTTACGAGCCAAGCTTCTGGTTAGGAAGCAACCTGCTCCATCTTCACTGTGGGAAACTGACAGGGCGTCTTTCCTGCAGTCCCGAGTCACAGACGGTAAGTTTTTATATCCTCTGAGGGAGGGTGAGGGAGGACAAAGTGGAGGGATGCACGCGAGGAGTGGGGAGGAAGAAAATGAAAAGACAGAGACAGCAAACAAGCAAGGTGGCAGAAGGTGGACAAAGGGCCGAGGGGTCAGGATAACGTCGATGGTGGACGTGCGGGATGAATTAAAGATGAACATCGTGACGGAGTGAGAGAAAAAGACGAGGTGAGGGAAGACCTAGGGAGAGGTAGGGGAGGGAGACGAGGAATGTTCAAGAGGAAGCAACTTAATGATGTAAAGAGGCTGAAAAAGAGACTTGCCGTAAACCAAGAAAGGGTGTTTATTCTTTTTTAAAATTTCCCTCCTTTCTTTTTTTTCTGCTCCTGACATGTTCTCTCATTATCAGCGGCCACTACCTGTTTTAATGCATCGCCACATTTTTATTTTTAGAATTCTTCAGGAAAACGTTCAACTGAATGTCTGACGCCAAAGCGCCTCGATCGCCACCTGGTGGCTGGCTGCAGGATGTAAAGTCATAAACCTCCATGTTAGCAGATGGAACATGAACCAAACCTAAAAAAGAGATATGGCCTGAGCTGGCACGCACACACACCTTGACCAGTTCAAACGGGAAGCGTTCATGAAAGATGCGATTGATCCTGGCACCACCTGACAGCTCCGCCGTGTCAATCTGGTCGCCCGAGCCCTCTATGCACTTCTCGAAATCCACAGAGAACTGCTGCACCATCCTGCAGGGAGGCAGAGACACAGACGTCCATCAGTCCACGGCTCCCCATCTGTCCTAAAGCCTGCGTGCCCGCGTGTCCTCACTGGAGCAGAGCCTTGGTCTTGCGAGACGGATCGTCGGGCCTGAAGTTCTTGTACTCCTCCACCTCTTTCTCTATGGAGAGGAGCTGACTCTGTAGCTTGGCCCGCAGCCCTGGCAGCGTGTCACGGATGTGGTTGGTCAGTTGCTGTGCGGGTCAGAGTTGGACAGAAGGGGCCAGAATGAGGAAGAGCGTCGCAGACCTCTGAATGGATGAAGCGCAGGCCTCCGCTTTCACAAACCTGATTGAGGACTTTCTGGAGGTAGGGAGTTCCCATGCGGTCCGCCAGGTGTCTGTACGAAGAGTGGGAGAGAAAGAACTTCCTCTCGGCAGCCATAGCGGCGTTAATGTCCTTCTTCCCATCGATGTCCTTCTGGCTCCTGTTCACCACGCCGATGTATCCTGCACGGAACACACGAGAGCCATTCACAATATAACAATTGTGAGATTCGCGGAAAACCGGATCCAACTTTGTCCATCACTTCCTGGAATTTCTCAATGTGTTGTGGTCTGAATGGTAATTTGAATGGCAGATAGGATGGCTGTGTATTAGCGCAGACTTGGATTGGGCTGAACTCTTGTTTAAGTTTGAAAAGCCAAACCCGGAATGAAGACGCCATCCAGCCCTTGACCGCTGAGAAAACAGTGTTTAATATTGTTAAACTGTGTAGAACCACATTTTAAGAGCGAGGGGACTGAAGAAAAGATCAGCGATAAAGGATGAACGCACGAGAGGAATGCAGGAAAGAAGAAGAAGAGGAAGAAGAAGAAGAAGGAGCGACGCGAAAAAAAAAAAATCCCAGTATGTGTCTGTGTGTCCAAGTATTTAAGACAGAAAGAAAAGGGGAGGAAAAGGAAAAACCCCGAGCGCAGTTCAGGTCACACGGATCCCGTTTCACCTCCAGTTAAGTTTCCTCATGCATCACTCAGTTACAGGCCGTTTCATGCTCTATAACTAATGCAACTGTGAGCCAGCAGCCTTGTCAATGTGAACATCCATGAACAGAGAGAGAAGCAGCGGAGGAGGGAGAAGGAGGAGAAGAAGACGAGGGTGGAAAAACAACATAGAAAAAAAAAACAAAACAAAGGATATGGAAAATATTTAAAAGCAAATGTTTGGGTCTTAACCAGGCGCAAATGGAAAAGAAAAGCGCCACATCAGCACATTGCAGTAAAGGGCAACCCGCAACGTACATGCATGTAAGCTCTTTTCCAAAGCTGCTGTTTTTCTCTCTGCCTCCGTCTCCTCTTCCTCTCCGCCTCTGTTTGGATTTCTCACTGCGTTCTGTTTTATTCAACCCTCCCTCACCTCCTCTCAGTGGCTGCAGAGCTCAACAGGGGTTGACTGCCTTGTTACCACAAGAGGGAAACAGTGTGTCACTGAAGCAGAAACGACCGTGTGTGTGTGTGTGTGTGCTCACCCCTCCTGAGTGGAAGCAGTTTATTCTCCAGGATGTCTTTAGCGTCTGTCCCCTCGTCCATCAGGTCCAGCTTAGTAATCACACCAATGGTCCTCATACCTACATGTACACACACACATCAAAACAATCTCTCTATTTGGCTGAGGATCCAGAACAAATCCAGGACTATATGTTTGCCATTGTGAGATGAAACTTTTTTGGGGGCTGTGGTTTTATCTGCCGAAGGTATGTGCTGTCTGTAGTATAAAACACCTGCTGTGGGTGAAAGCGGTTTATTTCCCTGGGTTCGTTCAGTTGAAAATGTAGCCGCGTGAAGTAACTCACCCTGAGGGTCGACCTCTTTGGCAATCTTTAAAGCGTCAGAGTTGGCCAGATCAGAGTTGGCTGGGGAGACAGCCAGCATCAGGCAGTTCTCCTTGGTGACAAACTGCATCAGCATATCTCTGATCTGGGCCTCGATGTCTGCAGGTTGGTCGCCCACGGGCACCTTGGTCATCCCTGGCAGGTCCACCAGCGTCAGGTTCAGCACTGTGAGGGGAGGAAGGAGCGCAGGTGAGACGACGCGTTTTATTTGTCTCTGGTGGTCGAGTACAACCACAGAGCAGCAGGCGGGTGTGGAAATAGAGTTGAGTCAGCCTCACCGTGGGGGGAGTAGACCCGCAGGTTGATGGGCACAGGGGAGATGCCCTTGTTGGCTCCGGTGATGCGATCAGTCTCCGCCTCGATCTCCTGTCGGACCTCATCGAAGTCGGTGAACTTTTTGCCCTTACAGTGGAGAAACTCGGCATGCTCTGAAATCAGCAGAAGGATTTTAATCACGTTCATGCCATCTCCAGTCTCCTTCTTAAACCAATCCGTGTATATTTCTGAGTCACACTGTGAGGACGTGACAAAGCTCGAGTGGAAAAGATATTGAGGAGGTGAACCAGTGAGGGCGGAGGAGGATTCTGGGAGAGTTTTATACGCATGGGAGACGAAGAACGTGTGTCTCTGTCTCCACCTTCAACAGGATGGATGTAGAGAGAGACTAAATGTGGAATACTGAGCGTATCCTCGATGCAATTCAATGAATGGCCACTAGAGGCTAGCGAGGGTACTGGGGTTTTTACCTGTGGGACAGTTCATCAGCTGCAGAACCAAAGGACGACGAGTCACAATGCCGGAACCACGGGGAAGGAAATCCCTGTAAAACAACAGACAAGGACAGTGGTCAGCTTCTAATTCTTTTGCAGCGTCTCCTTATGTTTTAATGTGTACCAGTATATTATTCTGTATTTTAAATTTGGAAAACTGTATGAAAACAAAAGATAGAGAATTAGACATGGTTCTTGAAGCCCTTGAATTGTATATATTATTTTCTGTTACCAAGTCATATGTTGTGCTGCTGAGTCTGAGGTGTGAAGTGTGTGCTTTGCAGAGCACGCGTGTAAGGACGACTCCCTGCCAACACGTGCTTTACGCCTTCCCGGGTGCAAGACACTGAGTTTCTCCAGGGCAGAGCAGCTGCTTACGCAACATCAGCATCAGCTCGCCACTGGCACTGCATGCTGCTCAACAGCCGGCACGACACTTCCCACCCAAAGATGAGTGTGTTTGAAGCAAACGAAAAGGCTGTTGGGGACACATTATGTAGCACTCAGCCAATCTGTGTCTTACTTTCAACAATCATAATAAAAAATAATGATATGATGTTAACTCGTTGTAACACAGGGATAAATGATTCAATCAGTGACGCGAAAAGTCGACGGCAATCAAGTGAACAGCATGAATAAGAAATAGTCGAGGACCTGAGGCAGTTTGGATCCATGAGTCATGAGCCGAGAGTTAATCAGGACACAATCATGACCTCACAACCAAGGGCTAATTCAGCACTTAGATGTAAAATGGCTTCACCTTATTTCACCTCTTTGTTTCCTCTACGATGTCAATATTGCTGGTTCAGGCTTTCTTGAGCTTTAGCCGAGTACACATTACATTACTGTTTGTCATCATAAATAAGCTTTGTATAATACAACTTATAAAACAGCGGTGGTAATGGTTGGTTAAGTATTTTGATCATGACCATATGCAGGGATCGTGGACATGAACGCTCCACATGGAACGTCAATAAATGTCAAATTCTTATTTTTAAATAGAGAAAAAGAAGGAGCTGCTGGAAGAGCATCGTCGGATAGGTGCATCCCCACTTGTAATAATCAGAATTTCAGGTAACCCTAATCCACTAAGGGTTTGCACACACAACAAAGGAAACCCTGCTGGCCTTTTGCATTTGTCCGTCCATCTGCTTGACGCCCTGTCTGTCTGTCTGTGTGTCTGCTGTCTGCTAGCGTGTGTGCCTTTCTCCCACTTGGACATGTTTATGTGGAGACAGATGGTCCTAACTGCAGGTCGTTCTCTCACTCCTCTTCCTCCCCTCCAACTGCCACCACAACAAGAAGTCGCTCTCTCTCTCACACACACACACACACACACAGAGAAAAGACTTCCCCGCAGTAGATAAATCAGGAGAGAATCAGGTAGATGTGACAGTAGTGGGACTTCACTCGTCCTTAACCTAATCCTGCTGAGAGAGAGAGAGAGACAACCTTGTGTGTTTTCATCCCCATCAAGGATAAATGCACTACACACACACAAATAAAATGTTCACTCTCGACTTCACAGACACAGACTTTCACTTCTGATTCCCAGTTGCAGACACGGAGGCTTAAACCTGCTCTAATGCACGCAGCAACAACAACGCTGACGGGCAGCGCAGCACACACAGGCAGCGCTCCTTCCCAGCATCGCTCGGCTCCAAGCAGGAAGAGAACCCCGTTTAATGATAGAGCACTCTCTCCTCCACACACATTACTGTCAACCACGTAGTTAGAAGGAGCCAATGAAATAGCTCGATGCTGGATTCCAGATTAGAGGAGAGCCAATAGGAGGATGTGTTGCTGGTGCGCAGCGGTCCAAACACAGATTAGTAGTAATCCTCTGTAGCAGTATCAGAACAAATCATGTCCTCTCTCTATCCTCTGTCTGTCACTCTTGTGCCACAGTGTCACTCAGTAGCAGACCAATGGAAAAAAACTGGAGCTGGGCACAAATCGCTGGAAAGACAGACAGAGGTTATCACTGGAAAACTATATTTACCTCCACCAAGGCTCAATAGTTCCATAATGAAACAACACATGAATTGCCCAGACCCAGATTTGTATTTTGATCTACACCACACTACAGGCACTCATAAATGGCTTTCTGTCCCATTAATTTTAACTGCACTGCCTGAAATAGGCAATATTATCACTTACATTGTGGGTGCTTTGTCTTACTGGGACATTTCCTCAGCATGTCATCTTTTGTAAACCATTAAAGCACGAGCCGACTTTGTGTTTCCCTGCCTCCTCCCCCCCCTCACTGTTTAATACGCCAAGAATAAAGGAGCTTCAATACACGCCCTTGTCTTTCACATGAGTGAAGCTGCTGCTGCGACTCATCAGAGCGCCTCCGGCCTCCTCTGTGTTATGTAACACATGAAACCAGCAATATATCATAAACTTAATCTGCGTGGGGGTTGGAATAGCAATGGTGCCAGTGGTAGCGGGGGGGGGGGGTGACATCTGCGTTGTAGTTTTTTGTTTGTGGCGGTCACTGATGACAAAGTGCTTCAGTGGGCTGGGCCACCCTTCTCGTGACAACAACCCGGGAAAACGTCACAAATGCACTTTTACTTCTAGTCCTATCATCCAAAACAACAACTGGAATCTGGGCTAGATTTTAATCTTCTGTGATCATCTGGGGGTCATATTCTTATCGATGTATTATTACTTCCACTGGGTGTAAGTGCCGGGTGTCTCCGGAGCAAATGTGGTGCTGATTTGGTCATTTTATTAGAGGAGCTGTCCATGGTTCTGAACCTACTTTCTGGACTAAAAACAGCACGCAGCTGAGAGCATCAGCAACGTTTCTGTTAGCACTGCGGAAAATTCATTCAACGCACTGATTTATAGCTTCTCTGTGTTCTGGGCCACTTTGCGTCTGTTTGGTGTTAAAGCCACATGACTTGTGTTTGTAGTGTCTGTGGATTCACAGACAAATTCTCACACTTGAGAATCGACTGTCAGAATAGCTGTGAATGGATTTCGCGGATTGACTTATTGATTAACCGATCGCTTCAGCACTAATTAAGACAGAATGTCCCACATGCTGCTGCAGCACTGCTGCATTTTATTTTGCTCAGCCCCCCCCCCCGTGCTTTCAACTTGATGCCTCTCCTCCACTTCACTCATTCAGCTTTTCTACTGAATAAAATGTCCACCTGTGCAAAATAAAGTTAGAATATAGTCAAATATTCGCGTGTGGCCAAACATCCCACCTGAAAGAGTGACAGGTTTGTCCGCAGCTGGTGCTCAGACTCTCTGCACTAATGGGACTCATGGGAGTGAAACAGCGTTTCTGCATATGATTAGGTGTCAACATCTAAGTTATTCTCGATTTCTCAACTGGTCGTGGAGAGATTCAAGATTTCATGACATTAGCGATGTAAAGTAGACTCTGTGCTCAAAGGACGCATATAGCAAGATCAAATATCAGCAAAGGACAGAGGAAAGAGAAGAATATATATTTGATTGGTGTCCTTAAATGTTCTCTGATGCTTTAATTCAATATCGCAGCATCCATCCAGATTAAGAAAGTTTTACTTTTCAAATTAAATGCCAAAACAAGTTCCCACAATACTCTATTAGTCTGAAAGGCAGCTGCACTCGGCTCATGAAATAACTGACGTATCCCTGTCATTTATGTGTCTCCTGTTCATTTGTATTGATTTGTCTCAGCTGACCGACAGCTGCGAAGCCGGACAGAGGGAGAACAAAAGCCTGGGCGAGAACTGTGAGGGGGGGGGGGGATCGGCCCTATATTCCTGCCAACAGGCAAGCTATTAGAAAACTGGAGCGTCAATGGTGGAGACATGTAAACACAGTGTATTGGAGGTGTGTGTTGATTTAGCCCTGATAACACAAACCATACTGGGCCACAGGGATAAGGACTGGGGGGGGGGGGGGGGGGGGGAAAAGGGGGGGGGGGGGGGGGGGGGGGGGGGGGGGGGGGGGGGTACACTGGAGGAGGAGGAGGAGGAAGGGAGCCTGAGACACTGCAGTGGAACAAGTGCATACACATTAACACAAGACCTGCCTCTGCGATTTGGCCACTGCTGCCGGCCCCACACACACCTGCAGACAGGAGGCAGTAAATGTGCTTCACAATTCAAATCAGGCTCCGCTGCTTCCTCCCAATGCTTCACTTTTGCCTCCATCTAAAACCCGCAGGTCTCTTGGGTGCATGCAGTGCAATCAGGCACAAGCTGTTGCTATGGCGACAGCTGAGCGAACGCACAGCAACGTGGACGCGCTCAATGATAAAAGCATAAAAAGATTGTGATGATACAAACACCTCAATGTGTGATGAAACAGAGTGAGACACTTCTATCAAACCATGTATTCCAATTCTCATTATTATTTTAAAAAGGTGTGACATTTACTTTTCTACAAATAGAAGGAAGAGTCACTCTCAGTCCCCTTCAAGGTTCTTAAGGGTTTGTGTATTTCTTGAATATAATAAATGTAAAATATTGAATTAGGAAGGTAAATAATGCACATAACTTCTGTTTTGTTCCTGTATTGTAAAATAAAAATATCAGTAGGCTCCATCATGTGTAGATTAGCCCAATAGCCTGACATGTAAACAGTGGGCCGGCCTCACCTACTACATGTTAAGATGGGGATTAGCTCCCTGGCCATGTGCTGAACTGTGTGTCGCTGCAGCAAATAAAGCCGTCAACAACAGCAAAGCAAAATGTACAACTACTTCCAAATCAGCTGGCGCACTGAGTTACTGACAGAGTCGGCTGTGTGGGTAACGTGTCATGGTGGATTTCCCTGCTCTCCCTCAGGATGGGGGGTGGGCAGTAGGAAGACACTCTGACCTTGCCGGGGCAGAAGATACTGCTGAATCACTCGCTCCGTGCTCAGAGCGTCAAAGGGGGAATAAAATCTATGAAACCAGCCACAAAAAAAAAATCTGATCAAGTGAAATTGAAGCCAGCAGCGCTGATGGGCGGCTGGCCAGTGACACCCATGTTTCAGCCTGTGTGAGGTAAGCTTCACTTACAGCCTAAGCACTGGCAGACAGATGGATGAGCTGAGCTGGAAGGGCTCAAAGCTCAGGTGGACTCTGTCTCTCTCTGTCCCTCTCTCTCTCGCTCTCAGCAAGGTCATACTGCAGCATAACACATCACATTTGTTCCCCTTGTTTCCTTCCACCATCCTACTCCCACTCTTCGTCATCAGCCCTTCAAACTGCATGTCCCTGCACATTATTATTGAACGCTTGCCTGCAGGATTAGCTCGCCTGTGGACGACAGACACGACAACACATCCTGTCAGCATCCAAAATGTGTGTGTTTGCAGGCCGAACACTGCCAGTACCACATCCTGTGAGCTACCTGTATGGGGGGGGGGGGTTACAGGAAGTCAGCATCCAAACATTTGACTGCTTCTGTCATCAGACAATTCATGATGCTACATGGAAGAATAACTCATCGTCTTTGTGTAAAGCCTCCACAACCAGAGGTGCTTTATGTTCCATGGTGCCATCATGCAGCAGGGATTTGTGGAGGCCTAACGAAATAATCTGCTTGCCTTGGTGGTGGTGGTGTGTGGCTGTGTGTGTGAGAGAGGGAGAGCAGGGGGATGTGTGCGATATCTGGATGTGCGTGCAAAAACCTGCCCGAGGAAGAGGAGGATTGCAGGCCGAACACTGCCAGTACCACATCCTGTGAGCTACCTGTATGGGGGGGGGGGTTACAGGAAGTCAGCATCCAAACATTTGACTGCTTCTGTCATCAGACAATTCATGATGCTACATGGAAGAATAACTCATCATCTTTGTGTAAAGCCTCCACAACCAGAGGTGCTTTATGTTCCATGGTGCCATCATGCAGCAGGGATTTGTGGAGGCCTAACGAAATAATCTGCTTGCCTTGGTGGTGGTGGTGTGTGGCTGTGTGTGTGAGAGAGGGAGAGCAGGGGGATGTGTGCGATATCTGGATGTGCGTGCAAAAACCTGCCCGAGGAAGAGGAGGAAGAAGAAGAAGAGGAGGAGGAGGAGGAGGAGGAGGAGGAGAGGGGGATGGGGGACTGGGATGTTGGAAAGTGATGGAAATGATGGTGAGGGGCCACGACACGCATCTGCAGCCTGAGGGAGGTGAGAGGGAGGAAGGTGGAAAAAAGGAAAGCGACACTCACTTCCCCACGAAGTTCTCCAGCACCGAGCTCTTCCCCGCGCTCTGCCCGCCCACCACGGCGATCTGCGGCAGGTCCAGGTTCGCGTTCTGGCCGATGGCGGAGAAGGCATCCTGCATACGGTTCACCAGAGGAATCAGATCCTCCATTCCTCGGTTCCCCATCTTCGCGGTTGCACCAAGGCGAAGCGAGCGATCTTCTCTCTCTCTCTCTCTCTCGTCTGCAGCGGTTAGGGGAGGCTTCGTGTCTCGGTTCTATTCTCCTCGGTGCTCTGCCTCATGGACTGCGCCTCCTCCTCCTCTTTCTCCTCCTCGCTGTGTCAGATCACCTCGGACATGGAGGCTCTTCTCCACTGAGCACCGCAGGGAGGAGGAGGGTGATCTCCCGTGTTTTCCTCAGGAGAGAGCCCTGCAGTTCTCCTCGCGCACCGCCAGATGGCGACGCTGTCGTCACTGAGCGGCAGGTGCTGTGCCGGTGTCGAGCAGAAGTAGATTCGCCGACTTAATTTCAATGTTTGAGAAATAAAAGATCAAATGCTTGTTAAATTCGTTGTTATCATTTATTTGCTTTAGACTACATGCCTCAACAATCATAATATATATATTTTATTTCCTTGACACATACATACACATACATTTTTAGGGGAATGTATCCATTCAACTTTCTGTGAAGTTAAATGCAGTTTAGTTTTAGAAATGTTCATTTTAAGTATGTAAACTGTCAGCAAATACTCGATCCAGAGCTTCATGCGACGAAGCTGTTCCTCGGTGTAACCACTAGAGGGCGACAGCACGCAGTCGCTCCACTCAGCCGTTGTGGTGCTGGTTGTTGTTATCCCAGCCTCATGAGAGTGTCTCCGGATCTCAGAGCAGCTCACTGACCGCGGGGATTCACCGCCGCTCCACGCTCTCACGGGTAAGTCCTGACAGCTGCAGGGAGACCGGAGGGGAAGGGGGCAAAGTAGCCGAGGGGGCGCCGCTAACAAGGTCTGCGCGTGCTAGTAATGCTAAGCTAACTGGTCGGGTTCAGTTTCCTAGCGGTGGCTAACGTAGCTCCGTTCATTTCATAGCAGGTGACATCTTCTCACTCACGCCCCCCCACGCCTTTTTCTTTGTGTTGGTTTTATAAAAGCACGAGGCTGCAAGTGGCTAACATGCTGCTGTCGTCATAAAGTGAGCTAACTGTGTACAGGAATAAAATATGCACGCACGCATGCATTGTTGTTAGCCTAGCTGCTAACGCTAGCCAGTTGTCATCATGGAATATGAGAGACCTGTTGTCTGGAGGCGAGGGGGGGGCGCTTTGTTGCTTTAATGTGTGTATAACAAAGAGTTGTTCTGACAGCAGCGGGACTCCTCTTCACCTCTGCCCTGCTCTCCTCCTCAGATCTGGGGCTGTTATTCTCACCAGAGGTGTGCAAACACGGGCACAGCCGCAGATCTGTCAACAGCCGCCGGCTAACGCTGGAAATTAAAAGCCCGTGATGTTCAATCCTCACATCCATCAGCAGCAGCAGCAGCAACAGCAGCAGCAGTTCCACCAGCACCTCCGGCAGCTGCAGCAACTTTTCCAGCAGCAGCCTCCGCCTCCTCCACCTCCGCAGCCGCCTCCGGGGCATCATGTCGCCCATCACCACCACCAGACCCCACGGTAAGCGCGTCAACTCGAGACCCTGGACTCAGACAGGGCCTCCCAGGTGGCTCGCGTGCGTGTGTTTATGTGTGGCCCTGAAACAATACGTGATAATCGGAGTGGTTTTATAGGTGAATGGACGTTTATCAAGGTGCGGTATAGTTTTTATATTCAAGTCCACAATGGGAACATTGACAAAGTTTAATAAACAGGTGTCAGATACTGATTCATCAAGTCGCCCTCTTGCTCTGCTCTCTTATCTTGCTTGCCCAAAGGTAAATCTGATAAACTGCCTGTTAAATCAAACTGTGTTGCAATATTTCTGAACTCCAACTAGAGAGATCAGTTCAGGCAAGGGCAACACGTAAAACATTTGCTTCCTTGTCGAAGCTACTTGCTAAATGATCTGTTTCTGCCAAAACTCTCAGTTTTTCCCCAAAACTGCAAAACTGTTGTGCTACCTATTTCTGTCTGGTCATATTTGTTGAAGTGATGTCCTTGATGGTTTCTGTGGTTTTTTCCCCATTTGCTCGTTTATTTGCTACACAGAGCTATTGCCGTGCCTCCCCAGACAGCCCCTCCTCCAAGGATGGTCAACCTGTGCCAGGCAACCCAGACAACCATCCTTGCCCCAAATCCCATGCTTCAGGGGGCCTTACTGATGCAGCAGATGCAGGGTACATCTTGAATTGCGGTTTAAATACAGCGTTATTTGGAAAAGGGGCAAACGTTGCCATCCCCAAATAATCTGAGGCAGCATTTTCATAGATGATGTGTTTAAAACTGAAAAAAGTAAAGCCTCTCTCATGCTTTCCCTTGTGTTCAGGTAACATGCGGGGCTTTGGGATGGGTGGGCAGCAGTTCCGTCAGTTCTTCGCTGCAGGGGCCAGGTCGTCTCTGCTTGGGCCTGTTCCCATGGGCATGGCCATCAAGTCCCCCATCATGGGTTTCCCAGCTGCACGATCGTTTCATCCACACGCTCGCTTCTACAATAACAGCAACACCATCACCACCACAGCTCCTTCTTCAGCCTCCTCCTCTTCATCCATCACCACAGTAATTAACACAACATCATTATAATGAGCAGTATTGCTGTATGGAGGATGTTAGCCCAACTAAAGACCAGCTCAGTCAGAGACAGTGTAAATGTTCTTCTCTTGATCTCATCACATCTTTAATTGCAAGACTTCATTATAGTGACTAACAGAACCCCCCCCCCCCCCTCCCCCCCCCCCCCCCCCCCGCAGCAAGTTCAGTAGAACAATATCATGCGTTCATGGATAAAGATTTCATCTTCAGTTATGCAAATATTTAATTTATTCCAGCTTCTTATTTGGACATTTCTTAGATGTTCACATCCAATGCTTTGATACTAAAATGTCTTTTGTTTTAAGACAGTTGTGACAAAACAATCAAATGAGATGAGTGATGATAGATAATCAACAGTAAATGTCAATGAGCGCTAGCGGTGGTTAGTTGCAGTTCTCCGTCGCTTTTGATTTCTATAGATTAGTTTTTAATGGTAAATAGTAGGACGATTAAGTTAAACAGGAAGGTCAATTATAATAATAACTTGCATATATTAAAAAGGTTATTTCATTTGGACTGCCAAAATCAGAATTTTCAAATCAAATCATATCAAGCTACTTCATAAATGCTGGTGTCTGTCTGTGTGCAGGACATTGTAGCTCGCCAGCCAGACAAGAAGCAGGACGGCGAGCAGATGGCAGCAGGAAGCACAGAAGGCCAGCCAGCAGCTAGCAGCACCAATGATGCCCATGATAAGTCTGAAACAGGTAGAGCTGTAATCCAGTCAGTGCTGAGAGGGATGAAGCATGAGCTTATCATATGTAACCTAAAACCGTCCTGCCTCTGCCCACTACACATACTTGGATAATACTGATGTCTTTGTAGATAATCTTTCTGTTCTTTCACACGTTGATGGAACAGATGGTGAGATGGGAGGTGTTGACAGTATCACACAGATATTGGATGAGGAACTTGACGAACCTGCTGCGAAAAAGCCGAGAACAGAGGAGTAAATAAACCATTTGAATAATCTCAATGAAGATTATGAACACTGGCTTGTAAACTTTACAAACCAGAGATGCCCTCTCCTTGATAACCTGTCTTCAATTTGTTTCCCTCTATTTCTCAGGTCCGAGACAATCACGATAGCAGATTCAGAGCAGGGGATTCTTTCTTCAGTGAATAACACAGAGAACCAGCATGAAAGTAAAACATACACCTAACCCTGAGATGTTCTCAGATATTTCAGATTAACCTCTAATTTCATGATTGCTAACTATGTCTGATCGGTCCCTAAAACCTTTGCCAGGTTGTGTCATTCCGGAAGAACGAGGCTCTACGGTGGAATCGGATGCTGTTGAGATGATGGAGGGGAGCAGAGCTGATCAGGTGAGAGAAGCCCTTTGTTTGGTCTGGTAAGATCATTTGGGATGGTTTATCATATTTTTCTGTTAATCCTCGGATAAATGTTTGATGGTTTAACGTCTGTTTTTAGGTGCAGACATCTGCTCCATCCCCCTCTGGTCGGCTGAATTTAGATGACCAGCAGGTTAATTTACCTTCAGAGGAGACGCCACTGGGAAAGGATGAGTCCTTGAGTTCACTGGGTAATCTGGACGAAGGGGAGGAGGGTGTGGCAGACAGCGCCAACAAGTTCTACTGCTACCTCTGCAGCATCACCTGCCACAACCAGCAAGTGGGTTGAACTTAGACTCACCCAGCGACACTCACAGACTGTAGTGGAATGTAGTTCTCCTCCTTCCTCTCGTTTTGACTTGCTCTTATATGTATTTCTCAGAACTTCAGGAGTCATATGAACAGCGTATCTCACCAGCAGAGGATGATGGAGATTCAACACATGAGCAACGCCTGTCTGGTCACACTGCTGCCTCGGGTGCAGGAGTCTCTACAGGGAGCGGTCAAAGATGGGTCAGTCAGTTTACTGGGGTTTTATATTCTGGTGTTCAGCAAGAGAAATAAAAATTTTAAATAAAATTTGTGTTCTTTGCAGAGAGAATAAGGCAGACTTGAAGCGCTGGTGTGCTACCTGTCACACCCACTTCACCGGTGGAGTCATGGACCACCGGCGCACCGAGGAGCACAAGGTGACCATCTGCTAGCTTTAAAGAGAAGCGCATTAACACAATGTTATTTCTGAGGTCATTCAAAGCTAACGCGGCTCGTCTTGTCTGACCGATCTGTCGCACCTCCATCTCTGCTCAGCTCGCCAGTAGAAAAGCTATCTCCTCCTGCACCGTCTGCAAGAAACACTTCAAGACCGCTCAGATCTTTGTGGAACACTTGCAGTCTCAGGAGCACAAGCAAAAAATGGAGAAGGTAACTGTTTCCCCAGAGATGAAAAGGAATTCACCATTTTGCATCTCACTGATGTATTTACCTCTTTCTTAGCTCCAGGAAAAAGAAGGCTGTGAGGCCTTGGCCAAACTGACTGCCATGGACACAGATGGCTTTTCTCTTGAAGAGGACAGTGAAGTAGAGGAAGAAGAGGAAAAGTGGAGAAGTGAAGAGGACCCAGATTTATCTGAGAAGCAGGTGATTTGCCCAAAATGTGCTGTACTTTGCTTTTCCCCTGAAGGTTTGTGTCCAACGTACCTTTGAAATAAATTCTGAAATTACTCCCAGCACAGCACAACCAGTGCATTTAGCATAACATAGTTGTCCAATGTTTATGTGGTGACCTGGAACAGGACGGCTGGTCGTCCCTTAAAGAGGTGACTCTGAAGAACATGGCCAGTGATGAGCAGTATGACCCTGACACAGTCTATGGTGAGTGACGACGACAGGTTGATTCTCCTCTGAATAATTCACAACATTCCTCTTTTTATTCACTGATATTCCTGGTTTCTCTGCAGGGTCCAGTTTCTTTGTTCCAGTTGCAGGTTTTATTTGCAGACTTTGCAACAAGTTTTACCATTTTGAATCTTCTGCCCTACACACCCACTGCAAGTCACTGACGCACTTTGAGAACCTCAAGGTTGGTTTAAACCAATAATGAAGCATCTCCAGTGTTTTGCTCGACTGTTTGTGAAACCCTTCATTGTCTTACCTGCTTTTTCACAGAGGGCCAGATCATTGCTCAGTCAGAAGGATGAAGCCGTTGAATCTTCAAGAGAATGTCTCCTCGCTGCAGAGAGCCTCAGACCAGTAACAGCAAACACCACAGACTTGCCAGAAGCAAATTCTCTGTCCGATGACACTGGTTCTGTGACAAACTCAAAAGAGCCCGAAATTACACTCACACAGACTGAAAACCAGCAGCAGGAGGATGAATCTGAACCCACATCACATGATGGCATCACACCCTCAGAGACAGACCAGCAGCCCACCACCCAGGCTCCTAGGCTTCAAGGGGGTCCTGCCGAGCAGTCGGCTGAAAGCAGAGAGGAGCACGACTCAGTGCTGGTAGCAGTTGAAGATGTTAATGAAGAGGAGCAGCTGGAGATGGAAGTTCCTGCTGTCCCAGGGAAAAAGAATAGCTCGTCGAAGGCAAATACCACGGCCAAACGCCGGTCAGGGAGGGCAGCAAACAGACGCTGAGACAAAAATGTGCGTTGTGGAAAAACCTGGTGCAACCTGAACACAGGATGTGTCAGGGTTTGAAGAGGAGCTTTCATCAAACAGCGACCAACACGTGCACAGACCAGCCTCTCTCCATGTTGGAAAATTAAACACACAGTTAAATTAGGAAGTGGATGTGAATTCCGGTGGAACATGTCAACTAAATCCCTCAGGTAGGGTGGGAAACTAACAGCTTGAGAATTTCCTTTAAATCACATACACACATCAGTGGATCCCCTCAGGATTAAATGTAATTAGTGATGCCTGACTTTTCATATATCACCACTATCCATCAAACTCAAAAATACCAAGTAGTCTGAAAGTGGGACGATCTATTTAAAATAAAGAAAATGAAAATATAATTCAGACTCCTATGATTTTCCAAACATTGTGGAAAATGACCAACAAGTTAATTTCCCACCCTGCTGTCCTCAAGGACCTGCTTTTGCAAACTGTCTAGCTGCCTACATGATTGTTAACTTAAAATAGCAGAGACGTTGCTAACCACATAGCAGACGCTTCTAGCAAAAGCTGAAATGTAGAATGTAACCAAATTTTAGTGTTTGAGCAGGTGGGAACCGCTGATTAAAATGGGACTTTTGAGTGTTGGGAAATGTTCTGTCATGGAAATGATTATAGCCGTGTTCAGTTCATTGGGCTTTTCACAGATTTTAATCATCCTTTTCATCAGAAAACCTTTTTAGTTGCTATTCAGTTAAGCTTCTTTTTTGAGTCAGAACATTCCAAACTCAACCTGTAGGCACTGAGTGCCCGTCTATATCTGCACAGCTTCATATTTATTCTTGAAATGTTGAATAAGCAGACAGCTCCATCAATGTGTCAAGAAATAAAAGGCCAGGAAGGGAACAGAAATTAGGAGCTGTCACAATCGCAGTCGGATGTCAGCAGGTTACTCATTTTGAATTCTAAAAGCTTGTCAGTCGAGACTTGATGCTGCTCGAAGCTCAAAAGACTTTAAAGTGGTGAGAGGAAACCCACAGATGAGTCTTTTGTGTCAGAATTCCTACAGATAAAATTAGAATCCAATCATGTTTGCTGTCACATTCCCATGGACATTTGACTACATTAGAGTTGTAGTTTCATAGCTCTGAAGTGTATAGTTTGTAAAAAATGCTTCTGCGAGCATTGACGACTCTAAACTATATAAAGTGGTTGTTTTGTTGCCTCCATTTCCATTGCTTTGATCCTCTTTCTCTCATTGAAGATGTTTTATTTGAAATTCAGTGGACAGTTCAGACCTAAGTTATCAATCCCAGTATTATCTGCTACAACAACCAATGCACTGTCAGGAATTTAATTTACTATGAAGTACGATTGTGAATTTTCCCAGATAAGAAAGAGTACTGTGGAACTACCCTGGTTGTCATGAGATTTCAGCAGTCATACAAATAGAAATATTTATTCAAGGATGTTTTATTTCCTTCTTCATGACTAATGTGTTCTGGAAAAGTTTCTCTTCCTTATTACAGGAAGAGGCTTTAAACCACCGACAACTCTCTGACACGTAGCAACTGTGGTTGTCACGTGAGCCGCTGCCAGGTGATTAGTATTTTCTGACACACGAGGCTTCAGCTCTGACACGGAGACACAGACGTGCAAAAGATCATTTCAAACAAAGGTGTTTCTTAATGTATTTTTATTCAGCTACTGACAAAACTGAGTTGAACAAACAAGCAGTTGATGTTTTCTAATTGCTGGAAGTTTAATGTATTTTTGGATGTTTGTTTTCTGTTTGGGGGGGCTTTTAATTTAAATTAAAATGTCTGACAATTCCCAGTTTGTCTTCTTTGTTTTAGCTAGAAACAGATTTTGTAATACAGGACAGCACAGGTAAACACTAGTGGAATGTTGCATATATTATTTTCTTGGGCTGATTATACACATAGGGTTTTAAAGCTATGACTTAACACAACACCGGCAGGTCATGGGGACTAGTGACAAATCTGTGATCACTGTTCTAGCATAGCTCAGTTGTTGATCAGATCACTATGGACATCAGAGTTCATTCAGGGGCTAAGAATTCAAATCTCTGCCCTCAACTATGTCGAGAATCTGATCATGAAGTTTAAACCCTATTATATTAGTAATGATGCTGCACAATTAATTCAGATATTTATATTCTCTAAAGTTATAGTCATGCTGTTAGGAAATGCCCCCTTAATGTCTCACATGGACATAAACAACTGTGCAGGGACAGATGCAGCTTTTCACATGGCAACCTCATTTCGCTTAGGTCATTCCTAGAAACCACAGGGCTGAGTTACTCTAATGTCCAAGATATATGAGAAGCTGCTGGAGGTCAATGAACTCCATGCTGCTCAGAATCAACAAAGGAGATAACCTGCATTGCATCAAATGATCGAGGAGATTCAAAATACCGGTAGAGCACACACCTGCTGAAAAGGTATGGACGATACAGATCAAAGGTTAGTTAAGAATATACGATATAATAAATAAATATTTCTATCCTTGCGTTTCTTGGTCCCCATTTGTCTAACTGCTCTTGTCGCTCATTTGCAAGCTCCCGTTGTCTTCGTTCTGCTCCTCCTTCCCATCTGTGGATAGAAGCTCATCCTGGGTTTTGGATCCTTGCAGCTGGGCCCTGAACTCCAGCCGGGCTTGACGATTTGACTCCAGCAGTTCATGCATTTTACCGTTGAGGGCATCGTTGCGCTCCTCCAGGCCGTCAAGATAAGAGTTGATCTGATCAAGCATGGAGTTGATGGCCATGTACTCTGTGGATAAGCAGCAGAAAAGGTTAGCGGTTATTCTACTGTGGAAAACAAAGACTCATGAAAGAGATGTTTGTTCAACTTGCTCAACTTAAGACCTGTTGTTACTTCAAATAGTTGGATGTAAACTCTTGGCTAGATGGTTCTACAGCATGACATTCACAACAGTTCTGAAACGTGATGATAAATTGATGGGTATATATTTAAAATTAAATGCCTATTTATTTACTCAAATCTTAGCCTATGTAAAGATACAATTATTAAATCACATTATTATTATTGTATTAGTAATAACGCTTGCCTTCATTCGTCTGTTCATATACTTTTCTGCTCATATCTTCTATAACTATGTGGATCGACAGTGGATTTGTTTTGGATTCCTACAATGACTCTCCAGTGATGCAACGTTAGCAGAATCAATCAAGTCAGGCGCTCGTTACCTTCGTCACAAAACTCATCTTCATCGTTTATGATGCCGTCCTCCAGAGACATGCCCGGGTCTCCGTTGGGTCCAGACATGGTTCCGATCGTCTCCTTTCTCACTCCGTCACAGGAACAGTTCCTGTTTCCACGGGCGAGCTAGCCGCGCTAACAGCTAGCTGCTACTAGCCAAGGACTCGAATAACAAATACGATTCAGTAGTGAGGACCGGAAGGGAAACAAGCGTTCGAACAGTTTCTGTAAATCCACAGAGATCGGAAGGAAACCTCCAAGTCGGCGTTTTAACTATGCTGCATCCTTTGATATAATGTCCGTGTTCTGACCTACGATCATCTCCCGTGTTTACCAATGGATTGTGGGAGAACAGTGGGTGGGGCTTGGAGGTTTTACCAGAGTCCCATGGCTTCGAAAGATGACTCTCTGTGCTAGATATCCTGATGGGGAGTCGAATCGCACATCAGCACATCAGTCCAGGACAAGAACTTTGTTTTAGGTGTAGTTTCTGTTTCAGAGCTCGGTTCATAACGGCCCATTCAACTATCACTGACTGCAATCAGAGGTTTATGAAAACTGGAGTGGAGTGAGCACTCTTTCTTTTTTCGCTCTCTTTGTGTCTGAGCTATCAAGTGCCGCCGGTCAGCTGACCGCACGCCGCATTATTATTGTAACGCTCCGCCAGTTATGTTAAATTGACAATTAATTAAGTCTCTAGGAGAAGAGGTTATTCAAGAATAACTTTTGTTCTCAAATCCTAACCCTGCGAAGTTTAACTCCTTTCATTTCTCTTTTAACTCTTTCCATTCTCTTTGGTCCAAGTTGTAGTTCCCCCCTTTGATCGATGGGTGGCGCCAGGATACCACGCGAGTCTGCGCAGTGGACCCACACGTGTGGCGACTTCCTGTCAGAGGAGGAGACTGAGGCCTGACCAACACACCGCGACTTCGTCTTGTTGTGGAAGTTTGTCCCAGCTATGGAGGACTTACCTGCGGACCTCGGAGCGTTTCTGCTCAACCACCCGTTCCTCCAGCTCACGGACAGCCAGCCAAAGAAGGTGAGCCAGACTCCCACAGCGCAGCACATGGAGCACGCTGCCATTGTGATGCTAGCTGACATGCTAACTTTTCTCACCACTCATTCACTGTGAACTGTTGTGATGGCTGCATGTGTTGACCCGAGACTGATTAAATCCTGCACGTGATAATCTGTGTATTTCAGATCAGATGCACACTGAATGGCCACGAGTTCCCATGCAACCTGACAGAGCTGCAGAAGTTCACCAAGGGCAAGAAGTATGAGAAGCTGAGCGCTGCAGCAGAGTTTAACTACAGCCAGTACGAGCCTCACGTCGTGCCAAGCTCAAAACAGCCGTAAGGATTCTCTGAAACACTCCCGTTCCTCCATCTGCAAGAGAAACCAGGAGCATCTGTCAACACATGTTTGTCTCTACAGTGGTGTAGTTCACAGTCTATTTGTCCAACTGATCTGCACTTTGTAAACACTTTGTTTCTTGTGTGTTTTCCAGAAATCAGTTCTTCTGTAAACTGACACTCAGACATCTCAACCGGCAGCCACACCATGTCCTCAGACATGTCAATGGGAAACGTTTCAAAAAGGCCCTTGCCAAATGTTAGTTAACAGCCTTTCCACTCTGCACGGCACATTCTTCATAGATTGTTCTCAAACCCTCATTGACAAAGACATTCAATCAAGTCCAGTTTATCTGTAATTTATATGGTTAATATCTCTTACTAATAAGAAAATACCACCAAATATGTAGAATTTGAATTCAGAAGATGCCTTTTGGTTTCTGACATAAGTTGTCTTACCCTTGCTCCAGATGAAGAGTGTGTGCAGCAGGGGATAGAATTTGTTCCAGCCAGACTCAAACAGAAGAAGCCCAGAGACAGTGGAGGAGAAGACGCCGGTCGGGGGAGGAACCCAAAACAAGGACGAGGCACGTGGGAACCGTCGTCCAGTGACGAGGATCACAGCGACTCTGAGGACAGCATGAGTGACCTCTATCCCCGTCAGTATCCCATGGGCTCACACTGTAGACATTTCTTACACACACACCTAAAAATTGATAATAATCTGTTGTAGTATATGGTGTGCATGTTTAACATGGACTTGTTGCTGTTGTACTTTTCTATGACACTGTATCATATTTCCCTGCAGCATCTATATTCACCTTAAAAAATCCAGCAGAAGAAGACATGGAGGGTGAAGAGAATGAGGAGGAAGACGACTTCCAAACAGATGAAGAGGAAGGAATGGAAGTGGACAAGCAGGAGGTGCAAAAACGCAAAAAGGTCTGTGTGTAGACTGTAACCAGCATTTGTGTGTGTGTAATTTACTTTCTTTCCAATAGGCAGCATTGAATGAATACCATCTTATTTTTGTCTTCCAGGTCCAGGGTGGAAATTTTCAGAAGAAATTCAGAAGTAATCAGTGGAAATCAGGGCGAAAAAAAAACAGGAAAGTGTGCAATGCAAAGTGAAAATGTAAAACCAAAAGTGCTTTGTATTTTATACCCAGATTTTTGTCTGGCAGCGCCACATAGAACCTGCTGGATGTAGTATTCCTGTCTGAGACAGCCTGATATTCGCATTTGGACATTGTGCTTGCACTTGCACGGTTTCAGTGAAGCAGGTTTACACGTTAAGTGTGTTTGCAGACGATAACAGATCTGTGGGACTTCTGTCCCTTGGTTCCCATGCAACAACACTGACATAAAATACAATATTTTTGGACTTGCAAACATTGTCTAATCTTTTTTTTTTTTAAACCAATCTTTGCCTAAATAGCAGCACAGCAGGATATGGGCATATTTAATCTGTGTCAGGGTTACATCACCTACTTCCTTTTTGGTTTTCTTCTGTTTAAGGTTGAGGTGAAGACATTTTGTTTGAAAAGTTCTCCGTTCTGCAATGTGTCACAGCCATTACTGACCTGTGCAGGGTCCCCTGTTTGCATGCAATACATTGACCAAGATTAGAGGCAACTAGTATTTAAATATACAGGCCCATCACAGGATAAAGAGAAGAACATTTTAGATGATTACACACAAGTGAAAATATCACAAGGTTTATTTTACATTAAATGTCACTAAATCTTACACACTGGGCCTTTAATCAGAAGCTTTGTGACTTGTGACCCCTGTGTCTGATGTTATTGTCCCATGTCATTTTATAGTTTTCAGTTTTTTAAGTAATAAGCTGTTGCCTTTTGTTTACAGCTTGACTCTGGTTAATACATTTTATTATTTGTCTCTATTTGTTTAAAAAAAAACATTAAGTCATGTGGCATTCTTTTGCCATCACTGTAAAATACTTAGGCTCAATTCAATTATTTATAGATAAGGGTACAAAAAGTTAAAATTGCGTCTGATGTTATAATACCCTTTATTTTATAATCACGTTGTTTTTAATTCATCTTCCACTTTAATTCAGTTGAGTAGCCTAACATAAGGAGGACCATATTGGAACAGACAGTACGAATGCACAACTGTCTATAACCTGTAGCTATCTTTAAACTCCAGCACTCACACAGGAATGTTTACGATAGCGCGGCTATAGATGAATGGAGGTGGAGTGCGTGGCGTCAATGTGCGCTTGTTTACGCGCATTAAAAAGCCCAAACAGCGGCGGCGGCGGGGCCCCGCACGCCTCAGTCTACGTGGCATACAGCGGTTGCAGCAGCAGCACGCAGGGGGGCCCTGTGAGGCGCTCCGTCAAATCGCGGGGCATTGTGGGGCGGAGGCGGCCTTTTCTCTCTCGTCCAGGGCGAACGGGAAATCTTCAAGTAAATAACGTGAACAAGGGGGCGAGGAGCAGACAGTCCGAGCCGGAAAAACACCCGACACTCCACGCACTGTGTTGAGCTCCAGCCTTCGGTGTTAGACAAGAGGAAGAACCGCTACAGGCACAGTAGACATGGGACAGGAGGATCTCATGAGCACCGCGGAAGACGTGGCGGATCAGGTAACTTCAAGCCCTTAGCTCCGCTGGTGTCCCCCCGCTAGCCGCTATTAGCACGCTAGCCGCTAACTAGTTTTGAAGTGACTCCGCCGAGTGTCTCCTGTTAGCATTTGAACGTCCCTACTGTTAGTTTGTACACGTCCACAGTTCCATGCTGGAGACTCTCGCCAGACATGTATTCATATTAATTTCCTCATATTTTGAGTCTGCAGGGATGGCGGATGTGTCAGTATGCTGTCACACGTCTCCACTTTGATTAACGTTGCACAAAGTGTAACTGTTAGCTTCCGCCGACAAGTCAAACTCGGACTGGGTTAGCAGCGTGTTAGCTTGTAGCCACACGGTTTAACCATACTGTGTTTTTTCTGCTAACATATTTGCTTTGATGTGACTCATCTTTTTTGTGCATTTCCCAAAACTGGATAATCTCTATGTGTGTGTGTGTGTGTGTGTGAGTGGCCCAGACAGAGCTCATCACCACCACCACCACCACCACCCTCAGACCTCTTCACTTTATTACACATGCTCCCGCTAGCTAGCTTAACTGAAGCTACGTTTCTTATACTTTCCTCTGCTGGTGTGACAACAGGTCATTTGACTGGGCTGACGTCCAGATGACATAGGTCAGCCTGCGTGAGCCATGTTGATGTGAGGCTGTGTGTGATGTACCCTCTGTCCTCTTTGTAAAGTTTGCCACAGTCGTATGTGTGTGCCTTCTGTTTTTGTAGAACAAGACAGATTTTTAGTCAGCTATCTCTTTTGAGAAGAGCTGTCAGTTTTGGATATGTTCACATCAGCTGTGTGGGGTTTAACCCAACACAAATGCTCCACTTCCTTCATGTGATGACGCCTGATCACTCTCTTATCAGGAGTGCCCTGTGTGGTATGCTGTAAAACAAAAATATGGCATCTGCTCGCTTTAGCTTGTTTGCTCTGTAAGAAACGTTGCCAAGCTCATCTTGAGGACACATCCCTCACTAATGGACCCCTGAGCTAACATGTTGCATAGACCAGTCTATTTCCAGCCTGTGGCTGAAACCGTGCTTCCCTGTTCAGATTGGTTCCCTTCCTGGTCCATTCACAACTCGCTCAGCAGTCAAAGTGGGAGTTGGTAGACGCTGATAGGCTGCCAAGGTCTGGCTGTGCTGATGTGGACTGCCGAGGAGGCGGAGTGTGGGGCAGGTCATGGCTCGACTCTTGTCACTGGACTGTCTGAAAATCTGCTCATGGTTTCAGTTTGAGAGGAGACCTTAGGGTCGTCTGTTCTTGTATCTATTTATTTTATGTTTTCAACTCCGTCTGACTGTAACATGGAGACGCAGATCTATTATCATCTTTATACCATATCATCTATAAACCACAAAAGAGCTTCTACCCAGCTTCTTTAACCTTCTTACTCTTTTGAAATCCATTGCATCAGTTTATAATCCTAAATTCCATGCCTTTATTTATCTGGGTTTGTTATTTCAACATTCAAGAGGTGGAAACCTATGTGGCTTAAATCTCATGGCTTAGTATCACATGTGGCTGACACACACAATTAAGTGATTGTTTGGTTCTTAACTTTGAAAACGAAATTATTTATTCCCTTTTTCATTATTGAAGTAATCTGTACAAAGATCATGTAACATGATGGTTATTTTAAAGGCTGTTACGAAATGAGAAATCTAATCTGCATTTTGCAGTTACAGACTAGAGCAGTAAAAAACTTGCTCCACAGTTCACATTATACATAACTGCATGGGACGTGCATAGTCTGTGGATTTAAGAAAATCTGCAAAGTCAGTACTTCTACTTAAATGACTGTTATTCTGACACTGGATTCAGCATTTAAATAATTAGTGGATTTATGGCTATCACCATAGTGGACAGTTTTTATGATAATTAGTAGCAGGCTGACTCAACTTTTTTATGTTATTATAAAGGACTTTTTAATTAAAAAAAAGTTTTAGTGTTTATTCAGTGTTGTAATGGCTTTAACTGTTTCATACTAAAGGTCCATAAACATTATAGCATTCAACATTGAGTGGTTGTCTGTGATGAATTAGAATTGTAAGCTCTAGTTTGTGATGCCTTGTTTATGCTTAAAATACTGTTGTTTTCAGCCTGTGAGCTTGTTAACTAATTAGTTAACTAACTGTAGGTGTGTTTATCTTTCTGTTTTCTTCCATTGTCCAGTTCTTGCGGGTAACTAAACAGTACCTGCCCCACCTGGCACGTCTGTGTCTCATCAGCACCTTCCTGGAGGACGGCATCCGCATGTGGTTCCAGTGGAGCGAGCAGAGGGACTACATTGAGGCTACCTGGAGCTGTGGCTACTTCCTGGCTACCTGCTTTGTGCTGCTTAACCTCCTGGGACAGCTTGGTGAGTGAGTGGGGCACAAGGGAAAGCTAGGACCAAAGCTGAGGTGTTTTTTAAATAAATGCAATAGCCATTCTGCACAATTGAAACAACGGGTCACCACTCTTATATACAGGCAGTCTCATATTTGTTGGTTTCACTTTGTGTATTTCAGCTACATTGTGCTTGCCATTTGCAGAATGTTGGGCAATAAAGACAAGCACAGTGAACTTCTCTTGCGTAACTCAAATCTTCTTGTTGATTAAACAGTTCAGAGGAGACTTTTGTAATGAATCAAAGGATGCAGCCAGGCCCACTTGTCCACAAATTTGTTGCTTCACTAAAATGTCAACAGGCTTTGCTCTGTTGTAATTCAAGAATAAATGAATTAAATGAGTATTTATATTTGGTTGTGCTGTTAAATCTGTTATTCTGTGTGTCCAATAGGCGGCTGTGTCCTCATCCTCAGTAGAAATTTTGTACAGTATGCCTGCTTTGGATTATTTGGCATCATAGCTCTACAGGTGAGAATATAGACTCTACTACATTTTTTCTCTTCTGCCCTGAAATGATGATATCATGTTTAAACTGAAACATTTTCTTTTTCCCCCACCAGACTGTCGCATACAGCATTTTATGGGACCTTAAATTTTTGATGAGGTAGGTGTCATTCAGTTTCAGGCAGTCCAAGTTTGAAGCAGAAAGTTGTTGATGTTTTTACACTGAGTGGTTATATCTGATGTTAGACATTTAAACATTTAAATTCCATTACCTAAAATCATGGAAATAGAAATATAGAAAATAGAAATATCTTAAATTATGACATGCTGTGTGCATTTACAGTGCACTTGCAGTAATTCTCTACCAGGCTACTTCATCCATACTTCAGTTATGGAGAACCTGTATTTGATTGTGGGACTGCAGAAGCTCTGCACTTAACGTGAAACAGTTTAAATGACTATAATTGCCGTGGATGAAACTTGTGGTTTATTTATTTCTTAATAGTCAGACGAGTCATCACAGAAATCTTTTGTGCCATGCGGGACTTTTCTGTTTGAGCATCTTGTTTACATTTAATGAATGACTGTGGGTTGTTTAATATATATTTCCTGGAAAAAGAAATTCAAGTTATATTAGGAACCAGGCTCACAGGATCGAGGCCAGTTCCCTCAAATTCAATCAAACTGCAGTTAATGTCTAGACACGAGGCTCCAAATGCATCACGGTAGATTAATTATTTCCAGCAAAATCTATGAAATTCTCACGAAATTCTCAAAATAGCCTCCATATCTCAAAACAATACGGGAAAAATGTAATGAGTTCTGTCTCAGCCCATGTTCCATCCCTTCACCAAATTGTTTTTATCTGTTTGTTTATTTTTGTTTCAACAGTCAAACCAACCACCAGCAGCGAGAAATATTAACCGTCCCCTCTCTTGTCCTCCAGGAACCTTGCCCTCGGAGGTGGTCTGCTCCTGCTCCTGGCTGAGTCTCGTTCGGAAGGAAAGAGCATGTTCGCCGGAGTCCCTTCCATGGGGGAGAGCTCGCCGAAGCAGTACATGCAGCTTGGCGGTCGAGTCCTGCTCGTGCTCATGTTCATGACTCTGCTGCACTTTGACTCCAACTTCTTCTCTGTGAGTACAGACCACACATTCGCGCCTACGTTCTGTGACCCTCTCTACCCCCTGTGCCACAGCTGCTTGTTGCTGAGATGGAGGCAGTGTGGTTTAACTTGGACTTTTGCCTCTTTCTACAGATCCTGCAGAACATGGTGGGAACCGCCCTCATCATCCTGGTGGCCATCGGATTCAAAACTAAACTCGCGGCGCTGACCCTTGTCGTTTGGCTTCTGGCCATCAATGTCTACTTCAATGCTTTCTGGACCATCCCTGCCTACAAGCCCATGCACGACTTCCTCAAGTACGACTTCTTCCAGACCACCTCTGTCATCGGCGGCCTTCTTCTGGTGGTGGCACTTGGTCCTGGCGGCGTGTCCATGGACGAGAAAAAGAAAGAGTGGTAGGCTATTAGGGGATGAGATACAAGGATTGCCCAGCACCGCTAAGGTCCCCCTACGACCGGGACATAAAGACCCTCCCTCTCCTTCGGTTTCCCCCCCATCAGGGTACATAGTTTTTTTCTAGTGTTTTTTTTATTTGGCCAAATCCATACACACCATCCCAGAGTTGTTGTTTTTTTTTTTTTTTTTTTCAATACCAGACTGCTATTTTTGTTTTTTCGTCGAACATGATCATGCCAGATGTTAGGTTTTTTTATATATAAAAGCTGGTTTCAAAAAAATCCCTAGTCCAAAGTACATAGAAAAGAACAACAGGATGAAATGGAAAAAGAGGTGTATTTGTTCTGTGTTCAGGAGATGAAAATAATTTATTGTATTTTATGGGTGTTACTCCATATCATAGATTGATTTTCATATTTTCTGAGTAGAAGTTGATGAGTGGAGATGGTGTAGCAGTTCATCCCCCACCCCCCATGGACACTAATGTTTTTTCTGTCGTTGGATCGTCGTTGGAGTGTCTGAGACTTTCTCACCACATTGATTCTGAAATCTTGGGCACTCTTCGGGTTTCATCCCCCTCTCTTTTTATAATACCATTCCCTGTCAATACATCTGTACATCTTCAGTCTCAGCTGACTGAATCTGGGGGGTGGGGGGTGCACATTATATAGTGGTGGATTGCAGTCACGCTTGGTTGAAAACTTCAACACAGTTGTTAGCTCCAGGACTCGTTATTGAGCACTTTGTTCTGTACGTCTGTGGCAAATGCCTAACTAGTGAACTAGTTTATATGATTGGGGAATAGTAGTGGGGGAGGCTCAACGTTTGTCAAACACCATATTCTGCAATCTAGAAAAGCAAGGGGGACTAAGCAGCATCACTCATCACCTGAACTTGTGTGTTTTTTGCCCTGTGTAAGAAAATAAAACTATTCAGTGTATTGATTTTCAGAAGTTTATATTGTATTTTTGATCTTTTTTTTTATTATTTTGGAAGTTCATGGCGAAAAATTAAAAAATATAAAGTCACTGGCTTGGTCAAGGTTTTATGCTCTCAGAGATTTTCTGACATCAGCTGACCATTAAATGTTTACTCTAATCTTACAGCAGAGGGCCTACATGAGACACAGTACAGAAAAGTTGTAGCCATAGATTTAGAGAAAACATTGACCTCTGGTGGCCAACTGCAGTAACATCTCTGCTGTCGAGCATAGCATCCATTTTAGCCACGTTGTTTAAATTCAACACACGTACACATCTGAAGACTTATCTTCTGATTGCTGCCATGAAAGTAAAGCCATGATTTCTTTGTGTTAATTACAGCAGTAACTGTTGCAAATAAAAATGTATTAAATAAAAGTTCTATATACATTTACTTGTATAAAGTTATTCATCAGGATAATAGCAAAGGTTTGTATATTTGTATATTAAGTCCTCTTTCCTTCACTCTGCATCAGACCTGCAGACCTGAAACCACAATTGGTTCTAGAAGGAATGTTAAGCACCTTTTGAACCCACCTAAGCTGTATATAAAATGCAATCTTTCACAAATGTATGTTTTTCACTTTCTATTTTTTCTGATGGGGCTCTGCCAAATGTACTTCTCTAATTAGAGAGTCCATCACATGAGTTAAGTTAACACGGGTATGTGCTGACAGGAAGTCACAAACCCAGCCCTCCACAGGCATTGTGGCGAGCAGATAATGGGTGATTTTTTATTTTTGGGTGAACTATCCCGATAAGGAACGCTGGCCTTCAGCAGGGGGCCCAGTGGGGGCTATATATAACAAAAGCAGGGGCCCCATTTTTCTGCTACACCACCCAGCATTTCCACTGAGTTGGCGGTTAGTGACTCCACAAGAGCAGGCTTCACCATGGCAACAACACATACCTACAGTGGGATGGTCGATGGGGACGGTCATGTACGTGCACGAGCTCTGTGTGAGTCTGCGCGCGCGTGGGTGACGCCACGTGAGCGGGACAAGTCAGACCGTCACAGCTGAGGGATCAACACTCCGCCGCTGCCGCCGCTCTCCTGCGGTCCTCAGCCACATCTCCGAGGGACGCACACGCTCATCTCTACGGTAAAAGACCTGGTTGGTGAGTGGCTCCTGCACATCCGAACATATGCGCGTTTGCTCCAGGTTGAGGTTTCATCATAGGTCAGTCACACACATGGATTTTGCCCAGTGTGTGTGTGTGTGTGTGTCGCATGTGGACATTTCATCATCCACACAATCAAACCATGCTGATGTGATTTCTAGCTGAAATGCATGTGACGTCATTTGGGAGAATGTTGCAGAAAGGTTAGATTCAGTGAAGTGAAAGTATATCTTATATTTATATAAATGTAGTCTTTATTTTAGTTTAAGTTCGACAACCAAGTAAATACCAGGACTGACGTAGCTCAATTTGTTAGGTGGCAAATTTGTTGAAAAGTATTGATCAGTATTATTTCACAGAATTAAAGTTAATTCTACTGAGGCAGCTCTGGGTTCTTACCCTCATGTTTGAATGCTCCTTTGGATATGAGCGTCATTGAAATGATATGTAATGGATACGCTTTTCATCTCATTCATCTCAGCATTGCACGGGTGCATCCTCCTGAGAGAGAAAAACTAATTTCCTGGACAAGGCTCCCTGTTTTTACTTCATTGGCTCAACAGCCCTCCAGCCTGTCATCCGTTGTGTCAGTTGTCAGACAGTGGTGGTTCACATCACATCACACATTATAATATAATGTTTCCTGTTAAATAACTGAAATATTTACTGACAAATGGAGTTAATCAACAAATGGATGAATTCTCTGCTGCTGCCTCTGGGCTCTGTCCTGGAGCTGCTGCTGCATCGGATATGAATGAAGGCATTTATTTTTAAACCATTGCCTTACATTAGACTTTGTATTATGTTACAGGAGGATCTTCCAAGTAGGTTGGGTTTTACATAGGCACCCTTAGGCTAATTTAAAATAACTCATTTAACTCCCTGCTGTCTTCTCTCTCACAGTTTCTTCACCTGCCTGGACCCAGCAGCCCTCATCATGTCTAAAGGCACAGTGGTTCTCGCCTACAGCGGCGGACTGGACACGTCTTGCATTCTGGTTTGGCTGAAGGAGCAGGGCTACGATGTCATTGCATTCTTGGTAAAGATGGACAGGACGAGCGTGTCCATGTGTGTTTGTGTGCAGCGGGTGTCTTTCATGCTTTGCCGGCCAGCTACTTCACGCGCGTCACCCGTCTGAAGTTTTACAATTTGTTGTTTTCAGGCCGCTGATGCCCCCCCCCCCCCCCCCCCTGAAAACCCAAAAACCCTCCCCCCCCCCCACCTCCTGAAAAAAACAAAAACCCTGTCACACCTCGACCACCACCAGGATTGGCTGAAATAATGTCAGCACAAATCTAGGTGGATTTACTCTTTGGCCCGGGGGCAGTTCGGAAATGCACAGCAGGCAGATTTCCTTGTGGACTAACTTTTCATTCAGCAGGCTCATGGGGGGATGGATGAAGGTCTATAGTTCATGGCTGTGGCACACGAGGTGCTTTTGGGCTGTGGCTCTGCAAGGGAGCTGAGGAAGAGGAGCAGCAGGCAGTGAGCCACGATATTATTTGCAGTGTGTTACTAAACTCTGTGCCTGTTTGAACCTAATTCCACAGACAGGACGGACGCTGGCTGGTGCCGTGCTTTGGTTCCATTCATTTTATTTTATATAGGATCAGATTTCAGTACTCAGTGTCAAAAATGTCAGATCGGGATCTGGTGGCTGTGGTGTCATAGAAACAGGCAGAATGATAAAAGGAACACAAGGTCTTACAATATCATTATGAAATAGCCGGGATATCTGGATGTAAATAGATTAAATAATGGGTCTGTTTTCTCAGACAGACCTGCTGCACCATCAGATATGGCCGATAATGCCCCCATATCATCTGTTTTGTTTACTTGATGAGGATCATGTCTTTTTTTTATGGGAAACGCAAACATTCCCGTATTTTGTGTTCGGCTCCAGGGCCCGGGTGGCACCTGCAGCCCTTAAGTTGTGTTCATGGTCGTTTTTTTCTGCTGTGAAGAGGTGGTTGCATCTCCTCCACCAGCGTGATCTGAATGACAAGATGGGGCATTGTCAGAATTGACAGCCGGCACACGTCTTTGTGTTTATGTGGAGGTAATGCATGCTCCACCACAGACAGTCTGAAGATTAACCGCGTCACTTTCATGTGCGTGTGTTTCCAGGCCAACATCGGGCAAAGTGAAGATTTTGAAGCTGCACGGAAAAAGGCTGAAGCCCTCGGAGCAAAGAAGGCGAGTGAAAAATGATGAAATACGTTACTCTGGATGGAAAGGAGAGTGTCACTCTCCTGACATTACTTCCTTTAGGAAGCAAAAGTTCAGTTGCTCTGTGTTTGTTCACCTTTGTCCCCGAAAAGGGAAACAACAAATATAAACAGTAGCTTAATAGCTAAAAGCCCTTTTCCTTATTATATATTATAATACTTGTTAAATGTATTAACTACTTATAAATGACTAGGCATGTTTCAGAATTGTGTGAAAATAAAAGAAGCTTTCATCAGATAATTTCAATGGGAGCTCCCCCTCAAACTTCTGAACACAAAGATTTTTTGATTGTTTTTAAATACCCTGTCCTTACTGTAACACATTCTGACTTCTGTCCCTGTGCAGGTCTTCATTGAGGACCTGCGTGCTCAGTTTGTGGAGGAGTACATCTGGCCTGCAGTTCAGGCCAACGCAGTATATGAGGACCGCTACCTGCTGGGCACGGCGATAGCTCGGCCCTGCATCGCCCGCCGCCAGGTTGAGATCGCACGCAGCGAGGGCGCCCAGTATGTCTCCCATGGTGCCACAGGAAAGGTAACCTTGACGCAGGGCATCAAGACACGTATGATGACAAATCTTTACAGATTATTCACACAACTAAGATCCAGTTTGCTATACTGGAAAAGAGTCCAGGATTTGGTGGTGCTGGGCCATGTCCACAAGCTCACCCCAACTGTTATTTTATTGCATTAACAAGACCTGTGTCCAGTCTGAACGTCAGACTGCGCTTTCAGGGTTGAACATTAACCTTCTTTAACCAAACTGCATCAGGAGGTCAAAGATCTACTGCCCCTGCATGAGGAGATAGAGCTGTTCTGTGAGTCTGAAGCAGATGTCATCGTCTCTATTGCCTGCACGTGTCTGCACTTACATGAATCATCGGCGAAACGAAAAGAGCTGCTCAACAGCTGATAAGCATGTGTCAGTAAAACACTGCCTGGGTCCCAGTATCTATGTTCCCCTGTGGCTTTTTTTTACTGTATGATTAGATGCTAAATTCTGAACGCTGATGTCTTAGCGTGGAAAATCAACACGTTGATTCTGGATTCCAAGTCACAAGACAGCGAGTACAATGGAAAATCAGCAAACAATTCCATCAGCATGAGCCCAGGCAGCAGCACATCTTCTGTCTTGATTTTCCAAGCTGCCTTGATGTTGACATAAATTTACAACAGAGTACACTATTAAATTAAATATACAGACACTGCTGAAATCATCCCCCCAAAAAGGATTTAAACCCAGAACCTTCTTGCTGGGAGGCAACTGTTATTTGAATATAAAACCTTTCCACGTTGCGTGTAAGGACTGAAGTGACCCCAGATCATTAAGTTACAATGCAGACCCTTCCATTCATCCCTCCATCCATTCACCCACGCTGCTCATTCTCAAAGGCTCATGCAGTGCCTGTAGATGGCGACAAACACCAGCACATAAAGTTAGAGAGGCTCGAGACCCATCCGTGTTTACCATTGAACCACGATGCTGCCTACAATTCAGAGCTGCAGTCGTCAATCTTCAACATGTTGATCTTAAACCGCTCGCCCTGACAAACCTCATCCTGTACCCTCCTCTGTGTTCTTCAGGGTAATGACCAGATCCGTTTTGAGCTCACATGCTACGCCCTCTACCCAGAGGTTAAGGTGAGTTTGCTGTAGTAACTACCCATGTAGTTTGATGTCTGTCGACGCTGATGCTCACGCCGCCTCCCCCCTGGCTCTGCTCAGATCATCGCACCCTGGAGGATCCCTGAGTTCTACAATCGCTTCCGGGGAAGAACAGACCTGATGGAATACGCACAGGTAACAGGCATCAGTAAATCGATGGATTACTAAGACTATAAACATGAAAGATGATTGATAAAACTGTTTACATTATACTATAACAATAAATAATTATACACCCAGGACATTGTATTGTGTAAAGCTTTTATACTCAGTATCTCTCACTGCTCTCTGGAATTTATTTTCTCCATTTAGAGAATATTATTGTTCCACCGTTACATCTACTGTTTGAATTCAATATAATGCACATGATCTATGGCTGTTATTAATTCACCTGGTCCCATCACTTGCACCAGATTTGCCCACTAGGGGGCGGTCATGATGTTCTAGTTGCGTCAATGGTGTGTGCAGAACTTGTCCTAAAACACTGAGATGTTTCCATACACACAAGAACCATGTTTTCCTTTTGACAGAGGGACAGTCATGCTAAAGATATTTCAGTCACACAGTGGGTCAAGAAGCCCAGATTTAAAAAGCACAGGTGCATCTTTAGAGTGCGAAGAGACTGCAGGTGAAGGAATATGCATCACTCCAGCTGCTTTCTCTTTCGCGCTGTAGAAACATGGCATCCCTGTGCCCGTGACTCCCCGTGCGCCCTGGAGCATGGACGCCAACTTCATGCATATAAGGTGGGTTGGAGTTTGAGTGGGTGCAATGCGCCTTCAGTTCTGTAGGTCAAGTAGAATTTAGAATTTAATCTGTTCTGTGTCTCTAAACAGCTACGAGTCTGGCATCCTCGAGGATCCCAAGGTAAGACCAGCTCCTATTGCATCTCCTCAAATGAATAATATTGAACTTGTTCCATCAGGCACCGAATTATATCTATCTACATATATATATATATATATCTCACTGGCACTGCTAAAACTGAAACTCTACTGAAGACATGAAATATTTGTACAGGTAAAAAGACAATGTTCACCTGAAGAGTTTTAGATTTAGACATTCAGGTTCAGAAGAAAATGTTCAAATGTTCTGTGAGTGACTGGAAAGATGGACATGGCAGTGCACTGTCCCTTCTGCTGACCCATGCCAGCTCCATTTGCGATGTCTCACTCTCCCACAGTGCCATGGGTGGGACAGAGTTTGATCTCTGCCGAGGTCAGGGGTCAAAGCAGTACATACAGGTTGCCCTTCGTGACCCCCAGAGCTCGCATCCCTTGGTTGCTGTGTCTGTTTCTGTGTCTCTCCTTACCCCGGGTCCTCGCCGGGCCCTGGGAATAGCCCGGGACACACAGACACTGACTTGTCGTCAGCAACGCTTCGACTAATTCCCAATTTCATGGGAGCCAGGGAGGGGGAAGGGTTAGGGCGTTGCGCCCAGCTGGGGCCTCCTGGGTTCCAGCCCCAACTCCGCGAGACCTTATTGTTCCACTAGTTGTGCCGCCGCGGGCTGCGACGTGGGAGGGGAGCCATTTCATCGTGACACCGTGACACCAAAATGTCACCAGTAACAGTAAAGTACAAAGACAGTGGGCCAGACAGATGAGTCCCCAATGGAAGGGGTATCACAGGGAGGAGAGGGGTCCCGCACTGCCAGGGTGGAGATGCAGGGGCAGGGCCACTGTAACTCACAGACCTCTCTCTCTCTCTCTCTCTCTCTCTCTCTCGCTCTCTTTTCTCTCTCCCTTTCCCACCCCTCCGCTGCCTCTTTAGTGGCCTGTGGAGAAATGTTTTGAAAAGAATGGCTCAATAGCATCGCGATGTATGATGACTGTATTGTCTGACTGATTTTCATTCAGGGGGTTTGTGTCGGACCATTTACTCCAATATTGAATCAATCAATGGCATTAAATACAATGAAATATTTATGGTTACAGTGGTGAATACATTACGCCAGGCACACAATGAGATTTTGAACTTTGAACGAGCTGCAACAATCACGTAATTCTCAGTCGTCACAACCTCTGGCCTTCTGGGAGATTGAACTTCCTCCAAGAATGTTTATTGACAAGGGTCAGAGTAAACATCCCAACAACAAGTTTACATTTTTTTAAATTAAAAACTGATTTTAAAAAAAGAGTAAATTGTTTAATTTATGGATTGGACAAAAACAGTCTATAAACATCGAACAAAAGTGAATTTCTCTCCCACACGCTTAAACCAACATGTCAGATTTTGATCCACCTGGAAGGTCATCTGAAAGAGGTCATCTTGTTCTAAGTATCTCCTCTCCATATCAGCCTCTTTCTCTCCTCCGGTTACAGCCCCGAAGGCTCGGGGCGGACCTCGACCATTGAAAGCCCCCCCCCCCGTCTCCCCCACCTGTGCCACAATGGCCCCTCTCTGCTCAACACAGTCAGATTAGGAAATGTCCAAATGGTCGCTCATATGTTCCCCGACAGATAAGAGTCAACAGAGTTCAGGTTACTCTATGATTAACACTGTATCCTTCCTGATAACCCCCAGAGCCACGTTGCCCGCAGCACAGTGGCCCCCTGACTCCTTTTTATTTACTCGCCACTATTTGGTGACATTAACCTGTGTGAAGACATGCTCCCTGGGCAACTGTTATCATGTCTATGCACTCACACTTTGACAGAGTTGGCACACGCCTGATGATCACAGCTCAAACTTAATATTTGGAGTTTGGCATCGGGGTGTTACACAAAGAGGATTTATTTTTCAGATTCAAGTTTGTATTGTTTTATCAGTTTTGAGCATTTCATTATGAGCAGGGCTACAGTAAATGAAATCAGACTGCACCAGATGTCACACCCTCGTAGTTATTATTCCTCTATATGACTTATATACCAGATCTTCAACATTATTTAATGATTCTCTGGGACACTGGTGAGGACTCTGTCCTCGTACCTCCACACGTGAGCAGTCAGGCCTGCACCCTGAGGCAGGGTGACACTCGTCCTGTGTCATTAAAACATCACCTCTGTCTTAATTATAGCCTCCATCAATGAGCTTCCCTGGGCCCGCTTCTCCTCTTTTGATCCCTCGTGTTGACCAGGAGGGGATGAACGTAACGCCAAAAGCCTGCGCTCATCCAGAGGAAATGAAAACTTGTTTTCTGCTGGTCGCATGGCTGGCTCCAGAGATGGATGAGCAGGCTGCCTGTAGGGGAAGGAAGTGGTCTTGTAGGTGTGTGTGTGTGAGAATGTGTGCTTTGAAGCGAAGAGGTCAGCGTTTGTCATGTGCCTGCGCTGCCCCCGGGTCTGATTGGTCTGACCTGCGATACTTAGCGGCTGCTCCCCGTGTCCATCTTGGCATCGCTCTGGCTTCTCCTCCCATGAAATGCCTATTGTCATTCACTTAAGCTGAGGGGTTTTAACATTAACCAAAACATCCCGGGTGTTAAGAATATAAATATCTCTCCCTGTGCATCACAACATGTATCGTTTTTGCATTTTAAAGAGCAGGACAGACTTGAAACATGGTGATTTAAGTGTCATTTCCAACCCATTGCTCCGAAGATGTTTTCACCATCCGCTTTCTCTCTATATCTCCCTCTCAACTCTCCCTTCCTGTCCCGTCCTCCCCCCTCCCTCCCTCCCTCACTCCTGCCACCTCTGCCTTTTTTTTGGCCCCGTTGGCTTCGATTGAAAACCAATGAGGCAACTAATATGTGGAAAGATAGAAATTTACTTGCTTTAAGTTCATGCCTCAGCCTCCGTCTTTGCTGTATGGGCCACGTTTAGCACAACAATATGGAAGAAGCAAAGACTGCCAAAGGAGCTGCTCTGTGCTACATGATGGTGCGCTTCACGCCCCATTTCCCACCAATACCTCCCGCATACGCACCCCCCCGCCCTCGCCAGCGCCATCTCTACCTTTTCGTCTCTTTCAGGGCCACGGCTTTGGGACAGGTCCACCTGCAGGGGGTTGGAATTGAAATGCATTGATCTGCTGCTCAGTGGAAACGGGCGTGTATTCTCTCACTTTCCTTTCTTTGCAGTCGCAAAAGTTTGAACACGCATGATGATTGGCAGCATTGCTCAGTCAGAGGCAGGAATTTACTTAGATTAAAAAAAGATTAGATCAAT
Source organism: Pseudorhombus dupliciocellatus (assembly GCA_016785235.1). Classification (NCBI taxonomy): domain Eukaryota; kingdom Metazoa; phylum Chordata; class Actinopteri; order Pleuronectiformes; family Paralichthyidae; genus Pseudorhombus; species Pseudorhombus dupliciocellatus. The sequence goes on from JAFBJW010000030.1 coordinate 348,474, forward strand.
AAGGTGCAAATTGTTGGATGGTGAGTCAGCAGTAAATTATATATAATTATTGTCCCTTGGTGGAGGAATGTGCTGTACTGAGCATCACTCATCATCATCAGGGAAATCTGTAGACACTGGAAAGGATCACTTAAAAATACTTTGCTCTTAGGTGCTATACTTTAATTTGAAGCAGGGGTGGAAGCAGGGCTGGATCCATGGACAGGGCCAGGGGCGCACTGGCCCCAGCTATAATCTAACTGGCCCCTGAAGTCCACCAATCCTGTCAGTAGACTTTTCATCACAGAAAATCTGACTAAGAATCTTTCTTTCTACTCCCTTTTAGAAGTACACAGTGTGCTCAAACAATATCCAGCGATATGTGATATATATATAATCGACCCCTCTGTGTAAACTGTGGCCCCTTTGCAGCCCCTAATTCAGAAAATTCAGGATCCGTCATTGACTTGAAGGTTAAAGAAGACAACCTGTTTGTTTACAACCTGCATGTATCACCACAGGAAACAAAGTCTTTCTCATCCTCCAGTATTTAAAATTCAGACCGTCCTTCCCCCCTCGAAGAGTATGCATCAAAAGGCTTTTTAGTGTAGTCATTTCACCCCTCTCCTGTTCACTCTCATTTGGCATCTTTCAGGGCTCTGAGGCAGAAAATAAAGGAGAGGGAAGACGGGCGCCTTCTCAGTCAATTTCGGTGTTTAGTTAAAAGGACGGAAAAGTGATTTCGCCGCTCGTTTTCTCCTCCCTGACAGGCGGCGAGCGGATGCCGATTAGTTATTGTATGATGATTTAGTGTCTGGTAAAGCTTTCCATTTAAATGCACCCAGTAGTTATTTTGCATAGTCCCCCTGCAATTTGCTTCAGCTCAGGAGACATTGGCCATCGCCTTGTCCTAATGCCATGTAATTGTCGGAGGGGGCCCGCCGCTGGGCGGAGGGACACACCAACGCAGCCGCGCTCTTTCGGGTCCCAGCCGTGACTTAATGAAATCGCTCCCACCAGCTTCAGAAGACACAACCAGCATCTGTCACCCAGGATAACCTTTAGCGGACTTTGTTGTGCAATTGCCACGAAGCAAAAAAAAAGTAAAGTAAAACAGATGAGAATAGTTACTCATTAAATCAGGGAAGGAAGAGAGAAAGAGACGGGTTAATGTTGTCCTGAGAGATTCTGTAGTAGTATCAGGTGTGTGTTGACTTGTCAAGTGTTCTCTATTCTTGAGGATGTGAGTCATTTCTCTCTCTTGCCCTTTTCCCTCTCTCCGTCTCGCTGCATACCACTTTCCCCTGCCGGCCCCCGCGGTGAAGGGCCTCGCAGGGAAAATGAAACCAAATAGAGGAGAAAAATGGAATATTGATTTTTCTTTTTTTTCTCTTTTGATGGCATTTTCAGGTGTCTCCTTTTTTTTTTCACGCACCATCCTCTCTTTTCTCCCCTCCGCCGCGTCTCGAGCGGCCCGTTATCACCTATAACAACAACCACAACAATAGTCTCCTTGTTCGCCGCGCTGCTCTTTGATGAGGTCTCAGAAGGTCCTGGTGGAATCAAGTGGGCTAAAGTGTGTGAAATAGAGAAAGTGAGTGTGTGTGTGTGTCTGTGTGTTTTTCTTTTCAGAATCACGCTCCGGACGACCTGTACCTGATGACCAAGAACCCACAGGATTCACCCAACAGCCCCGATCGACTGGAGATAGAGTTCAGAAAAGGTTGGTGCACTTGTTGTGGGATTTATTTTAAATTTAAATGACAAATAGATAGATGGGACAGATGGTCAGAAATGCAATGAAGAGCTCAGGTTTCCTTCAAATCACTTGTGAATAACTCAAGGTGCATCAAACTGATTTAATTAAAAGTAAAAAATCTCTTAATTCATTCAATCCTGGTTTTACTTCATGAGCACAGAGGAAAATAATAAGTTTATTCTCATGGGTTTTTTTTTTAATCAATTGTTCTCATTTCTGAAAGTCCGTCCTCAGTGTCCTCTCTCGTCCGTGTGTCTTGATGTTACTTAACATTGATGGTCATAGCCACAGGGCTACAGCTCTAATGTTGACCCGGCTGCACTTTATCACCATTCCTGACCACCCAGACTTATCCTTAACGCCTCACAGCATAACTTAGTGCAAGGCTGCCATGTTCTGCCCAGGGGCACGCACGCACACTCAGGCCGGAAGCATTAAGTCCAGCTAATACCGTGAGCCCTGAGGGGCCACAGAATCATTAGATATATTGCCTCAAGGGTCGGGCTGAATAGTGGAAAGTGTCATGTGTTTGTGCAAAGTGAAAATGGCAAGACACATCCCGGCCTGAGGCAACAGGCACAGATGTCCCTTCATCCCTGGTCACTGGTGGTGTGAGCCGAAGATCACAGGCATCAATTGGCCGAGAGACACTGGCCCCTCTGATCACGCTGACCTGACAGCTTTACGAGCTTGAATAGTCATTTTACCAGAAGTTTAGGAAGTTGGGAGGAAGTTTGGTGAAGTTGGAGATCATTGACGTCCAAGCAGTGAAAGTGTTTTTCCCTCTTAAAGTGCCATAATCAACGCTACAACATGGACGCTCAGTTTACCAGTTTCCCCAAAGAAAATGTTTAACTATAAAACAAGTTGGCGTCAGCGCAGCTCGAGTTGCGTTTGTAAAGCGGTGACGCAGTAGTAAAGCCCATTCTGGTTCTGCGGGTTCATTGCAGGCCCGCGCTCCATTTTCACACATATTCTTTGCCTTTATTGAGCACCCTATGACAAAAGATGTTTTAGTTGTCCACACAAAGGCCCGAGCCTACTCCTCCCTCTGAGCACAAGATCAGCACAAGAATGTTTCATTTCATTCCCCCTCCCACCTTTTCATCCCTGCCTTTCTCACCAAAGTTTTCTCACTGATTAAAAAAGAATATTTAACGACAGGAACCTTTTCCCCCGTCAAGCAGTCCATTCCCCATTCCTCTCCCTCTCTAAGAAGAAAAAGAAAATCATCCCTCCCTCCTTTCATGCCAAAGGAGTGGAGAGGAAAAAGAGACAGAGAGGAAAAATGTAAAGCAGTAATTTTTCCTACAACTGTGTCTGCGCGCCCATTGTCTGCACTGTTAGGCTGCGAAAAACTGAAGAAAAGGATCACGGCAGGGAAAAAAAAGACCCCTCAGTGGATGATGGAACCGGCACGATGGAGAGAGCGAGAGCAGGGACGGAAAGGCCCAGCCTCTCCACTCCCACGTTCAGACTCTACCGTAATTTATTTGAACTTTTAATCTAATTATTAGGTATCTGGAAGGGGAGGGGCTCTAATAATGCACCGGCCATACGGATCTGTCCTGCACTGAGAGGTACTTTCTCTCCTTCCATGGGAGCTACCGCAGTTCCCGCGATATGGGAATGGGCCGTCGACAAAGCCCTTGTCTAAGAAAATTTGTCAAGTCCTTCACGTGTCAGCCCATGTCAGGGTTTTGTAAACAGTGGCTGAGAGGCGGCCAGGAGGGCTGCCCTTCTCTTCAAAGCTGCTTGACTGACAACTGCAAGCATGCCGAAGTATGTAATGGGACCAAGTGCTGGACGCACGAGGAGAGATTATACAAATGGCTATATTCAATTCCCAGCGCACACACACACACACACACACACACACTCATGGACACTGTTTGTTTGCTGCCTCCACCTTTGGCCTGTGTTGCTCATTGACGGCCGTGAATGAGCAGGTCTGTGACAGTGATTGATGTGCACGTGGTTTAAGTGGCTTTGGAGAGGAAGTGTGCGGAGAGAACGTGGGTGTCTTTATTGAATATAGTGTGTGTGCGTGTGTGTGTGTGTTGTTGTTGTTTTTGTTTAATCTAGCCTCCAGGTTTTAGTATGATTATCCACAGTAAACCTTTACATTTTGGGCCTAGAGCCTTGACAGAGTGAGGACATTTTGGGGACATGAGACAATAAGTGAGGACACGTATTGTCCCTCTTTTCATGGGCTGTTTCGGGGCTAAGACTTGGTTTTAGGGTTAGATTAGGTCAGGCTTGATGGTTAGGGTAAGGGCAACAGTGTCTTCACTAAGATAGATGTGTGTGTTTGTGTGTGTTTGTGTGTGTGTCTAAAACAGAACGATGGCCATGAATCCACAAGTGTCTCCTGCACATGCGCGTGAAAGAGTGCACAAAAAAAAGAAATCTCCTCGCTAAAGAGTGCAGGGGTAACAAAGCTGCGTGTGTAATTGAATTAGGTGAAGGCCTGCCCACGATTTCACAGCCTTCAAATGAGCAGGGCCTTTGAATTTATTAGCCCTTCTCACCACCTCCTTTTGTAACGGCTCTCACTTTCATCTGACGACTATTGATTTCAGTGACGGAGATAATGAGCGCTTGTCAGCAGACTTTTGTAAACTCTGTATTTTCTAGTCACTTGAAATTCATGCGACAGCAGTTTTTCAACGAGCTGTTGATTAACTGGGGTGTGTTAAGGTGAAATTTGCTTTAGGGCCATCTCATGTAAAGAAATTGCTGATTCTGTTTTGGATTCTCAGACATGAAAAAGGGATACTGTGTTTTATCACAGGGCTTAATTTCAACTCATTTTGAAGATGAAGTAAAGTTTTGGGAATTTGAATCAAACTCAAGGCCTTCAGATGAACTGGAGATCTGTGTTAGTAATTTCAGAGTGACAGCAAATACTCAGCTGTTGTTGTCTTATACTGCTATACACCAACATAGATTTAATATTTTTTCTCCTGTTGTCTGTAGAGGACTTTATCTGTGTGTTTTCTGAGGAGCCTTGTGTTGTCAAATTGCCACATTCACCTGGGTATCAGGTTTCTTTGTAAATGTTAAGACTCTAGTAAATATAAATATGCAGACAGAATTCATATGCGTGGCTTAGCATAAAGGCTGAAAGATGCCTTTCTTGCAAGTGTCGCTGCCGCACGCTGTTTCAAGGATGTAAAAACAAAAAGTGTGCAAACGCTCGTGGCTGTTTAGCGCCAAGTGCCTGGAAGTTCAATATGCATCTGAAAAAAGGAGCAGTGTCTAGACTGCAGAAATAAAGAACAACAATGTATAAACACAAGTAATCATTCTTTCAGCGGTTCTGCTCTCTGGTGAAATACACTCCCTGGGATGTGTTTTCGCTGTCTGAGAGCACGACGGAGCTTTTCCGTGCACGCTTATTTATAATGCGAGATTTCAATAGGATCTATAAACATGTTTTCCATTTAGGAGTTCCTGTCAAGGTGACCAATCTGAATGACAGCTCATTCAAGGACGTGCCGCTGGAGATCTTCTCCCTCCTGAATGAGATTGGGTGAGCAAACACAAAAAAAAAAACTTTCTACGTCAGGTGGCAAAGCTTCTGAGTCAACAGGCAGAAAATCCTCCTTCATTGTTCCTCCACGTTGAATTTAAAATGGATGCAGTGAAAATATGAGAATAAAATTATAGCAGAGATGTGGAGATATGAGCATTTTAGTGTCCATTAAAGTCATCTGTCTCTCCCCGTCTTAGAGGCAAACATGGTGTGGGGCGGATTGACATCGTCGAGAACCGCTTTATTGGAATGAAGTCCAGAGGTAAGGAATTAAAAAATTAAAAAAAAATTAATCTGTCTTAGTGATGTTTTTATTCTATTAGTGCCAAATTAGCCTGACACTGTAAATGCAGCGAGATGGACATATTTGCAATTTTTACACTTTATATCTATTCAGAAACCTTTTCCTTTCAGTGTCCAGGGCTTTCATGCAATTTGCAGTTATTTTACTTGAGTGCTTTAAGTGTCACACTTGCTATTCCGCTTCCATAAAAGTGGGCTGGATGACACACACACACACACACACCCTCCTCAAAGGAAATGTTTTCACCTACAGAAGTTACTTCCCTTCACTTATGCTTGCACACACGTGTACAGAAAACACACAGCGTGAATGAGATGGCGGCTCACACGCTTCACTGGATAAACACAAACACACAGACGTGCTCACATACGTGCACATCGGGCTGAACAGGGATGTTTTCCTGTCTTTATCTTTGGTATCAACAGGCACCTCCATAAGTTCCTTTGTTGAGCGTTTACATTTTTTAAGCACAGCAAACATAACAGTGAGCTGTGTAGCCTTGTGCACACATACACACACACACACACACGCGCGCACACTCCTCTTCCCCCACGACACTATGCGCTATGATTGGCAAATTGACTTGCCAACAGCCTGTGGCTGTGGCGCAACTTGGCAGGTAGAAATTGGAAAATGGGAAGCCCACTTTTCTCTCTCTCTCTCCCTCTCTCTATCTCTCTCTCTCGGCTGAACAAAAGATCAGAGCTTTTTCCTCTGCTGCAGCCGAGGGAGGAGGTGGAGCACAAGGTGTCCAAGTGGTTGAATAACAGCCATCGAGTGCACTTGTTGGTCCCCTCTGGAATGGCAGCCGTGTTCGCACAATAGATAATGGGGAGGGACTGAATGGTGACATGTCATACTTATTTGTGTTGGGTCATATTTATTTGTATGGGGTCAGGAACACGTCGGGGGACTGAAATGGATTGTCAAGACCGTTGTCACAGTGCTCCAAAACATTCAACAGCCCGTGCGCCGCACTAACATTTCCCACCTGTCAGACTGCTGTCAAACCTCTGACCCGTTCCCAGGTGACGGTGGTAGCACAGGAAGTTCCGATCAGACCGAGTGGCCAACTGCTGCATTTCTTAATGATGAACTGTCTCCTTCGTGCGTCGTGCAACTCCAGGACGACACAGAAAAATAATGCAGAACATTATAATCTATTGACCTGTTTCAAATAAAGTCTTATCTGCATGTATTTATTTAGGTGTTGCCTGTTCATGCAGGACTAACAGCTCGCCCAAAGGGTTGGAGCGGTTCAGCTCAGGGTGAATTAATTCCTGACCTGAGCCCCTGCCGCCCTGCAGCATGGTTAGCATACCTGCAGGAACCGTATAAAAGATTAAAACCTCAAAAACCACAGGGGGGGGTGTTGTCTCTTTAAGCTTAACTCAACTGCCACTGTTGGAGCTTACCCAGATAGCATTTCATTGTTGCTCCTTGCCACTAAGCTACAGCTCTCTTTTGGAGCACTTAAGCCAAGTTGTGTTGGAGGGCAGTTTTAACTTATTTATCTGATGGAGCCAGCGGAAATGTCCCTACGTGCCCTCCGCGGCCCTGGATCAAAAAGCCACAAGCCGCGTTTGGCTCAGGTGGACGCCCTTTGAGGCTTTGGACAATTAGCAGCATTGCTAAGCTCCGTTTTTGGCCACTGGCACATTGCGAGTGCGTCTCCACTTTCGGGTCAGGGCTGGGCGCTGCGGTCTTTGGGGCTCATGCAGATTGGAGCTCCAGCATTGAAGAGATTAAAGATTCAGCAAAGGATTTGGAAGTCAGGACGAGTCGTGTGAGAGTCTGTTTCGGAGGCTTGAATAAAAAAAAAAAAAAAGTGAGACACTTAGTTGATGTATGGAGGAAACGGCATCGACTCACCCAGGAATCACCCATGAATATTATCGATACAGCTCCTATTTATGCTGTCACATCTGTCTAATACTTTCTACCCTGCACCCCCCTCCAATCCTTTTTTTGTTTTAGCTGACATTTGAGTGACAGCTTCATTTTTCTTGTCATCTACCTCATCTTTTCTCCCCTCACCCCTCCCTCCCTGTCCAGAGGGGGTAAATTGCAGGGTAGGGAGAGCCCTGGTCCAGGCGCCAGGCTGGCAGGGTCTTCCTACCCTGTCATTTACCCAGGACACTGAACACCGTGAAGGCTGTCTGTCACATGGCTGATGGCTAATAGAGTTGCTCGCTCGAAGGTGCACTTTATGTTCCAGGCCCCTGATGATGAAGGTGACAGTGCTGCTGGTTGTGAAATGTATTTAAGGATTTGATCTATCTGTTGATCTATTAATCGTATTATCTGCTGTTTCATGCAAGAATTGATTCCTGTTCTTCACTGTCTTGCAATGTTTGTCAGGGATTTATGAAACCCCCGGAGGCACCATCCTGTTACAGGCTCATTTGGACATCGAGACTTTTACCATGGACAAAGAGGTCCGGCGCATCAAGCAGGGACTGAGTATCAAGTTCTCGGAGCTTGTCTACAATGGTAAATCACAAAAAATCTATAATTTATTGGATCATTATTCTGTGTGTCACTTTTAGAACACTCAACATAAATATAATTATTACTTGATCACCATATTTCCTAGTGCTGACAATAGTCACCACCAAGTAATCCCATCTTTCATATTGGCGGTCATTGGTCATCAGAGAGACGGCCCTGTACACCTTATATAAGAGCCAGTGTGACTATGTGTACATATGTCCCTGTGTGTAGTGTTTGCATGTGTGTGCATGAGCTTTTCTTGGCTCAGGTGTCTTAATCCTCCCTTCTGCCCAGGCTCCAGTCCCCTGCACCTTCATCCACGTAATAGGATCAGCGCCATTAGAGACTGACTACTAGGCCACTTCAGTTATACCCTCCAGAGACAGAAAGCAAACACACACACACACACACTGACCCAAAGGTGCTATCTTCAGAGGCAGAGCAGAGATTAAACCCATTGTAGGTTTAAATCATTAATAATTCTGCAAATAGACAACAGACGGCCAGAGTTGGGACTTCTGTTAACAGTCCACCTGTCCTGCATCTGTTTTGCATTAATGCGGAACAATTTATGTTCCATGGTTGAAGTTAGGTGTCTTTCATTAGAGAAGTTCCCAACCTATTCTAATTTCTTTGAGAGTTGACCATTTGAAATAAGCCGTTTGAACAGAGCATGACCATGAACAGAAGTGCCATGACGACAAACACAAAATCAAATTCCCTCTCAACCGTAATGGGGCCTGGATTTGACTGTTAAATCAGAGGGAATAAAAGCAGGGTTAGAACGGTGTCTTTGAACGTGGCCAGACGATGAGGTTGAGGTCAGCCATTGATGAGAGAAGGACCCCCGCTGAGTGGGGCGTGCCTGACCTCTGAACATATACACTCATATCCTCTGCCCATCTGTCTCTGAAACTGACGGGCCAGAGAGAATGGGAGAAAAGAGTGGGGGGGTGAAGTTCACCTGGAAGAGAAATCCAACCAAAGAGCAACAACACAGACCCCTGTGGATTTTCATATCGTGTCGTACCATTTCCTTATTAATATCAACAAAACAGTAAATGTGAATAAATACAAATGTCATCGTCAGAATTAGTCATACGGTTCAGTTACAGGGGTTTATCTCGACTGTATTTAAATGGACTTTTAATTTCATGTGCTCTCTCTGACATGTAGCATGTTCGTGTATCCTCAGGTTTCTGGTACAGTCCTGAGTGTGAGTTTGTGCGACACTGCATTGCCAAGTCCCAGGAGAACGTGGAGGGGAAAGTGCAGCTGTCCATCTTCAAGGGTCAGGTCTATATCCTGGGACGAGAGTCACCCAAGTCCCTTTACAACGAAGAGTTGGTCAGGTAAGATAAAGTCTGTGTGTAATCCAAGTATTACTCATGTTGTGAGGATTTACATCTATTTACACAGTCGTATTATGAGATAAAAAGTCAGTCTCCTTTACAAATGTTAGAATGTTCTTGTGAAGACATTTACATTAGGTTTTGGCTGTACACAGTAAAAAAGGTAAGTTTAGAGTAAGTTTTCAGGAAATCAATGTAAGTCAACATGTGTGTTTGAAGCCGTGTGTCAGCGAATCAAAGTGTGTGCTCGTTCCCCCTCGACAGCTGTGTTTGGCTGCCCTCGGCCACAGTGCAGCTATTCCACATGTCCACCAATCGGCTGTCGTGGGCTCATTCTGCCCAACTTCTCTTCTGACCTCCACACTACGTATTGAGCACACCCTGCCTCACAAAGACATCAGAGAATGTCTCTGCAGGCTCAGTTCCTGCAGGGCAGTCCCCCCCACCCCGAACACACCACCTCACCCCGACCCTAACCACCCCTCCACCCCCTCCGCTGCATCCCCATGCCCTCTTAGCCACTCAAACAGTGGGTTTGTTCAGGAGGCTGACCCCTCATGCCCTCTGGGCAGGCTCAGCACTGACCAATGTAAAAAAAAAAAAACCTCCATATGCCTCAGTCACACACTCCATTTGTACCCTTGAGTCAGAGAGGAGCGTGAGGGGTTTCATGCTAGTTAAGGAGATCAGAAAGAAAGAGCGCTGAGGAGAAGTGTCTCAGTCATTCACCCATTCAGTTCCTCCGTGTGTTTAGGAGACAGTTTCTGTCTTTTTCGCAGTTTCTTTTTTTCAGTAAATCTCCAACTGTTGAGCCAAAAAGTTTTTATCATCAGTCTCTCAGTTGCCTGCAAACTCTCACTAATGACGTACCTGGTTCTTGTTTCAAAACTTCGCCTTGGATGACTCGTGAGTGTGGCAGGGGTGTAGTGTTGCGACCTTACAAAGTCCCTGGGGCCACGGGCAGATGGCCGTAGTTGGTCTCCTCATAAAGGAGCTCAATACAACAGTCTCAGCGGCCCACATGCACAAACTGATACAAAACTGCACCATGCTGATGGAGAAAACTCGGCTGTGATTGGCTGGACCATTGATTCCTGATAAAATAAATATTATGTGACGGACTCGATTCTGGAAATCACTTCATACAATATTGGTCATTGTTTAATGGGGAAATATTTGTGTAAATTCACAGTTATTATTAGCATGACCAGTGATCAGTAAATATGTGAGCAGGATAGTCCGATATTATAAGCTATATTTTTTATTAACATTATGGTGGTCACAGTATATATAGTGGAAGAGACATATTTACCTACTAGAGATATACCTGGAAGCAGCAGTCTCTCTCCCCCTTTCTCTCACACTCACGCACACACACATGCACGCACGCACACTCATAAATCCCTGCTGGCATCCTGTTGTCACTCCACAGGCAACAGTAAACGGCATCATTAACACAGTGGTAATACAGCCCGTCACTGCACCCATCTGAGACAGAAATGTCACCCTGCTCGCTGTCCGCTGGCTCCACTCTCAATTAGACTGCAGGGTTTCTTAAAGAAATAGACGAAATATCACATGCTCTCTCTCTCTCTCTCTCTCACACACACACACACACACACTCAGAGTGCCCTATTCTTTGAAGCCACTCACTCATAATCATGTTCAGGTGCCGGGTAGGGAGCCATGTATTGAGAGTTGATGATTTAGTTGTCGCTCTTTCTTTTTATAGTGTTTATCCGATCATTTGTTGGCAATTTCCTCCTTTGCTAAGTGCTTTTGAAGAATGAGTGCAAGCTGTACATTGGGTGTTGCAGGGAGGAGGGGAGGGAGTGCATTAAGCACTGCAGGTAGAAACTGCTGTAATTACACGGCACGCGGATGCTCTTTGTGAGACGCTCGCGCGCTAAGGAGAGACGACTGCGGCGAGCAGCTAAACATGACACGAAACAGGCAGAGGCACAAGTTATAGATTTACTTCTGGGTAGACAGGAAGACAGAAAACGGCAGATTACAAAATCATCTTGACACTTAGCTCACCGCTGATATGATGGGATTGTTTGAAAGTGCGTTACGTGCACCTTTTGTACCCGAGCGTGTTTTCACTCTTTCTTTATTGATTATTCATTATTCAGAACAAACAATGCTACAGAAGAGCATCCAAGGGATAATCGATGGAGGATGTCATTTCAAAGGAGCAGATTATCAATGATCCGGTTATTCCTGTGGCAGATCAGGCTCCTTGTCTCTCAAACATTTCAGTCTGTTTGTTGCCAGAGTAACTGTTTGCCTCTGTCCTACTTGTTTTCCTCCAACCTTCGATTTGATGACTGATAACCCTTGACTCTCTCTCTTGTCTTTAACTCCAGCATGGACGTGCAAGGAGACTATGATCCATGTGACGCGTCTGGATTCATCCGGATTAACGCTGTCAGGTCCGTGCCCTTTGCTCCGTGATATTAACTCCAAACAGCTGGAATGCATGATCCCATAAGTAATGATGTGTAGGTATAAATAACACACACATTCTCTTCTTGCTCTTCTCCGCAGGTTGAGGGAGCACCATCGTTTGCAGGGTTTCTCCAGCACCAAGCAGTAACCGCTGCAGCCCTGATTCTCTAGACTTTCGTCTTTCTGCTGTGTCGTAAGAAGCTGTACCTTAGGACGCAATTGCTCACCTTTCCCCCTCATTTTATTGTCTAAAATATTAGAGCCTGTCCCAGAAAAAAAAAAATCTAAATCCAGATATCCTATACTGGTTTCTTGGGTGGAAAGGTGTGAAAAAAGGAAATGTGGTTTAAGGAATTGAATAGATTATTTTCTGAATTTGTGGTTGGTGGTATCAGCAGCTCATCTCTTGAAATTTAAAGATTTACAGATTGAAATAAAGTAGTAAGCTACGTTTTGTCTTCCAGAGTTCTTTTTTTATTCCTCACAGAAAATACTGATCTCTCCCCTTATGGTATTGTTTTAGTTCAATAGGTAATGTCTTTGGTTTATAGCCCATTTATTTATCTATCTATCTATCTATCTATTTATTTATTTATTTATTCATTCATACTTGCCTGTTTAAGCAGCACAGTCCCTGCCCTCCCACAGAGGGGCATCGAGGAGACTGTATCATACTTACAATGTGCAGATGAAGCAGGAGTTTGGTTCTGTGTGAAAGTGAACACGGGGGCTCGCTGATAACCGCTGGGGCAGAAGTCATGAGGCCATTTCCGAGCTCCAGTGGCACAAGTCAGATGGAAAGAAAACTAATTGGCCATGTATGCACATTTCACCTCTCAGCACGTGGACCCTCTGGCTTTGAAAACAGAAGGAACAGACAGAATATATTTTTGAAAAGTAGACAAACGTGGTGTGAGAGAGAGCAAGGTGCTCGCATTTTACGAGCTTGTTTGTCAGTGTGAGGGAAAAGTGCCACAGTGTTGCTGAACATGTGAGAGGCATTATAATTGTGAATGGATGTTTTGAAGACCCCCAGCAGTCTCTTTAATAATTACAGGGCTCATGATGTGAAGCTGAGGACGTGAGTGAGATGTGTATGTCTGCATGTTGACGGGTGTTTAAATGATGTTCTCTACATTTTTGAAATGTCTGTATGTAACCCCTCACAGTTTTCTGGACAGCAGCTGCTTCTGTGTAACCCTCAGTCTCCGCCACTGAAAGGTGTCAGTCCTGTATTGAGGTGCTGGGCACCATGGGCCCTCACGGTAGAGTCCACAGGCACAGGAGACCCCCTGCCAGCTCTAATGGGCAATAGTGATCCTCGGACCCTTTCAGTGTTGCGAGAGCCCGTCAGCCCCCGCTCAATTACACGGCAGGCGTCTCAGTCTTTGCCTGGTCAATTACCAGACAGCCCCTGCATTTACTGTCGTGCACACACAGGTTGCAAGATAATCACTGTCCAAAATTGCCCGGTTAGAATGAAGGGATGGATGGAGAGGTATTCAGATTAGTCACTCAAGCTGAAGGGGAGGTAGGAGGGATGGGGACAGCTATCAATCTCAATCTAGCTTTGGCGATTGGAGGGGGAGGATCGCCGTGACCTTTCATCTTTGTTTCTGGAAAGATATGATCCTGGGAAATTTGTCCTGAAGTGATAGTGTTGTTCAGTCTGTATATTTGTTTTAGTGTGAAGGTTAAAAAAAAAAAGAATTTTCCTTCCGAGTTCAGTTCAGTTCAAGCAGTGTGTGCGCGTCTACATCGTGTCATGTTCCATGCAGCTTCCCCTCCCTCCTGTACCCGTCGGCCCAGCCAGCCAGGTATGAAAACTGGCTGACACCTGACCAAGGGAATTAATCACCCTTAACCCCGGAACAATTACCCCTCATTACCCACTCTGTGTCTGCCTCTCAGGGGAGAGCGTGGTAACAATAGCACAACATGAAAGTTGGCGGCGTCACAGGACCGGCCCTAATGGACACTCCTGTGTCGACTGTGTCCCCTCTGGAGTCCAGGTTGACTAACCTTCAAGTCCTTGTCACTCTCCCAATAGCAGACATACAAAAGAGGCCTTTGTCCGGGACCAGAGTCCGTGACCTTTTGTGTTGAAGTGCAGAAGGCCCCTGGCGTTGAAATGGCCGTCGTGATGGGAAAGGACGATTCAAAATTTCAGAGGAGAAGAGAACATAGACACATTTGAATTCAAGGGGAAAATAATTGCTTAATTATGCATCATGTGTTTGCTTTATTAACATAAACTTCAATCTTCATTCCTTCTTCTACTCAGGAATTTACCCAGCAGCTCTGATGTTCCTCTGGACGGTAGGTGGGTGATAATTACCAGAACAAAGCCCATGAGAATGTTTTCTCTCTTTTTATCCATCAGAATATTTTGTCATGTTTGTCATTCAATCCACGCTCCTCATCTACCTGTCTGTGTGGGGACGGCTCCCGTGTGCACTGACCCCCACCCTCTTAAAACACAATGACACAGGAACAATGACCACAGAGGCTTAATTACCACCAATTAGAGGCTGAAGTGGCTCCTTCACTGTGGTTTGTGTGTAACCCAAGCCCAGACAGGCGCACATGAGGCTCTATCTCCTGTTTTTCCTTCACCTGACTCCGATCATTCAAAGATTTAAGTCAATTTGCGTATGAGCATTTTCTGCTTCCACCTCTCCTTAGATCCCCGGATATTTCTGTGTGGATTCTTTAAGACCACCTTCACATTTTATTCAATGTTATTTCAACCTTCTTGTTTGGAGAACACTCGGCAACGGCTCAATAAACTGTCATTCCTGATTTCTAAACATTTCACTTAATGCTGCTGTCTTTAGCAGGTAAGGGTTAATGGACGGGTCCCCTGAGGTCTGCTTAGAAAGCTAATGGGTCCTGCAAAGCTGATGAGGTCACTGTCTTACTGCTAAAAAACAATGAGTAATTTACAGGCCAGGAGATCATGCAGGCTTACTAATGATATATTATTTATATTCATACCTTTCATAATCGGTAGATGTAGCCAGATTAAAAAGAACAAGGGGATAACTGACTCTCTGTTCTCAAATACACGGTCAAAGATGTGTCCAGTAACTTTACTCAAGTTGGAGTAGTTGGATTGAATTGTGGAAGTGACACTGAGCAACCCAGCATTCAATGGATTTCATTTGTTAATTAATACCGCGCCTCAGATCACTTATTTGGCGTAAATGCCACTGATGTCCCCAAACAGCGCCGATTTTTCCCTAATAGCTGACCACTTCACCCACCCTCGTGAAATGTGATCTCCTGCGCCAACATCAGACAGCCATCTGTGAGGAGCCATCAAAATACAACGGGATACAGTTTGCCTACAGGCGAGCTAACATCCGTGGATCCTGTCTGTGTGTGTTTCCTTGATGTCGAAGCCTATTTTCTGGTGTCAAAGGACATCCATATGGTGACGTCCTGAAGATCTATAGACAGATGGGACCATTACAGTCAAAGCCCCTGGCTTTGTTTGGCCTGGGTCGGTGATGAAATATTGATGGAAACATAGAAATATTTTGCCTCCTGCTCAATGTTGCTCATCTAAAAGGGTTAATGTGTGTGAGGACTTCCCTGTCTCCTGTTACAGCAGAATGAATCTCAGCCACCCACTAACTCCGACTGGACTGGCTCTGCAGCCTCTGTGGGGCTAACAAGAATCAATAACCTCTTCTATGGCCGGTTAAATTACTCTGTTATAATTGATCTGGGAGCTGAATCGACAGCTAAGTTGGGTAGTGGGTTGCTAAGACTTTGACATTTGACATTCCTAAATTAGACATTTTGGGAAACAGAAGAGTGTTTCCTGTTAAAGCCACAGTCAGAAGTTTCAAGCTTCACTTATAGTGGAGACAGGTTGGAAATATCCTGATTCTGTCGAAACCATGTTTGACCTGCTGAAAATATAAATTTTCAATTTTAGTCCTTTTTAAATCAAAGTTGCTGTTAACAAAGAGCCCTCCTTCACTGTTACCCTCTCATCCACTTCCCAGCAGCAGTAATGCAGCATGTTGATCCCAAATCAATAGATTTATCTCCCTCATTTGCAATGGGACTTGGACCTGTGCCTTCCCCCCTTCCCCTCCCCTCCCGGGGGTCTACTATTGGGGGTTTGTTTGTTGGCACACACTCGTTATGTTCTTCGATCGGTCGCTCTGCAAGGTGGTGAATGGATGGCAGGCCTCTCAGGTTCAACGTGGGTATGCTGGTAGTTTTTCCTGGCCTTGCTCTCAGCGAATCCCTTGGATGAAGTAAATGTTTAATGGCGCTGGTTATTTGGCTGTTATGGCACGTGTTATGATGGATGGTAATGCAACGTTTTCAGATGGTGCCTCGCAGGGCGAGCAGACTGTTTGGGTGTTTAACTGGCCTTCATCACTGAGCCAAGCAAATATGTTATGGAGTTATATTTATAGAAGTTTTTCTCAGGTCTTTTAAAATCAAGTTTTCAGTTGATGATACTCAAGGACTTGGAGTTGAAGACAACAATGAAAAGTAAAAAATAGACAAATACATATTTAATAAGTGTTATTCATCAGTCTGCATTTATAAATATCCTAATGCAAAATACTGAACCCCAAATGTAATTATAATAGAAAAAAAAGCACTGCATATAATAGCTCTGTGTGAGTGGGTGTATGTGCTTGTTCTGTAAAACATAAGTGCAAAAAAATAACTTTAGTTCTCTGTGTGAAAAGTCACATCATAAGGATGAGTAAATCTCGCCATGTGTCTGTTTGCTGTCTCTGGAATATCCTGTCTGGGCTCCTTTGTATGCATGAAATGAGGAAAAACATGTTTTGCCTCGAATGTGAATGCATTGGCACCTTAAAGCCGATGGAGGTGCAATCGTTGGCTGAGCATCGCTTGCCGCTCTGCACCTCTGTGAGCATGAGCGACACAGCAGTAGGTGAGGGTTTTATCTTGGAAGTGGATTCAACACCTACGGAGTACATGAAAGATAGATTCCACTTTTAAAATGCCTCAGACTCCAATGAGCTGTTTGGACTGTGAGAATCAAAACACTGTTTTGCTTTAGAGGAATAAAAAAAAAAAAACCTTTTGCGCATCTTTGAAACTCTTTCCTGCTGTTGTGCTTTCATTTCTGCTGTGTCTGGTGTTTGGGTCCAAGCAGCGCCACGTCTTGTCTTTAAGAGAATCTTTTTTTCGATGGCTTGTTGTGTGGTGACAGCAGAAGAATTACCTGCAAAGCGTTCTTTTGTCAGCTCACTGTGCAGAGAGCTAACAAACAAGACCATTTAGCTATTATTTCCTCTCAGTCGCAGATACACACAGCAAGGCAGACGTTTATCAAGAAAAGGGGCCGACTGAGGTAGAGGAAAGTAAATAGGACAGGTGGAGGGAGAAGCCAGGAGGGATGGAGAAAAGGACGAGGTGGAGGAGGGGGAGGGGGGTCATGGTGTCCCAGTGGAGAGAAATAGTGGAAAACATCCGTAATTTTCACCACGGGATCCCGTGTAATTGACTCATTTAAAATACAGATACAGAGCTGAATCAAAGCAAAGTGGCTCATGGAGGAAGAGGAGGAGGAGGAGGCTGCAAAGTAAAATGGTAGAGAGGTAAAAACAAGGAGGTAGATGTGCATGTCTCCGATTATTGGACAAAGCCGGTCTGTTTATCCTTTTCATCTGTCAATCTTCTCTCTCAAGATAGGATCTTACCTGTCATAGATTTTTTCTTTTTTGTTTGTTATGCTACTTATTCTCTCCATGATCCACCCGCATCCTGTGCTATTTATTAAATTCTGTGGTTTTTTTCCGAAGGTGGGAATATATTGCAAACAATTTGTGAACACACACATAATTTTCTATCTTTTATCCAAGCTGAATTGGTCAAAACGAATTCAAAAACAACATGTTGGTGCACTTGAACCAGATGAGAGAGGCAGGAGTTGTGCACATGAATTAGAGATATAAAGATATAAACTTAACTTTTAAATTGTAATATTTGTTCTCATGTGGAAAAGGGTTATTTAAAGCCTTCTGCAGCTCCAGCAGCAGGTGGTCAGGAGAATTTTCTCTGGTGATGTCATTTGTCCATAAATCTATTCCATTATAATTAGAATTGTTGCTAAGTCTTCCGATCATTAGACACAGCTGATAAAAACATTACAAACAGTAAATCCCCTGACAATCACAACAGGTTAAAAACAATGTTAGAACATAGGAAAGTTAAGAGGCTTTATATTTTGAACCATATTTTGTTCATTGTGTTTTTCCGGGAATGCTAATATGTTCAAGCCGCTCGCTTGTATTCACATGCTTCGCTCTTTATGTGTTCCTGAGTGAAAGCCGTGCAGGGACCTCAGAGGTCTCTGGATGAAACACTATCCGTTTCTTGTATCCTGCCTTTAGAAATTTACGCCCATAGCAGAACCATGGCAATTATAAAGCAATTACCGTTTCATATGGCTTGTTCTTTTCAGATTGAGGAGGAGAGAGGAGGAAGAGGTAAAAGCACAGTAGTTAAAGAGCAAGCGTGCCAATATAGATGGTCCTTTTTCTAAAGGCTCCTGCTGGACTCCTCTCACATTTGCCGTATAATGAAATGATAATACAATACATTGAAAATGATCAATTATGTGGCTCATTGGATCATTGATCTGTCTGTGTAACCTTGATACCTTGATGCGAGCTTTCACCTGCCGTACGCTCACTCAGCAGACGAGGTGCCCTTCTGTCTTATCAGAGGGAACCTTGGGAACAAGAGACTATTCTCTGCAAGACAATGCCAGAGAGGCATGCCGTGTGTATGTGTGTCACCCGATCAGCCAGCTACGGTAACCACTGCACCACACACTCTGCCTTGGTTCCCACTGCTTGATTGGCAGGCCTCAAGAGACCCACACCTGATTTAAGTACCTTCACTTTTTGGCTGTTTGACCAGATGGCGGCTTATTCCATGATACATATCTGTGTGTATGTGTGTGTATATATATATATATATATATATATTGCAGTGACGCAACACCCCATATGTGTATATAAATATATATACACTTACACACAGACACACATGCATTATTTGGCTGTATATGACGACCACCACCTGACTCTCCCTTTGATACTGGAGCTCTCAAATCACTCCCCAGCTACCTCCGGGTTTGAATACATTGGACAGCACATGGTAACAATATGTCGACAGGGCCAGGGTTTCTTACTTAAAGTCATGCTAAACTGGAGGTCTTCATTTATAGGTACTGCTCTGGGAATAGCCCTCACCTCCCACTTAACGTAGCAACGTCTTTTCTAGAGGTGATAACATGCCCAGGGGCAAAGAAGGAAGGGAAGTTGATATCTGTGCGGATGTGAGTATGACTCTGTGCACCAGCCTGCTTGTCTAAACCTCAAGGTCAATCACTTCTGTTCTACATGGGCTTGTTGAAGATAACGCCTTATACGTTGACTTCAAAGTCCTTGAGCTTTTCATATCACAATGAAAATTTTGTTTAAATCTGTGTGTTCTGAGGAAGAGCTTCATTAGACCCTCAAAACCTAAAGCCTACAATCACAGTTTGTGAACTTCTGCCCTTTCTGCTCCACTTTGTTCGATGAGGTTTGGATGCGATTTATGGAGCAGGAACTGTTTTGCATAAACAGTTTGGAAATTTGCAGCAATTTTCTCACTGCTGCCATTTCCCAGATGTTCAACAATAGATGTTTCCACATGTGCTGCAAGGGAGAAAACCCACATTCCTCAATTTTCATTTTATTGTGTCAAAATTGAAGTGCGTTTGATTCTGGGAAGACATTATATGTGGCAAGTCAGATTAAAAGATGTGGCTTTGAAGACAGCACTGTAAGAGATAAGTTAATACTGTTTTCCTGTTTAACAAAGACTTATTGTATGATAGGTCAACAAAACAAATAATAAAGTGTAAGTGCACATGGGGAGTAAGATGGAACAATGAGGAGTTCTCTCACTGCAGGCTCATTTAAATACACATGTGAACTGTGAAGCCAAAAAGATGGAAACAGAAATAATAAGAAATAAACTCATTGTTCAACTAATTTAAGTTTTTGCAATGTTTAATTTTTTTTAAGTATTGTATAGTAAATATAGTATTTGAAATATACTAATATTTGATATATACTGTCCTATTTTCCGCTCACACTGCAAATACCCCCAGTGTGGCATTCATCAATGACTGATCTGCTTTATCTTGTTTTTTTGGCACCTTTAAATTGTATTTGTAATACTTTGATGACAGTAATTGCGGTACAGTTGAATGTTTCCAGTACACTAAATAAAAACCCTTAGATTTGTCTTGGTGTTGGCAGCGGGGGACATGAATACTTCCTACATACATGCATCATGGTCTTTGCCAACATGTGCTCCTCAGACATCTCGCGAGATCACGCGGAGCTTTGGCTTGGCACGTGTGCAGTTTTTTTTTTTTTTTTTTTTAGAGTGGCTCTCAGCTGCCGAGGCGGATGATGATGATGGCGGAGCTGGTTCAGGGACAGGCCTCGGTGGCTCAGCCCGGAACGAAAGATGACTTCGCAGACACGATACGCCGGGTCCGACAGGTAACACGCTCTCCGTGGCGGACACTACCGGACCACACGCCCCGGGCTCCTTGTGCCGGAGCCGGGGAAAGTAACCTCGGTCGGGTCAGCCCGGAACCACCACCACCACTACTACCACCACCGCCAGCCCTCATGCAGCCCAGTTAGCCACGGCTAGCATGCTAACGTTAAGTAGCAGGAGGTAGCTGAGCGCACAGATTAACAGAGTTTACCCCGGGAGGAGGACGCGTTGGTGAACAGGGTCCAAACTGCCAGGAAACCCCAACAGGAGTCTTTTTCGACCCCACACACGAAGGCCCGTGGTCGTGTCGAAGTTGGTATAACTTTGGGTTAAGTCGACGCACACTGCAACCTGTTGTCAGGGCAGAAGTTGCACTTAGCTTAGCGTGCTAGCTCACCAACACCAACAAGTTTCGAGAGCCCGGATCTTGACCGACCACAACGTGACCGAAACCTAAAAGCTGAGCTTTGACACGGACCCAGAGCCAACCAGCTGCCACACACGCGCAGCTAGTTAAGAAGTTAGCTTCCCTGAAGTAGTTGTTGTCCCAGTTTTTAAGACGCACGCCGGGAACTCGCTTAATAGCTGCACTCGGCTCTGGCGTTTAAAGCCCCTCGTATCACTTACTCCCTTCGTCTAATGTGAAGCGTGTCTGTGGAAATGGAAGCAGATGTTTGCTCTCAACAACAAAACCCGAGTAAGCTAGTTTAGCTGCTGTTAGCTTGCTAGCGTGTGTGCACTAACAGGCCATGTAGTGTAGCGTCATCTGTGCGAATAAGCCTCAGCTCATGGGGGGTTCGCCACTGCTGAACAAGAAATACCTGGAATATACATATCCCCCCACGAACACGTGTACTTATATTACTGATATTCAGCTAAATCCCACACTGAGCGCAGCAGTATAGTTGTGCTGTCATTACACGTGTCATTAGTAGTTGCTTTAAGAGAAGATTAGTAATCTAGTGTGTGTTATCGTCTGCAAATTGGACTTTAGTCACACAGCTGCTAGTTTAGCCTCCCCCAGTGTAGCACACAGTGTAGCTTTGTGTTTGAAGCCTTTATGCGCAATGATTTCATTTGCTAGACAAGCATAAATCTGTGGCAGAACCATTCGAGTAATGCACACCATTAGTGTCTTAAAAGACATATGTGCATAAAGCCTATCCTTCGCATGTCCATGTCGTCTCATTTTGAGCTCATTCAGTGAAGCACATGGTTGCAGCATGTCCCTTCCATGAGTGTCTGCCCCCGCTGCCCCCCCCCCTACTCTTCTTATCGGTGCTCATACCTTGTTCACAAGGTTTCAGATTTGTAAAACTAAAAGCTTAAGGGATGTGAAGGATCCAATTTCTGCCATCAACCTCAGTTTTTTTCCCATCTTGATGCTGAATGGAAAAGATGAGAACAGAAGAAACTAAATGTGTTTGCTACATTTATGTTAGGCTGTGGCTTTAGTGTTGCAGTGACTTATGTCAGTGCATTATGTGGTTTTCAGAAAGAAGTAATTTTTTGCTTTGTGGGACATAAGACTAAAGAGGGGTGTATGATGACATGGGAAGTGCAGGCCTCATTGTCATGCTTCACTACACGTGGTAAAGGGAGGTGTTACTAATAGCCAAGCAAGTTTAATCTGCTTCAAAGTACAATTCTTAGTATGTACTGTTTTTTAAATTACTGGAGTGATGTGTAAAGATCCATTAACTCATTTGTCTAATTGGCCAGATGTTGACTTCTGCACTACACCTCCCATTGCCTAATAATTTGATTTCTTCCTCCTCCTGCTCGCCCCCTCTGCTGTTACTGTTTACTGAGTGCCTTGTTACCAAATGGGTCCATGTTGATCCTAAATGACCATTAACCTGTTCTAAACCAGTGAAACATGAACAACACCAATACTTTCCCTAAAAACCCTCGTTGAGTGGAAGTCAGAGTCATGAATGGTGTAGATTACCTAACAGTTGTGCCACAGTGGCTCATGGACACAGTGTCCTCGGCTCCTAAATATAACATACTTTGATTCTCATGTGACCAAATGCCAAGGCGCTTTTATTTGTCTTGTTTTTGTACAAATCAGAAATAACATTTTAGAAGTGTAGAGGGAAGTGAGTCTACCCAGTCTGTCCAGTCCACTGTGGTGTTTTCCCAGAGGCCTCAGAGCACACTGGGGGATCCACTGCACGATAGACCACTTCAGTTTGTACCAGGCAGTTTGCCACAAAAACCACCAGACTGCCAAAGAAAGTGAGTTACTATGTCAGTATGTAGAGGCTTATTCCCTCACTGTCCCGGTGAGACTCAATCAATGGGACGTCTCTCTGAAAGAAAGTTATTTTCGGAGAAAACATTGGTAACTAAACTTAATACATCAAATAGTTAAAAAAGCTGTTTGGGGTTTTTTTTTTTTTTTTGGTCACAAATATGAGCAGAAAATTAGATTTATATATCGAATGAAAAATGTTCATCAGTTTCAGAAAGTGGAGCCATTTCCTTGTACACTTCTCTTTTATGTGACTTGAGGTGATGATAGCTTCATGTGAAGCAGTTGCCCCACACCCTCTCTGCTTCCTTATTTCCATCGCTGGGCTCTGAAGTAGATAATCATCCCTGAAGGTGATGGAGGACTCTGAATGCGTCACTATATTTTCATATTGTGAAAAAATTCCAGTCAGACACAGAAGTCAATTTAGTGTAATTTTCTGAAATGCTATACTTTTGTATTTGAGGAGAAGTGGCAGTTTAACATGGGAGTGGAAAACGCTGTTGGCGTTGTTGTGCAGTGAAACTTAAGATTTAAGTGTCCTTCACCAGGAAATACAACTACATGGATACGTGCCCTTTTTTACTAGTGTGCAAGTTGCTGTGCACTGTGTCACAATAACGCATGATGAAGTGTGTGTGGGGTACACCAGAGACGGTGAAGAAACAAAGTATTTGAAAAATCTGTATTTCTACATGAATATTGTTGACCCTCAATACCTTTGGTTCCAAAAAGACCAATAGATCTATGTATTGGTTGACCAAATACATGGTGACAGATGTTTGGAAGAAATCACCAGTGTATAATCTCAACAAGAGCTGAAGCTTTCAAGCTGCTGTAATATTTAAGTGCCGGTTTCAGCTGCTGGCAGACAGATATCTACACACAACAGTCTTCACAGACAGGAAGCAAATCACTTATCAAACAGTTTTGTCCAAGATGAAATGTATGTTCAAAGAATATCATTGCCACTTTTCACCATTTCTTCCTTCTGTCCCACTGTGACATTCCTCCAGATGGCAGCCAAGATGGGAGGAGACCAGATGCCCAACATGAACAATTCTCCTCCAGTCATAGATCCCTCCCTCTATGGCTTTGGAGGCCAGAAACGTTCCCTAGACAATGGAGGTAAGCCTTTATTATGGACACACAGAAATCATTGATGCTTTATTTCTCCATGGCGTATAAACCGCAGATTAGAAACTCTAATGCTCTTTTCTCTGGTAAAACCACTCATTTTTTACGATTAAGGCTAAAAATGACTCAGCATGTTAAATGAAAATGTCAGCTTGAGATGCTCCGCAGTTTCCACAGACTTTCTCCATCTGACCACCTAGCATAATTTCCAAGAAATGTTACCTTTCATCTTAGTCACAAACATAAGCCATTATTCCACATGGGTCCTACTTTAACCTCAACAATTAAAAATGCCCTGACATAATTTTGTTTAGTTGAAAATCGTGTTTTGAACTACAGATGTATTACTGCGGGGGAAACAAATCTGTGCCGTGAGAGTTGTGGTTTTCTATTTTTATTTTTGTGTGAAGTATTAAGTGCAGTGAGAGAAATGTCATCCTATCTCGTCGAGGCTCGAACACAAAACAAGAGATTTGATCCATTTCATAACCATGAAGTGGGAACGCTAGTCATTTATTCTGTCCTCCTGTTATCTTGTCACAGTTGTATGATATTTCCGCCCTGAATGCATCAATAGATAAATTGCACGCAATTCTGGTTTAGGTTTGTTTGACACACCGTTCGCAACAATTTGTCCTCGGTTCTACTTCTGTCAAGGTTGTCGCAAAATTCATGGAAAACAACAGAAATGGTATCTGTAAAGCGGGTCGCTCCCAGCGTTAATTATTAAATGTATAAGAATACAAACACAGTCCCTGTCTTCACACTTTATCTTGCAGTCTTGTCCTCGAATGATTTTAGTGCACCGTCTTCTTTATATTCATAGCTGTTCCAGCCTCAAGCGTTAACCCCGGTGCATTTCCAGAAGAAGTGAAATCAGTGCAAACGACCATAAAATTGATAGAACCTGCTAGATATCAACTCAGGTGCTTACGTCCGCGGCAGCGCATCCTCCAGTGACCCTGCAAGACCCTTGCTTGGTGCTACCTGTCAAAATGCAATTCAGGACCAGCAGCCAGTGACCCAGCAGCTGCCTCTCTCTTTCTGAATGGCTCTGATTGAAACACTCACTCATACACTCGCAGGCCTGATTTCCATGCCTGTGAAAGCTCCCGCTGTGGGTCAGACACAAACACGGAGGATTGGCAGGACCACTTCCATCTGCTCCCTGCCCCTCCCAGCAGCGACTGATTCATTTGCACATTGCTGCTTCATTGGCCATCACTTTAGCACGTATTTAAAACATTATTTCGAACCATGATCTCATGCTATTGCCCGTATGTTAATTAGTTTGTTCTCTCAGTAGGGAACCACCTTGGAGCAATGGTACATCAAAGGTGAGCAGTTCATTTTTATTACACTGTAAATTAATTCATAGTATTGACATGTTATTTATTTTTGTTAACTAAAACCTTTATTGTTTTCAGTTTCGATTTCAGATTTTTCTCCATGTCCAGGTGTTTGTTTGTTTTCAAATTTCAAGGATAGTTTCATTGCTGGTTGCTAATCACATTAGTAGTTTAATTTTTAGATCTTTAAAATGTGTAAAAATAGTGAAAAATGGGCAAGCTATTTTTTTGGTTATTTTTCTTTAACTCTTCCCAAACCTTTTCCATGTTTTTTTTTTTTATAGTTAGAAAACAAAGTTGACAATTATAATAAATTATTATCATTTACAGCCCTGAGCATCACTCACCTCAGGGAAAATGTCGTCTTAATGCTGATGGGTCTAAATTAAAATTTCTTTGGTCTGTCAGTTGTTAATCACGTCCTTATCTCTCTCAGGGCTTTCACAACAGAAGACTTCAAAGTGCCTGATAAGATGGTGGGCTTCAGTAAGTAGCTCTTGAGTCAGTTCAATTGTTTCTTGCGTAATCATCAGTGTTGACGTTTTATTCAGCGTTTCAGTTACTGCTGGGGGCTGTGGCTTAAACTGCTCTCTTCTCTTCCCATAGTCATTGGAAAAGGAGGAGAGCAGATCTCAAGAATTCAACTGGAATCAGGTTGTAAGATCCAGATCGCTTCAGGTACGTTCTGACCAAACACTTCAGCCCACCTCGTATAAAGTGAGAGGCATGAGTCAGGAACTCCAAACGCAGTGCACTTTCAAAAGTAATACCTAACCACTCACTTCCATGTCTCACAAAGCCCCCATATGTAAATCTAGTTTTCTAAGGCTGTGGGGGTCTGCAGCACACTGCCAGGGGGGTTGGGGAAAATTAAATAATTTTTAATTTTAATTATAAGAAGTTGCTCTTTGTTATATAATTAAAAAAATATATAATTATTACATATTTAGCATATTTGAGAAATGGCAGTTTGTCTTATCTTCTGATGTGTTCACAGACAGTGGAGGCATGTTGGACAGACCCTGCACGCTGACTGGCAGCCCAGAGAACATTGAGTGAGTATAGTTGTAAAGAACCAGTCTATATCTAGCATCAATAGTGGCTGCTGGAGACATCTTTCAACTCTCAACACTGACAGATGGACTAAAGCATTAGTTAATAGAAAGTGTGGCCCATTGTTGTGTAAGCGAGGGCATGAACTTCAATCTCTTCATATCTGTCCTTAATAACCTGGACACCTCTTTCAGCATTTGAAAAAGACACAGAACAGTTTTGTTCTGGAATCTCTGACTGTGATAAACGTTTCTTGGTGTTTGCACCCTCCTCCTACCACACAGCCAGGCTAAAAGGTTGCTGAGTGAGATTGTGGAGCAGTGTCGGTATGGCCCAGGCTTCCACTGCGAGATGGACGGCAACAGTTCCATCCAGCAGATGCTCATCCCTGCCAACAAAGTCGGCCTGGTCATCGGCAAAGGAGGCGAAACCATCAAACAGCTGCAGGTGTGGTCGTAGGTCACGGTGAACATTTTAACTCTAACAGTAGTTTAGCTTTATTACAAGCAGACAGCTGAGGTGTTGCCATCAAGCATCAATATTTTTCTCAAACCAGTTTTCAGAAAATGTTTGGATGTTAGAAATCTCATCAACACACCCACTCACTTGCTATGAATATATTTATCATATTCTCTTGTTTTCAGACTTTTTACTGATTAACCAGCAGCATCTTGGTGTGAAATAATTTATCGGTCCAATTACTGAAATATGAAACCTTGGCCTCCAATATATTTTCGCGCTGTAGATCACAATAAAACCTGTCCTTTGAGCGGTTGCAGAATTTCCACTCTTCAGAGTGAGTGGTGTTTTTGACCCCAGGTAACTCTTGTTCCTGCTTCTGTCTGATTGTGCCCCTGCAGGAGAGAACAGGAGTGCAGATGATAATGATTCAGGATGACCCCATGCCCACTGGAGCAGATAAGCCCCTGAGAATCACTGGGGATCCCCACAAAGTGCAGGTCGGTCTCAGGACAGCTCAGTGTGCACCGCTGTCTTTTCAGTTTACACTCAATTTTACACATTTTGTGCTTTCAGGCTTGAGCTCAAACACTGGGGAAAAAACATCTTTGTTTTTATTGGAAGGATTTCAGTTGAACCTTTGCTTTGTTTCGCATTTCCTTAAGATTTTGGTATGTATTTCTGTTGTCATTGTAGCAAGCCCGTGAACTTGTGGTGAAGCTTATCCGAGACAAGGACCAGGGTGACTTTAGGGTTGGGAGAGCAGACTTTGGATCCAAAGTGGGGGGAAGCAGTCTGGATGTAAGAACGTGCCCCTCTGCTTTTCAAAAGACACACAAGTGTACGCTTATTTATTAATGCTGATTAAGTAATGTTCTTTCTATTGTCTTTTTCCAGGTGGTTGTTCCAAGATTTGCTGTTGGCATCATCATTGGTAGAAACGGGGAGATGATCAAGAAGATTCAGAATGATGCTGGGGTCAGGATCCAGTTCAAACAAGGTGAGAACTTAACTCAGGACACGAATCCCTTCTGCAAAAAAATAAAGTTAGCAGGATTCTGTTCACTTATGGTACTTGATAATAAACATAAATAGCTGAGTCAAAGAGCTTTTCATGCTTGCCCAGATGATGGAGTCAGTCCTGACCGAGTAGCTCAAGTGATGGGTCAGCCCGACCACTGCCACCATGCAGTTCACCTCATCAATGAACTGGTTCAAACAGCTCAGGTATGTGGTCAACATGTGCAATGCTGCTGAACTTTATCTTCCGAGCTTGGAAGTTTCTTAAACATTTTTTTAAATGTATATAAATGAAACTAAAGGTCTTTTTTTTCTTACACAGGAGCGAGATGGGTTTGGGGGAGTAATTGGGCGTCGAGGGCGAAGTGACAGTAACATTGGAGGCCCTGGAGGACTGCAGGAGGTGACATATGCAGTTCCTGCTGACAAGTGTGGTCTAGTTATTGGCAAGGGTAAGGAATGTATTTCTGTCATGCTGATTTAAAACACCTGTCGGTCCTGTTGGATCCTCAGTCAAACTTTTTTTTTCTCTGTAGTCTTCTCTACCATGTGTCCATTATCCTGACTCAACTTGCTATCTTACAGAAATAATCAGTTCACCAATTACAACAGTCTATGTAAGAGTATACCCAACTCACCAGATCGTCTTTTTCCTCTAATATCTGAACAGTGTTTGGTGTTGTGCTGCTCCATGAAACTGATGAGAAGAAGGGGGGTGGGTGACCACCCTCCTATTCTCCCTCCAGGGCTCATGTATACAGCACAAGTGGCATTCATTGGCTTCACTAAGGGCTTAATGACGGGGATAATGCGTGTAATGTGACATTAATTGTTAAAGGTGCATAATAACAGCCCTCAATCATGTGGAAGGCTGCCTGGCATCTAATGAGGGTCTTTCAGCCCAATAGAGTGCAGCGAGGGAATGAATAGGAGGAATTAGCTTATTGGCTATTCATGCCCACTCTATTGCCAGCTATTTAAAAGTCATTGACCATTGCATTGGAAGGAGCTGCGAGTGTGTGTGTGTGTGTGTGTGTGTGCGCCGTATGGGTGCATGCATTTTGCCCGGTTCTGTGTGTGTGGGGTGGTGGGCGGGGTCAGGGGGGCCTCTTTACCTAAGATAAAAACATGGCAATAGAAATGTCAAGTGGCTTTTGTGCATGTAGTGGGGCGAGGGAAACAAATAAACCTGGGCGTTGCGTCCCCCTTTCGATGCATTAGCATATGAAGTGGGCCAATATGGTGGAGATGGCGGTGGGTCTGGGTGCTGTCAGCCGATCCTTAAAGAGCACGGTGATTAATATCTTTACGATGCCATATGTAGCCCATTGCCCCTCTGTTTTGACCCCCTACACACACTCACTCACACTGCATGTGGTGAATAAAGCCACCCACCAACCTGCTCAGACTTACAAGCTCAAACTTTGCAAGAGCCGTAACAAGCATCCAGCAACTTTATTCAAAGTTTTCTAAATATTATAACTCATGACTGAGTTTTTCAGAACTTGTTAGTCGTCTCCAGCAGGTTGTTTTTTTTTTTTCAGTTTAAAACTGAATTTATATTGCATAATATTGTAATATATTGTAGCTCTTAGTATTTGTAGTATTGGGCCTTTCACTGACACTTGTTTTCATATCTTAAAACGATTATAACCAGGAACAAATGGTCAGGAGAAAGAATTTGTTGTGATATCTTATCAATGTTTCTGTCTTTTAATATTATTACGAAAGATTATTAACTGGATGTTCTAATGTTATTTAAACAGCAGTTCACACGCTGGCTATTCAAAGCGATTTACATAGGAATTGATTTAAATAATGAATGGAGCAAAGTAAAATAAGACTTAGAAATATTAATGTATACATAAAAAAAATGAATTCATAGAAACATAAAATAATCCCCCCCCCCATCCACTATGAATAGGTATATGAACAGTACATATAATACATCACCCAGCTGTGGTTTCATTTAAATCTGCTGTGTGGTGTTATTTTTCCCCTGAGGCCTCATGACCATTTCCCCACCAGCAGAAGCTAACCAGTCCCTTGGCTTTGCCCTGAATGCCGTCACCAGTTGCACTTTTGTGTCCCTCCTTTTCTCCAGCTCACTAAACCAGTCTCATTAATAAGGCCCGTATTATCTGTCCTCACTACAGCCCAGTCCATGAAATGAATAGTCAGGGTCTTCATTGCTCTCTGCTGTCTGACTAGAAGAGCTCATAATGGCTTCATTAAGGCAGAAGTTTCATTTGGTTGACAATGGGTTAATGGCCCATGTGCAGTCTGTTGGCAGCATGGAATAGGCTACGGGAGGAGGAGAGGTTTTTGATGAGCGTTTTCATTCGAAGGTCAGCCAGGGTCATCCGAGTGTCAGCCACAAGTGAACAAATGTGTAATTGATGTTGGGACAGCCCCGGTGTCCCCCCGGGAAGCACCCTCAGCCTTTTTCGTTCAGATGGGCATTGTGGAGAGGAGGTGGGGGGCGGTGGCGGCAGCGGCTGTATGCCCCCCGTTCACTCCCTCCTCTCATCACAGAGGACAACACAGAGTCAAGAATGGAAAGGGTAAAAGAGACAAATGATATCCCAGAAGGAGGATACGCTTCAATTTCGGCTCTTTTCTCCTGCCAGTGCTGTTTCATTTCTCCCTGCTGGTGTAATTGCTCTCCCCACACGTCGGGAAGCTGGCATCTGATGCCGAGGAGAGGGGGTGGCGTGCAGGAGATGTCTCCTTTTGTTTACCGATTTGCATGGATGTTACCACAGAATGGCAGATAAGTGGTGGGACACATGCCAGAGTCCTCCTAAGGTAGCACTATCACATCAGTTTAGTCATGTGAGTCAATGATGAGAAGCGTGGTATAATATAGGAAGGATGAGGCAGCTTTCCAAGTTAATGACTTGAGAGTTCCCGTCATGTAAGTCATGCTAAGATCAGCAACTTACCACAATGATGATATAACACTATTGTCAATACCTCAGTTTTAATGCATGGAGCAGATTTTGACCAACGCGAGGTGCCATTTGTTTTTCCGATAAGGAGATTCAGGGCAGATTCACTTTCCGAGAAGTTTCCTATAACTTTCAAAAAGTGGAAGATTTGAAACAAAACGGGTGCAGAATGGCTGGAGAAGCAGGACTGTGGTGCTCAATTTTACCTTGAAGGTAGAAATACTTCAACAATCATAATGTATCACATTTGATGCCTTATTGCATAGCGGCAATGAATCAAAAGATAAGGCAGCTCTCAGTCAGGGCACCATAGTGGGTAAATTAACCCTGCTCAGTCTTCATATTCTATCAATGATGCAAAGACCATAGAAGTTCCCTTACTATGTTGGAAAAAACAGTTAAACATAAATAAAATAGTTTACATAAATCAAATAATTTGGCATAGCAGTCAGTTTATATGCCCCCTACCACCACAAATCACTTCTCCTGTAAAAGTCTAATATCAGCTTAATACAAAACCATTTCAACTTCCTTATTTCTTGATACTTTTCTAGGTGGAGAGACCATCAAAAACATCAAAGAGCAGTCTCGTGCCCACGTGGAGCTACAGAGAAACCCACCACCCAACACCGACCCCAACGTACGCATCTTCTCCATCCGAGGCACCCCTCAGCAATTGGAAAAGGCTCGCCAGCTGATCGATGAGAGAATTGGGGTAGGTGGTCTGACTCCAATCTTCCTGGCAGCCCCCCCCCCTCCAAACAGCTATTGTCTGGCTTGATATTCATGAGCACACATGTCAGTGTGAGGAGTTGCTGGGTTGCTGTGGGTACTGGTGGCCAGCAGGATGTCACCAGAGGTTAAACATAAAGAATCCATCAAATGGACTTAATGGAGTGCATCAGCAGCCGGCTCTGCCCTCTGACCTTGCCTGTTGGCTCCCTTTAAACACAAGTGTGGTCTCTTCATCGCCTCCTCTTCCATCTCTCTCCCTCTCTCTGTGCTCCAGGGCCCAGGAATGGGGAGCAACAGCAGCTTCGGGATGAATCCCTACAACCAAGGACCAACCACTCCTCCTCAACAGTAAGGATCAGTGTTTCTCTTCAGTGTGTCACGTTGTTGTCAGTTTTTACTGGTCATGTCTTTGCTGTGTGTAGCTCTGTGTCTTTGGTGGGAGATAAGTTAACTTTTTTTTTCCTTTCTGTGATTTGTCTGTTTCTTTTCCTGAAGTGGGCCTCAGACGTTCATGACTGGAGGAGGAGGATGGGGAACGACCTTTCAGATCTGGCAGCCTCAAGGCCAACAGGAACACAGTAAGTCAGCCCGCTGACAATCATTCACCGCTATCTATTGGAAACTATTTAAAACAATAAATCCATAAATCATCAGCTGCGTTATCATTCAATAAGGTAACAAACAAACACAACACACATAACCAGTTTTCATCCTTTAGGTTGTTTAATTACCTCATACATTTAATTCAGAGTACAAGCAGTCTGGTTGTTACTGCTGTGTATTCAGTCGTGTGCAGGCTGCGATGAGACTATCTCTCTTTCACTGTGGCTAACCTCATCTTTCCTGCATGTGCAGATTTGAAATGTGCTCTCGATGGAAATCATTAAATTTGGGGGGGAAAGGAAAAGTCTAATCCCACTGTCAGTAACTGTGGTGGTGTTATCTGTGTCTGGTTTCAGGTCACAATGGATCCCAGACAAGCCAGATGGACTGGGAGCAGTATTATAAAAAGCTAGGCAAGTGTCATGATGACAGAACCAGATCAGGGCCCACTTCATTTGTGCTTTAACTTTGGTCACACCAGCCTCAAGTAATCTGAGATATATATACGCAAGTATGCAAGCCTTTACTCAAACATATTGGAAAAATTATGAACCCACGACTGTTCATGGAGGTCTTGAGAACTGGGTTTCAAAAAGTCAGTGGAAATGCTTTTCAAGATATGTAGTAAAATCAAAGCGTTTAAAGGAGGGCATTTTGACATCCTATTGAAGGTGCCGTGGTAAATATTTCTTGTTCTTACAGGTCAGCAAAACCAAGCCCAGAGTACTGCTCCTGAATACAACAAAACCTGGGGTGAGTCTAGGTCTTCTGAGCCAACCATTTAAACTTGAGTTTATTTCTTGATTCCCCTCCTCTTAATCTTGGCTGATGTTTTTCCTTCCCTTCAGGCCAGACGGCCGCTCCTGCATCCCAGCAGACCTCTAATCCTGACTACAACGCCTGGGTAGACTTCTACAGACAGCCCGTGGCGTACTTCAACCAGGGCACACAGCAGACACAAGCCCCAGGCCTTCAGGTGAGAACCAACACCCAGCACCCCATCAAAATATTTCTCACAGCTTCACAGTGAGGGTGTTAAAGGTAAAAGAAATCCCATGAAGGGACCAAAACCAGCAAGGTTTCAGTCTGTCACTTCTGGAATAACATAAGAGGGAAAAGGTCATGGACCACATTCATTTTAGTTTCTGATAAATATATAGAATGTCACAAATACATTTTATTTTGAAAATTCGAAGATGCTGGTTTGACCAACATCCACTTTCTTCAGCCGGGATTGGATTTGTACGAAACGGTTTCAAAAATAGCAGGCTTTTTCCGGGTGATGGGGTGAGCCATCCGTCTATTACGGTCGATGACTGGTTCCAATTCTCCATCGGCTAAAAAAGCCCTCAGGGACATGTCAGTATTCCTGATATAATAGATGCTGGAGCAACACGGATGCTCCTCGCTTAGGAGCTGCTACTGCAGACGCACCTCACTGTCATCCCACCTAACATGTCATTAGCCGCCAGTAGTGCCTCCCTCATATGACTCTGTGGTTGAACCACAAGAGAAACGCCTGGGGCGCGTTATATCTCAAAATGTTTCGCTACGGTTTCAGGGTTGAATGACATGTTAGCTTAAAAATAATTTGCGACAGGCTTCCAGTTACGTGTGGCAGGTTTTACTCAATCAAAATGTATACCAAGTCCACTGTTGTGCACTGTGGATTCTAAAGTTCTCTACAAAAGTCGGCTCCAGTTGAAGATGTGAGGAGCAGCTATTCAGGACTGCAGATGTAGAAAACCTAATCAAAAATGAATTAATAACCCAGGTCAAATTAAGTCACAACACGACTCAGCTGTAATGAGGTAGAATATAATGACAAATGATCAAACTGATTTTTCGTCCACAGGATCAATAGAGAAGTCGCCCAGGTTAGAGACTTGAATCACTGAGAGGATGGAAAAGCCCCTTTTTTAACAGAGGGGGTTCAAGATTTGCAACGCCTTGAAGACTTTTTTTCTTAGTGAGAAACACTAGCTGTAGAATGACTTATATGATAAAGTAATATTTCTAAAATCAGGAACATTTATTTGTTACTAAATGCTTATGTACACTGTTATTTTGGATAGACAGTATCTGGGATCCCTTTTTGGACTTGAGAGAGCTGTTTCGTTTTTTTCTATATTTTCCTGTTGTTGACTCAGATTGTACCGCCAAAATGAACCCAAGAGTTGTAACATTTCAAAAGGCAATATGATCTATTTTTTCTAGTTATGTTGAAGTGAAACCATGATTATGCGCTTAGCAGTCTTGAATACTGTTTTTGTCCTATGTCATAAGATGTTTAAAGTGTGTTCAAAATGTTTTTCCTTTTACATAATTCAGTGAAATGAAACTGTGATGTTTTGTTACAGGAAATGTATTTTTGTTACAAGGTCTAAAAAAAGGATTAATGTCAGCCAGTGGCAATAGTTCTAACTTAATTCCTGTTGTGCATTGTATGCTGTTTTTCATTGTCATTTTATTGTATTCTGGTTTAAAAAGAAAAAGGTGCAATATCTTATTTCAGTTTTGAAACAAAGATGGGTTCTCTAATATTTTGACAGACTTTTAACTTGTAGTTTTAAGATGTTTTTTTCCTTTTTTTCTAATGGAAATGTCATGGATAATTTATTACATTGATCTGATAAGATTTAGGGGGATGTTGCAAATAGCTTTTTTGCCTTTGCTACCTTGTAAAACTATGTATATATGCTCATATTTGACTGTTAATTTAAAATATATATGTTTCATATATATATACTTATATAAAAAAATATTTTTTCCTGTGATCAGTGTTGCAGGAAATTGTCCCTCCGTTTTCTGTTTCTGTTTTCATACTGAAAATGTTTAAAAAAAAAAAAAGATTGTGAATGTGTGATTTGAAATTTGATGTTGCATCTTGTTATGAAGAAAAATAAGACGTGGTAGACTTTTGTATGTTGTGTACCTGAACTATTCAAGACTGCTAAGCCTCTGTACTTCTACCTGTGTAATTAATGTATTATGATCAAAAACTCTTATTTGGTACCTCCCAGTTCACTAACGCCACACTGAGCCCTGGCTGTGGACTCAGTGGGGCGTTGGACTCAGTCCAATGCTAATAACTTTTTAATTAATTTTTTATTTGTTTGTGTGATCTAATATAAATGATGCATCATTATGGAAAAATGATTCTGGTATTAACGTCATTTCTTAATGAAAAGGGATATAATTTCAAAATGTCTAATTATGGTGTTTGTTTTTTTTTCCTCGTGTACAGTTAACCATGTATTAAAAACATCCAGACTACCTTTATTGTGTACTGTTAAGCTGATTTTCTGTTGATGATATTATCGTAAAACATTTGAATGTCTTCTGTTGTATTCTGATGCTAAGTGTTGAATCCTCTTAGTGTCACGTTGGAGACTTTCTCAGTTCTTGTGTTTGACTTAAGGCTCCACAGAGGATCTATAGGCCAACTGTGTTTTCATGTTTTATAAGCAGAAAATCTATCTTTTCTAGTCTATTGCCAGTTCTCAAACTCAAATAAATGTTCCGCAAGCCGCTGGTGGTCGAGTTATACTATTATCACAGACTTAATGTAAACTGCAACACTTTCCTACTGCTTCTCTGTTAGACACTTAACCATAGTTTTAGTAAGTCAAACAAGCATCGCCACACAGCTCCCACTGTATTTGCAATATAAGGACTAAAAGGATTGAAAATCATTCCCTCCCAAACTTCAACAATTTGATCTATTTCAGTCAGAATCTTTATCTCATTTTTTAATTAGTGTTTCCATCTGCCCAGTCTTAAAATCTCAAAACAATTAGGCATAAACTAACAGATTTTAATGACCCAAATTTCCAATAATCATTTGTCCCTGTCCAACCTCCATGTATCCGTCCCCTCACTGTCCCAGCATCTTGCCTCTCAGCCTCCTGTCCAGTGAAATGTTCCTCTCCAACACCCCCCCCTGAGCTATTCCAGCTTTTGTCCCTGCACGTCTTTGCGCTCAGCGGGGAAGCTCCTGCCACAGTGGACCCTGAGCTGCCACATACGGGTCCCTGCATTGATGCCGTGCAGCTGTTTCCAAATCCAGCCCTTGATTTTGATCCTCTTCCCTTTAAAAATCACCGTCCCCGTGGACACTTCTGACCTGGTGGTCCATCATGGCTGTCCAATAATTTAGTTGTTCCAGGATCATTCCCGCACTGAGGTCGAGAGGTGCAGTTATTATTAATATCGGCCACTCGTAGACACTGTTCTCCTGCGGGGGTTTTCTTGCTGCTGCATTTGAAGCCTTGTCTTCACCAACAGTCAGTGGACGTAGTTCAGTTTGGAATTTATTTATTGTTCAGGGAACAATGTTCGTGTTCAGTTAAAACAGACAAAGCAACTTGATTACAACAAATGCTGCTGTAATACTCATCCACTTTTGTAGTTTTTGTATTTTTTGTATGCTAAAACAGTGAGCATTTCAATGGTTCGTATGTGATCTGTTGTATTTACTCAAATACTGTTCAAATAAGTAATTGCATTTTCTGCTACTTTGGAAAATACACTTTATTTCATTAGGTTTTCATTTGCCAGCTTTCACAATATGAGCAGCATTCAACATTGTTCTTTTTCATTTAAGAACCTTGAGCTGCGTTCAATATTTACTAGACCTATTATTCAAATACTGGATTTACTTAAAGACAATTCAAAATCATTACTTTTACCTAACCACATTTCTTAGTTCTCTAATGGTACTCATCTTTTACTGTAGTATAAATATTAAGTGCAGGATTTAAATTGATTTTTTTTTTTATTATTTTACTTGCACTCTTTCACTGGAGTTTGGAGTTTTTTTAATCTCGAACAGTGAAGCAAACTCACAAGGAGAACCACAGCACCCAGTGTTTATTATACTTCACTCACAGGAAGTGACACACAGGAAGTTCAAATGGATATTTCATTATCCAGAAATGACCCGTTTCCCAGTAATATGAATGACCTCAGATAATTAGTGATGCATTAAACTGTGAGCATCATTCTACTGTTCGGGCTGACTATTTATAGTCATTTAAATCAGATAAATATTTGACTCTAATTACAACAAAGAACAGTTCATCAGGGAACTTAAAATTGAGTTACAAGAACCTGAATGTATATGTTCTTCAGTGAATTCCACCTTCAATGAAAAAAATACAACCAATGAATATAGAGTTTTTAATTATACATTATCAGGGGATAATGTTTAACTCTGATGTAAATCCAGATCGTCTAAGCTGTGTAAATTGAAGTGCAGACACACATCAAGCAGGTGTCCTGTCTCCTCCTCACCAGAGGAGTTTGGGGGGGTGGGGGGGTAAAAAGCGGTTTTATGGGGAGAAAAGGAGGGAGTGCACCCTCTCACCTTTGCTACAGATAAGCTGATCCACAGTATCCTCCACACTGTGGCAGATACCTTAATCTGTTTTTAATGACCCTGCGGAGCTTCCCCAGAGACTCGGCTCTCTCTCCCTCTCTCTCCCTCTCTCCTCCCTCTCTCCTCCCTCCTCTCCTCCAGCTGGCTGCAGAAGTGTGTCTGCGGACTGTTTTTTATAAGGACCTCTCACAGCATAAACACTGTCCTGAGGACCACAGTCTGCTAAAGGGAAATATGTGAGCTGCTGGTTAAGGTTCAGGTTTTGGTTAGGTTGCCTTTTAAATCCTTAGATTTGAACGTTCAACAAATTATTTTTTTTTCTTTTTACTATCAGCCATTTTAATATAACCTTTTTAGCATTTCATTTCAAAATAAACATTTTACATCTATTTCTTTAACCGAACCTCTTCACATTTTTATATTTGAACCTTTAATTTATTATTAATTGATTTTCTTTATTTTACCATTTGAATGTCACTTCCTACAATATACTTCTTTTTTCTAATGAAAGCAACATTTGTTTTATTTAGCAAACGTGTATTTAAGCTTTTCAGCCCAAGCCACTTTTTTCCTCTCGCTGGGCTTTAATTCATAATTTCTGCGTGCAGCATAACAAAAACAAGAAAAATCTCATAGAAATGAAAAGAAAAAAAAACCAAAACGGAATCTCTCATCTTTAAATTCGGTCATGAAATGTTTCTTCTGATTCCAACTCCACCGACCGTGTCCCTGCAGGCCATCGGCTGCTCCTGTGCTGAGGGGCGTCCGCTCTGCTATTTACCCACAAACAGAGCCTGCTCTTTGAAATGAAACAATTACCTCACTCTTTGTGCAATAATTGTCAATCACCCACATGAAAATTGATAAGCTTTAAATGGACAGCAGAAGGCTTTAAATTGGTTTACAATGGAGCGGCTAAGCGGGGCTGGATTTGCCTGCGCTGACACGGCCGCGGCTTTACACGGCTCCCGCATAAAGCCACAGGTTAACGCATAAATAAGCAAATCAAATCCATGCGTTACCGCAATTCAATTCATTTAATTCCTCTTTAATAAAGAAGCGGCCCCGCCCCGCTGTCCCCGCGCCTTTTACCTCGGATTTGTGCGCTGAATGCTATAAATGTAAATCAATCTAGATGAGAAAGGATCCCATTGAAAAGAGCAGAGAAAATTTCATCTGGGAAACAGGAGGTGTGGGGTGGGCAGGGGAGGGGGGCCAAAACGTAGGAGGGGCCCGCTCATAAAAAGCAGCTGTTTTTCACAGTAATCTTTTTTCGTGCCCTGTCACTCACCTTTCCTTTTCACTATCTCTGCAGCTCGAAACAGGAAAAAACAATGACGATCAAAAAAAAAAACAAAAAACAAAACAACGATGGTACTTCAGTGTCATATCTTCTGTCTCATCCCGCAGCCACAGCCCAAGTTGGTCCAGAGGGATGGAGAGAAAGAGGGCGCACAACTTTGCCCATTTCTTCCTCCACGTCCTCCTCCTCCTCCTCCTCCTGCTGCTGCTGCTGCGTTTCGGACAATCCTCCTTGTAGTTGGCGCAGTGAAAGGAGGAGAGAGTGCATGGATGTCAAATTGCCCTCAAAACACCATGCAAGATTGATTTGCGGCACCGTTTCGGGGCCCTGACATTACTTGGAGAGGGAGCTGAATAGGAAACCTGCGAGCCGGGGATGGAATAAAGATGTCCTCTCTGCTGGAAAAGGAGGAAAACTGCCCATTTTAGCCCCCCGGTCCATCAAGAGGAAAAAACAGTGGCCGCTGAGAAGAAAGGGGCCCCCGTATATACTCATCTAAACGTTGTCACAATACAGGGGAGGGGGCCCCCGCGAACAACCATGAATATTAAACCGCTTATACCTCAACAAAAAGTGAGCCAGCACGTCAAAGCAGCTTTGCATTTTTGTGCCGGGGAACAATGATGCGGAGAAAAAAACACGTCGAGCTTGTTTCCATTCTTGTTGTTCCCGCGCTCGCTGCACACACGCACGCACAAATGCACGCACAAAAATTAATATCACATGAATAAGGAGTGGCATGAGAAAAAAATCGGCGAGCAGCTCCCAGACTCAATGACCCACTTCTGCGTGGACATCACCTCTTCCAACCTTTTCAGCTTAGTATTATTATTAATTACTAATTATTTAATATTCTGTTGTGCACATTTATCAACAAAATAACGAGCACTCACGTTTATCCTGGATGCAGCCAATTCTTCTTTTACGCACTATTCAGTTTTTACTACAATCCTCGTAACTTTCCAAGGGGCTTTTTTAGTTTTATTTATTTTCTGCAGGATTTCGATTTCAGAAAGACTGGAAAGTGTTTTGTTTTTTGTTTTTTGTTTTTGTTTTCTTTTGTTTTTTTTTTTTTTTTGACTGCTGCGGATGCATTTGCAGCTTTGCGCAAAAAAGATTAGGCGTTAAATAAAGTCTTGCCCCCCATCCCTCCCTCTGTGTGTGTGTGCGCGCGCGCGCGTGTGTGTTTGTAACAGGCAGGTCCACACACTCACACACACGGTGAGGGGTGTGTCATTAATAAGTAATTAGACAGGGGTCACCCAGCCACTTATATAAAGAGACCCTCACAGCCAGACAAGGCACTTTTACGCACAGCCTCTCCAGAGCAGGAGGACGCAGAGCAGCTCTGTGGGTTCACTCCTCTTTTTTTAATTCAAACCTCCTTCATCCATTTCAACGCCCTACTTGTTGCTGCACCGCTCGTTTTTCTTTCCACTCTCTCTCTCTCTCTCTCTCCATCCTTTCTTTTTTTTCCTCCCGCCAATCGTTTGTTTCCTGCACCATGGGCTCCGTGCTGCCCGCCGACACCCTGGCTCTCAAGTCTGGATTTAAGTGTCCGAGCCGTGCGCTGTCGGACGTGATCACCTCGGACATCCTGCACAGCTTCCTGTACGGCAGGTGGAGGAACGTGCTGGGCGAACACCTGGCGGAGGAGCGGCACAGCGGCACCGGCAGCAGCCCCAAGACCGCGTTCACCGCCGAGGTGCTGGCGCAGTCCTTCGCTGGAGGTATGGCTGAGCTGAGCTCCTGATTCCTTCCTTCGTTCCTTGTTGTAGACGGAAAGTGTTTCATGTCATTCTGCTGCGTGTTTGTAAGGTGTTTAATCTAAATCATGGTTTGTGAGAGTTCATTTCATGTTTTTATCCGACTTCGTTGCGCGTAATGGTTCCCAGAAGTCATGGCATTTAAAAAGCAAATGCACATCAACACAAGTCGACCATATACTTTAGAAAGAATGCGTTGATTTGGGATATTTTCCTGTTTCACTTAAATCCATGAGGATATTTTTCTTTTCCCGTTTTTTTCCCCAATTCGTTCCCAACGATTCCACCTCTTGCAATATGGATAAATTCCACCAACTCTCCTAAATCCGCAGCCTGTGTTCGCAAACTGAATCCTCCTCTCCTGGTGCTGTTGTGCACATTTTCCCTCATTTTTCCGCTTTTCTCTCGAGCCATTTAACGCATTGACCCCCTCGCAGCTCCGGGACCCGGCGCCCAGAGGCTTGTTAGGCGTGTAACTGCCGCCGATTGAAAGACGCAGGGCATTAAATTCATTTGGTTAACTTTGTGCTTGACCTGGGAAAGTTTCCACTTAAACCTCGAGGGGGAGAAAAAGTTCTCTTTCTTTGAGATGTCCCGGGTTTTTTCTCTCTCTTATCCCGCATTCATCAATCTCCGGACAGTCTCTTTTCCTCTCTTGGCAGCTATGGGGCTCCGGAGCTTTTCTCCTTTCTCTCCCCTTAAAAGATTTGCTGTTCCTCGCATAATGCACCGTGAAGGCTAAATCTAATGCTATTCATTGCATGTCAACCATTTAATCGCCTTTCCATTTTTTTGTTGCAGAAATTCCTTCGTCTTTTTAACAAGTCCTCGTCTCATTCAGCGCAAATTTATTGCTACAAAGTTCTTAAAAGGATAATGAATTTGGAATTAGCCGTTTCTTTTCCAGTAAACTTTAATGAATATCACATCTGAAGCATGACAAATTGCTGGACCCTGGGCATTAGAGGACCATTTAACCCCCATTCACAACAGCTTTTTTTCGCAGCCTCACAAAAAAAAATCTTTGATTTTGACATTAAAGAATCGCACGATCTTTTTTTTCCCTTTTTCTTTTTTCCATCCTTTCTGATGCGGATGAAAATGCTTTCCAAGGGGGTTTCTGCGCGCAACAAAAACTTTCAATTCAGCCAGATAATCGAATTAAACGGAGGATAAGGTGTAGCTTAATATTTCGTGACCAAAATAAGATCCAGTCCATTTGCTGCATTCAGGATCTTTTCCAGAAAATCCTGTTTCATGAGAAGCTCTGACCACAGACTACACTCCCCGCTCCGTGACATTATTCTACATTTATGTGATTCCACCACTTTTGCACATTTAAAACAATTCAAGCCTTCAATGTAGAGTGATGCCTGCCGCATGCTCACGTTTTCTCCCTCTTTTCTTTGCAGAGGTGCAGAAGCTGTCCAGTCTGGTGCTGCCCAGCGAGGTGATCATTGCGCAGAGCTCCATCCCTGGAGAAGGTCTGGGCATCTTCTCCAAGACCTGGATCAAGGCCGGGACAGAGATGGGTCCTTTCACTGGGAGAGTCCTGTCCCCTGAACATGTGGACTTGCTCAAGAACAACAACCTCATGTGGGAGGTGAGATGTGACAAATAACTCCCGTTGTGATGCAGCTGATAAGATGACAGCCAAAGATTGGATTCGCTATTTTATCGTGTGTGTGTGTGTGTGTGTTTATTTTTATATATATATATATTAATCTTTGTTTCACTTGTGCGCTCAGGTGTTCAATGAAGATGGCACCGTGCGATATTTTATCGATGCCAGTCAGGAGGATCAGCGCAGCTGGATGACCTACATCAAGTGCGCCAGGAACGAGCAGGAGCAAAATCTGGAGGTGGTGCAGATCGGCAGCAGCATCTTCTACAAGGCTGTGGAGGTGAGAACAACTTCACACAGGCACCAGCAGCAGCAGTGAGCATCGATCTGATTTGAGGCCTGGCTGGGATTTCCATGTCCTTTACAAAAGCGCCACCTGCTGACACAACTGGAGAATTGCGTTATGTGAAAATACCTTATGAGGCTCTTAGATTGACTGAGCTTTCCTCGTCCTTCTCTCAGACCATCCCTCCAGACCAGGAGCTTCTCGTCTGGTATGGAAACACACACAACACATTCCTGGGAATCCCTGGAGTTCCTGGAATTGATGAAGAGCACATGAAGAAGAACAGGAATGGTGAGTTGCTTTTACGCATCAATCATAAAAAAATATCCTGTCGATCAGCCTCTGCACCCACCCGAGGCCTTTAAATAACCCCACTCCTCTTTGTTTCCTATCGCAGACGACTCCCACTCCAGCGAAGGCCCTTCCTCTTGCTCTCCCTCCTCATCCTCCTCCTCCTCCTCTTCCTCCTCTGCGAGCCGCATGCGCTGCGTCATCTGCCACCGCGGCTTCAACTCCCGCAGCAACCTGCGCTCCCACATGCGCATCCACACCCTGGACAAGCCGTTCGTGTGCCGCTTCTGCAACCGCCGCTTCAGCCAGTCGTCCACGCTGCGCAACCACGTCCGGCTGCACACCGGCGAGCGGCCCTACAAGTGCCACGTGTGCCAGAGCGCGTACTCGCAGCTGGCGGGCCTCAGGGCGCACCAGAAGAGCGCACGGCACAAGCCGGTGGTGTCCAGCAGCGACGTACCATCGCGCGTGTCCCCTCCACCCCCACAGATGACGGGCATTCCCCACCAGCACCAGATGCAACTGGTGCACCACATCCCCACCATGGTGCTATGATGACACCGGCACAGAGGGACAGTCGCTCAGACCAACGTTGCACTTTAGATTAGAGGAGGGGGGCTCCTGATGAGACAGGTCTTTGTTAAGGAAATACGTGAGTTCATGTGAAAGTTAAACATCACACAGACACATTTAAACTTCATTTGGTTTGTTATTCCAGCAGAAAGAAGTTTTGATGTCTTTGTTTTGGACACTGAAATGTACTGAAGAAGCACAGTTGTCCATTGTATTTATAACTATCAGTATCTAATCTAATGGAATGGTGTCAATATCAAATGAGATATTTTCTTCACTTTTCCATCATGTCCCTGGTCCTCACCAGCTCAGGTGAACAGTTCCTTCAGTCAGAGGTTTGTACAGTTCCACCTCGTCCTCATCGCTCCACACTGAAAACTCAACATTTGTCACTTTAACCCTGTACAGACTTTGGAGAACGCTGTTATTGTAAAGTTGTATTGTATGCCGCTGTACATGTGAATGTAAATACACTTGTGCTTTTTTCTATTCCAAATAAAGGATATGATGTCTAATCACTGGAATATGTGGTTCTGAAAAGCTGAGGTTTCCCTCACACCCCTTTCTTCCACATGATGGCGCCCAATACTCAGGAAAAGAGGAAATCACAAAGACATGAACTCAGATCTATTTATTTTCATTCAATGGATTATTATGTTACATGATTAAGTTAATAAACATTTATCTTGCTTGTTGCTGTTGTTGCACTTGTCAGCTCTCAGACATTATCCGGCTTCCCAACAGGGAGTTTTCAGACAAGTCATCATTATCACAACTGCACAGCATCACATACACATACATGCTTGGTGCATGATATGGAACTTCACTGATTAATGGCCAGGTTTAAAAACAAGCACATCTCCTCAGTCCACCCTTAAGCAGCCTTAAACTGGTGGTGGTGGTGGTGGTGCTGTCTTGTTACAGGAGACCGTCCACACATTCTGCCCTGCACAATGAGGGACATAAAGACAGTTACACCAACAAAATTAGAACAATCCTTATCTGTGTCATCTGACATGGTGCTGGATCACCTTTACACCGTGACAGTCATCCTGCTGATGTCTTGCTTGAGTTTGAGGGGCAGCAGCATGAAGCTATCCAGCTGGCCATTTTACGCAGTGCTGAAGAGAAACGAGAAAAATAATTATTCTATCTGTATCATCTATCACAGTGTCAGCAAGTCGTACCTGCTGAGAAAAATGCAGAGGTCAGTAACATGATCCTG
Organism: Pseudorhombus dupliciocellatus; assembly: GCA_016785235.1. Classification (NCBI taxonomy): domain Eukaryota; kingdom Metazoa; phylum Chordata; class Actinopteri; order Pleuronectiformes; family Paralichthyidae; genus Pseudorhombus; species Pseudorhombus dupliciocellatus. The sequence goes on from JAFBJW010000030.1 coordinate 392,936, forward strand.
CCCCTATCGGGATTAACCCACTGTTTTACATACTGGGATATTTTCACATTGTAAAACCGGATTAAGATCTGTCAGAGAATTAAACTGTATCTGGGGAAATATATGCCATGTTTCCCTGGTCCTTAAAACCTGTTTGGTACAAATGTACCTGTAAAATAATTCAGTGTTATTTTGTCTCATCCCAAAAAAGGTGGAATACTTACAATAAAATATTAGTCACAGCATCCCTCCACTCTGATGTTTCTCTTCGTACATGCGTCTTGCAGAGAGGCTCTGTTGTTACTGTGCAGTCACTGTTGTCATGAGTGACCTCCCACATGACACGGATAATGACACAGCGTTTTCCACTAACAGAGCCCCTGAGGCTCAAATGGCTGGTATTCACCATCGGAGGTGTCGTGTTACTGTCGTGTTGCTTGGACACATGTGCTGTTCAGTCCCTTTTTCCAGTGATTAGATCATGGACACAAAAACAACTTTGATAAGATGTTATTTCCAACACTAAATAGGATCTCAACAACATGCAAATTATTGATAAGGGATCTGTTTTATTTAATGCAGCCTACCAAGAGTTAGTTTTGGGAAGAAAATATTGTCTATTGTATATGTCTTCAAATTACGTGTAGTATGTATCCCTTATATTACACTATTGATCCTATTAATATATATAAATATCATTGCTTTTATGACTTAACACCTTGAATACTGTGGGTTTGAACATGAATTGACATTTAACCCAATGATGGTGTTTAATAAACATTAAACCGACAACCTGTTCCACTTTAGATTCTTTTGTGACGATAAACAGATTCCATTCAACCCCGGGTGGATTGAGTTGGTCTTTCTCTGACTGCATCGATGCTTCTGTTATCGGCTGATAGAGTCTGGCTGGCTCCGCACAGCACCGGAGGGCTTGTTGTCATTTCTGCGCTGCTAGCTCTTAGCGCTAGCTAGCTGTTTGGTTTCAGCCTCTTCCTAATTCGATCCAGCAGGTGAGTTTCAGTTCGTGTCAGTAACTTTGTGCTGAACTAAAACGATTAACTTATGCCGCCGTGTCGCTGATTTGTCAAATCAACCCCGGATCGATGCAGTTAAGTCTTGGGACGGAGCGAAAAGTTGAAAACAAATCCAGGCTAACAGCTAACTTGACGTTAGCTTGATAGGTGTCAGTGGCTAGTTGAGCAGCAAACCGACTGGTTTACAACAAACACGCACAACCATACGCTGGTTATCAGGGGACGATGTTGTTAATGTTCCACGGGTCAACACTGAGGCTCTGTAGCTGTTTTGTGTTAAATTTTTTTAGGAGCTTTCACGCTCAGTGAGAAAATGTCCATGTTTGGTCATCTGCACACGGAGCTTTGATTCAGCAGAGCTCCGACTCAATGTGCACAGCCACGAGAGCCCTGGTTATTTTTATAGAGAGATCGCCACATGAAGTGATAAATGTGACACGGTTGTTTGATGCCACGCTAACATGGCTGCTGCAGGATCTGCTCACAATGAGAAACACATTGTACAGGATTTAAGTGTCAGTGCTGTGACATGTCCATGATATTTTTGGGACGCAGAGCTCCAATGCTGACTGTCACTTCAGTGGTGTGAACTATCAGCTGTCAGACATGGATCACAGAGGCTTGACCTCAGGCTCCTGGTGTTTGCACAGAGAGATTTGGATTTCTGATTGCTCTCTTCATTTTCTACAGTTCAGGATGTAAAATAACAACTATGTCTCTTGGGTTTAAATGCTGATTTTAAGAAAAAAATACGTAATAAATCAATTATCAATCAATTATGTTTATGGTGTTATCCTTTCCTCACTGTTCTCACTGTGTGTTTGTTGCGTAGGATGTTATTATGGAGTGGTTCCCAGTTCTGCCTGACAGCCTGGTGTTGGAGATCTTCCTGCGTCTGTCCCATGATGCCGTGCTGACTGCTGGTCTGACCTGCAGACAGTGGCTGGCTGTCTCCAGAGATGAGTTCTTGTGGAGGGACTTGTTCTACAGCTACTATCGCATCCCCCGCTATGTACCCCGACACCCAGGTAAACATTAATAACCCCATGTTTCGAATGGGAATTATATGACAAGATATTTATAAAGGTATAATCTCTCATTTGCAGCTGCGGTGTCATGGTACAGGGAGTTCAGGCGTCTGTTTGACTGCATCCCCTGTGTGGAGGTTCAGACACTGAGAGAGCACACTGACCAAGTCCTCCACTTAGCGTTCTCTCACAGTGGACACCGGTTCTCATCCTGCTCCAAAGACTGCACTGTGAAGGTGGGGATTCCATTATTGAATGATTTCATGTTCATCCTGGATCCTTCTATCATTCTTTGGTGAAATGTTGAAACTTGCTGGTCCTTGACTATATTGGGAAAGCAACTCAGCCATATCAAACCTCTCTTCTGCCTCCTCATGAGCAGCTGTGGGACACAGAGCGACCAGATGGAAACATCTCATTGGTGCACAGCTCCAGCATGCGGCAGTTCAACTGGGGCTATACTCAGTTCTCCCAGTTCAATGCTGACGACAGCCTGCTGCTCGTGTCTGGGGTTTACCAGGGCCCACACAACTCCTCGTCTGGGGAAATCGCAGTCATCAGTCTGGGTAGGATTCAAAAGAGGATAGATATTATGAAGTTTAGCCCTCTTAAACAAACTCTGCATTATGTTTAATTACCTTTGACAGTTAACACAGTTTCATGACAGGTTTGACTCCAGGATAAAGAGCAGTGTATACCAGACAGCTTTCACTTTGTTTGCTGAAAACAAACTGTCAAATTGTCCACTTGTGCTGATTCACAGCTTTATGAAACATGATTCAATTCGTCGACCACTGAAATGATAATGTTCATATAAAACTGGCCAAAAATCCAACTCAGTTTAGAATACCTGTCACAAACTCACTCTTCCTTTCCTTCTTTGTGCCATCGCAGAAAACTACACACTGTTGTCCCGGGTCAAGAACAAGCCATACGATGTGTTTGGCTGCTGGCTGAATGAGACCCACCTGATCTCGGGGAACTTGCACTGGATCAGCAACATGACCTCGTGCTCTGTGCTGTGGCTCAATAAAGCTTTCCAGGTGAGGGAAAATATACCTTCTGTCTGTCAGGTATTTAAAAACCTTTCAATTCATCATTGCTATAAAACACTTAGGTTACATTTTAAATGTAAGTGTTATAATCCCGTTAAATTCGAAAATTTTAACCATTGTGTTAAACTTTGTGAAAACTAGAAAACAATGATGTAATCATGGCAAAATATTTAAAATTCCAAATCTCTTTTATTCGACAGGATATCGAATCAGAGAATGTCAACGTGGTGAAGCGCCTTTTTAAGATCCAGAACATCAACGCAAGCACCATCCGCACAGTAATGGTGGCCCACTGCCGTCGTCATGACAACCCGGACTTGGTGCTGGACTACGAGGCCCAGTCTCAGGCTCAGAGACAGAAAGGAACACAGCGGCAGCACCAGCCCCTCCTCTTTGACCTGGGAACCTCCGACAGCGACGAAGACGACGAGGAAGCAGCCGAGGATGAGTGTCAGAGGGAGGCGAGGTGTCAAGGCTTTACCGGTGCACGAGCCTCTCAGCAGACTCTGTCAAACATGGAGCATGTCATACAAGTGAGCTGTGTCAAAATGATCGGAGCTTGTTTTATGTTTTTAAGGATATCGTTCGAGTATAGTATTGTTCATTCTGCCACTCATTTTTCTTTCTCTTCTTTTTCCCAGAGTCGTAAAAATGTCGGGCCCAGGGACCTGGCGATTGAAACCCATGTGGCGAAGATGATGGGCAGAACCCACACGAAAGCACCCGACTGCAGCTTTAATGATCCGCTTGAGCCCGGGGAAGAAGACAAAACCTACTTGCTCTTCACCACCGGAAGCCTTACATACTCCCCTCACCAGATAGGTATTGCTTCTGAGCTGCCAGGAATAAACCAATTCATGACATTTACACAATGTAATGCATTTATGAAGCCGTGCGTTGGAAGAATCCAAAAGACGGCAGTTGATCCTTGTTTCCAGGTATTAAGCGGATCAAGCCCGACCAGATGACAACCTCCGGCCCTGTCCTTGGTAAAGAGCGAAGCTCAGGGGAGTTTTTTGATTCCCTGGACCATGTTATTGATATCCACGGACACATTATTGGAATGGGTCTTTCTCCAGACCACAGGTAAATAAACATAACGTAATAAAATATTACGTAGAAACACATATTGTTAGAAATACGCATGCCTATTGTTAGCATTTTTATTACAGACATTTCACACTTAGGCCTTATTACCAAACATCTGTACAGATGTGCCTAACTCCTCTCCTTTTCATTGTTGTGCAGGTACCTTTATGTGAACAGCCGGGCCTGGCCTGCTGGATGCGTTATCTCCGATCCCATGTCTCCACCTCCCATCGCCGAGGAGATCGACTTGCATGTCATCGACCTGAAGAGCTTGAGGGAGGAGAGAAGAAGTCTGCGCGCTCACCGAGCCTTCACTCCGAACGACGAGTGCTTCTTCATCTTCCTGGATGTGAGCAGGGACTTTGTTGCCAGGTGAGAACGCGTAACAATCACAATCTTGTTCGTTCATATATTATGAGATTCCCTCATTTTTCCTCCGTTCAACCCACCAAACATAGCGTTGCCAATATCAAAGGTTTGTATTTGGAAGGTTGATTGCTGATGCATGTCCTCGTCTGATTTAGTTGACAGCAGTGTTGAAATGATGTTGTTCTCCTTCATGTAGTGGAGCTGAGGATAAGCACGGTTACATCTGGGACCGTCACTACAACATCTGCCTCGCTCGTCTGGCGCACAACGACGTGGTGAACTCGGTGGCATTCAGCCCCGCCGACCAGGAGCTGCTGCTGTCCGCCAGCGATGACTCAACCATTAAGGTGTGGCGTTCGCCGCGCATGGTCCGACTCGCGCAGGCCCCCGCTCGGCCTGCGAGGCCTCGCGGCCTCCTGTCATCCTGGTTGAGCCACAAGAACTCCACTTCTACCAGACGCGTCAATGGGAAACCGTGAGTCAGGTTGGAAAACACTCTGGGTGGTAGGGAGCGAGGAGAGGAAAGTTAGACCTGACTCCTCTGTGGTGAGAATATATGCACTCCATCTATATGTACCGTGTGGTTTCACTCTGAGGTTTAGCTTGAGCTCACAGTGTGTGGCAGTGGACAAGTTATGCAGAGACATGTTTTGAACACAAGGGTGCGCTGCTGTGCCAACAAAGGACAGACTGATGAATTGACATGTGGGGTTCAAGGCAGGCAGACATTCTGTCTCCTGAGAGACAGTTTATTTCTGTTTTATCTGTAACGTGCGTCCAAACAGGTTTGACACAGAGCTCCTGGACCTGAGGTGTAAATGTACTGCAGAGACGGTCCGTGGTGATCAGAGGCAGTAAGTGCTGTACCTGAAAAGGTTTTCAGAGTTTCTCCCTTTTATTAATGGTATTATATATAATTGATGTCTTGGAGTATAACCCCCCTACCCACAATTTTGGAAGAATTATAAATCCTTAAAACCGAAAGGGAAAAGATGTTTAGTGGCGTGTGCTGTAGCCTGCCTTGGTTTTTAATGACTTCCCTTTCTATTGCCCCAGAAATGGCCAATCCCAATTCTCTTTAATATAGAATTATTGTGCGTCTGAAAGAAAGAGTGCTGCCATGAAGCATGACTGTGTAGAAAAAAATGTCTACTTTAAATGTTTTTGGGGCCTATATTATGTAGAAATGTATTTAAACACTTTCATTGATTCCAGCTCGTCTTGACACAATCTCAAATTCCTGATTTCAGGACATTTTCATTAAAAAAATGTTCATTCTTCCATGTCACAAACAAAATTCTGAAGATACACCTTTGCCAACAATGTTTGGAATACCAGCCAAATAACCCAATTTGGCACTAAAGTATTATTATCTCTGCCACTCTGCTTGCATGGTAAATCTATCCCACCATCTTGGTCAGGTTGGCTAAAGGATGTCTTGTTTTTGTTTTTGTTTTTTTTGGGCCCTGAAAAAAAATGATATATGCACTCAGGGGATCTAAGTATCACTATCACAATCAGTCTAGGTAGCCTCCTAAGTGAGTGTCTTTTAAGCTATATTTATGAATGGAACTGGTTCTCTGTCTGTTCTCTAATGGATATCACACTTCATAGCACAGAACTTGATTTACTTGTTTAAGCTAGCTGGGTGGGGGGTGGATGGAAGGGCCAGTTTGTTTTTTGTTTTTGTTTTTTCACTTTTATTTATTTACTCACTCTTTGCTGTTGTGATTGTTTTCTTTTTAGTGTTGGTGTATTTTTACATTTTCTTTGTGATTTACTAAAATTGGGTGAAAAAAAAAAAAAAGCATGGAGTTACTGGCTCATTAAATTCTCTATGTTCCATAAGGTGGAAACTAACAAACTCAAACAATACGGACACCCGGGCAGACCTACAATACATTTTTGGTTGTTTTAGTTGCACTGTTATCTAATCCCTGTTTTTAATGTCATCTGTTAAACACAATATTTTAATTTAACAAGTAGCCACCATTTGAATAGTGTGCACATTAGAACAAGCAAACTTTTGTGTTTTATGTTCAGGACGAACATTATGGGAGATGAGCATCATCTTGAACATGGCTCTAATTTAATTGTTACACTAACGCATTTGTTTCAAGAACAGATTCTACATTACATTTTAAATATAAAAAAAAATCCATAGGTAGAATTTTTGGGATATTTCAACTCAAGCTAATGTTGCCCAAGATGTGTGTTATAGTCAGTCACTGTATCATAGGAACAATCAACACCTTGAAGTACTCCTTTAGAACGAGGTAAACAAACCAGAGGCCTGCTCAACCAAAACGTCTTAAAATGTTTACCAGCCATTCCGGGACACGACGTCACTATCGTCCTCGTCAAGGTGCTTTTGTTGAGGAAAATGTTCTCTGAGAAAAGCAAACAAAAACTAAGCATGATAAGCGAACCACGCAACTCCGTGCGTCAGATGCAGCCAAGCCATCAGTGCAGGGACTTTACTCAATAAATGATCATGTTAGCATGGAGAGTCCCTGCTGCACGCGGTTTTCCTGTATAAGATCAAAAACCCTTTAAAGATTCTTCATGAGACGAGTCTGGCCACCAGTTGTGTGATTTTTTATTTTATTTTATTTTTTTTGACATGTGTGCATCAAGACTTGAACCCTATTATTGGTCCCTTTCAACCAATGTCAATACTATTTCCCTATCCCTATATTCCCTACATACTGCCTCGACTCCCCTGACAATAAAAAGCCTCAACGCGTGTCAGAGTCATTTGCTTTTCATCCCAAATACGTGGATGGTTGCTCACTTATGTTGTTGAGAGTTCTGGATAGAGATAGTTGCTCGTACCTTACATCAGACACAATAGACCTGATGTGTCACACTGAAGCAATGATGGGAATGTTTGGTCTTTCAAGTGGACAACAGGACCTGCTAGATTACTCAAAACTTTTTACAAAAGGTAAAGTATAGTATTCCCTCTCTCTAGTAGTTTATGTGACTTCTTCTCATTTGCAGGGCAGCATGGGACAGGCCATGTGTAAAAAAAACAAAAAAAAAAACAAACCAGTAACACCCAGAGATGCGTGATCACGCAGGAAGACAGACACACAGTGAATCACCAAAACCAGACGGGCATAACCAAACCAGTCAAGTCAAGTGTGACAGAACGAAAGCACTGATCTTGATCTGATGTGGTGTCACAATGCAATGCTGCCCTGTAATCTTCTCTTGGTCACACTAGTCCAACTACCTGGTGCTAAAGAAGAATAAATAGCGTAAATGTTTTTCTAGTGACCTGTCTTTCATCCGTCGCTCAATTACTTAGGCCTCGGCTCACGCGAGGAATGTTCTTGCAAAGTGACAACTGCTGCGTTGAGAGGAAGAGGTAGAGAGGAAGCTTCCACCCCCACACCATGGTCAGATCGCTCTCGATCTTAGTTCATGCAGAGAATGTGTTTGTGGTTGAACACAGAACTTCAACTGTGATATGGAGGTTTTAATTGTGTAGGCGAGGAAAAAAAAACTGCAAAAAAACTGTTCATGATAAAGTTTGAACTGTAGACAAATGGTTTGCAGGCACTAGGTCTAAAATCTGAATTGAATTTTCATTTTGCATAAATCTTTTAGATTATTTTAGCATCAACATGTTTTAAAGAAAACCTTTCTAATTAGTGATGTGTAGCATGTTTCTTTTGTACTATGCTATTGTGAGTGTTTATGATATGACTTTAACATGTTTTATTTGAACCATTTTAACTTTTTTGTCAATGCCCGACTTGTATCTTGAGTCCACAAGGTCTGTGTTTGAATGAAGTTTCATTCTCTGCATGCAATTTCCGGACAGCTTGCAGAACTTGCAGAAATGAAACTTTGCAGTTTGCATTTTGTCTGCAAGGAAGGAACTGCAGCTGAGAATCCATATTCACGTAAAATGCAACGAACAGCAAACACAGCGTGAAGTGGGTCAACACAGGCTAGCTATGTTACTGTGAAATTGGTGTGTGGTTATTCTTTCCATCAATGTCTTGAAATAGAGACCTGCCTCTGCTCATAGAAATAAATGGGTTGACCACAGGGGAAATTTATCGGCAGGGTTTAATGGCAAAGTATCTCATGCTATATTTTTAACCTAGCATGCCGCTTTTTTGCAGGCTGGTGGTATATGCTGAACCATATGTGCACAGAATGTGATTTGAGTTGAGTGAGACCGCGTATGAGTTTTATCGCTCGATCCATAAACTCATGAAAGAGTAAAGGCACATTTTCTGAAAGCCATAGAACTCATTTTAATCTATAGCAGGCACAAACAATTCCACTATTTAATTTGTTGTTATAAATAATTTCCCTAGACAGGATGCCAGTAAATAAATGTACATTTATAATGTAAAATCAGAAATACACCAAAACAGAAGTGGTACAAAGCAAATTCATATAATTTAGAAGACACAAGTAAATATTATATGAATATATTTTCACTTCACCACTTAGGATGTTTTTTTTAAACAGTTTCAGTGATTTTCCCAGTCGATAGTTCATGGAATTCATGTACTCAGGATTGAGACAAAAGGGTCTTCAGAAATGTTTCCTCTTTTGGTTTAACATTGTGAGACAGGGTCCTTGGCAGAGGTGTGTGCTCTGAGTATCATTCTTCAGTTTTACGTGGAATATATTTGAGGGAATTTACTAATTACTGTTAACTTTGTTAAGTCAACCAGCAGCTACTCATAAGGCAAACAATCTGTAATATAGGTCACAGCAATATTCAGTGTGAAACTAGGAGTGATTATTGACATGTTACCCACACATGATAGAGGCTTGCTCCCTTTTTGGTACAACAGGCCAAAGTTGCAGTATTCCAAAACACATTTTCAAATGCAGTGAGAGAAGTCCCGACAGAATATAGATAAAATCTATTTATGTATATATTTAAAGTAATGGGTTTTTTTAAAAACCAGATTTAAAATAGAGGTTTTGATTGGAACAGAAATATAGAACTTACTTATGTTACTGAAGCCCAGCGCTTTAGAGTTAGAGACAGAATTAATATATATATATATTCGTATTTAACAGAAAAGATCTACCACCATAATGTGGTGGTTACATCGTCACCATTATAACATGACTGTCTTCCAATAGCATAAATAATATGATTCTATATATTTATACATATATGTGTTGAATCCTTAAATCATAACATGTTATGATTGCATATGTAATATAGTATAACGTATATTGCTATGAAATATTATTACTTATTATGACTGACTTCCATTATACTTCATTGTAGATTTCTCCATGAGCCTTTAGTGCAGCTTCCACAGTCTGCAATCTATAACCCTGTGAGGTCCACAATAGCTTTGATGAAAATCGTGTCATCTCTCAGATAGGGGCTCTTGCCAGCCAGTTTAGCCAGTGGGCAGAACAACGGGCAGCCACTGGCGATGTTCATCTCACTGATCGGCCGCTGGAAGGATGTCGAGGTGACATCCGGACGGAAAGCGTCGATAATGTGCTCCCTGTTATTCTGATCCAGGAGCATTAGAGTCACCTGGAGGGGGGGGGGCAGGGACAGGAGAGTGCATCAGTTGATCTGGGGTTCAAGATTTCAATGGGTGCACGGGTGAATGTTGTTTCTCCTACCTTCTGACTGAATGGCCATTTCAACAGAGCGTCATACCTGCCCCTCATGACCACAAAGAACAGCGACAGGTGCGTTCCCCGCCCGGTTCCGTCGCCGTTCAAATACAGCCTCAGGCACATTTTGTAGCCGTACTTACTGGAGTAAAACGCTGCCCAGGCGAAGGAGGAGAGAAATTTACAATGTCAACAGAGCCATCTGAGAGTAGGAGTGACAAGCACACACCCTCAAGGAAAACATGGGTGTACTTCGGTGGAAGTTCCCCCGTCTGCATGCCAAGAGTTGCATCACGCAAACTGTACTAAGTCACCCGAAACCCACAAGTAAGCTCGAGTGTAAGATGTAACGCCCTTGAAATGTGACCTTTCACAAGGGCATAGGCATGTTGTCTTACCAGGTGAGAACATTGCAGGAGCCCTCCCAGCTACCGCATCCTGTCGGCGGCGTGCAAAGTCAGAGACTTTCCAAACAAATATCCCATCGTAGGTGCAGAACTGGAGTTCTCGCAGCAGATGTTCTGTCTCCGACAGCTGCAGGTCTCTTATATTCAGCGTCCTCTCCAGCTGTCGAACTTTGTTTGACAGATCTTCAATTTTTTCCTGGTCTAACCGATGTTGATGCGAGAAAGCTTCCAGTGTAACAGTGCTGCGCTCCACTTCACGGTTCAAGACACACACAATGTTTTCTAAAGCGTTCACCTGGCGAGAAAGAAAAAGGAATTTAGATCCTCATATTAAGGCAACAGGGGGAAGCGAAGAGCATCCAATGCATCAGGACTTACCTTTTTTTCCAGGTCCACGGAATGTGTGGATGCTGCAGCTCCACCATCCATGCTGACTCCCTCCTCAGGAGCCCTGTACAGGCCCAGACCAGAGTCCTCCTGCCACTCGCCGGGACCTGGAGCCTCTGCACGTACCCGACACACTGACATCACCATGGGCAGCAGCAGACGCAAGTGCTCCATGGTGCTGCTGTGCTCATGTTCACTGAGCTTCCCATTCTCCACCTGGGAGGAACAACAGGGACAGGATGAGAGGAGAGCCAAGGTACAGACAATATTCCCCACTTAATTCATAACAACGCGGGTACTAAAGTGCCATGTGCTTTTATTTTGTAATCCTCGCTAATCCCTCTCCCATACAAGTTCACTTCCAGGAGTGGGTTTTCAAACACATAGTAGGTGAATGCAGCCACAGGATTCCAGCAGATGCAAGTGTTTCTTTCATAGTGTAAGTCAGAAGTCATTTGCATGACTGAAAAATGTAAATATATTTTAGTGTGGGAGTGTTTCCTTGGAGGAAGGGTGAGATCATTGTGTGAGAGAGAAGGAGGAAGGGGCTGTCCCACTCTGCAGCTGAAATCTGCTGCACCTGGGTGACTTCTTTGTTCCCTGCTCGTCTGATGTGTTTTTATAGATACTGATCTTTTCGTGCACCGTTCTAATGAACACCAGTGAAATCAAGAGTTCTAGATTTTTTTCAGATGCGCCCTCATTTTTTTCCACCTAATTTTAAACCTCAGTGCCGCTGGCTTTGCTCCCGTTTGTCGAGGTGAACCACCACAGGTACAACTTTGAAAATGTTCGTTCAGTCAGTCGATAGATGGAATATGTTTTTCTTGCAGATGGTTACAGGTCTGTTTAAATGGAAAAAATAGCTCAGTAAGTTATCAGAGTTGGATTTGATTCACATACATACCATAAATTTGCAGCCCACTTCATTGAATGGACAGGCACTTTTTGACTTGGTGCAGGTTCTGCTGTGATCATTGAACTGAAGGTAGAAAGAGGAAGAGAAAAAGTTACAGATCCAGATCCACACAACACAAATGACTCAACTAAACCTAAAACAGGACATTAAACGTGGCATTCTCTGTTGGTTAAGACTGATGTTAAGATTAACACGTCTGTTGCTTGTGTTTGTGGAACTTGGGCATGGCTTTTTCACTTTAATTTAGCCTCCAAATGTGATATTATGCTGAGATACACTATGTTGAAGCAACCAGAGTATCATCACAAACAAATTCTGAATAATTTGTAACCACTGAATTTCTATGTAAAGATAATTTGAGTCGTAGCTCTAACCTTTTCTCTTGGTATCTTCTTCTTGCCGCAGTCTTTGCATTGTAATGGAAACTTCAGGCAGATTTCATCATGGGCCTGAAATACACCACCAAGGAGAAAGTTAGCTTAGCTCGCCCATTTATGGAGACGCAAGCATCCGCTGCTTCACTTCAGATGATCTCAATAACTCGCCTTGATTTCTTTAAAGTTGAATGTCATCTTGCAGTATTTGCAGTTCAGTGTCCTTGCCTCACATTCTCTCTCATTGTGTCGAGGCTGGTCTGAGAGCAGGATCGTCATTTTACAGGCCTCGCACTGAACTCGCTCGAAGTCACATTGGCCTTCGTGCTGTGCCTGCAAAATGGAGGACAGCTTCTGTTTGTCACTGCAATCCTATAGTTTGTGCTTCTCACGCACACCGCATGAGTCCATTCATTATCTAACAATGATTTAATCAGACAATGACATTTCAGCTTTAAATGTTCCCACAAATAAGTCACGAACTGTGGAGCTTTTGTAAGTTCTAAATTAAAGGCACTATTTCCTTGTCAAACGAGTCCAGTAAATGCAACACCCATCCAATAATGTTATTGAGTAAATGGGCGGGGAGCTGTAGTGTCAAAGAACATGTTGTTTTGTTCTATTCTTGCATCACCGTTTTTTTTTTATCTCCAGTGCATGTGGTCAAAGTTGAGAGCAGCAGACATTATGCATTTCATGTGTTTAATTCTATTTGTTATTATCAGTTTGACTTGGCATTTTCTTCTGTAACCTAATTCGTAAAATTATTCAAGGAATTAGATTAAAAAAAAAAAAATTCCCAAACATCTCTCGTCAAAACAAAAGCAGAAATTCACCAGAAGAAGTGAAACTGCAAAAACACAGAAGCAGGGACTATAAAAGAAGTACACCAGTAAATAAAAGGAATTAACTAATGATGACCTTTTTTCTTTCGAAATGGCAAGGTCAAGTCTCTTTGAAAATCACGGGGAAAAGAGTGGGCGGAGCTCCACAGCAAGGTGGAGTTTCACAACCCAGAAGACCTTTCAAGATGTCTACCCGCAGCCACGCTGATGCCTCACAGCAGCCACAGGTAGGGTCACTTCTTTTCCACTTGACTGCTCACAATCTGATGCACTACACTGATAAAACATTGATCCTTAACAGCTCTTCATTCGGATCCCTGTCCCTGCTACACCGCCCATATGGCCATGTTCTGCTCCACACTTCATTACGAGGGTTTGGCTAGCTCATGACAGCGCAGATTTTTCCAGACGACAGTGACTAAGACCGCAGCTGTGATGTATCACAGACTGGTGTGAACATTTCACGAACTCTGTGTCAAAAGTACAGTGCCCTTTGAGCCCACGGTTAAATAGAAAACAAGCCCATCTTTCTAAATGAGGGTTCATCGGAGGGAAAACGAGTCAGAGCCGCCTCTGCATTGTATGCAAAAATAAAACAAACCTCATATTCAAATATTTCCCGTCATCGCATGTTTTGCAATGTTCCCTGTCTCAGTAGTTATCTATATCACGAAACCACAAAAGATGAAAACTACAGAACAAAACCACAAAATTTAGACAAGGATCTCATTTATTAAATGCTCTTTCCCAGCACTGAGATGTCTACAGTTGTGTATCAACTGTTTCTTTTCTTTCAGCCTGTATAAATTAAATAGTTCCCTTTACATAAACCGCATTGCTCCTTTACATACAGGAGTCTAATTTTATATGGAGGGTTTTTTTAGACTCTAATGCCCAATAAGTCTAAAGCAGTATTTTTCTGCTCATGTCCGAATGTTGCCTCACTGCTTTAAATGGCTGGGGTACTTTTCCACTGAGCTGTTGTTGATAGCTGAGCTAGACATGTTCGGTACTTTCCAGGCATGTTAAGTTTCACTTCCTGTTGCACCGTAATTGGAGCCTGCAGACAGAACTGAAAGCTTTAAGAGCAAGAGGACACGTGTACAAGCACAGTTACAAAAGAGAGAGAACACAACAACAAAAATAAAAAATTCAAGTTAGAACTAAACTCACCTCATACTCTTTTATAGAGCCTGTCCAGCTGCAGCCTTGGTTCAAACACCTGGCTGGCAAACTTGCAATTTCTCGACCTGCTGCATTGTCTGGAAATGCCTGATGGAGGAGTAAAGAACAATGAGTTCAGTGAAGCCAGACATAAAAGCAGTTGGCAGACAGAGTAGGATGCTTTGTATGAGGTTGTGGTGAAGGAAATCCCCAACCACTAAAGGCCAAATGCGGGGGTCTTGCATTTCAAATGGAATGGGAGTAAAAGATGGTTAACTGATTACACAGAGGATGGTTTACAAAAAGACACGTACCTCCTTGTCATTAAGAATGGATATAGGCTCTTCATACATTTCCTCCTGGCGGCAGGCTTCACAAGGCTTTGGCCCTGAACTGACAAACAAAACAGGTTTGAGACTTCACAGTAAAACAGCTCATTTCCTGATGATGAAGTTATGATTGATGTTAATGGCAACAGGAGTGACAGGAAGAAGGAAAAATACATGTGGGAAATCACTGACTAAGTTAAAAGGTAGATTTCAAAACACCTAGTTAGCGTTAATGATGACCCAGGCAACTACTTATCTACTTATTCCTGAAGTCTCTAATTAACCTTACACCAATTTATATCTTTGGACTGCAGAAGAAAAACACATGCTATCTCCAGTTTCATTTCTGCAAAACCATGCATCATGCAGCCACTGAGTCAGTGTGAGGAAAATAAATAAATAAATACAATCTTTAGCATGAATGAACCAGATGCTTGTGAATCACTGACACCAGTTTTAGAGTCCAGTCATCTGAGGGCTGAGTGTGTGCATCAGGAAACTGATGTTGGGTGCACCAAAAAAGGAAAAAATAAATCCCAGACAAAGGACCACAGGATGGGCTGAGGCATGTGCAACTAGAGATCAAACATTGCGGGATGAGGGGTGGGGGGTGGGGGTTGGTCTGTGGATGTCTTGTCTACCTGGTGAGTTGCTTGAAGCAGTGTACACAGAAGCGATGGCCGCACTGAGCCTGAACAGGCTTCCTCAGGACCTGGAGACACTGCTGACATTTGTATTTATTCTCCATGGGCACTGAGAGAACACTGAGGGGGATCCCGGGTAAAGAGTTGGCATATTCCAGTGATATTCTGGCCATCTTGTCTGGCAAACTGGGGCTCTTCTGTGAATAGATACGAGAGAAAGCACAAATCCGTCAACATTGTGTTCTTATTATTATTAAGAGTCCATCATCAATGTCCAGTTGCCTTGGAGAAAAACATGGTTCTGGATTGTGTTCTTCCTCTTCAACTCATTATTCAGGTTGCCCTTACATATGTTCACACCACACACAAGCTATGCCCATATATGTTTAGACATAGGAAAGCGGCACACTGTTCCATATATGTTCACTACCATCCCTGCATATGGTGCCCCTCACTATCAAGTCCCCTCTTTACCAAATAGAGAGGAAAACATCCTTCAAGTTTACAACATGGTGGCGCCTATTGCCCAAACTCTTCAGACATGTATAACAGCATTCCACACCTAACAGAAACAGTTGGGAGGAAAACTCATTGCACAGGACGACCAAAGCATCGGCTACCACTAGGGGCTTGCCAGATGTCAACAGGGCAAACAGTTAATATAATGGGACAAGTCTTTGCAAGGCAAAGGCAGCAAGAGGGAAGGACAGCTCTGCATTTACCATGGCCATAATACCATCCATGGAAAAATGGTTTTGCATAAAATGATGTTCCACAATGGAGTTGGTATGAAACTAAAATCTGCTGGTACATGCTGAGGAAATTCTTATCAGCTGTATCTGTGTGGGAGGGCGTGCTGATCATGATGTCCGAAACCTGTTTTAGCAGTAGCGATAAAGAACAGTGGCTGAAACACTGATGCTGTGAGAGGTTTGCCAGAGCTTGTGATCCTTCAGAGGAACAGCATGTCATCAAATAGTACGGGCTTACCTAACAATTGAAATCCAAAATGTCTGTGAACCAATACATACTTACGAAATTCTACCACAAAGTCACTGACTAACGATGACAGTTAAATTGCAGCCTTCTGTTGTGAAATTTTTTTTTTCTTGGGTGAGATTTTTTTAAAACAATTGTCAATTCATCCAATCAGGGCATCCAGCACTTGGGCAAGCTTCCATGCACATTTGTAACTAATAATCATGGTTGCACAACCATTTAGTGGTCATTCATAAGCCCATGCAGTGGATAACAGGTGGGTGGGGTCACAGTGCCCTTGGCCCTCGACCTCAAATTTCTAATCAGGTTATCTGTGAGTCAAAGTGAACTTTTGCCCCAAGTTGGAAATGATTCCCTGGAGATATTTCCACAATGCCACAATCACAAGGCCAAACATTTGTTTGGTAAGGTCACAGTGATCTTGACTTTTGAACAAACAAACAAATCAAATTAGGTAATCCTTGAGTCTGTCACAAATTTGAAGAAATCCCCTTAAGGAGGTTTTGAGATGTCATGTTCATAAAAATGATGACATAATGGTATCCTGAAAGACCTCTAAGCCTGTGGTTCTTAACCTTGTTTGAGGTACTGAACCTTACGAATTTCAGACCTGCATTTACTGAACCCTTTGTAATTGAAAAAATAAAATTCTGACAGTGTGTCTGCCTTAACCTCTGCCGAACCCCTGAGACTGACTCACCAAAGCCCTTGGCTTCCATCGAATCCAGGTTAAGAACCACTGCCTTGAGTGCTGGGTTTCATTGGTGCAGATGTGTATTCTTTACATTAACATGCAGTAAAATCAATATTGAAGCCACTATACTTACTATTTTTGAATATCTGGAATATTTCTTCCTTTTGCGTCATCTAGTGTCCATATCAAGAATGACACTGTGTAACGTTGAAGGCTGTGACCAGTATGAGAACATCTTCCATGTCAACAGCTGGGCCCAGTTTGAATGAGTTCTCAGGAGCCTGCCATTATTCCTTTTCAGTTAAACCAAGATGATGTCATGGTGGCGCACAGGGGAGCTCTTGTATCAAGGCTTTTGTGGCAAAAAGACAATATTACACTGACATCTATGGGTGAAAAGAAACTGAAAACTTATACCGCTGAAAACTTGGCAGTCAGTGCTGCCAAAAGTGGGGTTGACCTTGTCAGTGTCATTGTTGATTCAACTGTTAACCCATTATGAGCCATTACTCCACTAATTATTATTGACTTTATGATGTAAGCAAACAAGGAAGCAAGAAAGAGCCATGGCAGTAGTTCCAACTTTTCTCATGGGTTGTCCAATAACTGAGTAGGATCACTGAAGAAATAAAGACAGTCTCTGCTCACTGATACTTTTTCTTTCCATTCAAACGTTTAGTTTGACTTTATTTTACATGCAACTTTGACACAAATGCACAGATGCAAGTCTGCCTACAGTGACTGTCAAATTAGCAAAGAATGGTAGGGGCTGGGTCTCTGAAGTAACTGACAAAAGATTAGAAAATTGGCAATGGCATTTTTTTTTCACAGTACGTGTGCTCAAGCAGGACTCCTGCTGTGGTAGTTGTGAAATGTAATATAAGAAACTTAATGTTTAAGTAGGCATTTACAGATTTCAGTTTACAACATACAACCTTTGAAACAGTTGTGCTTGTTGGCAGAGGGTTAAAGGTTGCATAGTAATACTTCTTGAATTCTGCACTGTGAAAAAAATGCTTTCTGCAGGTTCCGCACAGTGTACTGCTGGCTGTAATAGTTATGCCATTCTGAGATAAATATTCAGTCAATCAAAATGTCAGTGACTTTTGAAGGGCAATGCGACCTGCTTATACATGTTCATTCCTGTTTATCCTTCCACCCCACACTTAAGCGTTGCTTGGGTACAAAACAAACTCTGCATCTCGGAGTCCCTCTGTAAGGAGAAACCCAAAACCTTTCTGCATTTTAAACCCTAGTTGGTGGACTTTTTAATGACATGACACAGAAGTAGAAATTTCCAAATCCTATTTTTGGTGAGGTTAAACCTTATTAAACTTATGTGTTGAGAAATAACAGAAACAACTCTAATATGTGTGGGCAAGTGTATTACAACACTGGTAAAAATCAGGGAAAATATATTTAAAAAAAAATTCTACTAGTGAGATTAAAATCCCATGCTTTGTCATGAGACATGGAGATCATGAGTCCAGTGAGCATATGATCAGTGAACCCTCAGACAGTAGTTATAACTGTGTAACCAGTCAAGTTGCAAAATAGAATTCTACAATCTCTTAAGTAAGAATTATTCATTCTGTTCAAATATAATTGATAAACTTAATCCTAATTTAATTTGTTTTAAAAATTACAATTCTTAATAAGGTATGTTCATATGTATATCACAATATTTTGTTTTTCACATTTTTATACAAATATTACTTGTAATTTATAACATATTCTGGCCCATAACATGAGGTGAGAGATCAGTAATCATTCTTAATCCACGTTGGGTGTTTTCTCAACAATATCAATAAAAATCCCAGTGGAGGTGGTGAGTTTTCACATTTCATGTCTCAGAAAACCCTGAAGTTAATTTAATAATTCTGGAAACCACCCCTTCCCTGTCATTCCCCACAGAATGCCATCATAACATCCTTAAATTCAAATTGTAAAATGACTAGTATGACACGTCGCTCTTTAACAACCGAGCGACTTTATTTCGCAATCACAATCTCTCCACATGTTCCGTTCAGCCCTTGCTTAGACACAAGACTACACCCAGGCTACTGTGGCGTTAAGGGTATCCATAGACACTGGGAGGGTACACACTACAAATCCAGCGAGAGCAGCTGTTAAAGCAGTCAGTCACATGACGGATACCATGAGTCGCTTTGTCCACCATCCTGTACAAACACAGAGGAAGTTGAACAACTTTATTCTGAAAACGGAGAAGTGCGAAGTAAACACAGCAGTGTCCAAAGTTGCAAAGTTCACCAAGCAACGCCATGCAGATAAACCGAGCTCCCACGACCCTCTGCAAGTCCGCTGGAGATCTGACCAAATAAAGGCTTCAGTCTCAGGTCCAGCACAGACCATAAAACATACACTCTCTCTCTCTCTCTCTCCTGTGTGTGTGATATCCGCCATGTTCGTCCTCCCCACACACACACACGCACGCACGCATTGAGACAGACACACTGTCTCTCTCCCTCTCTCCTTCTGAACTCCCCCTATTGCTGCAGACTTCTCCTGTCCCTGTGCGACAACCCAAAACCGAGAATCTACTCACCGAGCTGGTTACCGGCGCTGTCCTTATAGCGACACGACTCTCTCTATTTCATTACGCACACGGATCCTCCCCCCACTACACGTCAGCAGGTTCGACGCAGACTTGTGGTTGACTCTGAGACTGAGCTGTCTGTCCCCCCGCATATGGTCCACGCAAACATGCAGTACGTTTACTCATTTCTACCCCTTTATTTTCTACCATAACTTGCAAATTCGTTAGCAGCTAAATAACTTTGTGCATTGGTGAAGTGGGGGCGGTGCTTTGCTGTAACTTTACCCAAACTACTACCAGGTTAGCTCCCGGCTAACTTGGGTGTTTGGGGGTGAGAAGGGGAGCTCGGCTAACTAACCTCGCCGTGTTTGTCGTGTCAGTGTCGGCGGGCGGACACTCATCCGTCCCCGGGTGAGGAGAAGGACAAGTCAACCTTTCGCCGGACTGTTTACGTCTGCTACAGTGTGCGCTCCTTTTTTACAGCTGAGTAGGACGGAGTCCCTTTTCTTCTCTGCTCCGCCGAGAAAATAAATGCAACTCCTCTACCCCCATGCGCTGCCCCCGGTGAACAAAACGAGCGTACTATTTCCCCATGCACGGCGCTCGCAATGTGGCGGAGTGTTAGCAACCGACTCCACTGGTTGGCTCAGGGACATCCCGGTCTGACCTCGAAAGGTACAATTTTGTAAAAGTGTGATCTTCTTTGTGTCATAACCAGACCCGAAATTGGTCATGTAGCTTTTCTAAACCTAACGTGTTAGTTTCTTTACTGTGCATGGTGGCGATGCTAAAGTGTTAGCATAGCACACTGCTTCGAATGGGGGGGGACAGGGCAGTTGCTGTTCCAGTGATGTAAACAGTAAAGGAAGCTACTGAGTATCTCATCAGATACACCGTATTTACCGTTGAATCCAATCTGTGGTACAGTGCCGGTGTTAAATTTGAACTTCTTTCATTAGATCACTATCAGCTGTTCACTGCATATATGAGATTTACGTCAGTCCATGTGGTGTGGAATCGTTTTGATTATATTGTCTGCCAAGTTAAAGAACAAGATAATACACATTTTGAAGGAATTCACAAATGAAAATATTTAGGATATGTTTATAATATAGACATCCCAAAATATTGTGTGTGTGTGTATATATATATATATATATATATATATATATATATATATATATATATATATAGTTGAAATGTTCTGAGCTGATACGAGGTACGATGACGATGATGATGATCGTGTACTAGATTAGATTTACCTTTTTCATTACGCATTGCTCCCCCTGTGTCTCTGCAGTGTGTGTTCAGCCGCTGTGCAGCAGCAGCGGGTTAACAGGTGGCTGCTATGATGGGCTGTACTCTGGACACATTCCCACCACCCCCATTCAGAAAGCCCTGCTGGCCATCGGCTCAGGTGTGGCTGCACTACAGGACCCCTACAGACATGGTAAGGCCCTCACATCATGGCTGTCATTGTTAAGGCATGTCTGTAAAACAAGCATGGGAAGCATGGGGGAGCATGATTCCTGGGATTACGACCCCATCCGCCTACAATTTCCTGTCTCTGTTTACAGCCGTCCCAAGATAAGAAAGCTTTGTCACTAACCAATCCCAGATAACTATTTTTTCTGGCAAATACTGGTTTGTGGAAGGTTCATTTCATTTTCTATTTCTCTAGTAAGTAAATTCAAGCAGAGGAGTCCAGTTATTTCCCTTGATGACTGAAATACAATCCATAGTTTCAATTTTCTTTCCTCTTATGAGTGAAGTGATACTGATAGGGACTGTACTCAGTTTGTTTCACTCTGTCATTCTGCCACATACTTCAAATTATTTGGGAACATGAAATGACCCAGGGACGTCTCATGGCGAAAGACAGCATCAATCCTGTCATCACACATGCAGTTTGGTTTCTGGCAACCCCGGCTCATGATTCATAGTATCGGTCCACCTATTTCAATCACTGGATCCTGTCATTCATTCTGAGAATCCTTTTGATAGAACACATGTTATTTTTTAGCAAATCAATTATTAGATAGAAAGTTTGGCAGCAACAGATTGTTCCCAGAAAATCCCTTTATTGTCTAATTCTGTGGAACTGTCTGTGCGCTTTACAGACATGGTTGCAGTGCTTGGGGAGACGACGGGACACATAGCGTTGTTAAATCTCAGGGACAGGATGAGAAATGACCCTGAAGGCTACACAATCCTAACGTGAGACGATTCACTAGTGCTGTTTGGAAGCTTTCTGATTTAGACACTTGAACATATTTTTTTCGACCGTAATTGAATTCCAGCATTCTCTCGCTCTCTCGGTTGTTTCAGAGAACGGCCCAGGATCCGACTCTCCACACTTGATCTCACCACCATGGCCTTGCTGCCCAACGGCTCCTTTGGGAGAGAATACCTCCGTTTCCTGGAGAACAATGTGAGTCTCCTGTCATATAAAGCATTCAGTCCTTGTTTCACATGTTGTAGCAGTTATTTCTCTTTCATTGTCTGAGCCATATCCGCATTTCTGTTCTCTCAGCATGTGACCCCTGACTCGAGGGCGGACGTGAAGTTTGTTGACGATGAGGAGCTCGCCTACGTCATGCAGAGATACAGAGAGGTCCACGATTTGTTGCACACCTTACTGGGAATGCCTACAAACATGCTGGGTGAGCCAGAGCTCACATCATCAGAGAAGGATGCTCACAGAAAATTTTAAATCCATCTACTTGGCCTCAGGAAGCTATTTGGCATGTATTACTGTGTGAAGTGAGGACATTTGATCTCAAATTCTGTTTTGATGAAAAAAGTGTCTCTCTCTCTCTCCTTTGGTTTTCAGGGGAAGTGGCAGTGAAATGGTTCGAAGCCGCCCAGACTGGGCTTCCCATGTGCGCCCTCGGAGCTGTACTGGGGCCACTTCGGCTAAGCACAAGGTACAAATGCCTGTGCTTTTACCTTGGTGAACTGAGTGTGGAATAGGATGTTTAGTGGGATGTGAATCAATGTGATCAGACTAGGTAACTCCCTAAAATGTCTTGATACAGTCAACTGACACTGAGTCAGACTGAGCTTTCACACCATTTCGCTGGTCGATAATAGTCATCTATTGAACGGTACCATATCAGTGTGTGTGTTCTAAATTTACTCATCTGTCTCGCTCAGTACTTCTGCTGAAACGAGACGGTAGTTTTTCTGCAGGTGTCATAGTGCACAAATGAGCTCTGACCGACTCATTGTATCCATGGCAATGTGTTTTTAGGAGTAAGTGATTAATTGTTTGTTCATGAAAAACTAACACATTTAGAACTTGAAGTTCAGGTCAGGATGTGTATTGTCTTTCTAATTCTGCAGATAATTCATTATCTGCCAAAGGTCAGGTCATAGATAATGTGTTTGAATTGGTGACATAATAAGAGGAAGATATGTGGAGATGCTGTGGGTCCGACTGTTACTATATAAAAATTCCCTAGCTGTAAATCATGGCTCCTATGACAAAGAACAATGGGCTGTAGATTATTAATCTAACTGTAAATCATTAGTCTTTCCTTATTTGAATAAGTGAGAACTTCTTTGTTCTCATGGAAATAAGTCGTTTCCTCTTCACAACGTCACATTGGAAATTTCCCTTCTTGTGTTTCCCTTTCTCAGCCGTTTGCAGAGGCTCTTCACATCTCTGGGGCCCTGGGCTCTTCAGAATGGACGGCGGGCCCGATGCGTCCTCAGTGTCTTTTACGAGAGGCGGTGGGAGCAGAACCTTGAGGATCTCAGGCAAGAGCTCAACATTGACCCACCCCCTCTTATACCCAGTGTATCCAAACAAAGGAGCACCTGAGACAAAAGTGCATGAATCACTTCCGGAAAGACTTTTGGACAAACCGCAGATCTTTTTGACTCTAACACTGTGGAACTTTTAATATGAACCACTGAGGAAACATCTGTTTCCTGTTATAAGCGTATATATATTCAGTTTTTTCTGTTTTAAGAATAAAAATAAATTAAAAAACAGAATGATCTGGAGTTATGCACTTGACTGTGTTCAGCTTTTGTTATTGCAACAGTTATTCAATTCATGCCAAGAATTGGACAGATGTGAGTTGTTTGTGGCCCTTCTCTGCTTAATTGACGATTGTGTTATTGTGAAACTGAACAGTGTGCACACTCCTGGGTGCAGCTGCCTCTGGGAGCACATGCAGCTGGCTCTGTTATCTTTGGTTTGAATCAAATGGGCGTACTTTTTAACAGTAATAATGTGTACAAAACAGAATCATAAGGAAACTCAGGGTCCATCAAAATGACCTTTGCTGACTGTTAGTTTCAAAGCTTATTGTACTTATATTGCAGTAAATTCAGTACAATTCAATTTTATTTATATAGTGCCAAATCATAACAGATGTTATCTCTGGGCGCTTTACATAGGAGTCAGATCACAGTCAGATCAAATATGAAAACAGAGAGACCCAACTATCCCCACAATGAGTGACTATGGAGAGGAAAAACTCCCTGGCGGTCATCTGCCTCGACCAGTTGGTGTGAGCAGAGAGAAGGGGGGAGAAGAGGAGAGTGATAGTGGGGTGGGGGGGAGAGAGACAAGAGAGACATGGACAGTAATAACGATAAAACATTTATAATATAAGCAGTAAGAATAATAATTCATTAATCTTCAATGGTCACTGGGTTGCAGGAGGTGCCGGAGCCAATCCACCCTGGACAGGTCACGAGTTCACCGTAGCATAGTAATAATGGCAGTTGTTATCCTGATTCTGGGAACAACAAGAAAGCCTGCATTTTCTGAACGGAGTGGTCTATGTGGATGATATGGTGTTAGTAAAGGTTTGTGACTCCACATAAAAGTAAGGGTAAAAGCTTAATAGCATGGCAGATGTGATTGCATTGCTGCACATGAGGTTTATCTCTGAAATATTAAAGGACTATTTCATTTTTTTCTGCAGGGATGTACTTTACTTATGGCTTAATTTCCACGAATAATACATATATTAAATTACCAATCTTCAGTCTGTAAATTCTTAATTTTTGCTGATTATATCTCAGCCTCTGCTCTTCTGCTCCACATTGTGTCAAGTATCAGATGAACATCAGTTCTTCTATTTAATGCTTAAACGTTGCTTACAAATGTGAGTTGATATCAGTTAATTACTAAGATCCTCACACGTGTCCCTTGGTGTGTTATTATTATGATACGTATTTGTCCGAGGTCCTGGAGGAGCGTTGCGCCTCATACTTGATTTACTCATTTCACATGGTGTGTCCTCACTGTGGCTTCATGTGCCTCATGATGGTTATGAAGGTTTAATGTGGCGTCACTG
The DNA here is from genome assembly GCA_016785235.1 of Pseudorhombus dupliciocellatus. Lineage (NCBI taxonomy): Eukaryota > Metazoa > Chordata > Actinopteri > Pleuronectiformes > Paralichthyidae > Pseudorhombus > Pseudorhombus dupliciocellatus. The sequence goes on from JAFBJW010000030.1 coordinate 417,752, forward strand.
CCCTCTAGTGGTGTAATGCATAGACTACAGATGAGTGGCAGACAGCATTGAAATCATCTTCTCACAAGTTCAGCCATGTTTAGAAAAACATTGATTTTATTTAGATAATAAAAAGGTAAAAAACATTTGCACTTCCAGATTGGCCCCTTGTGCATTTCTCCTTTATTTTTCTTCTTCTGGTTTATTCTTTCAGCCTGTTTCTCTAACATTCATGCCTTCCACTGCCCCTTTTTATTAATGTTAATGACTTTGAAACAAGGAAATCACAGCAACAGGTTTTTGTAAACATCAACGACCCACCCCAAATGTTTAACTTCAGACTGACACAAAACTCAACCACAAGTTTTTTATCATTTACAATCATTCTGTTCACACCTCCTATAGACGGCCATGTTACTGCAGGTAAAACTACACCAAGCGGCTTCATCACAGAACAAACACAATGCTCTTCATCCCAAATAAAGTACAGTAATGAAAAAAAATCTGAATAATAAATTTGTTCAACATTAGAAAATAACACAGACATGTTACAGTACTAGATTAGTTTAGATTTATAGTCCTGGATAAACCAGTGTAATCAATATTTTCTATTAGATCAACACAGTTTTGAGTAGGTTATTTCAAGAATCACATTATAAACACTGTTAAAAAAAACAATCACTGTCAGTCACAACGGCCCAACTACTGTAAAATAGGATCAATACACAAACTATTACAACCAGTAAAAAATGATTTGTGACAAAGTATAAATAGAACTGATGCAAAGTGGAGATCAGACTCTCTTCCTTGCTATTCTTCACATCTTTACAGTCATTGAGTATTTGTTCGTCATTGGCACAGTCAGTGTACTATGCTGATACTGCGGTCTGTCACAGCACAGGCCAGTAGCAGCGGAGCGCTGAAGTGTTGTGTGATGCAGTACAGCAAGGTACACGAGTCTGGCTCGTAAAACAACAGCGTCTGGCTCGGCCAGTCCAGCAGCACGCCGATCCTCTTGGGGGTCCGTATCACCTGCAGGGGCACCTTCTCCCCCGCGTGGCAGAAGGAGTAATCCCTGTCATAGTGAGACAACACCCAAGACTGGGTGTTGTGACCGAGGCGGGCTTCATTCCCGGAGCCTTTGCGTGTCAGGGAGGCGTAGCAGACCCCGATCTTAAAGGCCCCGCTCTGGCCGACATCCACCATCCAGCTGTGGGTGCCTGAGGACACTGACAGGGAACCCAGCGCGTTGGGCCAACAGTCAAATCGCGCTGGGTCGTAGAGGGGGGATTGGCGAGCTTTTTTGTGGAGGAAGGTCAAAGTGCAGGAGTCCTGGGACAGGGACAGGAGCGGGCTCACAGTTCGCTCGTCAAACTTTAAATAGAATGATCCATTAGCTGTGGGAAGAAGATTCACAATATATATATTTATATTGTGTTTGCCTGAAGCAACAAGACGATTCACAGCAGAAAATAGAATATATATGCTAACCACTTGGACTGAGCAGCACGGCCGTGGCCCACAGACCCCTCAGCAGCTTGCTGTCAGTGCAGCCTGGGTTCAGGTTGAGTTGCTCTGTATCGCAGGGCTCCCCGACTCCTTCTGCCTCCTCCACCCTGACAAACACAGGAGAAGAAGTATTACCTCTCTGGTATGTCCTGAGCAAATTACAAAAAAGGTTCACATTGGATCAAAGATTACCTTTCAACTATGTCCTGGACGCTAATCTGAAAGACGAGACAGGAAGCGTTAGATTACTCTCCTGCACATGAGGGCAATTCAGTCATTTACGGCCATCATCAGGATAATGTTATCACGATTTCCCCCTTCCTGCAACGACAACCCCCGCTCTCTTACCGCTAGCTGTGCGTCGGGAGTGTGCGTGAGCGTGTGGACCAGCCGCGAACGTGTTTGTGACAGATTCACCACGGCCTGGTTCCAGTGGGCCTTCTGTGTGAGGAGACACTGTTCCACCCGCTCCTCCTCCCTCTGCACCTCCTCCAGCAATCGCTGCTCCTCTTCCTCCAGGGCCTCCCGGGCTGCGCTCACCTGGGCCAGCACCTGCTCCCTGGCCCTGCTCGCAGATGCCTTCAGAAAGAGACAGGAGAGAAGGGGAGATGTTAAAAAGTCATTTTCTTTCTGTCGACTTGTTTGTGAGCGGTGTTTTCCAAAAAAACGACTGAATGGATTTTCATGAAACTCCAATCAAAACAAGCACTCAGTTTTTGTTGAGGTCATTAATGATGTTTCATTTTTAACCAACAATAATTTCCACATGGTCAGTTTTGTTTGCGACCTTCTCCTGAAGCTGTGATTTGTTTTCCTCTGCTGCTTGAGGTCTAGTTTGCTCTGTTACTTTACACGTGCACACCCTGCACGCCTGACCTTGCAGACCCATTCTGTTGAGGTTAATAAGTATAGGTGCAGTGAAAGGGCGTCAATCTTTATGTTGATAAATTGACGAAATCAGCAAACACAAGTTATTTAAAGGTATTAATTAAAAGTTAACAAAATTATTATCTCACTGATCGATGTGATTACAAACACTCAACAATACATTTAGTGTCTATGTGAGGATTATTGTGTGCATGTGAATGAGAGTGAAGTGTCAAGGCATGTCTCACCTGGAGCTTTTGCTCTTTGACTATCAGCGTCTGGGCGATGAACCTTTCAATCCTCAGTGCCTGCAGCTGCATTTTCTCACATGCGTCCACCATTTCGTTCTGCACACACACACACACACCTAAAATGTGACCAGTTGAACACACAACAAGAATATCCTGTCTTTTCAAATACCATGCAGTGGAATCAGCAAGCAGAGCCCCATGACAACCGTGACACACCCGTCAGAGAATGTTATACTAAGCACATATAACACTCTTGGTTTATCATTAATACAGAGGCTGAAACGAGCAGACCAATGTTTTTCATGATGGTCCCTGTAAAATCTGTCACAGAGGGGAACCGGCCCTCTCATTCTCCCCTGAAGTGCCCCTGTCCAACCTGTGACGAGTCTTTAAGGGAAACTTACTAACAATACACATAACACGTTTAATTATTTCATTTTGTCAATAATGTGTGACTTTGCTCAAATCTGAAGGGGCCGCAGCACCGCCTGCTGGCAGCTAGTGTGAACTAGAGCAGTGTACTATCAGAAAAGTTGACTTTCAAATAAGACTTTTTAGAAAAGCATCTTAACATTTATTTTTTTTAAATGTAATTATCTTTTTAAAACATACGTTTTTACATTTTTCCGTCGTTTATCTGATGCACAAATGCAGACGGTCAGACAGATAGTTCCTTATAGGCTTTAACAAAACAGTGTGAACTCTCTATGCGTCATTGAGCGTGGACGTCCTTCTCGGTAAGTCATATATTTACCTAATCTCTAAATCAGGCGAAGTAAAAAAAAACAACATGCCAGGAGGGGAACCGCAGTTTGACACTTGCTCCACGCACTCACCCTGATCGCCGTGACCCTGGTGGCCAGCGGGGTCACGGTGTGTCCGCGGCAGGAGCCCACGATGGCGCAGTGGGAGCAGATGAGTTTCTGCTCGGTGCTGCAGAACCAGTCCAGCTCGGACTCGTGCTCCATACAGAGCTCGCCATCACCGGAGAAGATCCCGGACTCGGTGTCGGAGGTGGCGGAGGGAGAGGGTGCTCCTCCGCCGCCGGGGCCATTCACGGTGGTGTCCCCCACCCCCACCGCCGCCGCCGCTGCCGCCGTCCTGTCCTTGGCACGGCCGATCAACGCGGAGAAAATGGGCTGTTCGCAGTCCAGGCTCCTGCTCTCGATCCTCGGAGGATTCCCCGGTGTTTCCCTCGGTGAGGTGGAGGTGGAGGCTGTTAGTTCACACGAGACGAGCTCCTCCGACATGACGCGATAAGGACACAGCAGCAGGTGCAGCGGCCGAGAGACGCACCTTCGTACCGGTGGAGCAGGTGAGCCGAACACGGAAGTAACGCGGACACCAGAGGTCAGAGCTCCAGCTGCTGCTACTAGTATATAATGTTTCCTTATTACAGGCAAGGGAACGCATTTGGAGCACTAGTCAACATACTATATGGACAGAAAGACAGGGGAATCTAAATAGTGTCAATCAAGATTATATGAAAAGTAAAGTACAGTGGCACGGGATGGTTGTGATGATCTTATAAACATTAATGTATAAGGAGTGGAACTTTCCTAATAAATGTAAAAACTCTTTTATTGAGGGTTTAACACAGATAAAACAACTCAAGGTCTAGTCAACATTACATCAATTATTTTTGTAAACAAAGTAGTAAAACATGTTTGTGTTTGGGAGAGTGTGATCAGAGATTCCAGGGTGGATAGATAGAAACCGTTTCATCATGAGCACACCCAGGGATGAGAAGTGTGACCGCACCTCAGAGAGGACAGTTAGTTAAGCAATAATGAGCTACACCCAGTGTCTGGAGAAGCTCTTTATTCCACAGAGGGAGATAAACATGTTAAACTGGAGGTGTAAGTGAGTCATGTGTGGCACCACAAAGATGATGGTCTCATTTCAGAGGCAGCTATAAAATCCAGAAACCATCCATTAACTGTGAGAAGTCAGTTTCATATAAAATAATGAAAATAAAAGTATCCCATGGAGAGTGGGCTATAGAACCAAGATCAGAAATGTCTGCTTGAGAGGAAACCAATCCAAAGTCCAAAAATTCAGAGTACAAGTAACAAACACTCTCTCACAATCTCCCACTCGTCCCAGCCCCCCATGGGTAACTTGATACAGGGGTTATTGACAGAATCATGCCTTGGGTGGGTTTCCACACATTTCGCTTTGAAACAGGAACAGTAGCAGCACAGGGGTACCATTGTTTCACTGTCATGAAAGACTGGCTTGTCGATAGTAAAACTACCGACACACAGGTATAACATAGGTGATTGGATCAGGTGTCAAACAGGAGTTTCCTGTGTTTGGAAGAGAGAACACAGGACTCTTATTGGTGTCCATTTTACCGGGAATGCAGGAAAAATGATCAGCAAACAAAAGAATAAATACTAACATGTCTGATGATATGCTGATAGTTCATCTGATAAAATACAAACTCATCTTATATGAAGATTATTTCATCTTATCCCATTAATGTGTCTTACATGTAATGATTTTTATTACTATTATTGCTCCACTTAGTTCTATTTATCTTTAACAATTTAGAGAAGTGGGTTTAGTTTGTCATAAATAATGACAGGTATGTTTTTGAGTGTTCATCTTAATGGTGCGAAAATTATATATAACTACATATAACCCACTTAAAATTAGTGATTTCCCTCCATTTATTATTTATTAATACTCTTTCCTAATCTAGCCCTTTTCTCTGTGTTATACATGTCTTCACCTCTAGAGGAAGCTCAACCACTTCACTGGCTGAGCCATGAATTCCTCTCCATCACTGAACAGATGTGCTGGGATTTTAAATCAGAATGCTGTTGATCACTGGGATGTTTTTTTCGTCAATCTAGAAGGGCTTTTTATATTTAAATGCTTTATTTACATCAGGTGTGTGTCGTCACTACGGACGGAAACAATCATGGGAATTTAGAGTCATGCAAATGGTCTTTCTGTTCAGATAAATTACAATTAGTGGCAAGTGGAGAATTAACATCAGAAAAATGTAAGATATACTTATTATCCACACTCAACTTTCAAACTCTGGTCATTGGTTATGTCTCTATCATAAAGTTAAAGCTTTCACGAATCATCACCTATTTTCATCCCGTGTTGCTTCCACCACAGTGTGGAGACACATTCTCTCAGTCCTGCGTCAGGTCTAAATCCACCGTAGACGTCATAAGCGGTGACGTCCTGTGTGATCATTTCAATAAAGGTCCGTGATCCCACCCAGCATCAAACATTTCGCGGGAAAATGGATGGACGTGGTCACGAGAGTGTGATGACGTAGCGCCTAAAACAGACGCTTCTGGGAGATGCTCGTTTTCTATTGGACGGCGCGCTCGTGCGTCTGGAGTTAAAAAACCCAACGTCGCTTTTGATTGGGCGCTGCGGTTAGCGGCTGGTCGCGCCCCGCCCCCTCCTCAGCAGCTCGCTCGGCTCTCCTGCGCCAGCAGCGGTGTGTGTGTCACCGAGCTGCCGGACAGACCCGGAGTCAGCGCCGACACACGACCGGTCCACCCAAACTGGCATCGGGGCCGAGGGGCTGCCCCGGCGAGGCTTACACCCGAGCGACGTTCAGGTCGGACCCCGAGCCTCCCCCTGTCACCGCCGCCCGTCCCTCCCGATGTCGGACTTCAAACTGGGGATCGTGCGGCTCGGCCGTGTGGCCGGGAAGGTGAGCTGGATCTCAGGGCTGCCATGTGCGGCCGGGGGAGGGCCCGCGGGGATCACAAAAGACGCTGGTAAAAACGCATTTGGAGCCCGGGAGTCGCTGCTTGTGTCCCGCGTCGATGTTTATCAAGCGTTTGCAGACGCGGGAGCAGTTAAACGGTGCCTATTTTAGACGCGTTTGAGTGGATTAGGGAAGCCGGCCGTGCCTAGCCAGACTGCCTCTGTGTCCCTCCGCCGCACAGTCTCGCTACCAAGCTAACGCTAACTAGCACGTTAGCGGGGCAGTTAGCCATGTTGGCTCACAGTAAACGATGAAATAACGCCACGGAGGTGCGTGCATGGCCCGTTACAGGTCATTCCCGGTGTCGGCTATTGTAGAAATGGTGCAGGCGGTTGTTAGCTTGTCGGCGGGGACTCGTGTTGACGCTCGGCGGGTGAGTTAGCAGTGCCACGCTAGCTGTTATTTGGATTACAAGGGCTGCTCATGAGGAAGCCATCGCCATGCTCCATCAACTGATTCTTTTGTGCAACCCGACAAAGCACCGGCAACACACACACGGCTTCACAACTGTGAACCTAAACCTGCATTGTGTTACTGTCATTTTTGGGATGAAAGCCCGTTAAGTGTCGCGTTGTTGAGCCACCGCTCAGAGTCAGTAAGGAACCGCTCCTGGCTGCTGGTGTCACAAGACTCTCACACTGGGGATCAACGGTGCAGACAGTTGAGTTCGCCCACCTGCTGAGGGACACTGCTCCTAAGCTGCAGCCACATCTACTTTACATGGCGTCACGATGGTCGTTTTAGATCCACACGGTCGCCTTGTTGCAGCAGTGTCACGTTGCAAGGTTCGACCTTTTGGTTTGTGGACATCACCACGAACCATGCTCCATGAGGCTGTCCACTTCCCCACACAGCTCAGGCTGCTCTGAAGAGGTTGAAATAGGTTGTTGATGATATGGAGATTGACTTGTACTAAAATGAGAGACCCTATCTTTTAAGGCCTGTGTTGAACTGGGACGGAAAGTGCAAGTTTCAGAATAGAAACATTTAACATACCGTCACTTTCTGATCCCTGCAACCTTTGAGAAATTGTGCTATTTCGATGGATGTGGTGATGCAATAGAAACAAACCCTCCTGAATCAACCCTTGCCTATCACATCTAATACACTTTTTAAATGAATAATTTTATCTTGTTATTTAACGTGGAATTACTTGAGTAGAAAGTTCCTCCAATGTTTGATTGCCAGAGGGGAAAAGTTTTAAATGCACATTTTTTGATTTTTGTGAGATGGCAAATACTGCGTGCTGCTCATAGGCTATTTTACAAGATTATATGGTTCTCACACTGGCTGCACCTCAAGTGAATTGTTTATTAAATGCTGGCACACTGTGTAACAGGACCACGATGCTGCTCTTGAACGAGTTGTGTTTCTTAGAGGTTTATGCCTTATCTCTAAATGTTCTCATTCCAGACAAAATACACACTAATTGACGAGCAAGACATACCACTGGTGGAAAACTATGCCTTTGAGGTAATTTTTTTTTCATTTGCAAAGTTATTGAGTTTGCCTTTACCTCCTTTCTGATAATACACTTTGACATTGGATTTCTAGGCACGCATGGAGGTAGATGCAGATGGCAACGGAGCTAAGATTTTTGCCTATGCCTTTGACATTGGTAAAGGCCGCTGGGCCGGGAGGCCGCTGCATGAGCTGCTCTGGTAAGAGTGATAGGCAGATTTGTTTTGTTGGTGTCTCTATTTAACTGTCTAGTCTCCTGGTCTTGTAGAAGCAAGCATCCATACATTGTACAATGTACACATCTACTACAATGCTTTGTCATTAGTGAGCTTCAGTTAGTTTGGAAGTGATAACATCTAATATCTGGATCCATGTCTTGACCCAGGGAGAAGCACAGAGGAGGAATTGCCCCCAGTTTTCAGGTCATCCACATCAACTCTGTGACAGTGGACAACCGGCTAGACAACCTGCGGCTGGTGCCAGTAGGCTGGAGCCCCAAACCGGAAGAGATCTCCAGCAAACAAAGGTACGACCTCAAGTTTTCCAGTATAATTTATGAAGGGCTCCAGGCTGGTCTGTCTGGAGAAAAACAGGCCAAAAAAGAATTTGCTGAAAGTGAAGGAGACAGGTGCTAAACACATTGAACATTTCCTGTTATTTTCTTCTCCTATTCCCCTTCCCATGCAGAGAGCAGTCTCTGTACTGGTTGGCCATCCAACAGGTGCCGGCCGACCCTGTGGAGGAACAGTATCTCGAGCTAAGCCGCACACGCTACTACAACGCTAATGGGGAGCTGGTGGAGGAGGAGGAGTGCTCCTGCACCTACTATGAGTGTCATTATCCTCCCTGTTCACTCATCGAGAGGAGGGTATGTACTGTCGCTCGCATCCTGTTAGACGCTTTCACACGTTGATTCTTTTTCACGTCCTCACGTGTTCCGTGTCTTCTCACAGCTCCGGGAGTTCAACATCTGTGGTCGCTGCCAGGTGGCCCGCTACTGTGGCTCCCAGTGCCAGCAGAGGGACTGGCCTGCCCACAAGAAGCAGTGTCGCGAGCGCAAGCGAGTGTTGGCCCTGGAATCGGAGCCCGAGCGATGATCGGTCTTCATCCTCACCTGGGAGAGGATGGGGAGAATTGGGGTGGGAGGGGGATCAGGGGTTGACTTGTGGGAGGAGAGCAGGTATGGAGGGCTAAATGGGGAAATTTGCTGACGAAAGACAAACGACAGAGGACAATATTGGTTGCTTGATTGTTTGGATTTGGGGGGTCAAGAAGACGGAGGAGAGGAAAGAAGAATAAAGCAAAAAGACATCTGCTACTTCCCAGAACTGGTAGTTCTCCATAGCTTGCTTTTCATTTGGATGACGGGGAAAGTGTATTATTATTAATATTATTATTTTTTGTTTGTTTGTTTTTTTTGTCTTTATTTTTCTCGAGGCGGGGCACACCCTCGAGCTCTACCTGCTGCTATGGTTGTGTGTGTGAGGGGGAACAAGTCGTCTTGTTGTTGAACTGGACAAGCTTCTTTGGACCACAGTCGTAGACGGACAGTTGTCGTCATCCACTTTTTTTTTTTTTTTTTCGCTCCTCCACACAGCCGCTTAGGGTGTTGGCGGCGTCTGTGCGAGCGGTGGATTCCGTACCCATCGTTCAAGCTGGTACAATGGGACATGGACCTTTTCACTGTATCACTCCCTCTCTGACCTCTGGTGTGCACAGCTGCCGTCTACATTGTCATCGACACCTTCGCCGCCTCTGTCTTGTCGCGCTCTCCACGCAGCCAACCACGACACGCATCAGACAGAATTCACTGATTGAACCACACTTCCAGTATTGTGTGGGTGTGAGAGTGTATGTTTGTGTGTATGTATGCTTGTATGTGTATTTGCTGCCAATATGTACTGAAGGACATTGAAATGCTTAACATGGTTTACAGGCCGCACTAACGTTATGTCTGTTCTCTTCCTAAAGGGGCCATATTACGCAGTTTTAAATTTCATATTTAATCAAAAACTGGTGGGTTAAATTTTCACTGTTGTGTAATAAAGTAGTTGCCAAGTAACGGCTTTAATTTTCTTCTTTAGAGGTTTTCTCCACCCATTAGTTATGTTTGAATCACTTGGATTAGACTTTATATACATATTTAAACATTTTCATTTTCAAAATGGCTGTTTTAGAAGCTTTTCCTGATATTTGATAGTTAAGTCAATCTTTTTCCGCTCTCGTTTAAGATTATCAACTGTTAATGAAAATTATTATGCTTTGTTATCAGATTTCCTCAATGATCACACGGAAACAAAATGGAAGAAATGATCTTTACCAAAGTCTGTTGTTCTTCTGTGGTTTGACACTGAATCCCTCCAGTCAGTCTCACTTTGCTTGGTTTTAACACACGCCTGTATTCTTCACGGTATTTTCTTGCATCTGCAGGGTTTATGGTGTGTGCGTGTTGTGGAGTTTGCTCTAAAGTTATTTTTTTGAAGAAATTGAGCTATATATTTATTTAAAGCAAGCGGTTATGAAATGTGCTTTTGTCTTGATGATGTGTGAAGGTAAACAGATAATAGTCACATCTTTATGGATGGAGCAGGGGGGCTGAACCTTTCATCCCTTTTTCTTGGTTTAGTTTTACTTATTGCACCCTGAATGAAATGAGTCCTCCTGGTTGTTGGCCCTCCAGTTGTTCCATGACAACATTGCACATCATCCTCACTAAAATCTTCCATGAAAGAGACACCTTGGAGCGTAAACTTGAATTACCCCACTCTTGTTTTCTACAGTGGTTCTATAGGCTGAAGCAATTCTTGCTTTTTTTCTAACACAGCACCCCGAATGAAACTGTTCAAATTTGTCCTGAACGGCCTTCCCTTCCTGTATTACCCACAGTGCACACCTGCTTAGACGTGTCCTGTCCAGACACTACGCATGTTATTCCTGTGTGCGTGCGTGTGTGTGTGTGTGTGTGTGTGTGTGTGTGCGCCTGTGTGTGTGCGTGTGTGTGTTCAACACTGCACTAAACCTTGGCTCCCATTTTAGCGTATTTGTCGTAGATGGGCTGAAGGGAGGGGTGATTTGGACAGCGTGTACAGATCCTGTCTGGAATCTTTTTGTTTTGTAAGAATATAAGCATTAATCACCTAGAAATAAAGAGCTACAATATGTGAATGGAAGTACAGTTGGGGATTACTGACCGTTGCTTTTCCAATGTAAAATGAAAATAAATAAAATGAAACCTCGTCTGATGGAGTTGAGTATTGATAAGTGGAGGTGAAGAGAACTCATTGGGATATAATTGATGATTAAATAGTAATTGAATGCTCATTTCATCTATCTCTTGAACCTAGCAAGTGACAGATGTTCAGATGCTCAGTCTGGAAACTCGAGCCTCTGTGTTGCTGCTCAAGCCTCAGCGGTAGTTAAATTCTCTTTTCTCCATCTGTCACATCTTCCTCATCTTCTTGCGCCACTTCCTTCTTCTCCAGATCACTGCGGTGTCAGAGTTCAACAGAGGGGGTCACAGTGTGTCATGGCAGACCTCGTTTCTCCACATAGCAGACACAGGTCACTGAGATAACTTTATTGAAACTCCAGTTTTCATGTGACAATCTGTTTGCTGATTGCTGTTGTGAAACCCATTAATGTATTAAAAAAAAGAAAGATTATGAAAACATCATGAAAAAGACAGGGAATACATCTTAAATGCAAACGTGTAGATAAAACTAATGAAAAGTTTCAAACATGTCACTTATCTGCTCGTCTGAATTCCTGAAGATTAATTATCTGTCCTTCTAAACTTACAGACAACAATGGATGACTGATTGGAATCAATAGTTAAACTTTAAATGGCGTTTAAACTATCAAACGTAACCTGTAAAGTACTTTACAAATCAAGTCTTGATTTGCGAGCATGTGCAGTACTCCCTCCTCTCCTGTAGATGTCGCTGGTAATTCATGCAAACTGCTGTAACCGCTCTTGATTTGGATTGTTGTCTTCCAACGCGGAAGTTGTACATCACAGAGAAAACACACACACACACACACACGGTTTCGTAATATTAAGTAGTGTCACCATAACAAACTAACAGCTGCCGATTGAGCGCAAACAGGGGAGCAACCATGGTGAACATCGGTCTGCGCAGAGTGGACGATGCACTGGTCGCCAAACATCCGGTGGGTCTTTGATTTTCTGCCCCTCGGTCCTGGAGGACACCGAGTACAGATCAGCTGAGTGAAAACAGCGTGTGGACGATACAGATGTAATGACTGTGTCCTCCTCAGGGTTTAGAGAACTATGCTGCCTGTCAGTCTCACGCCTTCATGAAGGGAACTGGGACCTTTGTACTTGGTAAGTCTCATTTCCCACACACTCGCATTGTCTTTTATATTTGTCCTGAATTAATATCTTACCTGAAAAGTAAAATATCAGTTCTTTCTTTAGTTTGTTCTATTGCTTGATTTTATTTTGTTTTTCATTCATAACATTTATTTGAGACAGGCATTTTTTATTGTTGCACTGCTTGTTATAAATATAAATATATATATATTACTATTGATACTTATTCATTTACCCCTGTGTCTCTAAATCAGTCCTTGATCTGGCCAAACTTCAGATAAATGCAGACAGTGCAGAATAAAGACCAATGAAACTCCAGAAATAAAAGACACGTTATGACCAGTGTTCACCACAAGGGGGAGCTGTGCTCTGTGGTATCAACCCTTGCAGAATGTTGCTCTACATGAGCCAGAGAACTGATGGTCACGCTTTTCTTTCAGCTTCATCATAACAGAAGCTCTGATGTGCCTCGTTTATCGCTGCTGTGTCAACAACACACACCACGCCAAATAAAAATGTCACTTCTTATGATAACTTTGTTAAATGTTAGGAGTTTTTACCCAATGCCAAACTGCCACTTGTTATTCTATGTTTGTAGGTGCTATTGGTTTGCTGGGTGCTCAAACAGCTCTGCAGAGGAAGCTTCGTTATCCTTTTCAGTGGAGCCTGCTCATTTCAGTAGGTGAGAGGTGAAATCTGGACTACACAAAAATGTATTTGCATACAGGAGCGATGTTAATGCAGTATCTACGCCCCCTCCCCTCCCTCCCTCTCTCAGTGGTCTCCTCAGCCGGCAGTTATGCAGTGACTCGCTGGGAATCACAGAAATGCTCCGATCTATGGCTGCTGCTGGAAACAGGAAAAGTCCCGGACAGATCTCCACCGCAGTGTGAGTACGGTGTTCGGCTGCAGACAGGCTCCTCTTTAATTCATCGTTGGGCCTTTCTCTGTTTATCATCATTTGATCCTCGGCCCTTTATTCTCTGTCCTTCAGTCAGAACAAACCAAATGAGGACAGTTCAGAGACATTTATACTTAAAGTTTACTGTTCTCTGTGTCTTTCAGTGTCTGAACCAGAAGAATCGAAGGGACCCAGGAAGACAAAATATGGTGACATAATAGAATGAACATGATCATAAATAAAAATATTTATACTGATGAAGAGATGTCTTGTATGATGATGGTGAAACGTTTTATTCTTACTTTTTTATTCTTACAACATGGATCCGTGATGCTTTGTCTGACAGTTAAACCTAAACACTTGAAATGCAGAAACAAAATGAATCATGATATTAATCCTGAAGGAAACTGACACACGTTCTACACGTTCTACAAATCAAAACACGGGCCCATACTGGAGACTGGAAGGCACCAAAGACGTAGAAGTTCACCCAATCTTGTCTCATGAATGAAGTGTCCGCTTTGATTTGGATGCGTTTCCTGAAACTGAAATCCAGAATCCAGATTGTAAGCTTATGATCCCGTATTATTATGTTTCGGGCATGTTTGTTTGACATGCAACAGAATTAAAGCAGCGCTGCCAAGATGAGATATTAGTTTACATCCTGTGATCTGCACATCGCGTGTTTCAGGCACTGGTGGGTTAATATCTAATTATGTTTATTCTCATAAACATACATGGTTCTGGAGCTGAGTCTGTTCTTGGCACAGCTTAACTCATTTGTTCAATACGCTGTTATTCACTCACAGAAACAATAGAGTCTTTCAAACGTTCTTTAACACCTCGAGAGAATGAAGGGACCAAAGTCCAGTGTTTTTTTTCATGGAGAACAAGCCAAAGAAACTGTGAGCTGAACCCAGGCAGCAGTAGAAAAAAGGTTTTAACACAGAAAGGGAGGAAACCTCTGGGTGGGAAATTCTCACAGTAAAGAAAACGTGGATGAGAGAAAATCTTATGACTTTGGTTTGATATTCCTCTTCTCTCTCCATCTCTGTGCAGTCTCATTCCACCCCCACTTGTGCTTCCTCTCGCTCTCGTCCTCCCCCTGACTGCAATTCAAATCTGATTTAACACCTCCAGGATTTGTAGGTTTTGAAGTCTCTCTCTCTCTCTCTTTTGCTTCCATCCCAAAAAACAGGCTCCCTGAATTGAATAAGCTCTCAGATCCTTTGTCACATGCACATTGATAGGACTGAAGGGAAAGACTGAGAGGAGCAGGAAGCAAACAGGAGATAATGAGAGAGAAGATCGCGTGTGCGTTGCATGACAGGACTGACTGGCCAGTGGACGGTGACTGAAACGTCAGTGAGGACAAGGCTGCTGGGATACTTGGCAGGGACAATAGATCCTACAAAAAAAAAAAAAGGGGGCTGGGGGGGGCTTGAGTGTGTCCGAGTGTGTGACAACATGTGCGTGACAACACGAGACCAGAGGAGCAGCAGTGAGTGTGCACTTGTCTGACTCTGTGGGCTGAGTGATTCCAATGAGTAGAGCTGCAACTGGACTGTGTGTGTGTGTGTCCCACTCTCGTCTTTTCTTTTGTTGAATAACAATTGAGTCTCAATAAAAAAAGCCAGATACAAAATGACATTTTCTCCAATCCATAGTGGAAGAATCCAGTATTGATATGAGCCTCCTCAGGACCAGTAGACCCCAAGGGGTCCAAATCCTGGTCCAAGCATCATTTCCTGGGCTCTCGTTAAGATAATTTACATTTTGACTTCTATCATTGATGGAAGTCAAAACAACGTCCCGAGATTAGCTGCACAAACCTGTTCCACCATGGGAGAACCAAAACTATGGGGTGGGATTGAAGCCAGTGTGTGTGTGTGTGTGTGGTATGAGGGTTGTGCAACTGTATCTCAATCCCTTTGTGTGTAATCAGTTTTCTAGAGGTGTAAAAAAAATCTGCAAATGCGGACTGAGATGTGTGAATTTCTCCCAGTGTGTAATCAGATTTGTGTTTAGATAAGTCACCTACAACTACAAACCTCGATCACAAATACTATTCATACAATTCTGGCCCCACACAAAACCACTGCTGGACAGAACCAACGCTCTGGAGCTGTATTAGTGGGTATTTGAGCATGTTATCTCTTTGACATGCTCTCTTGCCCAGGGTCATGGTCGATTCCCCACAAATTAATATGTTAACTAGAACAACTGGTATGAGGGTGATTGTCAAACGGGGCACATGCGTTTGCTCTGAGGGGATTTATTGATCGTCAGCCTCTGTTGTGTGGATTTGATGAATTTAAATGGTGCAAACCTGTGATTCATATTAGGTCTGAGAGGTAAAAACTCCGTTTGAGGGGAACGTTCGGCAGACGAGTCACAGGGAGGGCTGTGTGGCGGTGTCTTCACCAGTCACGGCCGCATATGTCGGTGCATGTGATGATGGGCTGAGAGCTCAAGCCCGGACAGGCCACATTTAAGCACAGGGCTGTGCAGGGGCTGAGAGTTTCTCTCTTTGTTTGTGTGACTCACCGCTGGTAAAAGAGAAAGAGGGAAAGGTCTCACTGACGTGCCAGATATTTTTGCAATGTCTTTGGACTGTGTGAAACTGGAATGAGTGTAGAATGGACCCATAACGAAGGGTCACAGTCAGGACCGTTTCCTGATTGGATTAGCTGTTGTCTTTATTGTCCCTTGATAGCTGCCTCGTTTGGAGGTCAGGGCTGTTCTGTGTGACCAAATCAATAATAACATCAGCTGCATTATTTACAATCCCAGCATAGGAGGAATGAATTTATTAAGAGATGAGATGCTTTTATACATCTTCAATTGAAGAGCGATTATAGTTACTATAACATACAGTGTTATACAAAATGCTCGCTGTTTTCCCAGCAAGAAATCCTTGTGAGAGAACAAGAATCCTTAGATCTGTATTGATTGTAGCTAGTGAATATTTGGCTTGCCTTTATAGATCCTAATAAAACACATGAGTTCCACTGGGTGGTGGTATTCTGTGTATTCTTTGATGATGACTTGATGAATGGTGAACTTTTAATCATTGGGTTCAAAGTCAAACAAAAGGATGGGGGTCCTCGTGGTGTGTGTAAGGTGATAGTTAGCTCAGCTCTTTCTGATTAAGTGTGTGTGTGTGTGTGTGTGTAACATATCCAGATCTTTATGAATAACGTCTCAGCAGCGTCCGTAATAACAAAAGCACAACTCAAACTGGAGCCCACCTCAGCGCTGGGCCAATCAGCGAGCAGCTCCTGCGCGCCGCAGCCAATGGCAGGCCTCGGGTCGCTCGCGCACGGCCGTTTGAAGGGCGGTCCTGGGCAGAAAAAGGAAAGTATGGATCAGAGCAGCGGCGGCGGGGGCTGGACCCACAAGACCCGGGAGTTGTGGACCGAATCCAGGCTTGAAAACCCTCTCGTAGAGACATGAATGCTGGTTCTTCGTGAGCGATAAACCCGAGTGTTATCGAGTGTGTTCCGGGTTGTGAATCCACTCCGTCCGTGGACTCGTGTTCGCGTGTTTCTGATTGACTGGATCATCGGTACCTACCTCCATGGCTCTGATAGCGACGGACCGCGGCTGCAAGCTCAACGGGACGTCGGTGATCTACGGCAGAGTTGGGCCGAGGAAAGAGGCGCTCCAGGGGACGAGCGAGAGCTGTAAAATTGGCAAAATGCAGCCCAAGGAGACGGAGTATTCAACAGATGGTCTCCCCAAAGCCTTCCTCCACAGCCTGAGGACCCTGTTTGACATCTTGGATGACGGGGGACGAGGCTACGTCCACATCTCGGAGATTGAGAGCCGCTGGCAGGGCGCAGACACCCGGGCGCTACCCGGCGGGGTGCTGGGCTGCCTGCGGAGGGTCACGCCGCCGCATGGGTGCCTCACCTTCGAGCGGTTCGTCGCGGGGCTGCGGTACTCCATGCTCAACCCGGAGAACAGCCCCCACTTCAATGCCCAGGCTGCCGTGCACCCGCAAAAGCAACCCCAGAAACCCGCGCCCCTGTCCGCATGTGGAGTGGGGACCCGGGTGGAGAACAAGGTGCGACCGCTGGGCCCGAGCAACGCGTCCAACACCCAGCAGCGGGCGTCATCGCTCCAGAGCCGGGGCAGGCCGGAGGAGGGGGCCGGGTACCCCGCGTGTGGTCCCGCGAGGTACGGCGCGGGCTTCGAGAGGTCCGGGCGGAGTTTGGAGCGGATTCCCGGCGCTCCGGAGGGAGGGTGCTACCGGGCCGAGCAGAGCCATGCCGCCAAGCCGACACAGCCTCAGCAGAGCCGGGTCAGAGCCATCGAGTCACTCGCCCTGGAGTCACCGCAGCTCCAAGGACCAAGTAAGTGGCAGCATGTGATGAGCCCCCTGAAGTTTATCCACCAGCCCCCCCCAAGCACAAGGTGTTCTCTTTCAGTGGTTTAAAGAAAGAAAAGCGAAAGCAAAACAAAATCAGTGAACAGGCTTCAATTCAACAGGCCATGTTGACATCTGACCTGTGCAGTCAAATCAGGTGTTGTTGATTCAAAACTTCTATCATCAAGGTATGTGCCACGTGCTTCTGTCACTTCTGCATCTCCACTTTTGCAAATGTTGCTCCAGAAAGAGACTGAGAATGTTATCTGAACACAGGAGAGCTAAGGTGGGGGGGGGATCAGAATACCAGAGCACCACTTGAGACTCCCCTGAGCCGGCCATTTGATTGCATGCATAACTGAGCTGATGGGCCCACTGCAGCCTTGCCGGCTTTGCTCTTGTATTATATGATTTGATTGGATGCAGTGATCCATGAGGTGCACAGTCTCACACACTCGCAGTGGATGCATCCATGTTGCTTGTGTTTTTGTGTCCCACTCAGCAGGGCTCTCACAGGAGTCGACAACTGTTACGTCACCGGGAAAACCGGGTCTCCTGCTCTAAACACTGGCGCCCAGTTGAATAGTTGCCGTTGTTAACCCCAGGTCAGGTCAGGTGAGAGATCACGTCATAAATTCCTGCAGAGATTTATCCACCCGGGCGAGGACGGAGTTATCCCCGCTGTGGCACTGATTGGGAGCAGGCATCGGTCGGTTGCATGCATGCTCGTGTGTGCTCGGTCGGTATTTCTGCCGGGGTATTGGATGTAGGTTGCCGCTGCAGAGAGAACTGCACAGTTTGCTCATCACATCTCTTGCCGCTGTTAACTCCCTCTTTCATCATACAGGATCCTCTCACTTGCCCTCCCCATATCTAGCTCTCTGTCTTTCTTAGTTTGCATGCTCTCTATAGCCAGGCCTGTCTGGATTTATAAGAGTGGAGCTCTATCTCAAGCCCTCCAGGCTTTCACTGCTCACATAAATTGCTCAGAGGACTGTGTTGTGTTTTCAGATGGTTGAATAGATGGGTGAACAGATACAGTGATTGGACGAAAAGAACAAGTTTGCACACTTCTTGTATGCCTTTGGTCTCAGCGTCCTAGGGCTGGTGGACTTCTAACCTTGTTGCCCCAACAGTTTCAGTGCCTACACAGCTCTGATCTCCATCCCACAGCTTTAGGGATGAACTGCAGTGATTCCGAGTCAGATCTTATCGCTCAAAAATCTTAATGGAAGTGAGACGTTTCCAGAATCTTGTGTCGAGCCTGAAAAGAAGATTAGTAGACATGTATTCGTGCTCAGAGTGTTGTGATAAAATTCTCAGTTGACATATGTGAATGTAATGTTTGCGTGTCCACACACTTTTGTCCACATAATGTGAAGACACCAGCAGACCAGCAGTATGTTATAATCTGCGACATGCAGCCAAACCTGGATTAGGCCAGATTACATCAGAAAGGCCACTGGGCTCACCAAATCACTGCAGCAGTGAAAACCCTCCAACACCCTGGACATCAGCACAAATTCATCTGTCCCTCTCTCCGACTGCTCTAGAGAGGTCATCGGGGATGTTGTGCATTTATGTCAAAAACATGGCGGTATAAGATACCACAGATTATAGAAAATGATCCTTATTTGCAGTTTCACAGTGAATTTTCCTATTTTCCGCTCATGGTGTTTTACAGCCTCAATCTCAGATAGCTCACATACCTCCTCCTGCTCCAGAGACCATAATCAGATTAATTCAACCCAGTGGAGATGCAGAATCTAGAGGAGAAACTGATTAACCATGATGATAGTGATGGATATTTTTAAATCAATTATTTTATGTTTTTTCAAGTATTTGCAAGAAGCCTTTTCGATATCTCTTGTTAACTGCATTCATCATCACCTTGTTTAGCAGAAAGATTTGCAGAGTAGAGCTCCCTCCTGTGGCTCTCACTGGCAGCCCAGATGCATATCAAGCAATTCGATATAGATACTGTATATATATATATATAGATATATTATTTAATTTGTTTTCTTGGTCTTACTCATCATTTTCCATTTATAAATATGGAGGAATTTGCAGATCAGGGACTCATTTAGAAATGCATGAAATATGTTTATGTCCGCTATGTTTGTTTCACTTAATAAAAAACATATACAATAAATAAAGTGATGTTGCTGTGTCAGAATTTTTAGACTCACCTGGATTATGTATCTTACATGAATAAAGACTTGGGTTGTTCTACTAATGGCATGTGACATGTCACTATCTTGTCTCTGTAAGTGTTTAAGACATCTTTTAACAGTTATTCCTAGGCTTACGTAGTGTGTACTTACAGTTTAAACTGTTGAAACGATTAGTGAGTCATATTTTCGCAGCACGTTTCCAGGCTACACTGTTGTTGTTAAATGGATTAAAAGGGTCTGTTTCTCATTTCTGTGTGTAGGTGTTGTGAAATCAGGTTTGCCAAGATCTCAGAGTGAATCTGCGACAGGATTTACTGGCGGCTCCAGGCGGCACGGGCGGAGTCGGGACGAGCAGAGGCGGCATACCATATCCAACGGGGTGGATTATGGAATGGTAGGCATACCTGCGCAGTCACACGCAAACAGGACGTCTGCATATGAGTGATGTGTTCCATTATCTACCGTGTTGCTCAACAATGTGGGTTCTGTGTTGACATAGGTGATTAGTGGGTTTGTTGTGGATTGTTATATTCCGCACACTTTGAGACAGCTGCACCCACATCATCACAAACCCACTGGGTGTTGAGCAGTGTTCTTTTGAAAAACCATTTGTGTTCTCAGATGTGAAGATTTGTGGCCTTGGACTGTTCATTAGAAGATTCAATTCAATACATGTCACCTTTGGTTGGGAGAAACTATAAATTGGAGCCTCACATATAAAATACAGACAGAGATCTCTAAAATGTGAGATAAGCAGTGTGATTAGACAAGATATAAGTTAAAGGCAAAGAGTAGTTCGGGTCCTGGGAAAGTGAAAAAAAAAAACCAAAGTTTTCATTCTCCATTTCACTTTCAATCGGACCCCCACATGCCCCTCCCATCCCCGTGCCCCCGGCCTCCCCCTCACCCTGCCCCTCCCACCTCCAGTCCCAGAGCTCATGCCTCCTCTCACTCTCCGTCTCTTCCCCCCTGCCTCGCCATTTCTCTTTCTCTCCAGCCAGCCTCCTCTCCCTCCTTCTCTCTCCATCCGTGTGGCCATCTCTCTTTCTCTTCCCCCCCACTCGGCCTCTGCGTCTGAAGAGGCTGACCGACCGACTCCCCCCTTCCTTCTCCCTCCCTCTTTCCCTGCCCCTGTCCTCCTCCTCCCCCTCCCTCTCTGTCCCTCCCACCAACACCAACACCACCCAGGCCGACTTGGCCCGCTGCTGCCCTGATGGTAGTGAGCCGGGTCGGGCCCAGGGGCCTAGTAGAAGTAGAGGACTCTCTCGGCCGACCCGGGACGGCCTGGACGGCTGTGTGGGCTGCCTACACCACCGTCTTCATCCCACTCAGCAGTAGCCTCTACAGCAGCAAGGCCCTGCACTTTTTCCTGTGGGTGAGTTGAACAGGGAGGTGAGAGAGAGAGAGTGGTTCTACAATGAGACTATTTCAGGATCTGTCTTTCTGTCTGGTTTTCGGGACTGTGCAACATATATGCTGATTTAGTTTGGAGCCTCCAGGTGTAGACTTGTGCTGTCATGAAATGTGATGGCCAAATTTCAATCAACAAACTCATTTATCAAACAAGGTGACAGTTATTTTGCAGTTGCTCATTTGCTACACTTCACTGTAAGTTCAGTATCGACATTTCATTACTCAACCTATCAAAAATGATAATATGCCAAACCCTAGTGTAGCACTGGTGACCTTTGGGTGTGGATAGTGCTGAGTCAATTAGCTGAATAGTTGACATTACACAACTACTTTTCTTTCTTTATTTTAAAGTGGAAAACAAGCACTTTTAAGACGAGTGTGGACTTTTCTTAATATTTTCTGGCATTTCATACTAAATGTAAACATGACTTGTTTCAACAGTTTTTTTTAAACTGTCCCTTTTCATCTGGATGCTGGCATTTGTTTTCTCTGACCTGCAGCTGTGTATGAATATGAAAGGCTGTTATGTTCTTCTTTGTGTTTCAGCCAAACAGCGTGTGCAGTGAGTGTCGCGTTATTGTGCGTGCTGCTGTGTGCATTCATGGCCGCTCATTCAGCACTCGCAGAGCACACAAACATACATGCACAGACTTTTTCCACAATTGTTTAGCCACTTGCTGCTCAGCCCAGCTCTGCGCTCGCTCTCTCTCTCTTGCTCTCCCCCCTTTCTCTCCATTTTCTCTTCTCTGCTCCATTTCTTTTGGTGGGTTTTCCTGCCTGTGGCCCTCACACATTCACACAGCCTGACACTGGGTCATGCTTCATTCTAAATGCTGGAGCCCAGAGCCCCTCCTCTTCCCTCTTTTTTTCTCCTCGCTTGTCAGGCTTTATGGTGAAAGAGCACCAGTGTGTGTGTGTGTGTGTGTGTGTGTGTGTGTGTTAAACAGATTTCGCTGTGCTCCCGTGTTTGTTTGCGACATGTATCTGGGGGTATGAGCGATGGTCAGTGGAATGCACTGAGCCACTCGGTGGACGGAGGGATGGAGCGCTAGGTGGATAGAAAGATGACACACCAGGTGGCTGAATGCCAGCAATGAGGCCTGTACTGTGGCAGTGTGTCACATGGACAGCCTGGTCAGCACAACTCAATGCAACACACACACACTGGGGTGGCCATAGTTGAAGTGGCTCCGCTGTTTACCCCATTCTTGCGTTGCTGCGCAGTTGCCATGACACTGGACTGATTGCTCCTCTGAACATTGTTCATGATGGGAGTGAGTGCGGCACAATTGGTGCGGCGCCATTGTCTCCACCGACACAAAAGGGTTTGCAGCAGATGCCCTTGTGAAAACACGGGAGTCAGTCTGCCAGTCAGGCTGCTGGCAGCCCGGTGTCAGTGATTAGATTTAATCTTGGCACAAATCTGAGCGCTGTCTTCCTGACGCCATGGGAAATGTTTTTTGCGTTGCTTCACCCAGAAGTCCTGTTTGTTTTTTGTTTTGGTCTGTTATTAATAGAAACTTTCCCTGCCTCTTTATCCATTTCACCCCCCCGTTCCGCCCCCCTCTTTGCACTGTCCCTCAACATGCTCGCCCCTTTTCAACCTTTTACTCGCACAGTTGAAGCAAATGAAAGAGCTCGAGCAGGAGAAGGACTCCCTGCTGGCGGGCCTGGAGGTGGTGGAGCGGGCCAGAGACTGGTACCAGGGCCAAATCCACAATGTCACAGAGAGACAGCGGCAGGTCGGCCAGAGCTCGCACTGCACGGTCAGTTCACAGTTTCAGCTAAGAGCAGAGGCTCGGCCTGTGTTGAAATTCTTTGCATTTACATTCTGTTGAACAGACTTTAACCTAAATATCAAGTTCAAACTTTGTTGTTTTTAGCTGAGTGTCTTCTCTCCTCTTAGGATTTCCTAAAAGAAGCCAATCAGAGTCGCATGAATGTTCTTATTCCCAAGCTACAAGAAGTCAACCACTGCCTTAGTGACCTTATTTCCTGCACTGGGATGGTGAGTGTTAACCGGTTTAGGTAATGTTGACAACACTGGGTGAATTTCCATAGAAATGAATGCACTTAAATAATTAAACACTACAAAACCACAAAAACGCAAACCATTTCATTGGAAACTGCTTTTTCATTAACCACCGGTTCCTTTTATTTTAAACCCAGCAGTCATTTCCTGCCAGCGGCAGTCAGACTGCAGCATTGTCTGTGAACTCGCAGCCTCCACCTCCAGCTCCTCCACAAGCCATCCAGAGGCTGAAGGACCAGAACCGGCTCCTCACAAAGGTTCAGCGCCGTCCTCAAAATAAGTAGAAATCGCAGTAGCTTTCAGAGGAATGTCTGACGCTCATTTCACTTCCACTCTTGTCCATCAAGGAGGTGACAGAGAAGAGCGAGCGCATCGCCCAGCTGGAGCAGGAGAAGTCTGCTTTGATAAAGCAGCTTTTTGAGGCTCGAGCCCGCAGCGCCCAGGACACCAGCACCATGGACTCCACCTTCATCTGAAAACACTCCAGCCCCTGACATATCTGTTCTGGTCAGGCGCAAAAAAAAATAATCAGAGACTGAAGCTGACTCTTCGTTTACCCAACTGGCCACTTGTGGCAGTGATGCACCTTTTAGCCATGACACGCCAAAACCCTCGACTGCAATATGTCACCACTACACCCCAAACTAAACCATGCACTACCTACACGTGAACACTCCCGAATGACTTGACCCGAGAGCCTAAAGGCTCTTTTACATGCTGCCTTCCCTCTTCCTGCACCCAGCAAGGATGCAATGAATGAACAGGGGCTTATGAGCTCACTCCATCACTCTATTTTCTTTACATCACCTGCATCAAGCTCTTCA
Organism: Pseudorhombus dupliciocellatus; assembly: GCA_016785235.1. Taxonomy (NCBI): domain Eukaryota; kingdom Metazoa; phylum Chordata; class Actinopteri; order Pleuronectiformes; family Paralichthyidae; genus Pseudorhombus; species Pseudorhombus dupliciocellatus. The sequence goes on from JAFBJW010000030.1 coordinate 441,613, forward strand.
AACTTACTCCTAAAGGATTGTTGCGTTTCTCCGACTGCTTCATTCCACAGGCAGCATTAAAACACTTAGAGTTCCATAAAGGAATTGGACTTTAGGGGGAAATAGTTTTCGTTGGAATAAAATGCCATATTCTTACAGTTTAATATGAAAGCTTATGAGCTGCATCTGTTTGCTGTGACCTATCACTTACTTTTTTATTTAAACTCTTTTAGGTTTGGTACTTAAATCACAGTCATGGTGTGGTACACTTTATGCGTGTTGTTCAGTATTCCCTTCCTGTTAACGTTTACGTTACATTTGCTTTCTAGTTTTGGATTTTTTTTTTTTTTTGAAATCTCAAACTAAAAGCAAAGCCTAAAGAACAGCTGTTTACAGTGTTTTATAATAGCATGTTAAATGTTAAGACCCTTTGAGATGTTTTTTTTTTCTTTTTTGCTGGAGGCAAGAGATGGGAGGACAGAAACAGATGAGAGTCGCTGGCACGTAGAAAAGAGCCGAGGAGGATGAATGAGGCAGACGGAGAATGTGACAGAGATGTGCGAGGCGTAGTTCTGATGTCGTGTCAGAAACAAAATGAACAAAAAAAAAAAAAAAATCACCTTGGCTGTGAGGCTGCAGCCAATGTCTTTACAGTGGATTCTTTGCATGGATCATGACATATTTATCTTCTGAAGAGATTTCTATTTGAAACCTGGAGATTAAAACCTGGCGTATGTGGAAAATCCCACGGTGTCTTTGTAAGTGTCCCCTTTTACTAGGTTCAGCCTGGAAACAGTTGACTTTAGAGTAAACTGGAAAAAAAAAACATTTAGGCATCCACAAGTTAACGAAATAAATATTTAGATTGTGGGTGGTGGTAGGAAAAAAAAATCTCTTAGCTTTTTTACTGGGTACGTACAATTCTAATGGGACGTCTGCACATAACATAGTTAAATGCTGTTGACGTTTGTTCTCCACTTGTTTGATTGTATGTTTCTTGCTGCTCAACCTTCATTATGTGTGAGTGAAACTCTTCCTAGAGTTTTCTGGTGAAACGTAAAAAAATAAATAAGACAGAAGATGCTAACTGTGGTTTTATGGTTCTTTGTAGAGTCCTTTATTGATTTATTATAACGCTGCACCGCAAAAGTTAATAATGGGTTATTTCCTTGGTTATCAGTTCTGTAGTTTCTGTGAAATCCTGCTAATTAGGAGACAAACAACCTCCTTGGCAGGAGTAAAGGAAACAACCTGTAAACCTGACACCAAGACAGACAGACACACGTGCGTGAAGGTACACAAACCTGGGTCGAATTACAGACAGCTGTTCAAACACCCAGGCCAGTGCGGGGGCAAAAAAAAAACCTGGGGCATGTTCATAAAGGGTCAAACATGGACTGTGTCAACATGGTTTCAATTAGTCATTGTTTGCTGTCGATGCGTTTGACCACATCCCGTCACAGCAGAAGGTTATTTGTGACCCAGATGAGCTATGTATTTTTTCCAGTCCCTGTGTCAAACCCAGAGATGGCTTCGTGTAACATGTTACTCAGTGTTACACTGAATTGAATCAGAAGTTATTTCCTGGACGGTTGCATCAGTTGTTTACTGACTATTTTCCGTCAGGCACCAATGGTCTGTTGCATCATTGTCATTCGGTGGAAATGGATGACACCACACTAACCTTATTACTTTTATGTCCTTTTTAATGTTAATGTTTTTTACTCTACCTCCCAAAAAATCTTTTAGACGTTAGAACCATTCCTACTTATTGTTCCATAATGATTTCATTGTTGTAATTCAAAGAAACGATGGATGCACAGGGGCCACACAAGACCTCCAGCTTCCACACACTTGTCGTGACGACGCTGTGATTGGACGATCAGACGGCGCAGGATCCCTGAAGTGTTGAGTCATTTTTCAAATACCTGTTTCTTCTTTCTGTTCATTTTCAGGTCAGAGCCCGGCATCGGCACAGGCTGGAATTAGGCGGAGAGAAGAGACGCCGGCTACATCAGGAAAGTGCTGCAGTCTGAACAGGTGCGTGTCATTTTGCATAAAAAGGTAAACTCTCCGTCCTCGATACCTGAATGCAAACTTTGACATTTTACAAACACGTCATCCTGTGGAGCAGCTCCACTGACTTCATTAATTGTGCAGAGGACTTTTTACAGCCAGGGTGTATATTTACATGTCACCTTTATACAGATATAGTGAGAAACATTTCTTGTATTTTTGACTCATGAAAACAGGAACTGAGGAGGACGTGAGCTGAGCAGCAAGGAGTCAGTGACACTTACAGCTGAGGGAACGTTAAACATACTCTCACAAGGTAAGACATTTGATTTAAAATGGGAACAGAAATTCAAATTTAGGGAAATGCATGTTTTATCTGTAAGACTTAATTCTTAAATCTTCAGTTTTAGAAGTGTCTCTGACAAAAGCAGCATCACATGGGTCTTTTCTGTTTTTCATCCTCTGCATTAATGAATTATTCGTTTTTGAGTGTTTGTTCTACTTTGCACAACGTGTACAACAGGGAAGTGTTTTTTACTAAACAAAGGTTTGATGTCTGGTAAGAATTTAGAACGCTAATGTTCATTTTGCATAGTGATTCTACAAACTGTACGTATGCCTGGTACCTTTACGCTGTATTTTATCAGACTGTTAAAAAACACCAACACCTAGAATAATCATCAGTCTATGGTAGATTAATATGATGTGTAAAAACAATGTGTTCTGTATGAGTAAAATCATATGATTACAATCTGTTGTCATAAAGTGCGTCTAGAAGAATATGACACATATTTCATGTCACTGTATTTTTTTACTTACAGACAATGAGTGTTGAACAAAGAAAGTCTCTGGAGTCAATCACTAAAACAAATTTAATGAGCAGGAAAAATCCAGGTCACATGTAGCGGCTGTCATGGGTCATCAAAGTGATCGAAGAACTCCCCATTCATTTCCTGAGTCCTCTTTTGTTAGTGACACTATCCGCCTCTGTCAACTAACTTGTCTCCGATTCTGATTATTTTTCCATTAAACTGAAATGTGTGTAGGGAACACTGCCGGATGTCTTTATATGTATAAACCAAACACGGAAACCTGTTTGTCAGTTTCCTGTGAATTTAATCTTTACTGCTGCCGATGGAAGTTTGACTAGTGAGTACTCTGAATAATCAGAGTTTTTCTGTTGCGTCTCCTGCAGGTCTCTGCTCCTCTCACGACTTCACTGGGATCATGGAGGTTTTGTTCATCAACTCCTCTGTGCTCATGGTCTCTGTCAGACCCGGCAACTACAGCGGTGAGGAGAAAACCGTGTATGAGCTTTGCAAAGACATGCCCGCCGTCCTCACTTGGTACCTGGCCCTGCAGTTCCTCAACATGTTCCTGGGCATCCCGGCCAACCTCACCGTGCTGTGGCTCATCCACAAGAACAAGGGCGACTCCTCCACCTCAGACATCTTCATCCTTCACCTCGCCGTTTTAGATGTGCTCTTCTGCCTCATCCCTCCACTGGAGCTGGTCAACCTAGTCTTCCTCAACGACAGCAGCATCTGGTATGTCCTGCGGTTCTTCTACGGCATCAAAGACTCCTCGCCGCTCTTCCTCTCCTGCATCTGCCTGGACCGCTACATGGCGGTGGTCCACCCCCTCACCTTCACAGAGCTCAAGGACCGCCAGCACAGAGCCGTCCTGGCCATGCTGGTCTGGCTGATCACCCTGGCCTACGCTGCCATCAAGTGCGTGGGCAACATCCACAACTTCGAGAAGGTCTTCACGGCGATGATCCTCGCCGCGTTCGCCTTCATGGTCTTCTGCAACATAGCCATTCTCTGGGTGCTGCAGCAGTCTGGGCCCGGCAGAGACGAGATGCACCCGGTGAAGAAGAGAGCCTTCAAAATGGTCCTCATCATCCTGGCCATCATCGTGTTCAACTACTTCCCATCTGTGGCGCTGTTCCCCTTCCAGCACTACTTCTCTCCTGACGTGTTCCGCTGCTACATTCACTACATCGCCTTCGGCCTGATGGACTTCAGCAGCACCATTCAGCCCATGCTCTACCTGTCCAAGGAAAAGATGCCACAGAGCCTCGACTGTTGTGTCTCCAGCACGACTCACAACCAATAAGCTTTACTGGTACCTTTAGCTGTGGTAATTCTAAGCTTAAGGTTTCTTTTTCTGTGAATGCACTGATTTTGTGAAATGTGAAATGACAGCTTTTCATTTCTGCAGCTAGGAATCCGTCGGATGTATTAAGTTGTAAGTATATTTTCTTCTTTCGAAAACTTTCATCACTTTGAAATTGAACCACTTTCAGCTTAGATATGTCATTTCCACTTAAAGCAGGTGATACCACATTTATCAAATTTGTATTAAGCTTTTTGATTGTAAAATCTTTAATTATTGTAGTGTAAAGCAAATTTTGATATATTTTCTGCACTTTAATAAATAAAACCACATCTGCATGGGGTAAATGAAGTCAAAAATTATTATTTGGATTAATGTTTATCTTTAATTTAGACACAAACCACACCAAAGTAAATCACAACAAATTGCTAGCAGCAAACACTCAGTCACGATTTACATTGTTATCCAGGTATTTCACCCAGGGGCCACCATAAACAGTCGCTCTATGATCATTCACACAACTTCACTCCTGCAGTTGAACAATATTCATAAATTTAATTATATTATATTTAGAGTGGAAAACCATCAAGAAGCTGGACATTGTTTGAGATCAGCATTTCTTACAAAACTGCAAGTGTCGGGATCAGACCTCTGACTGTATAGTTAAAGCTATATACACTGATATAAACTTAAAATCACTGAGCAGAACACATTTCTAACTTCTAAGTTTTTTTTTTAAAGTGACACATCTTCTACAGCAATCTTTTTTTTTAAATCAACCCTGTGGAAACATTTCAGCACCTTATCAATTTGATTGACAATGCAATCAATGAATAATAGTTACTTTTTCTATAAAGCATTTTTATGAACACACAATCTACCACCATCCACGTCTTGCACTGTGAGAAATGCCTACTAGGACAATATTTGAGTTAATCAAATAGATCAATATATAGTATTGCTGACTAAATATTTAGCCCTGTTAATACAAGGGGCTGCCCTGGTGGGAGGGGGTTTTTACAGGAACCAGTTTATCTGCATGACACATTTAGGAAGTTGAGCTTGAGTAACATAAATGAGTTGAACAGGTGAATCAGTCAGTACAACAAAGTTATCACAGCAAATCAGATCCCAGGGTTAATGGCAGAAATACATTGTTCAGCAGCTTTAAGGTATTTTCACATCTGGAAGTCCAAGCTTCATGTGGTTTTTCTGGAGCCCGATAATGTCTGAAATGAATCTTTTACTGGTCGTGCAGCTGATGTCTGTTCACTCAATCTATTATCCAGTGTTCTCACTGTCCTCTACCATCACCTCTGGGTGGAATGTAGCTGATGGAATTCTTGAGATGTAATTGAAAGCTTTGTAAAAAGCTGCCATGCAACTTTTATGATTTATGATTCAACTGCAACAATTTTTTTTTATCAGTGTCTGAATGTGTCTCAGAGGCTGACGGCCAGACTGTGTTTATCTCTGCCTCGCTGCTGCTGCTGCCCTCGCTCTAAGCCTTCGCATGCATCTTCAAGTGTTTTTTAAGAGATGACTGGTCCGTGTAGCTCTTCCCACACTGCTTGCAGAGGAAGACCTTCTCTTTGGTGTGGACCAGCTCGTGTCTCTTCAGGTGTCCTGACCTGCTGAAGCTCTTGCTGCAATACGAGCAGCTGTACTCCTTCTCTCCCGTGTGCGTCCTCTGGTGCAGCTTCAGGCTGCTGGCCACCGTGAACTTCTTGCCGCACTCATCGCAGCTGTATGGTCTCTCGCCCGTGTGCATGCGCATGTGTATGGTGAGGTGTCCCGTCTGGCTGAAGGTCTTCTTACACAGCTTGCAGCTGTAGGGCCTCTCTCCAGTGTGGATCCTGTAATGTGTTTTCAGGTCACCCAAGCCATTAAACCTTTTCCCACACTGAGCACAGCAGTATGGCTTCTCGCCTGTGTGGATCCTCTCATGTATGCGCAGGTTTCCTGCATTGCTGAATGTTTTTCCGCACTCCTGGCAGCTGTAGGGCTTCTCCCCTGTGTGAGTCCGCAAGTGGACTTTGAGCTGGTTGGGCTCGTTGAAGCGCTTCCCGCAGTGCGAGCAGCAATACGGTTTCTCTCCAGTGTGTATGCGTTTGTGTATCCTGAGCTGACTGGGGTGGGCGTACGTTTTGCTGCATATGCTGCAGCAGTAGGGTCTTTCTCCCGTGTGGGTGCGCTTGTGGGATTTGAGGAGGTCCGCTCGGCCAAAGTGTTTCCCGCAGTAGCTGCAGCTGTGGACCTTCTTACCGCTGTGGGCCTTCTCACCGCTGTGAGTCTTCATGTGGACGCTGAGTGAGACTGCGCAACTGAACGTTTTGGGACAAATGGGGCAACCCAAGAAGCTGTCATGGTTTTCCTCAAACTCTTCTGCAGGAGCAGCAGAGGAATCACTGTCCTCCTGCACTGTAGCCTCTAGCTCTGCCACCTGGCCACTCACTCCCTTGGGGTCTGGATTTGATTCAGAGTAATATTGCAACACGTGTTTTGACTCCTGCTCTGAGAAACGGTCATTGTCACTGTAGTGCAACACCCCATTCTGCTCCTCGTCCTCCTCTGTCTTAATATAGGGCACATGCTGTGTGAAGCTGTCAGAGACAATGGCGACTTTAACTCCACCATCACTGCCTCTGGAGTCTGGTTCAGGGACTGAAGATGGCAGCAGAGGTGCATATGCCTCTGGATTGTCACAGGAGACCTCAGCTTTTAAGGGCCTCATTGTCAAATTGACAAGAGACGAGGGCTGGGAGAGGTCAATCACACAGTTTTCCTCTAGGTCCGGCTCTTCTTTCACAGATACCAGGGTTGTGTCTATGCGCACCTCTGAGGCGTTAACACATGGATGTTCCACATTAAGATCTGTCCGCAGGGATAAGGAGTCAGACAGAATGCTCTCCCTCGTCTTGTTTTTTTGCTTCCTCCTGCAGCTCTTCCTGTCACTGCTGCGGATCGACATCTTGAACATGCCCTGAGGGGAGGCCATCAGATGACTGGCCCATTCCAAAGTATTTTCTGTGACTTCCTGTTCTGTGAAAACACAATGGTCAAAGTTGGGAACAAAATAATACAAACCAGAGCTTTGACCAGAGGATATCTATAGAGTATTTGTCATGTTGTGTTTCAACAATAATAACAACAACCATACAAACTAAAATAAATGTTTGACATGATTTAAAAAATCCAAGTCTGCATTCACCAGTAATCCCCAGGTCTATTTGATACCTAAACATGATTTTAGAGCAGCTATCACCGCTTAACTACTGTTTATTGATGTTTACAGTCCTGCTGCTGCTCCACTTCTATTCATGCCTGTAAACAAATATGCATGGGCTGTGTTTGCTGACTGCAAAACAAAAGGTCAATCTACACGAATCTGCATCCTCCCCCATGTATCGCCTGTAAACAATCGTACCTTTGGACGCACGATCCTGGCTCTGGTGTAAAAGCAGCAGCTGCTGCTTCAGGCCCTCGTTCTCGGACTCGATCCTCCGTATCGTGCCCTGATATTCGGACAGGGTCCGGTCCACCGAGTCCAGGATGTCGCTCACTGTGGCTCTGAAGATCTCGTTCAGAGAGGACTCCAGGAAGACTTTCAGGTCATCGGACGCAGCCATGTTAGAACCGGGCGGCTGTGGACGACGGTTCAACGTGTCTGGATCACTGAAGAAGCACAGGCAAAATGGGTTTGTGTGTGTGTGTGTGTATGTGCGTGTACGGGTATTGCTGCTGTCGCCGTGTGCGGAACAAACAAAGCACACTCCGGCGCAGGAGAGTGACGCAGGGGGAAAGCTACTTCAGTCTTCTCCGACACCGCCGAGGCCCGCAGCGCCCCCCAGCGGCGTGGAGTGTTGCTGCTGAATTAGCCGAGGCCCCTCTCGACGTCACACAGTCCAAACAAATAACCAAGTTATTGTTGATATTTGTGTTAAACCACAAACAGCTAATCACCAGGGCTGGTTAGTGTTCCGTACTAAGGACAACACCAGTTCAACCACCACTACTAACCACCACTGCCAAGGACGAGTGATGTGTTGTAGGTAATGCAACTGTTTTAATGTGGATGCTAATCATGCTAATGACCTCTTACATTTAATTTGAATGAGCTACTGTTGCTAAGCATTTAACGAGCTAACGACCTGCTTCTGCAACTTGTGCAGGTTCTAACTGTGGCTAGCCGCCCTGCAAGTCTGTGGCAACAACGCTAACGAGCTAAAATGGTTGATTGACTATATAAGTTGTTACTAATGAAGATAATGATTATGTGCGACCGATGCTAATGCTAATCTTGACGTGAATAATGCTAAATTGCTTTGAGTTAAGATTCCACTGTGCAAATGTATTAGATTAACCGTCTTGTTATTTTATCTTCTCTGTGTTGTTGTTATATTACCTCTTTGTCTTCTTGTTATAGGAGATAGAAAGAGTCTTGCTAAGTGATTTTATCAAATTATCTTATTGATATTGTTATCTGATCTTTTTGCAGTTTTATTATTAATCTAGTTCTTATATCAGTCTCATTACTTGTGGATAATAATACAATAATAATAAAACCAACATATTGTGTTAATCTTAACATTAACCCTTGTTTAACAGAGTCATTGTTTAACGCTCAGGTTACTGTGTTAACCAACCAGTTCTCCATTGTCCACATAGTACAGTGGTGACAAGTCTGTGAGACAGCAGACGTGTCCATCCACAGACCAGCAGTCGTTTGCTTAGCTAATTACATGAGCACATTGACTGAGGGAGCCTTCTGGTTCCACCACATTGCTCCAGGTGTGGAGGAATGACACTGAGCCGCTCCCCTCACCTGACCTGTATGTGTGCTCACATGCCTTCAGGCTGGTGGGCGTAGGCCAGGGCCTCTCAGGTGTCTCTGAGCTCCTAAGTCATCTGCCAATCACAACATGCCTGTTTTTCCTCTTTGTTGTCACTCAGTTGCTTTCTCCTTCTTCTTCACTCCTCTCAAATTGTCCCCCCTTTTCGCTCTCCAGCTGTGTCTGCAGACGGACGAACAGGGCGTACGCTGACGTAAGTGTGATCAGGATTTCTCCAAAATGGACAGGAAGCACGAAGAAGAAGGGAGAGGACTCGGTGGAGACTGGGACTTGTAACCTGCATGCATCTTTATGCAACACCATGGACTTAAGCGGCGGCCTGGCTTTCAGACAGCGGATGTGTGGCTGGGTTGTTGCATGAGGCAAGCTCCGATGAAAATCAGCTGGAGGGGAATTTGTATGCGTGTGTGCGAGTGCGAGTGGAGGCACAGTTCAGTGACGGCAGTATGAACTCAGTGTAACACAGCAGTGTGTTCTTCCCTCACACAAGACTTGACTTAAAACCGCGCACACTGGCTGATCATATGATGCTGCTTTAGAGCGCCAGGAGGGGGTAAGTCATGCTTCATAGTTGAAAAGATTCTTTCTAATGAGGGTAGTTTTAGCTGTTTGAGGTCTGTGCTATGCAGGAATGAATTAAATTCTCGGCAGCTCTGTTGACAGATTATGCTCTTGCACATTATTTGTAATAATTAAGTGCCAAACTTTCTACCCTTTTTCTCGTTTTCTCTTTTATGAGACTGTTTCTTTGAGGAGACCTCCACAGTCATCTGAGCATTTACGTTACAAATAATTTTCCGAACACTGCTGCCAAAGATACCATCACACAGAAGATTAACGTGTTATAGTTTCAAACACGCCAGCAAGAGATTAGCAGCAGTACTGTAGAACGTCAGTCTGCCCCAAAATTGTTTTATGTTCAGAGTAAACATCAAAGAGGCAATAAATTATTTGCAATGTTTAGTTCTTAAAGCTGAAGCATTTACAAGCATATATTCGATGGAGTGGAGCACTTGTTGCACCCTCACAGGAACTGAGAAGTGAGCACCCACACAGGAAATGTGGTCAGAGTCTGTCCCGGATGTTGGTTGCATGACTTGAATAGAATAATGAAGACAGACAGATGTGATAGAAATTGATGAAGTTGATTCAGTTTCAAGACATAGGTTTGAATATGCAGAGTGGAATTAGAATGGAAGGTGATTCTTTAACTGTTCATTTCCTGTGGCCTTGGTGTCGTTGTAGGAGACGCCCTTGGTCTGTATTGACAAGCAGTAGCAACTACATGTTTAGACTTTACTTCACTGTGGTTTTATCCATCAGCCAGGGTCACAGTGTACCACAGTGATAAAATGCTTAACATAAACAGCATAGACAGTTAAACAGCTCATCAGGAAAAAAAAAGTTTAACTCCACCCTCTGTCTCTCTTCTTAATCCACACACATGCTTCACGATCTCTCTGCTTCTTTTTTCAGCTCACTCGCTCTGGGCTTTTTCTTCATCTATGATCAGGAAGTGCAGACAAGCTTTTGTGACATTTGACTGGAAGTCTGTTGCTGCACTGCAATGACGAGATAGTAGGAAATTCAACAAAAGATAACAATGGGATATAAAATACAATGTGTGGTAAGTGTTGATTATTTATTTGTTGTATGATTTTATGTTTTATATCAGCTATCAAATATTCCCTCTAGTAGACCAGAATTTTTCCAAAAAGTTATTTTGAAAGTTGAAGAAGCATAAGAACAGCTTTGCTTTTGTTAGCAAGATGCATCAGGGTTCTTGAGCCTGGAGCCATGTCCGACACACTATTTAATTCTCCTGCTGCATATTTTTAAACATTAATGGGTTCTTTTTTCTCGCAGATGGAGGTTTTAACGTGCCTCAAGAGTTTTTGTAGCAGCACAAAATAATCTTCATGTAGAAGAGGACAGCAAAGCAACATTTACAGAAACATTTCACCGCCCCAAGAAATCTAAAATCCAAACAACAGGTTAAGAGAGACGCTGATGGAGGAGGAAATCACCTGTTCCTCTCTGCTGTATAGTACAGATTCAGTCCTGCAGCAGCCCCAGCAAGACTCGTGGACCTCTGCTGGGCATCATTATAGTGGGGAACAGGAGATCACAGTTTTGGGTGAGACAGAGACGGAGGGGGAGATAATCCAGGCACATGGGACAGACAAACTCGCTCTATGCCCAAAGACAGGACGAGAGACTCCTGAGGAGGCAGAGCAATGGGAGCATATAATATGTCCTGTGCGCCCCAGTGCTCCACTCTCTGTCGCCACAGTACAGTGGGACATGGCTGATCCCTTTGCAGAGAAACCCTTTCTCGTGACCGACAGCAGTCTGGCCAATGAGCTTGAACCCAGCGGCGTGACAAGTCTAGGTCCCACTTCCCCCTTACTTCAGCAATCTGAAGATGATTTTGCTGAGCTTCTCAATACGGAGGAGAGAGAGGAACAAGAATGGTTTGATTCACCACTCTTGAATTTGGAGTGGACAGGAAACAGCTCTGAGGTATGTACTTAACAATCTGTAAAGCTGCTACTGTCATGATTACCCTCTGTTTCTGTGTCTGTAGAGTTTAGATACATTTCTTGTAACCCCTTACTTCCTGTTCCTTGGCTTTTCTGTCGCCACCTCTGTCTTTACTTTTTTTAAAATATGCATGTGTGAGTCACTGTAATAGTTAATGTAATAAAAAACTAGAGCACATGTTATGTATGTCAGATGAGGCTCTGAGTGCAAACTATCTACTCATGAACCCACCGGCGATCACAAGTTTTTCTCTCACAATTTTTCACGTGCTCATGTTCGAATATGGTCTGTGTTGCAATTTCTAGCCATGTGATGCTGCCGATGTGAAGCCGGTGACACAGGAAAAGGAAGATTCAACCCCTGAGCCTCTAGACAGTAGTCACGGTACGTTTCACTCATAGAAACTCATTAGACAATTTTTTTTTCTGTTTCTTGCTCAGTTTTTGAATACACAGTCATGATTCATGTTAATTGAGTGTTGGAGTTTACAGCAAACTGTGATGTTGACCTTTCTTTCAGAAATTCCTCTCAAGACTGACTCAGAAGAGGACAGATGCTCAGTAACCTCTGATCCTGTTGAAACTGTAGACATAATTGATACTGTCGGGGAGGCTGAAAGCTCAGAGCATGAGGTGAACCGTCTCGTGGATGTAAAACTAGAAGAGGAACCAGAGGAAATCAACCTTCTGCTAACTGAACAGGGGAACTCCGAGGAACAACATTTTGTGAATGGTGAAGAGACTGATGAAGAGGGCGAGGACGAGCAGGGTGTGACTGGCTTGTTTTATACTGACGAAAGTGAAGAGACTGTCTGTTGTCCAATTTTTGTGTAAGTATCATGCAAAGGGGAACAGGAAGTATGTGTATGTTAATGAAACTCCTTGTTATTACTAATTTAACCCTGGCTACTTATGATATTTCATGCACTGTTTATAGGGAGGTGTCTGCAGAGCCACTACAAACTGAGGACGCCGGACTTACCCCAGATAAGCTAATACATTTGCAACCATCGGTGCTTGTGGATGAAATTCTTCGATCAGGGACTGAAGAGGGTGTAGAGGTGCAGGAACAGTTACACAAGGATTCTGCGGTCGGGACCAGAGAGACAGAAATGTGTAAAGGTGTTGATCATAATGTGGAACCTGAGGGGCCAGAAGCCGTTGACAACAGTGAAGAAGAATTAATCCAGGAGACAGAACATTCAGAGAAGACAGAAAACGTACAAGAGCTGAATGAAGAAATGGAGGACAAAAGTTGCTCAGAGCTGCAAGATTGTAATGAGACAACTCCACCACACCCTGAACCATCTGAGTGTGAACAGCTGGAAGTGATCAAAGAGCCGGAGCCTGCCCAAGCAGGGGAGGAACACTCTGACCAGTTAGGATGTCAACATCTGAGGGAGTCGCCAGAGATGGAGCTAACAAACCAGTCAACCCGTCCTGAAACTGCAGAACAGACAGAGGAGTGTACTCAGTCAGATCGGACAGTTTGTGCTGAAGCCAAAGACCCCGAAGTCCCAGACGAGCAGCAGACGGAGCCGCCCGAGCAGAATGAGCAGTCACCACCATCGACCGATGTGTCTCGGCCGACATTTTCAGAGGACTCGGATGAGTCAGAAATAAAGGAGCAGCTGTCTGCAGAGACTGAGGTCACACGGCAGGCAGCAGAGTTCAAGCAGATGGCCTCGCCGACACTGTGTCAGGCTGAAGAATTAAGAAGTCCTGAGGATGGAGATGTACGGACAGCGATGGCGAATGGAGAGATACACAAGCTCCCTGAGATGCCCGTCCCTCAGATGAACGGTGGTGAGGTGGATAGAGAGATGGCCCGCCGCCTGGCTGAGCAGCTGTTTAAGTTGGATGGGATCCAACCTGTCGATGTGGTGAAGCACTTGGACAAAGAGTAAGTCCATGTTTTGAGATTAAATCTTTCAGGGGCAGAGTATTTGTATTAGTGTGTATTTTTTCCCTTAGAATCATTAGTAGTCATATAGCCCATTAAAAATATTTAAATTTACATTTGAAACTCATGTCAAGTAATATGAACTGTGTGAAATCTGGATTATTGTGAAAGAAAGGTCACAGAATCTGCCAAAGATCCTAAAACTCTTTATAAAGAAATGTAGCATGTGATAAAGAAATCCAAATAAAAAGCTGACTTTCAAGAATATCAACATTATGGTTCCATCTCATCAAATATTGAGAGGAGCTCTTGTTTCCCGGCATGTGATGTATTGCACATAAACAGACAAATGTCAGTAAAAGAGCACTGTACACATAATCATCAAATGTGTCACAGTGAGGGTGGCTCAGTCTGTGAAAACAGTGGTGTTTTTATTTCTTTTTGGAGGAGTTAAGATTTGAGGGGAATAACCATGATGATGATGATGATGATGATCTGATGAACAGAAAGTCTGTGTTACTCACTGAAGCCGTTGAGGTTAAAAGAGCTGCAAATTTCCAGTCTTTAAGAGTGGTTTCCATTTGTTGTTTTTAAAAATGAAATAGTTGAACATATTGTATAACCCTATACATTTTATCTTTGAGACCCAACAAAACAGATAAATATATTTGATGATCAAATTTAGAAGAAATGGCTGATAACCCTAATGCTGATATTTCCTCTGTCTCTGTGCAGTAATGAATTCAGTCATGCTGTCGGAGAGGAATACCTGAAATTCTTTGACTTTAGTGGGCAGACTCTGGATCACGCCCTGAGGTGAGAATTCACTGTGACAGAGCTTTGATTGTACCCAACGACAACTGTCTTAGAAAAACAAGTCATGAAACAACTTGTAAAACTTCTGCTTCCTCTCTGTGTCTCTTGCCCTCAGGTCTTTTCTAAAAGTGGTGGTTCTGATAGGAGAGAGCCAGGAGAGGGAGCGTGTGCTTCAGCATTTCGCCTGCCGCTACCAAGAGTGCAACCCTGACACCTTCCCCTCTTCAGGTGATGCTCTGTCACTGTTAACGTTGTTTGATTCCTGATCAGAGATGCATCAATTAATTGTCAACACTTATTTATTATATCCTCAGGGGCTGTGTTGGCTCTGACATGTGCGCTAATGCTTCTCAACACGGATTTGCATGGGCAGGTAAGACACTTTTATATCTATAAAACTAATGTTTAAAGATGTTAAATGTTGTTCTGACGGGTTCTGTGTATGTGTGCAGCATGTAGGAAAATCCATGTCCTCCTCTAAGTTTGTGTCCAACTTAGAGGGGATGAATGAAGGTGAAAACTTCAGCAAGGATCTCCTGAAAGTAATGGCTTTATTCAAATTCTCAGAAAAATCTAAACTTTTATATTGCGATGGAAAGGTCAAAGCCCTGTGGATGAAAAACCTCTTGTCCATCTGCATTTTAGAGTCTTTATAATGCCATCAAGAGTGAGCCGCTGCAGTGGGCTGTGTAAGTGGACAGTTGTTGTTTCACCCTGACGTGATCTTGTTCTCTTTTATTGAATGTTCCTCTATGTTTCACATCACTTCTCCTCTCACACGTAACCACCTCCCTCTGTGTTGAAGGGATGAGGATGAGTTGAAGAGCTCTGTGTTGGTGGAAGAAGAAGTGGGAGACGATGCACAGCTCCGTTCGAAAGCAAACCCCTTCCTGGTTGTTGCTCACGACAAGAACGCCTCAGTGGTCAAAGCGGGATTCCTGCTTAGAAAACTCCATGCAGACATCGACGGCAAACGCAGTGAGCATGACCGATTTTTTATTATTAAAGGTTAAAATATGTCATCTGGAATATAAGACGGAGTAGACCTTATGTGTGGTGGGGTAACTGTGTTAGAGCACTTTGTACAGTGAAGCATCAGGATATGGTCTGCAAAATATTTTGACTGAATTTATTTCTGTTGTAAATAATAGATACAGATTAGTTTAGTTTGTTTCATTTCAGGATTTTAACACAACTTTAATTAATAGAAAATATAATTTTATCCATTCAAATCTAGCTCCATGGGGGAAAAGAGGCTGGAAGAGATTCTATGGAGTCCTTAAGGGAATGGTTCTGTACTTACAGAAGGTCAGTGACTCAGCTAACTCTTATGTCATAAGAATTTTGTACAATTATACATTTCTGGCATGTGGGTTTGTGGTGCGTCAGGATGATTACAGGAGGGATCAGCCAACAAATGAGGAGGTGGTGAGCGTGCACCACTCGGTGGCTGAGCAAGCAGTCGATTACACAAAGAAGCCGCATGTCTTACGTTTGCAGACGGCTGATTGGAGGGTTTTCCTCTTTCAGGCCTCGTAAGTTGGGAATACAGCTGGTAACTAGTATTTACGATGCATTTGTGTCCAACACTCAGATTCACAGTGCTGGTGTTTTGTGCTCAGATCTAAAATAGAGATGAAGTCTTGGATCAGTCGCTTCAACCTGGTTTCGGCTCTTCACTCGTCACCTCCGTTTCCTGCTGCTGTCGGCTCCCAGAGGAAGTTCTTCAGGCCAATCCTCCCCGCCTCGCAGTCCGCTCACACTCTGGTGCACACTCTTACTTCTCCTTCTATAATTTCCCTTGAAGTAAAAGTTATTTTACCACATTTTTACCTAACTGTTGCTGGTTTTTATATATATGTCTGAGTGTTCTTTCTTTTCTGTTTTCTGTACAGTTGCAATGTTGAAATTAATCTCAAATGTTTTTTCATGGATGAGAATTTAATTATACGATGTAATAGTTTTGCATAATTTATGGAAATGATGAGATATACAGGAGATATACATCTAGGTTTTTGATTCACCTCTACCTTGTTCATTTTTCTCTTACTCTGTGTAACTTCCTGTGCAGGAACGTCAGCTACAGTTTCATACAGGAAAGCTAGAGTCCTTTCAAGCCGACCTGTTGTACCTGAATCAAAACACTCCAGAGAGTAGAAAAGCCAGAGCCAAGGAGCTGGAGGGCCATCGAGCCAGAGCAGAGTACCTGCAATTTGAGGTAGAGGAGGGGTCATACTTGAATATGATTAGATAAATATAAGTTTCAGTACACGATGACCCTTGACCTTGACCCTTCTTGTGCAAACCCTCCAGATGTGTCGCTACCAGATCTACATCCAGGTGCTGGAGGCCTGGAAGAAGGTGAAGAAGACGGGCAACAGCGCGCTGAGCACTGCAGAGCTGATCCTGTTTGATAAAGCCCTGTATGCAGACTCTGTGGAGGAGGAAGAGGAGGACGGCGGGCTGAAAAAGTCCCACTCCAGCCCATCTCTGGAACAGGAAATCAGTCCTCCCTCAGTGGTCAAAGTGAGACGCAACGTCTCTGAAAGACGGACGTATCGCAGGACTATCGTCCCTCGGGGGAATAAAGAGGCTTGAGGTATTTGTACTCAGAGACTGCTCACTTGACTTCACTTTTTTTAAGTCTGTGGAAGTACTCAACACAGAAGCAGAGAAGAGACCCTAGTTTAACATGAAATCATTCGCGGCACGTTGTTTGCATTTATAATCTGTGCACTATTTCAAAAATATATCCTCAGTGAATCCACAACTCACAGACTCTTTCACCACTGAGGATAGAATCCAACCCTTCTGTTGAGTGACTCACAATGTCTGCTCCTAATTTATTTAGTAACTAAATTTCTTTGTATTAAAAGTCAAAATGGTACAAAATCTATTACATATGAGTTCCCTTACTTAGGGGCAACAGTTTTTAAAATGTAGACCACAAGAGGGTGCTGTAGCACAGGACATGTGTGAGTGAAAGTCTGGGGACAGGCCATTCCGTCAGAAACTTGTCTATAATAATTGCACTTTGTTCTTCTTAATCTTTTGTAGCCACTGTCTCAAACTTTGTCCATATGAAGGATTTATTTGTGAAATGTTTTTTTCTCTCTGTAGGGGAAAAATAAATTATCACTTGTATTTATCATTCCTATCTTTTCCTAGTACTAATCACATCCTACAGGTGGAGTTCTTTGGGGCCTTGGGGTACCTGCAAATGCTCTGTCACAGTTTCCCTGTCTTCCTGAGCCAAGTTAAAGTCTTATGATGTTTGATTGAATTAGGGTCAGTTAATGGATATTGTTGCTGTTTATTTAAACATTTTATCATTTCCTGAGCTGTAGGGGAACCAAGTGGATGTCACAAACATTCCACTGCAATCATTGCAATTTTGCCTGTTTTATTCTTAGTAGAAATTGTTCATCAAACGTAAAAGTTGGACACGCAATGAAGAGCACAGACAATACACACAGGGACACACGGTTCTGTATGGGCTGGATGGAGGTGATAGGGATGTAAGCTGAGCTTCCATTGGTACTGAGGCTCCTTGCCCTTGCTGTCTCCCACCTGCACCTACAGACGCCAGGACAAACTCGGGATCTGATCATCTGCGCTCATAATGCTCAACTTGTCCTCTGAAAGGAAACAGTCTCCATTCATCCACAGGAATAACAAAGGATCATTAAGATAAAGTCAGATTCTGCAGATGAGGGTTGACTGATGGGCCCTAGGAGTGACAGGGGCCCCAGGGCCAACACAGCACCTTCAATAGGGTGGGAGGGGGAAGTGGCCCTGCTCAGCGAAAGGTGACGCCATCTCAGCTAACCTACATGCTCTCGGGTCTGTGACGAAGAGTTCCAACGGGAGGCAGCCATTAGCAGTGCCTGTTTTGTTTTTGTTTTTTTTAGCTCAAATTGAAATGTTGGATAATATGGGTTTTAAGCTTGTTTGTGTGCTGCTGGCGTCACAGTGGAGCTCTTGACTGAAGCTCTCATGGTCTGCAGACCATGACTTCAACAGTGGTGGTGGTCTTGTTTTGGAGTGCCACCTTTCTCCACTGCTCCGACAACGACCACAACATTAATGACCGGTTGGAGCAGCAGGGGCTGCATCAGCGGCCGGGGTTCAGAGGGCATCCTTCCCAAGGAATCGGCCTGTTTTTGTTCCATCTGCGCCACCCCGCTCCCCGAGCTTTGTGCGACTCAGTCAGGCCTGGGTGGGTAATTAAAAAGGCAAGAGCTCAAGTTGTGATCATTAGGGGCTTGTCCAGCATGGGTGCCGAACAAGACCTCGACATGCAGGGTCACTTCTGCCCCCTTTATCATCTCCCTCCGCTTAACTCCTCCTCGCACACATTGTTACTTTGAACGCTGCTCAACAATCACAATAGCCCTGAAATGCACAGGAAATATAAACCACAAACATAAGCTGAGCTGTGGATTCTGTGGGATCTTTTTTTTTTTTCCCCTGCCCTCAATCCTTCCGGAGGGGTGTCTTCTGTCTGCGGCTGACGCCTTGCACGCTCTACTTGCTTCATTTAATCTATTATCTGAACAAACACTTAATTTCTTGTACTGTTGATATTTGAAAAAGGAAAAAAAAAAAAATTTCATCTCCCCCTTTTGTCCTCTCGTCCTCTGACTCCATCTTAAGGTCTTGACTCATGCTGTTGGGACGTGGCTCTCTCCATCCAGGGCCCTCGAAAGTCTCTCTGTGGTGCTTTCAGGGGTTTTGTTTTCCCACTCAGACTCCGCTCGCCTCTTTCACAGAGACACAGACTCCACTCTTATTCTCTCCTGCCTCTTAACCAGCGTCCACTTGTGCCCATTCCCGCACCTTTCTGTCTGCAAAGAGCCAAACGCTCGCCGTACATTTGCTTTACAAATGGGTGTCATTTTCCTTTTCAGTGGGAGTGATATTCTTTTATTGCTTGTAGTTGTCGTCACAGTGATGGGAGGCACTGGGGGAAAAATCATCCCTCTTTTTCTCCCAGACTGCAACCATTAGCTTTTCTCAAACCCAGACATTTTCATTTTATTTGCCAATCAGACCCAGTCGGAACATGAATCGCTCTTTAGATTTTATCATAACCGAGCCTTCGTGGCCCTTTTTACAAATGAAGGCTTTTGTAGCAAAGGAGCGTCTGATTGAAAGAGTCTGGGCGAGTGCCTTGCTTAAGGGCTTTTCAAAGCGTGACCTCTCCTTGCCCTTGCCTCTTCCACACACACACACACTCCTGCTTCTGACAACACTCCTCGGGCACAGGCGCAGCGGCTTTTATGATGCAGGACAAACACAGAGGATGGAATCTAAAAGTCGGTACTCTGCGGGTTAACGCAACGTATGGGGTCCGACCAGAGAGTGCTGGCGAGCTTATCTCCTCCGTCTTATCTCAATTCATTTTCTGACTGGAATCTGGTTTTTCACTCCAGAATTAAATCCACACCTCATTTGCACCTACTTTCTTTGCTCTTTAATATGTGATCGACTGTGTGCAAGTCGGGGATAAATCAGCACAATCGAGATGTGTGTGTGTGTGATGTTGAATGTT
Organism: Pseudorhombus dupliciocellatus; assembly: GCA_016785235.1. Lineage (NCBI taxonomy): Eukaryota > Metazoa > Chordata > Actinopteri > Pleuronectiformes > Paralichthyidae > Pseudorhombus > Pseudorhombus dupliciocellatus. The sequence continues at coordinate 461,395 of JAFBJW010000030.1, forward strand.
TGTCAGCTCCCCCCTCGGGCCTCCGCAGGTCAACTCTCTCCCTCAGGGCAGTACCTGATACCTGGCAGATTTTATCCACCTCAGTGTGTGTGTAGTGTTGAATGTGTGTGTGCTTTGAAAGGTGTGTTTTTCTTGATGTCTCCCAGTCAATAGTAGCTTCCTGCCTTTAGGGCTCGTGTGTTGTTTAATAGGCCAGTATGACACAGGGCACCTGTGTTTCCTCCCCTCTGTTCCTGCACAGAAACAGCCTCTGTTGGGCCATTCTGCTCTGTTTGACTGGCACATTTGTTCCACGATGGTTAAAGTAGAGGAGATAAGATAACCTCTTGAAACCCGAGCGAGGTGTTGTAATTTGAAGTCCGTTCAGGTGTTCCGAGGCCATTTCTCAGGCCCGTGATTAAAAACAGTCTCTGATAGAGATTGGGTTGTTCAGTCCACTGCTTTGGTTCAGACAGAAATATCAATATCAAACAACTTTGGTCTGTTTGCCACCATGAAGGGGACACGTAGTGAAATCTCTTGACAGCCATTGGATGTTTAACATGTTTCTTGGCTTTCAGACACGGCTGCTCGACTGGTTTGTTATTGTCAAATAGGTGCATTACAAGCCATAAAGTGTGCCATTGCCTCTTTTTGAGTGGCCATGTAATTTGTAATTTGTCATGGAACCCAGATGATGTATTGTTTCAGTTTTGGTTTTCCCCGATCCATGAGTTTCCATCAGTGGCTTCATCTTGTGCTTGTTGGATTGATGGTTCAGTAAAGATCAGTTTTTAAGATGTCAGAAAAGCCTTGATCCGTATTTCTGTAGTCAGGGAGTCATGGGGGGAGCAGGTGTCTGGTGCTATTTTGGCTACTTCGCTACACTCAGCCCTTCATTTGTGTTTTATGTATATGAAGCTACATTTGTTGTTGAAGCAGCGACTCTAAATTTGACACGGCAGCATGAGAATCTCTCAGTTTGAAAGAGCGCTGAAATATTTGCTAAACACTTAGAGAAAAGGAAGGCTCAGGGGCAGGGCTCAGAATAATCAGCCTCGCTTTGTCCCAAACGATTCATAAACAAGGTAACGGGTTCACTCGCGCAATCTGGGTTCTCTGGAGGGCCACAGAAAGCCTGAACTGGGCGGGGCCGACACAGCAGCGCTGCCATTCACAGTTTAAAACAACGACGTGTTCTGCAGCTCATTTGGACAGACAAATTCTGTCAGCCTGCATAATACTGATTCGCCGGGCTGGATTGGTTGGCCGGTGTCTCGAGCCCAGAGATAAGTGGGGAACTTTCCAGATGACTGGCGCAGGACAACCCCGACCCGTCATCCCAAGTGATTGCCACACACTCCTCTGCTGCCTTTTTGGCAGCAATTTCTCCAGCCCCCCCCCTCCCCCCCATTCTGTCTTTGAGTTTGTCCCATAATGGTAATGGGACACATGCCTTCTCCTCCACACACTGACACATATAGAGAGACATTCTTGCCCTGTCTCTCCATCTCACACACACACACAGTGTTAGCATGGCTCTGTGTAAAGTGTAGTAAGTCCCGGTTGCCCCATCCTGCTGGCTTTGTCTGTCCTCAGCTGTTCCGGCCCGGTGCCTGTATTGTGCTGCCGGGCTCATTACCAGAAGCACTGTGGCCCGAATCCTCCTCGCTAATAGGCCCAGAGAGAGACAGAGAGGAGTTATTTCTGCTGCTGTAGCAGTATAATGTTTTGTTTTTTACTCATTTGGCAGCGAGACTGTTAATGTTTAAGGTTTGCGGCCGTTATTTCTCTGGCCGTCCGTCAGCTGGCTGAGGAATCTGAAACTGGGTTCGGTTAAAAGGTCCCTGCCTCTGTGGCTGTGAGGCTCAGCCACTTAAGAGCTCCTCTGTATGTACGAATGTATATGGATGTGTGTGTGTTCTGCATGCCTGAGCAGGACAGGGGGGGGGCTGTGTTTGGAAAGAATGAGTGTCCAGTCAGTTGATGGGCTGTCTGGAGTGGGCCAGGCCACTTGGACAACAATGGGATGAAGTGCAGCTATTGTTTAAAGTTTACAGGGCGGTACGTGGCGTGTACAGTGTGGCTGCAGGAGAGGGATACAAAGAGAGGGCGTAAGGAGGTGAGTCAGGGAAATGTCGAAATGTGAGCAGGGTGAAGGCTTGGAGAGACAGGGAGAAAGACGAGTGCATAGTGTAAACACAGAGACGTCACCGCTGCTCTTCGTCAGCGGACAGATGCCGCCCTGGCTGCACCGATATCGAGGACTTTAAGTGATTGTCTCAGAAGTCAGACAAAAGCCTTCAAACAGTCTGATTCCAGGGTTATGTGTGATTAGGTTAGAGAGTTTCCTCAGCGATGAATTAGGCCACGAACCACACAGAAGTTCATGAACAGGGAATCTCTACAGAGGTTACAGTGGTCTAATGAGACCGACCCCCCCCCCCCCACCCCTAACTTGACACATATAAGCTAAAGTCTGTTGTAGTTTGAGCAATTAAAAACATTTACAAAAAGAAATTATCAAAAATCCTCATGTATTTCATATTATTTACATACCTGTAGACCTCAATATATATATATTTTAAAGAAACTCTATTACATACTCCTCACGTGGGCCTCTGTGAGACATTGGCAGGTTCACACTCACGTCACTATAATTTAATGGACAATCATGACGAGGAGTATGGGCTATGATTAAAAGCACTGGTTTATCTTATTCCCATTTAAGTCCCTTCAGATCAGATACATTTAGCACGTGTTTATTTCTGTCTGTATTTCTGTCTAAATTATATAAAGTGTCAGTCAATTTGTTTGCCTGACATGAGCAAATAAATAGATCACGATTGTTATTATTATTATGTTTCATTATTATTATTACTATGTCACGTGCTCTGGGTGTAGTGGGGGGCGTCTCGCGCGCGGCCTCCCACTCCGTTTTCCTCGCGGGGCTGCGCGTGTCCCGCGCGCTGTGGCACCAGGTGGGCCGCGGCACCGGCGAACCGTGGCCTCGTTAACGCGCCGCAGTAATGAGGCCGCAAAGAGCCACGCAGCGACTGCAAATAAAACTACATGATGCAGAAAATAAAAGACCAAATTAAACAGATGCGCGTGTTTTCAGGATCATTGGTTTCGTCCTTTTAAAAATGCTCTGAGCTGCAAAAAAAATAAAAGATTTCAGGTTAAGCAGCTGACGACCAATGTTTATTATAATATTACTACTACTAATAATGATGATATCACAATCACACAATGAATACATGTAGTTTTGAAAAAGTTTCATTACAGTGATCTAAGAGTTCCATTTATATGAACAATAATATTATGAATAATAATAATTATTATTATAATAAAATCAGACAATATACATATGGTTTGGAAAATAAAAGTCAGCTGCCTTGAAGTGAAGGGTTTGCCTCAAAAATGTAAAAGAATAATTATTGACATTCCTCTTCATTTATTTGTTTTCAGCTCACAGGCTTAAAAACCCTCCTTTTAAATGAGACACAGCAGAAGCAGGGATAAATTTATCATGCTTTAATTAAAATAATTCTTTAGAAATTCATTATGTACATCTGCAATAATATTAATAACAGTATAAGAAAAAATAGTCACAGTTCTTACCAAACATCAGAACAATCGGCATGACAACAAACTAAATATATTTGAAGCAAAAACAACAAAGGCCCATTTCAAAGCCCTGTTGATTTCAGTAGCCAAATCACCCCCCACCCCACCCCCAGTCATTCTCAGAGTCAAATTGCATCACTTCCCCATAAGTAATTCATCATTTACAATATGTACACATTGCTGAACAGACACATTTACTGACTTGGAGGGGCATACGTTGGCATTTGTGTTGTAATTGTGATTAAATGTGTCGCCCCTTAGTCTGCTGCCCACGACCGGGAAAAGCTTTGAATTTACAGTGGAAACAACAGGAAAGAAAATCACAAAAATGAATTTGCAAGCAGACACAGATCGAGAAAAGCAATTTGACAGGGTTCACAATTAAGAAGAGAGAAGCACTAATTGTAAACAAACATGTGGGCATAGATCGTTGTAAAGAAGTTGCATATCCCTACTCACTGAGGAGTCAAGTTGCAGATGAGCGAGAACGAAAGTCTTTGGCCAAAACAGCATTAAAGAGCTACAGTAGCTGATCATTCTGATATCAGTCTCTGCAGGAGTCCACCGTCAGCAATGTGTAAACGTGCACGAGTCAGAGTCAGCCCTGGAAAATGGTGTCAGTCCTGACAAATAAATAACGCAGAGGATGGTGATGTTCACCATGAGAGGATGTCATAAAAAAACATGTTGCTGGTTTGTCAGCAGAGTCTCAAGTTCACATCAAGTTTTGACTTCCATGCCCTGGTCCGCATGATGGTGTGAAGGTTCTCACAAGAGCCTGTCCATGCAGCAGGGACTAGAGGTGGTCGTAGGCGGCCGCGGGCGGTGGGGCTGTGCGGGAGGCTGAGCTGTAGTAATAGGGGGAACCTGCGGGGGGGAGACACGGAGAGGAAGGTGTTCGAGGTGGATCAGACTGTTTATCTCATCTTGTCAGAGCTTTCGCAGCAGATGGTGGAGCTGAGCGGCGCTCCCTGTCTCTCTGCGACTCTCAACTTCTGATGCGATTCCCTCAAATCTGCCAGAGGTGCCTCATGTGAACTAGATCTTTGTGCCACTGATGCACATCCTGATCTCAGTCCATAGATCGATGTGCCTTATTATATATTGGTTTTCAAGTTTTCACCTTAAAAGCGATTTTTCTCTTTGTAAAAATATTTTTGGAATATCTGAAAATGAATATTCAAATAATGTAGAGCACTGAGCTTCCAGGTAAATCAGTCCACAGGGAGAAAGTGAACCACAACCACAGCAAATCACAAATTCTGCGGAAGTGAGTTCTCCTACACTTTAGGGGAGTTTGATGTGTTACTGCAGACGTTCCTGAAAACCATATCAACATGTAAATGATGTGTCTTTTATGTATTATACAGATATAAACTAAATGTATTCAGAGACAAGGGGCTAGATGCATGAGGTTGTCAACCGCGCACACACACTGTTGTCGGCGTGCCCTTCTCACCCAGAATGCTGGAGTTAGTGAACCTCCAGGCCTCACTGTACGAGGTGTAGGGCGAGTGGGTGTAGGACTGGCCGGTGTAATCTGCACCTGCTGCGACACAGAGAAATAGAGCTTGATCAAACACTCACGTCCTGCAGATAAAACCCAACAACATAGACAACACATGTTATTAAAAGGAGTGAAGCTAAGTCATGGTCGACAGATCTGTTTGTGTGTGTGTGTGTGTGTGTGTGTGTGTGTGTGCCAGCGTCTGCTCAGCCTTAGCTCATGATTCACCAACAGTTAGTGCAGCTTGTAAACCATTAATCTGTGGTGCAGGTGGATGGCTGAGGGTGAAATCCCTCTGACCAGTGATGCATGCATCCCTCTCTACGCCCTCTTTCCTCGGCCCCTCGCATCATTCAGCCTCTGCCCTCTGAAATGCCCTCCTCCTCTCTCCGTCCGACACTTCCTGCTTCCTGGCACTCCTCTTTCTTTCTTTTCTCCTGGTGTGTGTGTTTTTTTTTTTTTTTTTTAACATTCCAATATCTAATTGGTAATTATGTTGGCTGGAATGAATCCCTGGGCTCCCCACCTCCTCCTCCTGTCCTAACCCCACCACCCACCCAACCACCCACCCCTTCACTCAGTAATTGTGTATCAACGCTTCCTCACAGCGAGCCCACCAGAAAAATAATAAATCAGACCCTCTCATTTCGCGCTTCGGAGGGCAGACTTCAAATAAAAAAAGGCACATCACACACACACACACACACACACACACACACACACACACACAGTCTAGTCATATGCAGGCATCTTGACAAAGACACACATACGGAAACCCACACAAACGTGCGTGCACACACACACACACACACCGCCCCTCTTCGTTCATACCCAGACTTTACACCCTCCGCCCACCCCTGCATCTCCCTCCCGGGCCCCCTGGTTCCCATGGCGATGGGTGGTCAGAGGTGTCTGGCTGGGGGGGTGTGGGCAGCAGGGCGGAACCCCCCAGCCTGTTCCCTGTACCCCCTGGGCCCATGTGCACACACACACATACACACACACAGTGAGTTCACCACCCTGGCAGGGCTACTCATTAACTCAACCAGTCTCCCTGTTAATCTACAAGCCTCCGTTTTCTTCCTTCATCTCCCTCCCTTCACTTCCTCTCTACCTGTTCGATGTGATTTACAATTTTAAAAGTTTTGTCCTTTAATTTCCTTACCTGCGACCATGCCTGTGATGGCAGAGGAGGAGTATCCCGACTGCGCAGGGGACGGGATGTGGGGTGGGTAGCCTGGCAGCGTGGAGCTCACCATGTCACGTCCTGAAAACACACAGCGTTTGAGTCAAGCTGGAGGTTCAGGTTGATGTTTTACAGAAGAGTCAGAGCCGTCACAACATGTTGAGAAATGTTAATTGAAACAATTTCTATTAATAATTATTTTCTAACGGGAAAAGTCCCAGATTCTGTGGTTCCAGCTTCTCATATGTGAGTGTTTGCTCTTTTCTTTTGTCTTCTACTTTAATGCATTTATATTTTATAGTATTTAATACAGTGAAAACAAGTTTAAAACAAGACAACTGACTGCAAAGAAAATGTGTTGGTTATGATTATGAAGATGAATGAGATGAACGCCTGCATTACCTGAGATGACAGACTGACTGCTGAACTGCCCGTACACTGGTGCATGATGGGAGAATGAGTTGAATGCATTGGGGAAATGGTTGGAGCTGCAGCTGCCGCCGCTGACAGAAACCGGTTTCTGCAGCGCCTGCAGCTCCAACAACGCCAGGTTGGAGGCTGCCAGGTTGGAGGCCGCCATGTTTGGCGATGGACTGGTGCTGGTCACCTCTGGGGACATTTCCTGTTTTAGACACAGCGGCAGGGACTGTAGGGGGTCTGAGCGGGTGACGGTGGTGGGGTGAGGGACATGAAAAGCAAATGATGAACATGAGGGAACTGAAAAACCAGGTAGCATGTCCACAACAAGGAAAAAGTGAGCAGTGTCTGGGTTGTGTAAGACATGCTGATGCTAAAAATCGGGGACTTTGCGCCATGTGCTTCGTGTGTGGGGCTCAAGCGGCATCATCGTCTAACATTAAGAGTCTCACCGGTCACCATGGTGTAGCTCTGATGCGCCAGATTCCGTCCAATGGTGGAGCTGGATGCTGAGAGGCTGGTCTTGGCCTCGTCGAGGCTGCCGTTGAGCAGGGACAGAGGGTACAAAGTCTGGGGATGACAAACTGGGGTTAGCCATTTGAGGACGTTAAACGCCAGTGAAAAATACATTTTTTAAGTTCCGAATTGGGGAGAATCAAATACGAAACAATGAAGATAATAAAACAAGAGCAGGAAAATCACATCTATAACTAAATGTCTCTGAGCTGTGTTTACATAATTTTAGATTCCCTCTGCTGTACCTGCTCTGCCTTGCTTCCCGAGGCCGAGCTGAATGAGTCTGGAGGGTAGTGGTGACGCTCGAACCCGCAGTCCAGATGTTGGGAGGCGGCTGAGAAATGATCCACCCTCATCTGTTTTCTTGGGACGCCGCCGCTGCCCTGAGAGTCCACGCTGTGCCGACAGCTGTCCTGGTCACCTGGGACGCAGAGGGAGGACATGATGCGTGTGGTAAAAATAATCACATTTCTGTATTCCTCAGGCGGGAATCTGGCCACTGAAAATGAATTGTTTCATTAGTTACTGACTCATCTATATTGCTGTTTAACTTTTCCCTTGTACTAAACTTTCATGTCAGTGACCGATACAGAAGAACAGATTTTTGTATTTGCAGATATGTGTGAATGTACTGTGAAATAGTTTCCCATTAGCAGGCCTGAAATTGCCTTTCAGGGGTGAATAAGGTATTTTGAATTAATCTCACAGCTCTTTGTTTAATGACTTGTGGCAGAGAAAGTTGTTCCTCTCGGCAACAATAAAGGTCAAATAAGTGATTAAATACAGCAATCTGGAGCGTGTAGGTGTGCGTTTCAGCTTTCAGGGACAGGATTTCTCAGAGGAAACCATCACAGGCAAGATGTTAAAATAGAGTTCAATTCAAATTAGGTCAGAATTTAAACAATACACTTTATAAAAGTTGGCTTTTTAGGTGTGCAATGTTTATAAATGACTTCTATGGCTGTTGTCTCTGCTTTGTTGGGAACAGCAATAGCTTAAGCCGTTGATGTAGTTTCTAATGGACTTGGTTCCTTTTGCCACCGCTACACCACAAGAGCACGAACTTGAATGGCGGCGTGCAACGTCTCATTGACTTGATCTGATTCTTACTGTCATCGTGGCTCCTCTTGCCCTCGGCGCTGGGATGAGGGATTCCCAGCAGGCCGCTGATGGAGTAGGTCGAGCCCAGGGAGTCGGACTGAGGAGACTCGGGAGGGGTGACTGCTGAACTGGGGACTGGGGAGGGAGAAAAACAAAAACAGACAGATTGGAGACGGAGAGCGGAAGCGAAGCTGCGCATCTCAGTGGTCGGCAAGGTCATGAGTTTAATCCCACAGAACAATGAGCCCGCCCTATCTTTAACCTTAATCCGTCAGCGTCATGAGACGGCACAGGCTGATGTAGACGATGATACACAAGCTTGTGTTTGCGAGTGGTGTAGACTTACTTAAGGTTTGTCCCGGACTCAGACCTTTTCCGTCCAGAGGCAGATTGAACGGCTGTTGGACTTTAGTTCGTATTATTCTGAAACAAAGAAACATCAGCTTTATTGAAGGAAGAAGGTTTTAAGTTTCTCTGGAGGAACATCTCTGATGGGAAGATGGTGTTTTCGTAACCCCAAAGCTGCACTCATCCCCCTTGTCCAAGTCTGAGCCACAGAGGCACAAGCTTGATTTCATTCATAATTGACTTTGTCACCTGTTAATGGAGCTCACGCTGGGCACTGTGTCACTGTCACACACACCCTCTGCCAGCAGCCGGTCCCTGATCTCCCACGCAAACATGGTGGGGTTCTGCCTCTTGTAATCGGCGATCTTCTCCACAACTTTGGGGGTGGCCACCTTGGGCTTGGAGCCGCCGATCACACCAGGCTTGATGCTGCCTGTCTCATAGTAGCTGGAGGAAGGAAGAGTTCAGTCATTGCTTTAAGTATGAGAGAGCGAAACATTTGTGATGAGTAAACTGACATCCAGAGGTCGAAGGACGTGGACAGGCTGATCAACAGCAACAGGAAGTTGAGTAATGTGCTCGCTGGTGAACTTACCGTCCCAGGATCTTGCTGACGCAGCCATGACTGACTCGGAGCTGCCGGGAGATGTCGCAGGGCCGAACCCCCTGGTGGGCCATGTCCACAATGCGTTGCCGGATCACCTCCGGAAGTGGACGGCCATTAACAAACATTCCGCCTAGTTGGTTAAGACCCCCATGACCTGGGGGAGGAGGGGGGATGAACACTCATAAATGTCTTGGAACCTGAGACATGGAAATGTAACAGCTACTGCATTTATATGAGTCATGTACACTTGGACACACACAGGCCTACACCTGTGCTCCTTGAGGAACTCAGACCAGACTACCATCATGGAGATGTAAGTATTTTAATATGTCATTGTCGTGTCCTGTTACTTATTATAAATATCTAAAAAGTAAATTAAGTTAGATTAATTACATTCAATCAGGTGTTCTGTTTTCTTCCTGTTTAACTTCACCCACAAATAGCAGAGGCACCTCACATTGTTACGATACTTCCAAGTCATTTGGCTTATTATAAAAACAATTACAGACGCACTCAACTCTGAATATGAATTTTGGTTTTTCTCTCTCATTTTGGATGATTACTTATTAAATTATAAAAGCAGATGTGAATTTTAAACTAGGCTATGGAATAATATTGGAAGTCTAAATGTTAAGATATTTTCTCTTTAAATGTATTTTCATTTTTCCTCAGCACATCTTTTAAAAAAAATGCATAAATATAGTCTATTCATATTATTATATTATATTTTATCCTTACTGACCGTTTTTCTGTTGAAGGTCAAGGGCATGTCACGCCTTAGAGATAAATCATGATTTGTGAATATTAGCTATTGAAGTACAGCTAGACGTGTTTGGTATAACACTTCTCATCTATGACTCTAACACATATACCAATCATAAGTTACCACAAAGTACTTCCATGCTAATGTAGGTGAGTGTCATAATATTGCTAATGACATGTTAGAGATTTCAACATATTAAACAAAAACACGGCAACCAGTTTACCTGTCACATATAGTGAAGATAAAAGAAAACCACTCAACATCTGCATCTTTAATCTATATAAAAAGTAAAGGTCAGAGGATTCATCCATCCTGTCCATGGACTGACACGCGGCTTTTAATTTTACCCACTGATCCACCCCTCTCTCTCTCTGTCTTTTCCCAGCTTGCATTTCCACATCAAACAGACCGGACCAGGCCCAGGGAGGGGGGGAGGGAGGGAGAGAAGGAGGGATGGATGCATGGGGGACGAGAGGGGAGCCTCTATTAACGCTGCCAGCGGAGTGTGGAAAAAATCTCCCCGCCAAGCTTCATCAACCTGCAGGATATTAAAGCCGAGCAGCCCCCGGAGGGGGGGGGACGAGCACGCACCCGCGCGCACATGCAAGCAGACGCCGCGTGCACGACGAAAAAACAAAGCACATAAATAGGTAGATGGAAATAGAGAGATAAATAGATCTGAATTGACTTATGTTTCCTCTAATGAACCTCTCCATTCTCCCCCACAGCAACTGGAAGGAAATCTCACTTCACCCCTTCACCTGCTCCATGTGAGGATGAGACACTGTGGCACTGGATATTTTCAGGTTATGTGGTGGAATGCGACCAACCAGCCTTCAGACCAGGTATTACACACATCCACGTTGAGGGGTGTGGTAGTTACAAGCTTGTGAGCCAAAAACTTGCAGACCAACTTTTGGATGAATTAATATAAAATTCCAAAATCCCAATTTAACATTGTAAGGAATCACACAAACATTACATATATGGTTTATAGTCCAGCCCAGTAAAATCTTTTTATCTAAACACATACTCTCATATATTTAATCCATTATTGGTAAACTACTGTAACTTCTTATTGCCAAGGTTTTCTGTTTATTTTCTTAGAGGTGGCTGTAGTGCCGAATTTAATTTGTGTCTAATTTAAAAAAGTGAAGTGTTGATTTCCCAAACTTCCAGCTCAAAGAGGCAGGGGTGCGGGGACATTGATGTACTTCTCATTTTCATTTCCTGCTAATTTCGTGAAATGCCAGCTATATTAAAGTTGAACAGATCCACCCCAGGGGTCTTGAGGAGACCCGGACCCCTGCGGTTTGTCTTGTGTTAGTTACCTCTTCCAGAGTTGCTGGACATATCCCTGAGCATTTGGTCCTCGCTCCACGGGCCCAACGTTTGACGCTCTCCTCCCACACTGTCTTAACTCAGTTAAGGTGCTCTTACTCCTCGGCCTGCCTCGTCTGGCATGAGTGTGCACCGCCGGTCACACGCTGCAGGAGGACACATGCAGGGGGTTTCATGTCAGACATGTAAGGCCTCTGAGGAAATACTGTGGACCCCCCTCAGGTCTACATAAATGTATTAGTATGAACAGATATATATATATCTCATTGAACTTTAAGTTTGACCAGAATACATCTCTTTAACTGAGAAACACTTTCATGTAATGGTCAGTATTTGTTAAAGAGTCTTTGTTCCCCCCCGGCTGGATCAGGTGACTGCCCCTGTTAGACACACAGTTTCCCTTTATTAAACTCTCTGTATTTAGGCCTGACTAGTTTCATTAATCACTGTGTAAACAATAGTGTAAATCTATCAGGCTCTAAAAAAGCAAAACTGAAGATTTATATATTGTTTTATTGTAAGTGGAGTTGAGCTGGAATGAGAGTTTGAAGAACAGGGAAAGTCTTCCTGATTCACTTTTTTATTAAAACCAAACATTAACTTTAATTTTTTATTTTAATAGCATGAAAGCTATTGATGTCAAATAAGCATATATGAATTCATATTTCCCTAAAGATCAAATGGAAAGTGATAAAGGACCGTGGTTACTTCTAAGAATCTTTAGTCTTAACTAAAACATGGGAAGTCTGTTGTAAATGTGTTGACTGGCAGTTGTTGAATGCAGGCTCCATCTGTTCAGCTGGTGCTGATGTGCTCTCTCTCTCCTCTCTGCACAATAAGCCCAGAAGACAGTCAGCTCCATGATGATTACAGAAATACCAGCAGGATATATCAATGATTTATAAATAAAATGAGACGGTGACACCGTCATGAATTCAGTGGATCCAAGTGTTGGGTTTTATAAGCTTGTATGAGTGGAACAGAATCCGATTCATAAAGAGGTAATTAAAGCCCCTGTTGATTGTCCTGAATGTTAAAACTCAGGCTGTGTGTGAGTGTCAGGTGTTGTTGTCACGTCCTGCAGGGTGACACTAATACATTCAACCTAATAATTAGCAGAGTGTCACAGTCTGTTACACGTGACGACTGACGACACAAGTTAAAGTGCAGTGTTGGATATTTTTTTTTGGATTTGTTGCCAACAACATTTGCTTTTAAATTTAACTTCATGCTTCAGCAGAATATTTAAGTTTTTAGAAAACCATGATTGCAAGCCCATGAAAATTTAGTGAACCTAACAAATAAAATATTTTGATTTCAAACCTGACCCAACAATAGGAATCATGGAGTGACAGTAAAAATCCAATATTAAATGTTCACACTTTTACATTTTATTAAAAAATGTTTTGAATTTGATGCAACACATTTTTTAAGTTACATCCATTATAATAATATCATAGAAATTTCAGATATAAATAAACCACTAACCAGTGATATCAATTAATGGCGGTGAGGTCTGATTGAGGGCTTGAAAACTTTTTTATTATTTTTAAAAGCTGAAATTTTAAATAATAATAAATATGTGCAGCTGAAATGATGCCTGTTTATAATAGATGCTGCAGTTATGGGCATTTTGGACTTCTGGGAGAAATCTTTCAGCAACTACTTTTAAATTTTTATTAAATAGAATATCTGCCTTTCTTCATTTCTTGTAGTTTATTTAAAAAAAAACAAACAAAAAAAAAAACGTTATCCATTGCTGCTTAAGCTCGCTCTAAACGAATTTTTCTGAACGAATTTATGACTTAATATCTTGGCCAATATGAATTTGAGAAAAAAAGAACAATGATTCCATTAAAATTAATACCCTACTTTTTTTTTACTGCTAATTTACGCTTCCTGTTTCATTCTAGTGACACATTATTTAACTTTGTTACTTGTAAACTGTTGATATCGGTCACCTTTGACGCTCCTGCGTTTCAGAGACAAACTCTAACGTTCTGCGCATGTTCCCATTTTTACATTAAATACATTTCGGTATTTTCCCACAATGAATGGTAATAATGAGTAAAGTTCATTAGCAGAAAACTGTACCATGTTAAATATACGATACTATGTGTGAGCAGACCCAGGTACTACATGTATAAAACCAGCATTACGCACGTTGAGCAGTTATCTTCAGCTTCACCTTCACTTCAAACTCTCCTGGACCTGACTCGCGTCTTTACACCATTATTACTGCAAATTGCGCCGATTCTTTCGCTGCGTCCCCAAACGGAATAATATACAGTAAATATCCGCGTGTCTGTGGTGCGTCCTGCAGAAAGGTTCTGGATCATTGTAGTCTCCCCTGAGGGGCTTCGGCTGGCCGTTTCCACAAGGACTGCGTCTCTGGCGTTGTCATTGACACGAATCTCACACAAATGCGTCTCCACGAGGGATTTAAAGGAGAGCTTACCTTTTCCGCGCTGGATCTGAAAAATGAAAGTGGTCCCAGATATTCTGATATTATCCGATATCGTCTGACTCGGGTCTGGCACTGTATAAGTCGCGCGTCCGGTGGCTGTTGTGTTGTGCTGTGGAGTGCGCAGCCAACACTCAGCCAGTTTTTATCCAACCGGGATTGCGCAGAGGATGGCGCCCTGCAGCCATTGGAGGAGGCGGGATAGGAGGAGGAGGAGGAGGAGGAGGAGTGGTTGAGTGTGGAGAGGGGAGAGGAGGATGACTGACCCATGTGTTTTGATGGCACTGAGCGGACTGTACGGAAACACTTGTCAGGGAGACGGCTTGTCTCCATTCATCTCCAGCGACAGCCCCGCTTTGATTAGACCGTGCGCAGGCGTGTGTGGGCTGCGCGTCTCCGGCCGGTTCCGAGCGCAGCGTTCACACACAATTTAGTGCTCGATTTGCTGCGATCCGTCACAGGACCAGCCTGACAGGTTCACTGGCACCTGGGCCAGGAAGACACGCAGGGGCAACATTTGTTTTCTATCTCACCGAACAATGAGAAGACGAATGGAATATAATCTGTCTTTAAACACATTTACATCCAAACTTCCCCCAGGAACTTTTCCAAGTTTGTTTAACTCGTGCAAAACTAATCCAATTGATTATTATCTAGAAACAGGTTTTTAGTACAAAGGCCATAAATATCTATATGTCATTTATTACCTGTAATATTTATGTTCACGCAGGTAAATATACAAACATATAGAATCACAACAACGATGAGACATTCTGATTAGAACATGTTCTAATGCCTGTTATAATATTGGCTAGAAATAATAATGATAGCACAAAATCACTATTATTTATTTTTTGTTCTTTTCCTCCAAATAGCCCAGTGTGTCGCGTGCACGTGCAGCTATGGGCTAAAAAAAAGGGACCAAACCCTCTTAGAGATATGGATTGTGCGGATTGTTTAACTTCCAGATGTTCTCTGCTCGGTGTGAATCCACCTCTGGATGCAATGGTTTTTTTCCTGGAGCGCTCCTGTGGCGCGAGTGGCGTGTTCCTGGTCTGCTGTGCTTCTGACACGACCCCGCTGCGCGGAACAGGCCCCGCGTGCGTGTGCGTGCGCGATGTCCCACCAGGGTGTCAGGGAGTTAAAACGCTGTTAATGTTGTTCTCACCAACCTGTAAAACAAACACAGCACCTCTAATGACACCGAGCCGTGGCACCTCGTCTCCTGCACGTCTGTCCAACCATATGGACGCGCGTGTGTGTGCGTTTTAACTTGAAACTGATCTATTTTGCATAAGATAGATTTTAAAATAACTGGTAACTCGAAACTTATAGAATTATTTAATCACTTTAAAGCAGATTTGTAAAGTTTTCCTGCAGCTTCAAAGCCAAAAAAAAAGTCTGGAGAAAACATGACATCAGTCGTTTTGTGGCCAGTCGGTGACTGAAGTCCTCGAATGGAGGAGCTGGGACTCCACATCAGTGCCGCTGTAGAACAATGGCGCGACTGTTTTGAAATGAATAAATGCTGAAGAGACTAAAGGGAATCATAACATGGGATGGAAACAGAGACGGTCCCTCTGTGAAGTGACAAAAAAAAGACAAAGTGCCCGGAGGAGAGGAGAGAGAGGGAGGTTACAGAGAGTTTAACAAGGGATTAAAACTCCCAGATTGGTATCTATGATCGCGATGATACTGTGATTTAAAATAGCGCGTAATTATACGGGTGCACTCGCCAAGGGGCAGAGCGACACACGCCCTAAAGTGCAGGCCCTGTGTGGGCATCACGCACGATATTAGGACAACGTGCAAAAAAGCGGAGCTTCAGGTGTAGGGTTTTCATCTCACTGCAAATTAAATGAAACGTTTTATTTTTTTTCTAGAAATAAGATGTCACCCTGGCTGACGTCACAAATTATCATTTGAGTTTAAATATGAGACACAACTGAAGCAAAGTCTCTCTCTCTCACACACACACACTTATTGTTATCATTCTGCCGTCAAAAATTAAAGTCTATAAAAAATGTCTCCTAGAACACAACTGACAGTTTAATGGCACACGCCCTTACTGTAATTATGACGCTACACGTCTCATTAAACAAATGTTCTATATATCAAACAGGCAGGTTTTTCCAAAACTATGTTTTGTCTTTGCCAACATGCATGAATGAAAACGCAATAAATAACCAATAAAATGCTTGGGTGCTACTGACAAGGTGCAACTTGGCAAACGAATTCTGGAAACGTAATAAGAAATAAATAAAAAAACAACAATAACTGATAATAGAATATTTGTTGAACACTGACTAATATCCGACATTTATAAATATACCAAACTGTAATTCAAAGTGGGGGGAGTTATTCCAAAAGTTCCCAGCGTAATAAACAACAGATTTAATGTCAGTGAAAGAAACATCATTAAACACACTTTGGCAACAATTGACTTTTAGTGTCCTATTTAAAATCCAAATCAGCAAATTACTGGAGGAGATCACTGTACAATCAGGTAATGAACAGAAGTTGTAATAAAGTTAAGATACTAACATACTAACTGCATGTTGATAATGTTTACATTGATAAACGATAAGTAAGAAGGCACCTCAATTTTGACCCATTAAAAATAATCCCTGATTTTATATATAAACTGTGTATATCTAAGTACAGTAAAGTACTTGATGAAGGGTGCAGGTTATTTCAGTGCAACTGATGTTTTCTTCACTCAGACTCAGAGGCAGGTAGTTTGAAATCAAACAGTGTTTGTCTTATTCTTCTTTCCGGGTGTGTCTTGTTGACGTGTCGTTCTTTCCCCGAGCAAAGTTTGTGTGTCCGCAAAAAAGGGGAGAAAAGGTGCGTCACCTGCGGCGACAGGTGGCAACAAGGGGCGAGGGCGAGGGGTCAGAGCGCACACTTCCGACTGCAGCGATAAGAGGAAACCTGCGCACATAGTGAGATGTTTGAAATTATTCAGATACTTCCAACCGCGATAAAACAGGAGATGCGTATCCAAGGTGCCCGCTTGCCTTGGAGCTCACCAGATAAAATGGAAAATCTTGGTTTTCCTGACGTAAAATCAAATGCTTGGAACATGCGCAAATAACGTCACCGTGGCGCAGCAGCAGTGCGCACCATTGGATAGGTGTTATTATACCCTGCAAACTCTCGGAGGGACACTGCGTAGAAGTTGGACTCCAACTCCGTCAGCAGCTGTTTGGAGTCAGGCATCTCATCCGGAGTGTCTCTGCCTCTGGACTTGCAGTGCGCGCGCTCCCTGCAAGCGATGCATCACCTCTGCGCGCTCCCGCTCCCTGGAAAAAGATGAATGGTTCCCGGGGAGAAGCCGCCACTTAATGACAACTTCTATAAATCTAGCCGAGCGGGCAGCACGTCTCTTTGTGGTCAGCGAGTCGAGATGAGCCAGATAATTAGGTCATAATAGCTGGAGAAACACCTCAGTATTGATGATCACATTAGGCCAATGGGGTTTTTTTTTCCTGCAGTGCTGAAGTGAAGTGCTGATACTTGTAGTTTCTATGCAGGTTTTTTTAGTAAAATGAGGTTTCTGCCTGGTCACATGGATGGTGGGTAGATTTAATTTAGCAGAATTCAAGCAGGATGAGTTTGAGATTGTATTTTATTCTCTTTAAATTTGCTTTTCCATCTCTTGAAATCAGGTAATGATTGTGGATCCTTTGTCAGACACATACATGACAAGTGAAAACGAGGTAAAGAGAAGCCAGCAGGAGGACATCTGCATCTCTGTGTCCGTCCCTGCAGCAGAATTTCTTTTTGATCTTGGACAGATTCAGGGTTTTGTCGACACAAACATTTAGATGATGTCAGCAGAGGGACTGGACCACAACATGCGTAACCGTTGTGGAGCAGCTCAGAGAGCCGCGGACACCTGACAGAGCATGCGTCCACGGTGCTGTCCATACGTTGCCATATGGGTTCCAGTCGCGTTGAGCTTTTCCAGCCTCTCCTCCTCGCTGCTACTGTCATGATGCATGTGTTGCCAATAGCTTTTCAGCCCCCTCCCCTCCCCTCTTCATCCCTTTCTCTCTGACCAGCCTTTACCATCTGTTTTGGCTCCCCTCCATTCTGTCCTCTCATCTTTTTCTCCCCATCTTCCTGTGTTTTGTGCACTGTCCACCCTCCCTCCAGCTTTGTCTGTCTTGGTGCAGCCCCGTCCATTGTTCCTCCCTGTGCCTCCCATTTCCGCTTTGGTGTTGCCCTCTGACCCCGCGTCCCTCCTGCTGATGCTCCCCTCCCCAAAAAAAACCCACCCTGATGGGGACCCCAAATCTTCTTGTTCTTCCCTTGACTGCTCTCCCTTTAAGTCTTTTTTGGAGGGGAGGGGGGTAGCTAATAACTGTTGCCAGCAAGCGCCACACAAAATCCCAGCGTGATTGCTATTGTGAGGCTCACAATGGCACACAGGCCGTAATGGCCATTAGCAACAGTAGGGCCTGGCCTGCGAGCGGTGTTTAGTTGTGTTTAGCCCGTGTGCAATTTGGACTGGTGGGCCGATGTGAACTCCTCCAACCTTTAATCGATCAGCTACGACTTTTTAATCTGTCTCTGTCTCTGCTTCCCTCGCTCAGTTTCCCAAAAGCCATGTAAAAGAGGCAGAATGCACCGAATCGTTCGCTCTTTACCTTAATGATTTACATGAATGAGTTCAGTGATACAGGTCACAAACACACACACACGCATTCGCACGCACCCCCATCGACACACACTAGTAATTGCTGGAGACTGAGGATCAGAGTGCCTGGTGAACCTTGTCTTCATGCCTGTCAGTCAGAGGGGGTTTCCACGGAGACCGGGCATCACAGAGTTGGCGATTGGCTGCGACGTTGCGAGGGTCGTGGAAGGCGGCGTGTCCTCGCGGGAACTCAGGTGCTCCTCTGACACGCAGCGCGACGGGCAGCAGATGTAATGAAATGAGTGGTTGAAGGAGCCTCATTATCCACGGAGCAGTGTGTCGCTGTAACGCAGAAAATGTAAAAGAGCCACAACTCTGTTAGCGGTTGGAGGGAATGTCAGCCGAGCGTCGTCTTCTGGATTAGTGTCTTGTTTCTAATTAACTTGCTAAATAGACTCAGAACAGGAGCAGGATTCTGATGTGCACGAGGATCTTTGACGAAAGATCGTCATTTGTTCCTGACTTAATTCAAAGGTTCCATGCGAGCAAATTACAAAAACAAACACTTCCTCTCCCTTACCTCAAGGGACAGAGGTATTTCCTGTGCGCCGTGTTCTCAGCGTGGTCTGTGGATTAAACACAGGGGGCTCATTGTCACTTGGGTACACTGGGTCCCTCCACACAGGCAAATATCCACTTGACTTCAGGCCTTAGACATTTTTATGGTTCTTGCCTCAACCTCAAAGATCATGTTCCATCATCTTGGAAAGCTTTTGGTTCAAAAAACGTCACCTCTTGTGGATCTGCTCGGGGGGGGGGGATCCAGGAAGTTTTGATATAACTTTCTGTAACAGGGCCTTGGCTAAGTCCTGAGCTATGCAGAATCGCCCCTGTCTTGATGTGATTGGCACTTTTAGTGGGAGACAGTAAGAAAACAGTTAGGTATGGCGTCTCCCCTGTAGCCTATATACAAACCTATATTTCCTTAAAATAAATGTTGTATTTATTAGATGGCTGATGTTTGACTGTGTGTTGTCAGCGGCTGATGAAGTGGAGGGAAATGTCCACAGTGTAATGCTAACAGGCATTAGAGGAGGCAGAGCGAGCGCCTGCAGATTTACTGCTGTGATGTCCCACTGATGCGTCGTGTTTGACGATTACGGATGGCCCAGGGTAATAGCGGCGTAATTAGGCCTTTACTGTCGTGTAATTCTCCGTCAAGCACATTGTCAATATCTTGGTTGATGAGGTTGAAAGTGAGATTGGAATCCAGTGACCCGGGCCAGGCACCTTAATAACGACACACACACACACACACACGCCCAGGCAGAGTGCTTGTAATGCAGTGTTGCTGCTGCTGCTGTGATATTTGCTTTTGTCCCAGTGTTGATCTAAGCTGACATTATGCTGTATGGCCCTGATCGCTGTTTGTCTGAGTGTTACATTTGTCATCTGTGGGAGGGCAAACGAGGGATCAGCGGGACCGGAGAGCAAAGTGAGGGAGGGAGGAAGGGAGGGATAGAGAGTGAATAAGAAGGGGTGGCGGGATGGGATGGTGTGTGTGAGTGTGGGGAGGGGGGAAGGGGGGGGGTGTATGTGGCTCATCTCGTGTGTGTCAGTTGCAGATCTGCTGGTGCGGAAGCAGATCTCTTCCCTCAGTGACTCTATTAATTTACCTCATTTATCTTAACCACCTCCTCCTCCCCCCAATAAATACTGTAGACCTCAGTGTGTGTGCGTGTGTGCGCGTGCATGTAGACAACCATACATCTGGGTGTGTGTATGGATGTGTGTGTGAGTGTGTGAGGGGTAGAATGTGTGTGTGTGCGTGCGTGCGTGCGTGCGTGCGTGCGATGGCATAAAAACACAGCAGCTCCCCTTTCTATTCCCAGAGGACAAATCCGTGGCGGAAAAACTCATTTTCCTGCAAATAGTTTGTCAGCCAAGCTAGAAGGAGTGATAAATTATCACAGACGTTAGGTGAAGGAGGGCGACTGGAAGAGAGAGGAAAGCTCCCTCTCTCTCGCACCCTTCCTCTCTCTCTCTCTCTCACACACACACACACAGAAGCACACACTTCTCATCCTCACTCTTTCCTTAAAACACCTTCTGTCTTTTTTAATTTACCTCTCTTCTGTCTTTTTTAATTTCTCTCATCCCGCATCTTGGATTGCTGCTCTGATCACAACAGGATGCGTTTATTATTTAGACACACACACACACACACACCAAGTTGGAATTGGGAAAATGTGGTCACCCCCTACAACTCAAGTGTGACTCCCCCCATTCCAAATGATAAATTGATGGCCAGAGAAATGGATTTGTTTTCAACTAGTAACACATCAAGAGAAATAATAATTCTGTGTGGGGAAGAGTGGCGGGATGATGAATGGGCTGGACAACTGGATCACAATGGAGCGATGGAGTGAGTGAGTGTGAGAACGAGAGAGAGAGAGAGAGAGAGAGATGAAGAAGTAAGGTGCTAGTGAGAAAAAGTGTAAAATCAACACGCAAACAAACGCTGTCACACAGCTGAGGTGGCTTAGTGCGATGTGTTTATGGCATGTCTATGGTCTCAAGAGGACAAACCAGGGAGTGGACACCTGAACATAACAGCTACATGTGATGTGGACAAACATCTCGGTCCATTAAACATGTCTGTTAATATGATGCTGCTCAGATCACCGTGCTGAGAGCTTGATGCTCACATTCATTCCAGACGTGTTTTGGGGTTGAGCCGATGACTCCGACAGACTGGTTCACTTCTTTGTCCTCAGTTTTCTGATGCTGTAGGTTTGAGGAGAACTTTTGGAAGTGACTTTTTTTTAAAAATTGATTCACTCCTCATATTCATCAAAATTTGTTGTGGGTATCTACCCTAGCGTGTTGTTACACACGTGACAACACACTATGCAATGTGTGATTCTTATGACGGTGACGACCAAATACCGTTGGATGTTGTGATTTCTGGATGGTTGTTGTGAAAGCCTTACATTTAATCTAGTTTTTATATCATCTATTCATCACAGGTATCTGTTTTTGATGCTTGTTAAATGCTGTACAGTATTTTCATGGTCGTACAAATGTTTACGTATGCATTTAAACAATCACCAGAGGACAAAAAAGGTCGAATTGAAAATCTATGAGTCAAGTGGTGTGTGTTTGACATCTTTATTTATTTCTCTTGCAAATCATGCACAACCCACAGCCCCTGCCCCTCAGCTCTTACTCCACCCGGTAAGGATCTCACGCCGCTAAATAACGGCTCAGATACGCAGTAAAATCGCACCCTCATAGTAACAATCATCATTATCGTCATTGTCCCTGGCTCAAGCACAGTTGCAATCAAAGCGAGAGCCAGAAATAACACAACTGCATCCATATATTCTCCAGTATTCAGGCCTGGCACCGTGCACAGCAGATCATTAAATGGAAGAGGTGTTCTTCCCACTCGTTTGTTCTCTTCCCTGCAGGTTTTTAAAACAGAGCCTGTACAACGTCTCTACACAACATGTGTGTTTTCATCCCTCGCTTTTTCCTCCCCAACCATATCTTATTTTTTATTCTTTTTATGCCTCCCCCCCCCCACACAGTCTCTCTCTCTCACTCTCTTCTCTCCCTTCGTAGTGATTGATGGAGTGAGGCAACAGAGCACAGAGCAACGTGTGGCCAACAGTCCAAAACAGCCCTGCATCGAGTAAAAAAGAGGAGGAGGAGAAAGAGAAAGAGGAGGAGGAGGCTGGGGATTAAATGGGGAGAGAAAGAGAGAGAGGTAAAAAAAAAAAAAAAAGGAGGGAAGGAAAGAGGAAGGGAATAGGAGTTGGACTTTGAGGGTGTGTGTGGAAGACAGGAGGGGAGGGAGAGGAGTGCAGGAGAGTGAGAGGGGAGCTCAGCTGAAAGCCACAGACTTAATTCTATGCATCATTAAGCAGTCTCACTCAATGCAACATCCCCTATACATCATCCACGCTCAGTAAACACAACGATGACATTACATTAGCAACTGCAAATGAATTTTCTTTTTAGAAGGAAATTGAGAATACTCTCTTTCTCTCCCCGCTCTTTTACACTCTGGCGCCACAAAGCTCAGAGCGCGGGGCCATAACATGCAGGGAGATATACACAAAATAAAAACACAAACAATATTTCCCTTTCCCTCTCCGCCACAGTTTCCTCACACTGAACCCGGCAGAGATTGACATGCAAATACACAAAAATTATCCACCTAATGTGGATACGATGAAACCGACATCACAAATATTTATCGTGCACATTATTTTATTTACAGATGAGGCATCTTTGGAAAGATTAAAGCCGGCAGTGTTGTTTACTTTGATATTCATTTTTTACATTTTTATCCGAGACAATTGCATCTGATGCTTTTCTACACAACACTAAATTAAAACTGGTGTTCATATGGATCCAACTGACAAACCCCTCTTAGAATAATACATAAAATGAATGTTATTGTTGACCTTTCACTGGTTTTACTCTCCAGGTCTGTTGTTTGCAGCTCCTTCTTTTAATTAAAAAAAAATATTTGGTGTCACCAAAGCTGAGGATAACAAAGCGATGGAACAATCTGTGGAAAAGTGTGTAAGACATGCTACAAAAAACTACTTACGGCTTAACAAAAACCTCTCTGTGGCTAACTTACTTGGTCGAACCGGGTATATAAATGTTATGACACCAAGTTACTTTTTGAACAACCAGACGGAATGAACACAAGTTATGTTGCTATTGCTGAGTAAAATGGTCGTCATATACGTGACGTTAGTTTTCTGACGTGACACTGCTCCAAAGAAATGCCAACACTATTTCTATTTGTGCTACAGCATATGAAACGACACACTTATGAACTGCACATTATAAAAGGCTTAACAAGCTTGTTTGAATGTTGGTTATGAGTCTTAAACTCAGGACTTGATGCACAAACAAACAGTAACAGATTGATGATAGAGGTGTATTAAAACACCCACTGATAGCCATGACACACACACACACACACACACACACACACACTAGAAAATGTGAGTAACATAAATTATCAAGCAAGTCAAATGAATAATTATGTTTTTATTGCACAAATTATGCCATTTCCCCTAAACTAGCCAGCCTCTGAGGCATGGGAAATCTATTAAGGTGATGCTATAGATCATCCCATCCACTGTGGCGTGTATATAGATCGGTCGGCTCATTTGAGGAATATTGAATCGGTTACAGCAAAGTAAGCCCCTGGATTGAGTCAAATGTAAAAATCCATGCATGTGTGAGGAGCTGTCAGCGTGTGCTGTAATGACAGATGGCGCCGGGTCTCTGTTTCAGCGATAGGTGATAAAAAGTCAAATTATGAGTGCCGGGGAGGGACACGCGAGTGTAGGAGGGGGAGCAGAGACAGGGAAAAGAGAATTGGACCAGATCCGTCAAATGATAAGGGCTATCAGTCAATCTGGAAACGCTTTGCACGATGGAAAGTGCTATTTCCTCCCAGTGCAGTTTGGAGTCAAGGGTCGGTGATGGGTCAAGAGTATGACCTCTGACCTCAGGCTGGTGAAGAGTGAGACAACACTCAGTCAGTTATTGATTCATGGTCTGAGTTGGTATTATCTACTGGATAATAATTGGAGTCCAATTTTAATGATTTGCTGTACACAAAGAAGAGACTTTAAGAAATAAATTATAGTTAGAAATACACATAAATATTCATAAGACGTATACGCAATCTCATGTACTACTTTAAATGATTGATCTATGATAGAGGAATACAATATTTATTGTGGAGCATTACCGAAACAAAAGGAGAATAAGAGACTGGAAAGCTTTGTTGTTATTGAAATATTTGCAGTCAAACAACAGAAACGACTCAAATAGTGTTTTCAAAATATTTAGTTTTGCAATTTGGGGGAATTTTATTTTTCTGTAGCTCTTCAGTCATGATTAATGATAAAAGTTGTGTGTGTCTGTAAAACAATATCACCAACACTGAATCTGTGACGTGTTTTAATGAAGGAAGAATTAAAAGTTCTTCAAAATAAATGTTCTAATGCAGAATTTAAATTATTTATAAATATCCCAGGTTTTTCCATCACATACTAAACAACACAATGCCTGAAGTTTGTGTAGTTTATGTAATATTATAGCCCGGTATTATCTCTTGGAATAAAAATAATAGTTTTACACATGATAAACAAAATTCCAACATGGTTGGAATTTGCTCATAACAAGCGAAAACACTAATTCCACTCCTGGAAAGTCAGTGAAATGTTCTGTTAGCTTCCCACTGTGTCAGCACAGCACCGTGCCTCCCTCTCTGCTTTCTGTCTCAGGAACATCAAACGGAGCCTCGGACCCCCTCAGCAGGCCGACCCCCGTGCTGACCCCCTCCACGCTTTGAGACCTCCCCGCTCTGAGGTGTGAACTCCAGTCCCTCAGCTGATAGAGCCCCCCGATAAATTTTATAGTCCCCATCCCCTCCCTGTTTATGACTCTGCAGTTTGATTATAGCAAAGGGGACTCGGAGAGGTAAGAGAGGCACACACAGTGACTCACACAAACACACACACATGCATCAAAGCAGCTATGAGAGGAATGAGGACATTTGTTGTTTGTTTTATCATCCAGTACCAGCACTTATCTGCTTAATCATAAAGGATTGGCCTGGGAACGAGGCAGGAGGGACGCTGGGCTGGCCAAACAAACGACCCCCAGCTCTGTAATAGAGGGACGAGCCAGATTCAGCGCAGTTACAGCAGCTTAATAGCTACAGTGGAGTTTTATGTGAAGAGAGAGTAGGAGAAGAGAAAGAGGCCGAGGGGTCTGTTACTGTAAAGATGCATCTGAGTGATATAAATAATCCATAGCATCACTGTTCAGACTATACGTTCCCTTTGCTTTGCATTTAGGTACCTAACTTATTATGAACTATGTAAATACATGGTTGGCTATATTTTAATATAGTATCATTGTTTCCTTTAAACATCTGGTGGACATTTAGAGCCACCACAAACTTTTTTTTAAAAACTTTTGTTTATTCTGCCAATTATGTTTTTGATTGTTAATTAAAATTATAGTTTCTTTTATATGTTGCACTCATCTGTATTTCTCTATTTCTTTTTGTCCTTGAACCGTCCGTCAAACCGTGAATTCAGGGACTTTTTTAAAAAAGTTTTCTTTAACAAGTGTTTTGACATTTTTACCAGTTCCTTTTTGAATAATATGAAAAACACAAACTGATATAAATAAATTTCCTGAGTGTTGAGACAGGCATGTGGTCTACTGTGTTCCATTCTAGTGCTGACTTCCTGTCCCTGAAACATATTTTTCTTCGGAATTTGTCAAAACTACATTTATTTCCATACATATACAGTTAAAACAATAACAAGTCCCCCCCCCACTGCTCTATCACCGAAGTGACTGAACCGTAGTCACAGTTTGTGTGAGATACACACCACTTTAATTAAGTCACAGGATCTCTCTCTCTCTCTCTCTCTCGACCCTTTTTCTGTGCCCTCTCTCTGCCCCTGTGAGTCAATCAGCCTCCCTGCCCTTCGTTTCCCCTGTGTGGGAGGCCGCTGTGCAGGCCTGAGTAGCTGGGAAAGTCCCATGATTTATGGCCTTTTGCAGGCCTGATTGCCTTTCACCTCGCTGATGATAGAGCCAGAGGTAACAAGGAGTGGTCGCTCCAATCCACTCCTCTATATATGGCGAATCCAATTTCCATCATTTAGGATTTAAAGACACTTTGCAGCCTTCACCATCCGATTCTCATGCTACTGGGAGCGACACAGTTGTAAAGATTTATCAGGCTACTTCAATGTGTAATTGGAGATATCTTTTTTTTCACAGGTTGGGTGATTATCACGTGGATTAGATGTTCATGATTAGACAATTCGCAGGGAGAGGGGAGGCTTTTTATCGTCTGTCTCACATGGGAGACTTTCATTTCTTCATTCATTAATTTTTCCTCTTTAGCGCCATGGAGCCTTATAAAACTCGAATGCATTTGCACAAGCAAATTGAAAGCGGCTTGAACAGAAAAATGTAGGTCTCCCTTTTTTCCGTTTGTCTCGAGCTTGTCGTTTAGCTCTTTGCCCTGATCAAATGTCCCATGGTGCTGTTTCAACCATGGGACTATTATTATTATCCCGTATGCATTAAAACACGCTGCTGCATGAGACCGAAGCCCACACTGACAGCTGAATCATCGTGAAGTCCACTCCGAGGCTTTCCGCACTTGTTTCAGCCTCTAACGGAGGATCAAGCAGCTCTGACATATTAAAATCAGCCAACCCTGCACAGGGAGAGGGACACACATATGCACCCAGCAGCAGCAGCAGGGCAGTAACTCAAGGCCAAAGGAGAAGGTTTATTTTTATCATGGGCAAAGGCTCCAAATCATGTTAGTATGAAGGGGGCTATATAAATGCAAATCCTATTGGAGAGCTATTAGTCCTGGAAAAGGTTTGTATGTAAATTCCCTATAGGACCACTGCAGATCACTCGGCCAGTGCAGATTAGTGGGGTTCGTGGCAAATGTGCTGCAAAAGACAAAATAGAAAAATGGATGGAAACTGCAATTGGCTTGTGGTAAGACATTGTGAACAAGGTGAGAAGTTGAGTAATTGAATGGCCAAGGTGTTTCTTTGTAGTTTGTTGTGTGTTGCGCGTGAAATGTGTTGAGGCTTGTTATGCGTGCACGTGGAAGTGTTCACAACTTTAGAAACAGAATTTCTTTGACCAGAACAGAGGCACGGTGGTTTTTCTTCCTCCTCTTTGTTTGTTTTTTGTGCAGTAAAGTTTAAGACCTATGAAAACAATTATGAGCAAACAAATTAATTGATTAACGTCTCTGTAGATGGTTTTTAATCCATCTCACAATGCTGTTGGCAGAGGAACACACGGTGCTGAGTAGAGAAATAGTTGGTGATTATGAATGAACGAATCAAATATGGCACAGAAAGCCACATCACTGACAGGAAGCAGATAATGTTGATAATTGAGCATGAGGCGGCGAGAGACAAAGGCAGTACAAGACCGCCCTCTAGCGTCCACTCGTGAGAATTACAGGCATGCAACTCTTCCTGTCTTCATACCTACCACGCGTTGAAAACACAACAAACAAACATTACTAACAATGCATAATTTAAACAGTATTTACATTTCAAAGATTTTCCTTTACAGGGCTACTAAAAAATACTATCTGTCAAATGTAAAGTGCAACTGCAATTTTTTTTGTGGATTCTTCTTCAATCATTTCTTCCGAAACTTTATGTTTCTGCAAACCCAGGTCATCCCATCCTGGAAGAAAGAAATCAATGTCACTTCAATATGTATTACCTCAGCTAATGGCAGCATTTTTTTTTATGAATTTAATTCAAATTGAAGTGATTTCTCAACCTGACTGTATACACTCTAACAAGTTGTTGGGTCTTTCTGTAGGAGGGGTGCAGTGTCTTCACCTGAATCCCCTCAGCAGTGATTGCTGAGCAGGCCTGGACCTGCCACATGCGATCCCGGATCGTGTGCAGATTGAGACTCTCTGCCAGCTCAGAGGCCGGGGTGGCTGTCATCAGGTCCTGCTTGTTAGCAAAGATTAGCAGCGGCACGGCAGCAAGCATCTCCTCATCCAGCAACTCAGCCAGCTCCTGCATGGATGAGCAGACACACTCAGTGACTTAATCATCTGTTTAACACTTGGATTGCAGCTGATATCCTCAGAAAACTCTCTCAAAATAGATTGTAATTTATTGTGTTTTTACATTAGAATCGCATTCATATTTCAACATCACATTTCTCACCAGACTTGTCTCTTCAAACCGTTTCTTGTCCGAGCTGTCAATCACATAGATCTGCAGAGGATGCATGAACACACATCAACAGACTGATAATGACATTTGTAAAACATTGTGAGAAGAGCTATCTTTCTTCAGACACATCAAACTGAACCCACCAGCACGTCTGTGTTCTCAAAGTAGTTCCTCCAGTAAGGGCGGATCTTGCGCTGACCTCCAATGTCCCAAACATTCAATTTGAAGCCAGACGACTGAACACACTTTATATTGAAGCCCTGTTGAAAATGAATAGGGATGCTTTATCTCATACTTGTTGCATGTGCATCACAGGACCACAGGAGTTTGGACCATCACGGTGTGTCAGAGCTACTACTGGTGCATGTGAGCAAGTGCTTTTTAATACCTGAGTTGGGGTGATGTGGCTGATGTCTTCAGCTGCCAGCTGCTTCAGCAGAGTAGTCTTCCCAGCATTGTCGAGACCCAGTAAGAGTAAGCGCACCTCCTGATCTGGAGACTGTTTCAGCCTCCGTAGAATGGACAGCAGTCCCTGCAGGTGGATCACAGTACAAAGTGAGAGGTGATGATCCTCAGCAACACGTTCCTAGATCACTATATTGTCAGGGTTTATATAAGCAGACTAGTCCGTCTTTGGCAGAGGAACAAAAAGGAGCGTGCCCAGCTGGAGGTTA
Organism: Pseudorhombus dupliciocellatus; assembly: GCA_016785235.1. NCBI lineage: Eukaryota > Metazoa > Chordata > Actinopteri > Pleuronectiformes > Paralichthyidae > Pseudorhombus > Pseudorhombus dupliciocellatus. The sequence continues at coordinate 490,379 of JAFBJW010000030.1, forward strand.
ACACCCACCCTGCGCTGAGAATCATCTTGAGCATGAGGATTTAGCTGTTAGCCGCTTGTGGTGAACCACACATGTTGCTGGCCACAGCCTCTCATTGGTCGGCCAAGATTAGGCATGAGCACAGTGATTGGCCCGTGTCCTGAAGGTGGTCAGGAAGGCTTTGGCTCAGGCTATTTATCTTAAAACTGTGCACTCTGTCACCTACAGCATTTATTTACTGTGTCCAAACTGGAATCAAATGGGATTAATGAGCATGATCGATTCTTTTCAATAGACTCCCCTACAATAGAAAAATCAAAACATGAGATCCAGTGATCAACAGCCTGAAACACAAATCTATTTATCTTGATTTCATAACATTATCATCTGTGGTTTAATCTTTTCCTGTTCTTGTTTTACAAATACACGTTGAAGCATTGATCATATGCAGACATCCAAACATACATATATTGCAGCAATTACACATATCATCGTCATCCTCAGTATAAACACACTGTTGGAAATTCTGATGGTTTAAAAAACTAAATCAGACCTGAATCAGAATATATTATCCATCCTAACACGGCCATTCCTTTCAGACCTGACCCACAGTTCAGTATCACAGCATCTGTGTTTCATGTGGAGAATCATCAAAACTCACCATGTCTCCCTGGTTGGTGTTGAAGTCCTTGTTCAGTGTGAGGGGATTAACATCTTCCCTGACCATGTTTCTTTGGTGAACAGCTGTCAAGTTCAGTTGCCTGGGAGACCTGTGACGTCAACATAAACAACGTGACTGCTGAGTGTCCCTGGCATGACACCAGGAGAAAACAGGAGGCAGTCATAGGATTATATTGTACTTTATTAATGATGGTCGCAAAAATATAGAAACAAGTACCATGTTCTGTTTCTGTATTTAGAGCTGCAAGTTGAAATTATTGTTTAATGCAGAACATTAAATCATTGGATTAAAATCTGTAAAAGAACAGAAGTAGTGAAACGGGTGGTTGAAACTTCCAACTGACCGATGCTAATGTCAATAATCACATTGAATTTAAAATCATGTGTGACAAAGAGAAGTGAATTCTCTCCTTTTTGCTGCTGTAATTAGTTAATTAAAATTAAAAATAACGTTTCATAAATTCATTTTTTATGTTTGTCTTTGTTTTGTTTTAACACTAGTTTAGTGTTAATCTTGGTTGAAGCTATCTCCCTACATTTGCTGGTGGTCACTAATATCCTGCTGACACCTGCTGGCATCTTCCAGAATTAGCACAATACCTTTAAAGCATCTAAAATTCACATATTACGTTATGACCGTCAGTATGATGAAAGCAACAAGCTGTTGATGAAGTGGAATTTGCTAAATAATTCTAACCAGATCTAGAACATTTAGAACATCTGTTGATAAAAACCACATTGGCCTATATTTGATGTATTAGTTTATTTAGCATTTATTGAGGCTTTACAATAGGAAAAAAGTCTGGTACAGAATGCGAAAAAACACTTTTGAATTAAAGAAAGGTGGGTGGAATTGTTTATTATTAAGATATCGGCGTTATAAGTTACTCAAGTTCTATTTTCCTAATGGACCGAAAGTAAAATCCTGTGTTTGTTAAATCAGCCTCGGTGATGCGCCCGCACAGCGCCCCCTTAAGGTCAGCCGCCGCCTCCGGTTCATATTACTACCAGGGCTGTTGGTGTTTCTTGTTCCAGGAACAACAAAAACATGTTCGAGCGCCGCGGACTGAAGCGTCAAACCCGCAGCAGCCACCGGCACTGACGCGGCTTCGACTCCGCCGACTGCTATATGATTCCCGTCCAGTTCACGGCCGCCAACCCAGAACGATGCCGCAGAAAGCACTGGGATCCATTGTAGCTCTTCTTTGTACCGGGGCCTGTCTGGTGCAGGTAAGGCCGCGCTAGCGCTGCCGGGGTCGGGGAAGCTGCGTTAGGCGAGGCCGCGGCTCCGGGGCTGGGCGAAGGCCTCGGTGCCCTTTTGTCTCCCCCACAAAGGGAGCTGCGCGGCTCGCGGCTGTAACACCGAGGGTGACGTCAGTCAGTTAAAGTTTTCATCTTTACCTTCACACTGGACATGATGGGAAATTAATATTGGGACTCGACAAACAGCCCGGGGTTGGTTTTATCGCCACAGATTGAACCGAGGCTGTGAAGATTAACATTAGCCGGAGCCACCCGGTACCCGGAGGATTGACGTGTTTATTCCCAGCTGTTGATAGAGGGTCAGCGGGCAGGGCAGCCAGACCCAGTGTGGACATTTTGCTTCTCAATCAATCTCACTGCTTTAACTTTAGTCACATTAAGAGTAATATAAACCCCGTACAGATCGATGGGACTAGTTATATTGTCGTTAGGCAGTGTCACAGCAGTGTAGTTATTTTAATATGAACAATATAAATCTGTCTTCTTTAAAATAGGTGTTAATAAAAAAGCTGTTGGTTTTGTTTTGATCTCTGGCTGCAGGTTTGCATTGTTGCGTTAGTTTCCTGGCCCTGCCGAAGTAAATGAACATGTAAAATCTAGTTTTATTACTATTGGCCTGTCTGAATAACATGGCCTCACCTCAGTTACCAGGGCCCCTGACACCTCCCAGGCTGGTGTATATTGTCGTATTGTCACTTTTTGTTGCTCTCTCTATATAAAGTCAATATTTGATGGTGAGTGTGGCATGGGTTATTGCATGTGATTGCGTATGTTTATGTTTTTTTTAAATTCAGCTTTATAGATCCCACTCTGGAGAAATGTTAGGATGTTAGCTGTATTGGTGCATTGCTGTTTGGAGGTGATGATGTCCAGATCAAATACTCCAGTGTAAAAATAAAGTCTTATCTTGTCTTATCTTAAGTGATCAAATACGAGATACACAAAACAAACTGAAAGATAAATAGATTTTAGCAATGTGTTCTGTTTATCAGGAGCCTGCTATACCTTTCCATGTTTGCTGGGGGAATTGAGTGTTGACACAGACAGTGACTTTGTGTACCTCCCGTGTGTGTTTTAGGCAAAAGAGTTCTGTTCTGGGGTCAACAATGAACAGTACCGCTGTGACATGGGATACTGCTGTGGGGAGACTGAATGCTGCACCTATTACTATGAGCTCTGGTGTAAGTTCAAATGATTTTTTTTTCTCTCTTCTTTTTTTATTCATTCAGATAAATCACGTGCTGTGTGTTTGCATAGCCACCATTTAAGTCAGTTTCACTTCTGAGTTTGCTGCTGTGTACTTCAAATATGTACCAACATGTACTGAACTATATAACTATGCACAATTGTTTAAATGCATCTATATATTGGTAATGAGGAATCAGTGTAAATCTGTTTTTAACGATGATTCACTCACTGTCCTTTGCTCTAATTGAATAATGTCTGTACTTGAAATAATATTATCTTCATGACCTAACTGCATGCAAACCTAACACTTCATCATTGACTGACCGTCCTCTCCATGGATGTTCAGATAAGTTACAATTAAATGACGATAAGAAGATATTGAATCTTTCCCTCATTCCAGGGTTCTGGTTGGTTTGGACCCTGATCATCATGCTGAGTTGCTGCTGTGCCTACCGACACCGGAGGGTCAAGATGCGCCTGCAGCAGGAGCAGCGTCAGCGTGAGATCAGCCTCATGGCCTACCAGGGAGCGTCGAGCTCCTTCATCTCCCCTCCACCGCTCAATCTGAGTGAGTTGTCCACTTTGCTGTGGAGACACAAACGATTCCCTCCTGTATTCAACAGTTTATTTTTATTAATGTCATCTCGTAGTTGTATGTGTCGGCTCTTAGTTTCTTTTTCAGAGGGAGTGGCCATTCTGATACTGAAAGTAGATAGAAGCCCAGATAATTTCCTCCAGTCACTTCCTCTAATGCTCTGCGTCCCACTTGTGCTGTGTCGGTCTCCCATGATTCAATGCAGGGTTGCAGCCTCACACCAAGGTCATCTTGGATAACTTTTTATCATAACATATCAGATGTGTATGATATTTGAACTCTCCTCCAATCATCAGTGGTCTATAAAACTTCTTCATTACAGCACTCTGACAGACAAGAGCTATTAAAAACAGATTTGTAGGTGCTGATTTCTTGTCCCGATCTTATCATACCTCAGCTGCACATTTCCTTCTTGTACCATATATTAGAGATCACAGTGTTGATCGCAGTGTTGTGTCAACGTTACTGGAGGGACAGCAGAGAGCGGAGAGGCCGCGCTAATGTCAGTGGTCACTCCAGACCTTCTCTGAAACTTGATATGATGTCCACTAATATCACAACCAGGAGTGGGACAAGGTGCACACTTGTCGGAGCCTCGGTGTCACAGTGAACTTGCTTCACTTACTGTCAGAAATGTGAGTCTGACTGAGAGCAGACACTGATTCACAGAAAGCCTGGCAACATGCGCTGCTCGCTGTTCACACAGGTTATTGTGGAGGATCTATTCAAGCATTTCCAAATATTCTCTATTTTAACTTTCTCTTCCCAACCTCTTATTTTTGCAAAATGCCTCAAGATATTTGGTGGAATAAGAAAGCACAGCAGAGACACTACAGCAGTGTTTGACCTAAATCTCAAATGTCTTCAAGGATTGGTGTTTGGAAAGTTAAAGTATGTTTACCTGCTTACCTATAGGGTTTTGGAACGACTGCAAACTTCCTGACTATGAGGAGGTGGTAGGCCATCCCCCAACGCCACCCCCTCCTTACTCTGAAAACCCTCCAGAGACCGTTCCGGTGCTCCCTCCACAACTACGCCAGCCAGATCCTGACGCCGTCACACAGCCTCTGGCCCAGGCAGACCCAAATAGTGAGGCCACAAGCTCGTCGCCAGAACAGGAAGCGGTGTCGATGCCAAACCAGGCGCAGTGTCTGGAGGAGGAGAATGCTGAGGCTTCTCTGATGGCCGCAGAGGAAGACGAGGAGCTCATCACTCGGCGTCGCCACGTGACGGGCGACTCGGGGATTGAGGTGTGCGTCTGCCAGCTGGACGAGGGCTCGGGGCTTGAGGAGGAAAGTGACGAGGAGCACCGGATGTGCAGGGTCACTGGTGGGGACTGCTGCTCTGGGCATCAGCAGCAAAGCTTCAGACAGAAGGAGCACGCCCCTGAGCTTCCCAGCCAGACCGCCAGCACCAGCACTGGAGACCACATGGTGTGAACCGCAGCCTAAATAACCAGCCATTCAATTTGGTTTTCTGCTTCACAGGTGGTGAAATGACAAAGCTGTTGCCATCATCATCATCATCATCATCATCACCATAATACACTGTCTGTGTTTTAATTCTTGAACTAACACACAGGCATGAGGTTAAGATGATGATGATGACTAATCTTTACTGGCTCCTGATGACAAAGTCCAGGTTACATTTTCTTGCTTTGCTTTTGTGTAGTGGCTAAACCAGCAAACCACCTGTTGATGCACCATTTGGGTTTTTTCTCCTTAGTCTTTAGTAAGACATCTTCATTGGGCAGTCAAAAGGCAGCAAATGATTGGGACTGAAATCAGAAGTGACTGACTGACTCCCTTGACCACTGCCTTCATGTTTTCATACCTTTGTTGTCACTCTCCCCAGTCGGAACGTTTTCCGGCCATCCTTCCATCTTACATCTGACGTCCAGTGGTCATTCTGGAACATACCAACACGGTCAACATTTCTCCCCACGTCCTCACTTGACCAGGCGGAGGAGTCAAAAATAAACTCCTTCATAACTCAAGATGCTGCTGGATTAATTGACAAGCGCCACACATTTAATTTTCCCCCGAAGGCGTATGCTGCGTGAGAGTTTGTGTGTGTGCTGTGAAATCTAGGGCACAGCTGCATGGTGATGTCAGCACTGAGGTCATGGCAACCATCGTCTGGTGCCCTCTAGTATGTGGGAGGTTTTGCAGCGAGACGGGGGGTGGGTGATGAAGGGGACTTACCAGCAACCGATAGCAGATGCAGCGACAGGAAAGACCTATGACTTGGTTTTGGGTTTTTTAAATGTCGTACATCCTCCTTTCAGCGGTTTGCTCTCTCTTTTTGATATCCATATTGTTTTCACCATCAGTTAGCATAGCATTTCTTTTGGGATTTATTGAGTGATTGCATGTGACTTCCTGCATTTGAGTGAAAGTAAATGACAAGAGGGTAACGTCACCAATTCCAAAAAAAAAAAAAGCCTTGTGGTGGCTCGAGGGTGGAAGCATGTATTTCTCAGTGTATTGCTTGGATGTAACGGGGAAGGATGTACTTTTTTTTATACATAACTGGCTTTAGATGCTACGGGGTTTGCTATTAAAGTGCAACAATGCTCCTGACGGGGGGGCTGCAACCGTGCGTGCTCGTGTGGGTGTTAGTGCAGTAGGGATGGTTTTTCGTGTGTTTGTCTGTGAAGTGCTGTAGCACCTGGTTGAAATATTTACTCAGCACTGAGGTGGATAACAATTGAAGCACTGTTTTCTTTCTTGCATGAGGCATGGATATCGACATTTATATTTGAGTTTGTTAGCTTTTCTCTAGCGGCTGTGCTACTTTTCATTCGCCCATCTGTAAGTCACATTGATTGGGGGCTTCAGCGGCCACGCCACTCCGCACCCAGGTGTTGGGGTAAAGGAAAAGACTGAGGTTTAAGCTCAGATGCTCTGGATCTAGAGTCATTGTGTTGTATCTGCTGTCCGAGGTGTGCTGTGCTGTGCTTCTATCTAGTTAGCCGTGGCTCTGTGGCCCCTCCAGCCCTTGGCAGTGTGAGGGATTGGCAGTGGTATTTTCCACTGACAGCAGAGGGGGGGTGCAGTAGAAAGCTGATGCAGGCTCCAGTGTGCAGTTTGGTCAGCGATGACACAGCTGCAGGATCTATTGTGATCAACTGCACAGCCTTGGTGTTGCTTGCTGCGTGTACTGATGTATTCATAGCATAGCAGGCAAACTGGGTGTTGTCGGACAGGAAATCAAACCGTTATGGTTAGAAGATTAACTTACTTTAACGGAAAAGTAACTGATTAAGTAAGTGAACCTTAACTTGATTTGAATTGGAGGACCTTTTTGTTCTGTGTGACAAAATGTTCACAGTGTAAAGACTCAGGTCTGTCATTCTGCTTCACGCAAGCACACGCAGCCCGATCGCCGATCACTGAAAGACGCCCTGATCAGCCTTACGCATTCTCATGACTGCATCCGCCCACTCCAAACACGTCCTGGAATAACAATTCAGACCGGTTGCAGCTGGGAACGTGCTGATGGAGCGTCAACATTTCATGCTTGTGAAACATTTAGTCAAACTAAGAATTAGCTGATTGTACTATGTTAAGGACCTGTGAGGGAAATTCTTGGTCACTCAGCAGGACTTGATTCTGGGTTCTGCACATTAAAGTATGTAAATATTACGACCCGTGCAGCTCAGTGGCCTATAAAATTATTTCCTCATTCCTGCATCAAGCAGCAGCAGCAGCTCTGTTCTGGTTCAGCTTGTGTCTCTGTGTTCAGATTTTGAGCTGGAGAACTTAAAGTTGTATGTGAACAATAAAAAAGGTCCACATATTTTGTGAAACAAAACAAATGCACAGCTGCCTAAAGCTTAGAATGAAAGATCTTTTTTTTTTGTGCTGCATTTGTGTTAAGCATGCAGTCCTTCGGTTGCGTAGTTGAGCCGGTGCATAAATACGAAGCCATTTTAACATGACGACCTTTTCAGAGGAGCTGTTACGCTGTGAGCGCCATTGCACGCAGATCAGCTGAAGTAACGTTGAGACCTTTTTTGACCAACACACCTCAAGCTGCCTTGCTGCATCTCTAGAGAGCAAATGTCTTGATTATAGAATTGCACAATAAAATCCAGCCTCTACGCAGTACTGATGTGCTACAGCCTTATTAGAGTAGATGTAGGTAAGTGGAGTTTTGTTCTGTTTTTCGTTCGAACGGTATGTTTGTTGTTTTTCCGAGCGGGATCGCTTCAGATCAGCAAAGTTTCTCTGCTACAACAGAAAATAACACCAAAACTTGAGAGCGTGTGCTGGCCTTGTTTGGAGAGGATGTGGTTTCTGAACATTTTAAAGCCACAGCTGTTACATGTTCAAGTCGAGTTGGACTTGATTCTGAATCTGAGGGTTGGTTGTGTTGAATTCAAAATATTCATACTTGCTCGTTGCGGCACTGATGGCATTTGTCAACACCAGAGTGTTGAGCTTGCGCTCCCTCTGTTTCTGTTCCAAGGATCTGGCAGTGATTAGTTTGTGAAATGAACTAACTGTAAGGCATGAAGAAAATAAGAAAAAAAAAAAAACGTTTTATTTCCTTTGTTGTCTTTTTCATTCATCTTATCTGTGTTTTGCATTTGGGGGACAAATATTAACTCCAGTCAGAGTTCAGGTTAGCTTATTTGTATAGATATGATGACACAATAACAGCTGAGGGGAGTGAAACTTTTTTTGCGTGTGTACTGGAGGTTCATAGTTTTCCCTTTGCCAAACAGCTACTATGCCTCCGCGATTTTTGACATGTTTACTGAGAACAAGGGCTATATACACACATCCATCCACGCCACTGAGCTTCATCTGCCCTGAGCTGTTCATGTGAAGCCGCAGCTGCTGAGCTCCAGCGTCTGAACGGAGATTTGGACATGGTCAGTGTTTGGATGTGGACGTCCTGTAAATTTATTGCAGAGCTCATATTTAACAATGCTGATTGTAAATTGACCATATGTTTGTTTTTATCGGCTGTAACTTTGCCTTTTTTGCTTTCGTCGACCTCAACAGAGGTGCGTGATGCGACACAATCCCCCCTGTTCCCAATGACAACTATTCTTTCAAATGTAATACATGTCTGGAAGTTTCTGCTTCTCTCTGTTGGCTCTCTGTGGACCGTGACTCCACCCTCTGACGAGCCTTGGTATCAGAAAGAGAAGTCGACAGAATACTCAACCAAAGTCGTTGCCATCTCCACACTTGTCCCTCCCCCCACCTGTTTGTGTTGGCATGACAACGATGTGTTTGGTTTCCCCCTCTCTCAGGGTCATCTTTAACCAAGCAGTGCTACAGTATGAAACCAGCTTGTTTTTTTTTTTCTTTCTTTCTGTCAGCCTCATAAAGCCAAAGCGGTCGTTTCATTGGCCATCGTCCGTTTTTATTTCTGCGTCACGCATCTCTGTTTCGTACTTTACTCGACTAGGCTATGCAAAAACATAAACCTACTCTTACTCTGTCTCACTTTCTCCGTCGTGTATCTGTGAGCACTAGTACAAGCAATATAACTCTCAGTACTTGTGTCACTTCACTGTACTGTACTCTCCGTTTGGTTGGTCTGTGTCCATGTAATATAATATACCTGTAATGCTTCTAGAATGATGCGGTGAGTATGTGTGCTTCAGTGTCGGCTGAGGGAGTTTGAGTTTAAAATCCATTCTTCATAATATTTGATTTCTTCTCCTCTCTTTGGGTTTTCTCGCCTGTTTTCTCATCCATTGGAACACTCTTCATGTGACTCATGAATAAACCACATTCTTAAGTTGTCTAAGTTGAAGAAAGGTTGGAGCATATTGTTTGTTTGTTAGATAAATTACTTATTTGGTTATCTTTGGTCTGTTTGAAACTTTCCCATCCCTCACATTCGGTGCACAGATTCAGTGCGTCCCAGTTTAAATCACAGCCTGCTTTTTTTCCCATCTTCATCATGAATAGTCATTGAATATTTAACTGTTGCCTTTAACCCACAGAGATAATGATCAGTTTCTACATTTTTATAGATTATGCATATGGCAGACTTTGACATGTCAGATCACATTAGACCAGCACATATAAGACGGATACAGGAATGAATTATGGACCCCTTAACTTTGAATTTCTACGAGAATAAATTCTACCCTCATGTTTCTGCCATGCAACAGGGAAACTACTTTTTTCTAGACGATACGAAACAGATGCAGGTTCTGTTTTTAAACCAAAATTAGAAACACCCTAGTTTGAGAAGGAAGCAGACATCTACAAACACACATCAGACTCTTTCTGCATTGTTTTCCTAATAACTTTAAACAAGCCAATATGAGTGAAGTGGGGGAAAAAGGAAAAAAAAAATAAAGCACTGAGTTACAGATGAAAAGAATGCTTTGGTTTTAGTAAAGAAGTCTGCTGTGTACTCTTTGGGTCATCATTTGTATTTTATTTTTTTAATAAAACCAACATTGGCACTCAGCTGATTTGACTCTGACATTTCCTCACATGAAATCCTCCTCACTCATCCTGATGTGACTGAAATGAGATGGATCTGCGTGTAAGAGTGAAAATGGTGCCCCCACCAACACGTGACACCGCTGATCCAGAGGACGGTCACATGGCTGAGTGAGGGGCACCTCAGGCGGTCACTCGAACATATTGACTGTGTGACTCTTATGTAATTTGTAGTATGACACAACCTCTTGTCCCAAACATGCTGGAGGTTATTTTTTGATCATGAGGTCTTTGTAAGAATATAGTACATGAAACGGGCGATTTACTATAAAACTTCTTGAACTTTCAAAGACAGAACTGTGGTTAAATGTTTTAAAACCTCTATGAATCAGCCAAAACACTGAAGGAAGGTAAGCAAGGTCTGTCTGGTTTTTAATGAGGCAAAATGTTTTAAAGGATAAATATTTGTTTCAAAATAAAATGAATGCATGAGGCACAGTTTTCAAAGAAACAAACAAAAGGATAGAATGATACTCAATAGAGCGGAAACCTCCACTAAGGCAACAGTCCCATTCATCACAAACATTTTTAACTATCAGTCCACTTAATATGTCTGATTTTTACTAACAGATAAACCAACACACAAACCATAATTCCAGAACATATATATATGGCTCAGTCTTAGAGGCATCCGAGGCCAAAGCAACAAGTTTGTAGACTCCACTGCAGAAGCAGTTGCGGGATGATGCACTTCACAGGAAAACAAGTGATGTTTATACATGCAACAGGAGAAGCACAGACAAAAGGTCACTGCAGTGTCCAATGTGCAGAGAAAAGAAGCATATGTTACAGGGTCAGAGGACGTGCTGATGAGCAGCGTTTAGCATGTGTTTATTCAACAACCTTCACTTCTCTCTTCAGTGCAAATACACATTTCTAAAAATCACAGGAAGTCTAAAATCTTACTTTAAATAGATGTGGAGGAATTTACTGTAAACAGTCTTTGAATAAAATTTGCATGTATAGTTATTAAATTAATGGCAATGAGCCCTGCTAATATTGAAATATATATTTAAATGAATTTTGATATAATATAAATTTAATTGAAGTGAAATATTTCCTGAACTACTCACATGCTTGTCAAGCACATGCAATGAGGCCAAAGTCAAGTTTTCATAGTCTACACACAAACACACAAAAAACTCAAGCACAGTGTAAACAAAGTGTGGCAGTCAGACATTTCAAAATAAATAGTTACCTCAACGAATGTCATGCAAACTACAGGGTCAGAATATACAGCTTATAGTCCGTACACAGGGTTGAAATGTTGTGTAGGATGTATCTTTTTGATCATGATCATGTTTACAAATCTTCAACAAATCTTCAGGTGCATATATTTATTAAAAACTATCAAAGCCATAAAATCAAAATTGGTCAAAATGCCATCAAGTGTGGTGAAAGTTTCAGAGGAAATAAATAAAATGCAGCTGCTCTGAAGTTGCCATGTCATGTCCTGAACTGCACGTCTGTGTGTAACCAATCCAGATGTTAAGGCCGTGTTAGCCAGGCGATGAGGACTTAGTGTTGAATTGGGTCCTCCTGCTGCTTCATGGCAATCTGTAGCAGAGTTGGAGAATGGCTTTTTGTAGCAGGTGACACATTTACTCCATCTCCCGTCAGGGGACAACAAGCGGCTGCGCTCTGCTGGTCGACAGCAACGTCTTGCTTCTGTGCGGTTCGGGGTCCGAGGACGGCAGTAGTACAGTACCCACAGTGGCGTCACCCACTTTGATTTCCCCCGGTCTCTGCTCTTTCCTCAGTAGAATCGTTTGCGGCGGCTCTCGTTCCAGTGGCTGTAGACCACCAGGCTGATGACGATGAGAAAGATACAGCCCAGCATGGAGAAGAGCACTGTGAAGAAAATGGCTATCCCACTCATCCTCTCCTCAACCTGTTCCACTGGAGGGGAGGAAACAGAGGGAGAAGGCCCAGTGAAAGACGGTGGCCAAGTATTCAGTGGGATTTAACAAGTTCCCCGTCAGCTTTTGTCATAATGGTGATGGTGTTTTGTGTGTGCGAGCCTCACATCTGAGCAGGTCCATGTTGTCAACACTGGGTATGGTTACTTTGTCCTCCTCTTCCTCTTCCTCTTCCTTTTTGCTCCTCAATACTGTCAGCTGGTAGAGTTTCAGGGAAATGATGTCATGGTTGTCTGTAAACAGAGAGCCGGAAAATATGATTACATTCAGAGAACAAGAAAAACTAGAAAATGTGACTCGCTTTCACTTCACATCTTCACAGAGGAACAGTCAACAGAACTGTGCTATGAACAACAACTCCTTTTGTGAGTGAAGGATTATAGTCGGTTACATCTTAGTTCCACGAATCAACAGTGTCCTTTATGTCCCGTGTTTTAGATTTTGAGCTGTTTACCTGAGAGATCTCCAGTGATGGCGGTGGCTCCAAAGTAATAACCTTCTGGCAGCCGCACCCCAGGTATGTCTAGGCAGTCCCTCCACTCGTGCTGCCCGTCGATGTCTATCATCACCTGAGGAGCAGAGGCAGTCAGGAGGCAGCGGGGACTTTCAGAAGGTCAGAGGAAAAATATATTGTTCACCACAAAATAATTTATCCTGAATAGTTTAAGTAAAATCAAGAAAACCTTTGTCAAGAGTGTCCTGCAGCTGCTTGTACCTGATATGTTTATCTTTTAGTGATGTATTCATTTTACAAACACAGTTTTATACTCAGCCAACCTACCAAAATAATAGTTAAGGCTCCTCACCCCGTCAATTACCCCAGTAATAACAACAGCTGTCAAACCTGCTGTCTGTCCTCTGGCATTCATTCTTTGTGCACTTAAGTACACCAAGTGTCAAGTGTTGTTATTTTAAAACAACATTCAAAGTCTGAGGTTTCTCACCGTCAGCCTGCGGCGGACGTATCGGATGAAGAGGAAGGTGTCATGTTTGAGGTTGCGCACCATGGCGTTACAGCCGCCCAGCTCGGTGGGCCGACCGTCCCGCTCATGGTCATAGCTGATGCTGCCATTTCCCACCATGGCCAGAACGAAGGGGAAGATCCTCTTGAGGTCACAGATGGGGAAAAGAGAGACGTGGATCAATGATTCCATTAGTATATGTGGTTACAGCACTCAGAGGGGATGGTGACTGGTGTCTCTGTTTGAGGACACACTGTTGAAATGAAATGCTCCAAAGGCCTAGTTACCTGTGTGCGAGGAGTGTACCTCTTCTTCTGTGCCTGTCTCCAAATGGTCGCAAAACAGAACACAAATAGAGCCTCTTTAGACCAGCCACTTTTACAAATAATCCTGGTTTTACTTACACACGTACCTCAAGGTGCTTCTCCTCGTTGGGATACGTGTCCACAAACACACCCAGGCCAGTGAAGTTGTCCATATTTCCAAACACAGGACCTGTGAGGAGAGTGTGTGTAATAAATTGAAGAATGTTTTCTTCTGATATTGTTAGTGAGGTGCGGGGTAAATATTGACCTTTCTGTGTGCGTTCCTTCGTGTACCAAATGGCCAGCCCGTCACCGTTCAGGTTCTTCTTTCCTTGCCCGTGGATCTTAAAATGTACCTGCATCTCCCAGTCCTTCAGGTGGCAAGGCTAGAAGCACAGTTTAATTTTCATAAGACCAGTCTTATTGTCCTGATGTTCATTGATCAATAGGTGAGATTCTGGGAGATCTTTAACTACCTGGTCACAGTGTGTACTCACCATGCGGCTCCACACCGCCCCCTGGCGGCTCTGCATGTCAGGTGTGAGGCGCACCTGTTCGGTGGTTACCATGGCATCCCCCATCAGCTCCCAGTGGGAGGAACCGAGGGATCCCACACCTGAGTGCGCGCACACACACGTACAAAATCATCATGACAGAAGCTGACACAGCACAATGCATGTGAGGAAACTGCGGTATTATCATGCAAAACTGTCAGTCAAAGGAGACACTGGAGCACCATGTTGGGCGAATAATAGTAAACAATAGGAAAACGCCATTTTTATGTGAATGTCACAGCGCGGGGGACGATCAGAGCAAGATATAAGCTTCAGCTGTACATTCATGAGCTGGAACATTGTTGGTATTTCATCACTACTCGTGTTGTTCAAGAAACATCTCTCCCTCCGCCTGTGAACCGGCGGATAACGGGGTCGGGTACCTTGGTACGGCTTGGAGAGGGAATACTCCCGTTTCAGAAACTCCTCCATTTCGTGGTCATCGTCGGCAAAACATCGGCTCACTGTCACAATGAGTAGAGCCAGAGTCCAGAGGGGTTTAAACGACATTTTGTTCCCGGTGGAGAAGAGAGTGAGCGCTGACTGCTGAGGGTCCCTATGATTATTCCTGCTGCAGGAAGCGGCCATTGTGGAGCGGAAAACTCCTCCCATTCAGCTGACAGCTTGATTTTCATTGGTCCGCCATGTTGCATGGCTTATCACCATTGGTTATTTTTAGCGTCGATCACAAGATAAGCTTTTTATTGGCTGCTTTAGCGGAAAGTGGTTGTGGACTAGAAAATCAGAGCAGGCTTTGAAATGAATTAGAATTTCTAACTTATTGTTGTATTTTTGTATTATCTCAATATGAACTCTATTCTATTCCATTTATTTCCGGGTGCAACATCTGATCGTATCCATACAGTATTAATATTACATCTGATTTGAATGACCTTTAGGGATCAGGTCATTTTTTAACCACACAGCTGTCTATGTTTTGAGGTTTTTTTTTTAACCTGCGATGTTTAATCGGATTAGCCATATGACATGTGTGAAACATGAAATAAAATATAAGACAACATATAATGATGATAGTGAATGATCTGTGCGTCCACAGAACCCTGTTCGATGGCTGTGGGTAAGATCACGCCCCCTTCACTGCTCCTGCTCCGTGTGGGCTTTTCCTGCTCTGACACTACACCTCCTACGGGAAGTAGGCAGCAGCAGCAGTAGTAGTACGGACCCGGAGGGGATGGAGTAAAAGGGAAGAAACATGGATCCCGCTGAAGACAATACGAGCAAAGCTGTCGACATTTACCGCGACACATGGGTCCGCTTCCTCGGTACGTGACTTTAGTTTTATTCGACGCGAGTTCTCTCTGAATGAACCTGAGCAGACCGCAGAGGCAACACCGCGGCGTGACCCTGAAACTAGCTAGCTGGCTAGCTAGCTAACACATGCTAACAACTGTTTTAAACTTCTATTTATAGTTGAAATGAAGGACACATAGTGTCCACAGGACACGACAGACTTCCAGGGATATCTTTCGATACCCTGCTATGTTTCCTTTCCCAAACTAAGCGCTGTCTGTGAAGCTCCAGTCTCTTGTGCTGGTAGTTGTTAAGCAAATCGAAACAGTGACTCATAAAACCACGAAGAAACGCCTATAGCTATGAGACTGAAGACTGAACCTGGGTGACTGATCGTGCTCAGTGTCTGTGAACCAGGAGGTGTATCCTGTGAGCTCCTGTCTGCACAGTGAAGAGAATCAAACATGCTGCAGCACGACTTCAGTCCACTATGACCTCTGATGATTTACAGTCACTTTATATCCCCCATAAAATCATAAGCTGCCAACATTGCTCCTGCATGTGCTCCAAATATAAAACATCTTCCTGCTGTTGTTTTGTCTGGTGAGAGTGATGTTGAGCGTGTACTTGAATACTACTCCAAGTTCCATCTAGATAAGGTATCAGGTTTTCATATCAGTCAATATCAAGTGAAAATATGACAATACACATGACATGACTGTTATCAGGCTTTTAAGATTGATTTTTGCTGTTGAGTAAGGGTTGTGAACTGTTAAATCAGATCATTTGTTAAACGTTTTTACAGAATATTTCATGATAATAACAACTCTGCATATTTTGGATAGAGTGGATTCCTCTGATGCCCCTTCATGTTACACAGCTTAGACTATTTTTACCAACATGGAGAAGCTGTAACAGTGGTTATGCAACAGAGAAAGGATTTAACCAGGAATGTGTCTGTTGATTTCTGTAAGATTTAGCCATCTGTCCTGTTCCTGGTGTGTTTACTACTTTCATGTAAACACAGTCAGGCATTGACCATTGATGTAGAGTTTTTTAGCAGCTTAACACAATATATTAGTGGGTCCACAGGCTGAATGGTGCACATTTTAAGCTAAAATATACAGTAACGTAATTGGATTAACATTAGAGCAGAGATAGGAATGTGTGATGTCCTTGGAGTTTCTTTCATGCTCGCCGAATTACACTTAAAATCCCATGTTGCTAAATGCTACAGCAGAAAATGTGGGATGGATTTAGCTTTGGTCCCGTATGCTAACATTGGATTATGCCAGGGCAAGGTGTATTTTATGATTAACTAACTAAACACCAGCTGGAACATTATCTTATCTTAAATCCCCTGCTTTCACACTATTTTACAAATTGAACTTTTATCACCTTGTGCTCACAAGTGCTTCTGGAGCTCCCGATCCAATAGTTTACTGTTCATATCATGGTTTAAGTATTAAATCCCTTATCAGATTTTATGGATATGAGCCACAGGGAATGTTTATCCAGCTGAATTCTAACTTCATTTGTCCTAGAAGCATTTGTTTGTTTCACACATCTAATCATTTGTGATTAAATATTTATATAATTCTGCCCTTAACAGCCAAACCAGGGACTTAAAGTAGTCATTGTTCCCTAATCCAGTAATAAAGAGGATTCATAAAGTAATAAAGAGGATTAATGTACTAAATCTTGATTTGATTGCCTTAAGTGGAGAATAAAGATGATGTATGTGACATTTTTATTATCAAAGTCCAACTTAAAACCCGAGAAGCTGCTCTTGACATCCAGTGATTGAGATGATGAATTGTCACCAGGCTTCATTTAATTGACTGAGGTATTCTTGCTTGTCACAAAAGGGTTTTGTTCAGTGCAGGTGGAACCGTAAAGTGCAGTGTTTGCATCCTGCAGTGCCATTATCGAGAGATGCTCGGCAGCAGCAGAATTTGACTCCACCATGCTCTGCTGGTCCTGTCACCACTGAACCAAAGATAATGCCTCTGTGACTGCGGTTCATTTTTATCTGTGATTTACGTAGGTACCGGATGTAATTAGAGAT
Organism: Pseudorhombus dupliciocellatus; assembly: GCA_016785235.1. NCBI lineage: Eukaryota > Metazoa > Chordata > Actinopteri > Pleuronectiformes > Paralichthyidae > Pseudorhombus > Pseudorhombus dupliciocellatus. The sequence continues at coordinate 507,626 of JAFBJW010000030.1, forward strand.
CAAGGACATTTAAGTCATCCCACCGTCGATTGGATAAAGCATCATTTTCCTAAGGTTTATAGGCCTCTTGTATATTTCAGGACACAGGGGCTGGAAACTGGGGAATGTAATCCTGAAACTACACACAGTACAATTCCACATCTAACAGTGAGCTCTTTCAATAATTACTGCTGTTCCCCAAACTGAAAATGACAGAAAATCTTGGTTATTTTTATAGCACAAAGCCTAACCATGTGTCAGCAGTGAGGCTAACTGTGGTTATAGTGTATTGACAGGATGCTAAGAGCGTTCAATGCTCACTTTATTTTCTGTATCTGTGTCCACAGGTTATGCCAATGAGGTCGGGGAGGCCTTTCGTGCTCTGGTGCCAGTGAGTCTGGTGTGGGGCAGCTATGCCGTGGCCACTGCATACGTTACTGCTGATGCTGTGGACAAAGGGAAGAAAGCCGCTCTGGTGAGATATAACTGTTATTGACCCGCGTGGTCAAATTTTTATTGCTGACAATAGACGTGATTGCTGTAGCTGTTTCTACTCTACAGGCTCACGGGGAGAACCCGGGGAAGACCACACGGATAGCAGTGGCAGTGGTGGACACATTCGTGTGGCAGGCCCTCGCCTCCGTGATCATCCCGGGCTTCACCATTAACCGCGTGTGTGCCACATCACTCTACCTGCTGGGCAGAACCACCAGGTGGCCTCTGTCTGTCCGCAAGTGGACCACCACCGCTATCGGCCTCTCCACCATCCCCTTCATCATCACTCCCATAGACAGGTTGGCACAAATTGCGTCTGTGTACATGGGTTTTGTTATGCCACTTTTTCAAATATTAGGGATTTTCCAGAATCGTTCCGCATAACATATGTTTTCAATTTTGAAGTAATCAACGTCAGTGGAACTATTTCTGACATTTTTAATGAGAGACCTGATTTAAATCAAATATAATTTATTGCTGGAAGTTCTGTGTCATCTCAATATTTCCACCCTGTACCCTGTAGGTCAGTGGATTACCTGCTGGATTCGAGCCTTCGGAAAGTCTACAATGAGGGAGAGAAGCACGAATGAGGAGGGACGCTGCTGGTCCAGTGTACACAGATCTGTGCTGCTCATCCACCACTGTGAAGCACTAAAGACGTGTACAGAAGGATTCATGGAGAGAGATTTCACAGTTAGTCAAAGACACACTATAAATATATTTCTGAATTATATAGAGAAAGTTCTAATAGTTTAGTTGTTAGAAGTGAAATCCTGCTTTGTGAAATGTCCCTCTAGGGATCCTTAACTTTAACCTCTCAGGGCAATCTGGGTAGCAACGCCAATAAAAGGTTTAAAAAGGAATGTAACATTATGGGAAATATAGAGAGACTCTACTTCCATAAAGATTCTTCAGCAGGGTCACAGTGTACGGTTATATTCCTGAACACTGCCTGTAGGGTTGCCCTCAGCTGTTTCTCTGCCTGGCAGAGCCTCACCTCATGAGATTAATTACACACCAGCCATATTCAGTGATACTGTAACAACAGGCCAAAAAGTCAGTTTGCAATGATGTCCCTCTTTTTCTTCTTTTACTTTTCCTTCTTTGTGTTGTTTGGAACCGTTTTTTTTACTTCAGATGCACATTTCCATTATTTCATTCTACCATATTGTTGGTCACGGGAGCCAAGGTTTGCACTGGGAGCACTGTTTCACACCATATATACAATCTGAACTACACTGTAAGATGTTCTTGATCCAGAAGTAATGTGGAAAATGCTAGTTTAGAAGGTTTGTTGTCAGACACTCCCTGTTTAGTAATGCTGTGACGTTTTGTTGTGTGAAATCCCAGATTAATTATTTTAGATTCACTCTACACCACGTGCGTCATGACTCAGTGTGGGATTATCGTTTGACAGTATGGTGTTGAGCGCACAATTGGGGTTCAATTACATCAGAGAAAAAGATAAAAGGCACGGTTGGTAATCCTTGAAAAGGCCCTCTAGTCAAAGGTGCGCCCTGGAAAGAAGACCCTGGTCATGTGTGGTGACAGCATGGGCAGAATGTAGGCAGGTCTTTTCACTCTGACATGAAATGAGCACTCGTCTTTATTGCACTTTGGCGAGGGCCATAGAGACCAGCTTCCTACATCCTTCTTCATTAATGGCCATCAGGACAGGAAGAGGATATCAACAAATAAGTGTTTGAGAAACAACTTGGCAAGCCTACCTTTAACTCATGACACATCTCAGTGACATACAAATAATCTGAATATCTGCCCATTCTGCCTTGATGCAGGAAACCCATCTGGTATAAGCACATTAAACTTAGCATTGCACTCCTTAAATGAAGGTCAGTGTATTTCTATGCAGGGGAAGGTTTCAGGGGTTCTTAAATAATGTACAGATACTGGCTGTATCCAACTGCAGCTCTTCTTCAAGGAGCCAGATAATAAAATATCTCATGCTGAACTATGCAACCTTTAATGAGGCATTAGTGGACATACATGAGTAAATTAAAAGGGATTTGGGTAAATCAGTTTCATAATGTTTGAACAAGCTGTTGCTTCAAGAGAGAAGTGGAATCGCTGTTTCTTTTGTGTCATTGTGCACCACTGTAACATTATATCAATAACTTCAGTTCATCCTGTTGCATCATATTCTCTTTGCTGTGAAGGGTGTGGTTGTCTGTCATGGAGGGAGAAATGCTGACTGTGACTGTTGTGAAAACCAGGGAGGCACCAGTTGCCATTATTCCTACATGCTGGTACTGTACACTCTTGCAAGCCATTTAATGGCATTCTATAATCACATCAGGTCACAAAGCCATTTAAACAGTGATTGTGTTTTTTTTTATTGGCTTTTGAAGTGATTGAAAGGCATGTCCTCTGGGTTCCAGTGTATGTAGCGTTGGCTATTATCACCCACTTGACTTTTCTTCATGTGAACAAGGTTTGTCTTAGCAGAAAAAGCACAGGTATGTATCCTGAAGGCTTCAGTCTTGACATCTTGCACAAACAGCAAATTCTTAACAATAGAACAGACCCTTTATAAGGGTTTGGTGGGTGAGGTGTAGCGTGTTCACTAACTTCTTCACTCTGAACCTTTAATGGATTAATGGTGAAAAGGGTCTTGGTGCATCCCTGGTGAAAACTCAAATCATTTTTAACATTTCAGATTTTACACACAACTTCACTGTATTCGCATTGTTGTGCACTGCAAAAGAAAAAGAACACTTTACCTTTTTTTGGAGCATTTTATTTTTTACGTTTTCTGTTATAGCCGTGTTTGAAAGCGTGTCACATTCTCACGCTCCCCTGGCAAAAAAAAAACCTCAAGCTCACTTGTTTGCTGTTCTCAAGATGGAGTTTATTTTTAGTGAAAGCTGCTGTTAGATACTCCATGCTTTACAGATGTCTCCAAAAATATTCAGACATCCTCGTTCTGTAGAAACTTCTGTGACACCGGAGATAAACAAGTTGTAAAGCTGTCATGGAATAAATTATGTGACGACAGAAACGTCTTGATTTATGATCTGTTTCATTAATCAGTCAGAGGACAATTTCCTGTTCTCTTTATCTTTCTGCAAGTGCTGACAAACTAAGTCTGAGCCACTTTGTAGCTTAGGGAAACTGTGACTGACGGCCCCAATTTGCAAACATCTTTCTCGTCAACACTGTCTGCATGAAGCACTTCCAATAAAAACACCTCACTTGAGCGGGATTTTGAATGCAGCACAACCACTTCTCTGTGCAGCCACGCTTTCCATCTCCCTGAATGCTACACGCCGCCACTTTAAGACGGAAGGCGTAATCCTCTGGAAGGTTACACCAATGAAATGGAGGCACTCTAAATGTGCTTGGGCCTTGAGGTCCTCCAGAGTTGAGTCTGGTCATTGATCCTGATTGAGCCAGGAGGCCACAGCTGATCTCACTTCTACAGATGAGGTGCCCACATAAAAGAAAGGAAAGACATCCATCAGCAGGTACCGTCATGTTTGTGCTTAACCTTGTGTTCCTGGCTCTTCTGGCTGCATCATCTGGTCAGTTAGGTAAGCAAAACATTTTATTTTATGTTAATCTTGAGTGGCATGAAGGTTTGGTCATTGCAGAGTTTTGTTGGAGAGAAGTTGTTTAAAACATGGCAAATGTTTCCCTTTGTCTAATCCTATAATTGATGTTTCCAGGCATTCCTCAATACATCCCAGGGGAATGGATCATCTCTGAGTCTCTTCAGCGTGATGATGCAGATGTAAAGTCTGTGTTGGTGGCAGAGAGTTTATGGCCTGACCTCGGCGGACTGGCTAGCAACGTGCTGTCGGAGGACAACTCCTTGGTTGCTACTCCAGAGCCACATGGTGTTGAGGAACAAGGTGGGCCCCGTGCTTGATCAGATCTTGAATTACACTGTTTAGCTACCCACACTGAGCACTGTCTTGTTTGTCGTTAGTGCCGGATGAAAAAGATTCAGCGGTGTGGAAAGTCCTCCTGGTGGTCACCATCCTGCTGGTGTCCATCGTGGGATGTCTCAGCATGGCCTACTACATGTGTGTCTGGAGGGGAGGCAGGATTCACTACCAGCCTCAGAAACAGCTCTCTGCGTAAATACAAATAAAAATGAACATTGTGTAGAAGTCAGCTTCAAGGAGTCTAATTCCTCAAGGTTGCATTCTCGGCCCTGATGTTAAACAAAAGTTAAACTATTGGATGGATTAGCAGTTGTGCATAAAGTAAGGCCTACTATACTCATGGTACCTTTTAAAACCTTTTTTATTACGATTCGGAAAATAGATGGCATTTTAATTTGACCTTTAATCATTGCATATGCGGAAGCGCTTCTGCTGCACAGTATAGTCTTTCATCATACTCGTGGTAGTGGTGCTCTGAAGGCTATGCAGTCAATGTTCCACAAAACCGATTATAAAAGTCTTGCTGTTTTCCATTAAAGGTGGTTAGAGGTGGGTGTTTTAGTTAGTCGATCAACACAATGGAGCCTCTTTTAGTCAGTTACTGTAATGGCCACTAGAGGGCGTCCCTGACATTGCATTTGTGCCATGCTCCACAGAGCGCCTCAACCCTACAGCTATGTGCACTGGTGAGCCTGGTTATACCCTGTACAGCAGGCTTACTGTTGCTGTGTGTTACCAGTGGAGTCATTGACTCACTCAGTGGCTGAGCCAATATGTCAATCACACTTCTGGCTCATTTATGTGTGTGTGTGTGTGAGACAGCCAAGTCAAACCTTTTAATCATTTAAGATAATGACTGGATCTCTGGCCTCGTGTTTGTAGGCCTAAGAAACAGCACACTCTCTTGTTGGAGATGAGCTGCCCAAACTTGTTGCGCATATAGACGGCTCATTGTGTAAATAATAACATGCCTGAAGGGAGTTTACGTCATGCCTCGATACATTCTTTCAGTGATGAATCAGCTTTTTCTTTCGAACACTTACTGGACTTGTATTGAGTCGTCCTCGCTTTGCAAATGAAAGGACGTGTTTCTGCTGCCTTCAGCAAACACCTTCCTCTTCATGAGACGTCATCTTTATCAGAATCCTGCCATAGCTGCAGTCTGCTGGCAAAACCAGTGGCTACTGTAAAGAGTAATGTTTTAATTTCGGAGTCAGGCAAGCGGGCTCGGATCCACCCACAAACATTTATAAGTCCCCCTCGAGCAATATCAGGTGGCATTAGGGGGCCCAAGGAGACAAAAAGCTGATGAATTGAATTAATCTCCCCTCCCATGATGGATGGGCCTGTTCACGGGGGGTTTGAAAATGGGAGCATTGTTCATCTGTCACTCCGATTGCCATGTCCCTCTATGATTTGTGTCTGGGTTGTGAAGGCCACAAGTGGCCATAAGACCTCCCTCTCCCCTTCTTACTTGTCTCAGTGTGTTCTTTTTTTTTCCAGGAATTCCCAGCCTTTGAGTGGCTCCCACCCCCACGGCACTTGCTGATATCCATACAGGCAGATGCAGAAAAACAAGCCCTCACTGAGGAGGAGCAAACAGAAATGAACGTCACTTGTGGTTGATCTACAGTTTGGGCTGCACGGCAACTTTCGGTGTTTGCATTTCAGATAGAATTTAGAGTTAAATCCTGTTTTATATCCACACAAGTGCAAGTGCTTTTATGTATGTCACTGTGCACACACTGCAACTCAACAGTTGACAAAGTGTGTGTGATTACTAATAGAATAAAACTGGTTGTGTATTTCCTCTTAGAAGATGGAATAATTTAACTATAGTAAACATTTATTCAATCAAAAGAAAACACTACAGGCAATTTGAGACGATTGAAATAATTTGTAATAGTTCAGTAGTGTTCTTCTGTTCCATTCGACTGTGACCCCAGACAACAGAAGAGAGTCATGCCGTTCTTAAATTTATTTTCACAATGTCGGCTGTAATCCTCTTTTCTTTAACTGTCGGGACCATATAAGTAGAAAGTGGATGAGCTTGGTTTTTTTAAGTAGACCTCTCACTCGAGTTGCCTTGTTTGGGCCCAATTCTCTCAAATATTATTTCATTTGACACTGTGTGTTCAGTCAGAGATTAACATGCGAACCCTTCTGCAGCCCAGCATCTAATAATAACAAACAAACTGTAATCCAGTTTTGGCAACGAGGGCTGCTCCAATCTATGAGGATTTTTTTTTTTCTGTGTCTGCTGAATGATGACAGAAAATAAACCCGTAAATTGATCTGAACTGCCCCTCATTCCTCAGTCTCAAGAACCGGTTCCTTTAAATACACCTGACCCAATAAAGGAAGCGCTGCCACAAGTTGATTCAGAAAGAACGCAACTGAAAGTATAGTGCATACCTTTACAAGGCCTGACAGTCCCCATGGCAGAGCCCCATTTAAATTCACCAGATCCAGATTTAAATTGAGACGGAATTGCACTTATATAACATTCCTTTTTTAGTCCCCGGATTTCATTCATACATCTATTCTCTGAGATTTCAGGGAAAATGTTGTGTTGTTAATAATAGTGACAATTCCCCTCATGCCTTCTCAGAAGTTACTACTACATTGCACTCCTCTGTTTCACTTAGCACGTGCTGCATGAGAGCACAGGATGCTGGAGGTGACTTTGTGAAAGGTACAGCAGGTGAATAGGAGAAAAGCAAAGTGTCCCTGGTGAATAGAGTCTGTGTGAGTGCTGCACACCAGACTGATGGGGGCCACAGATGCAGAGGTCCTCTGAGCCTGGGGTGCACGCTGGGATAGAATCCATCACTTCCCACCAATCAGTAGCTTGACTTCCCGCAAATAAAAGCCTCAAAACTTCCGCTGTCGGTTTCTAAACGTTTGAGTTCCTGTTACATCCGCCCCCCCCCCGTAATACAACACATGACAGAAACAGAAATTCTCCAAAACTGTAGTTAGCAGTGAGCAAAGGGTTATAATGTTATCAGTGTTATTACAGTGATACTGGTGACTAAACCGCTTTCTCTCTCTCCCTCACACACACACACCCTCCTTCATGAGGGACTATGTCTGTGGAAAGGCCACTTTAAGGGCGCTTACAGAAATGTTTAATGCTCACCGGTCGATTTATTGAGGTCAGCGCAAGGCTACGTTTTGAAAGAACAGATGAGCGGGGCTATGTTTAGATTGATTTTCATGAATGGTTTTATGCTGTGAGCAAGAGGAGAAACAAAAGACAATCGTGGCACATCAAATCAGGCAAGGAAACAAAAAAAGGGGGAAAAAATGAAGGGCAAAGCTGGAGCTGTGTCACTGAGCATTAGACTAATAAATATCAGTTTCTGTCTCCGGGACATGAAAACAAAGAGCATGGAGAATTCTGCCGGATTATTGTCTTATGTGGATTTGATCAAGCTCTTTACTCTGACAGGAAGTAAAATTAGCACATAATTGGTGTTGTGCAGTTAGAGATTGATTTTGAACTAGTAGATTTAGAAAATGAAGGTTGTATTCATTCAATAAATCCAAACTGATTAAAAAGATATGATGAATGATAGGATGATAAATATGATATCAGTTCCATTATCTAATCCGCTTAACCTTTGACTGTCACAACAGGGTCTGGAGCCAATCCCAGCGGACATTGGGCGAGAGGCGACACCCTGGACAAATCGCATGTCGATGAACCGTGGGAGAAAGCTGGAGAAAATGAGAACACCAACGCAGGAGTAACGTGAAGCTCCTCAAGCTGGGATTCGAACCGGGGACCTCGACAGTGCCGACGCAGTTTAAAGTAAGAATGCAAAAACAAAACAGAACACAGAGACAATCACGTTAAACAGACTGATGAATTCTAATATTCTGATATACAGCAGGAGCACAATGCTCTAAGCGTGAGAAATAAGGTCATTTATATTGATGCCATAATGTCAGGATTGTGATGCATGTGTTTTCATATGTATCAGCTGTAAGAGCTGAAAGACTCCGGTGTTTGATCCCATAAAGAAAGTGTCGGTGGTGAAGCGGTGATTCCTGATCTGACAGTGTACAGTGATAGAGGCCATGTGCTCTGAATGCAGGCAGAGCTCTCTCTCTCTCTCTCTCTCTCTCACGCTCTCTCTCTTTGTGAAATGAATTAGGAGAATGTGAAAACTGAGCAGACCTTCAGTGATACATTATGCATGAGGAGCTTGAAGGCTCCGAGTGAATTCTGTTCAGGTGGCATCAGAGGGTGCAGCCAAGTGGAAATGCTGGCTGGTCACTTAAAGCGCACTATCTGTGGTAATCTTTCTACATGAAAGCGCCTCACACGGCTGCAGCCATATTCTTCTACTCGCAGGTTGAAATGTGCAACACAGCCATGTTTCTATAGTGGCCACTGAAGAGGTTTACTGGGGCAACGGGGGATTAAAGGCCTCGCTCTAACCTTCAGGCTGTCTCCTACGCTGCATAACTTTAAGCTTCTATTTGCAATTTAAATTAAAATCCATATTTTGTTTACCAACTTGCTCTTGATTTACTGGTCACAGAGTGTCTGTGGTAATCATCCATGTCCGCAGCCTTAGAGGAGGCTTGCTGCACACGCATCATGTGTGCGTTTGACAGCTTGACACAATTCCACAATCAGATAACACACCTAATGATTCCTCATCCTCTGTTGTTATGCGATAACATCTAATTTCCCATCTCTCAAGTCATCTCACAAAGACATTGTCTGCTCATTGTGAAATCAATATGCTGTGGAAACACCATTACAACAGTCCTCACGGTGCCGGAGTGAATCATTCGAATTCACAGGCTCACACACACACAGAGGCACACACAAACACACCGTCACCTCCAGTGTGTCCTTTGTTATAACAAGGTGCCCAAAAAGAGTACTCAGTGTGATTAAATTATGTTTCACTCAAGAGCAAAAACCAGTATCAGGATGAATTATACTGGGCGTAGTGGGCTCACGGGGGAGAGAGAATCGTGGTCGGCGGAGCGCCTTTGCCTGCAGACAGACAGACCATTTGTAGCAAAGTACGGCGACATCACAAGGTTATTGAGATATTAAAATGTATGATACTAGATTTCAGGGTAACTGAGCAACACATAATTTACTGTTGAGGCGGTGTGATTAGTTAATCAACAGAAAATTATTCACTTTTGAAAGAAAAATATTCCTTATCCGCACACTGTGGGGAGAGACGTGGCAGAGAGGGCCTGACAAACATTCGGATTTTAAATTCAAATTTAAAATCAATTTGTCACATGAAAAATGACACACAACTTAAAAATAAAGAAGCCTTCGTTGGGGGGGATATTGTATATTTGGTCCATGTCCAATCGTGCTGTCAGAGGGTGATCAGGGTGTTTGAGCTTCTGTTTGGGGAGTCGGGGTCATGTCGTCCGTCCATCCGTACTTCTGAGGTTGCAGGCTCTGTTATGTTTTAAGCTAAATGCTAACATGCTCACGACAATGTGATAATGTGGTGATGGTCTGCGGTCACGGTACATGGCCGCTCTGTGCTGACTGGCAGGAAACATGAAGCTGAGGCTATGGCACATATGCTTGTTCTTGTGAGGTAGCTGGTCATCAAGCAAAATTAACCACTGGGATCTGAAATTGTTTCAATTAATCCTGTGGAGAACAAGAATGAATGGAATGTTTAAATGTCGTTGAGATGTATCCCTGATAATGAAATGTTGATGGGACCACTGCAGGGCTAGTATAGATTGATTGATTACCTGTAAAATATAATAAACAGATTGAGTACAAAATGACAAAATTAAATTATTAGTTGCGGCTTTAGTTTCAGGAAGAGGAAAATGACCATCTTGCTGGCGAGTGGATGGGGACTGAGAGGATAGGTGCAAACAGACAGAAGCGTATTCACGGTAACAAACAAAGAGAGTTACAGTGGAGATACAGTAAGGTGACGGGAGACTCAGACGGTATCTTATATGAACAAAGGTAGAAGTGGACCGGGCTGTTAAAAACCAACAACAATGAGCTGATGACAGTCTGAGAGGAGTTAGACCTGCAGACGTGTTGTGATTTAAAGTCTCTCTCTCTCTGGCACGGCTATAATTTTCCTGGGTGGAATGATGGATGAGGCGGTGTCAGCCCATGTTCATTATAATGCACACCATCTATTCTTCTCAGCCAGACTCTCCGCGCTCCAGGAAATGCCAGAGAGGTATTGGAGCCGCGAACAGAGGAGAAACTCTCATCTGATTTTATGGAGAGGATTTGCTGCTAGGTGTGTGTTAACTTTGCGCACGGTGATCCATCAATCACTAATGAAGATACTGCGAGCTACTGCTTGTCCTTAAGAAATACACGTTCCTTTGTGGATATGGACGACAAACAACCTTCGGTGCCAGCGCATGCTTAACCCCCTGCAATAAAGGCATCTTAATTAATAATGAGCACTCCAACAGTTAGCCACATGCAAAATGTATTAGTCATCACGGCGGACTTGTAATGTTTCAAAGGCCCTCAGTTCCAAACGTTAGGTTTTAGCAGTGGGATCTGTTATACTGTCTGCTTTTAAAAGACTTATATAATAACTCTGCCTGTCATAACTTTAAGTATGTCCACTATATGTATTGCTAAATATATTAAGACTGAACAGCATTTTTGTGTTAAACGAGCCTGGTCATGTGATACATAGTTTGTAGACTTAATGAAAGGTTGACAAATACTTACAGAGAGCCACACAGGCCCTCAAACACAAATGCCTCCATTCTGGACACTCTTAACAGAATTTGTGCCATATTGAAATGGATTTATTCCAACTGATGGTATCGCATCCTATCAGCTCCGCACCAAGCATGCCGAACTGTGTGCGAGAGTCTTTTCAAACTCTTTAAGGATGTATCGAACAAAAGAGAGAGGGGGGGGCTTCAAATGAGGTCTGGATCATTCCAGGAGCAAAAGGATCAATATCCGCCAGGCTAAGCCCTCGCTCATCCATCTGATTCATTCCCTCCCTCACTCCCGTTTCTCAGATATAAGAGCAATCACCGGACTAAAGGCTCCCTCTCTGTGGCGATATGTACCAGCGGCGAGCTGTTTCCTCACATACATAAAGCTGTGCCCAGTGATTCATGTGAGACTTATGTCATAATGGATAGGATATGTCATTCTTTGAGGATATAAAGGAACAGTTGTCTATAAATAGCTGGATTTATACTTACATGGCACCATATCTTACGTTTGGAATGATCCTGCAGTCCGCCTGTAACAACCTATGAATTATACAGTGGAATTCAAACTACTGCCACTGTGCATCCGTTTGTACACTTCCCATGATGGCGGGTTGATGCGTCTGCCTTGGAAAATGTAAGGCCCCTAGAAACAACAATATAAAAATAAAAGCAATACATCATGTTTCTTTATGCGATTACGAAGATTCCTGTACTTAAATTAAACAACTGGGAGTCATAGTTTCTGTTTCAAATTCATAACCCAAAATATTTTTCATATATTTTCTCACTTTTTCTTGTGTGAATACCTGTGTGTTAGTGATTACATTTCAAACACAAAGGAATGTTACCCGATAATGGTATAAATGCTTTATTTTTAATTCACTGCCGCTTTAAGCAGTGAAAATGAAAAGGTTTATTCAGTTCATTGTGATACATTTTATTTTTTCTGTGAGGGACAATGTGGATAAAAGGGTTATTGACTGATAAATATAAACTGAAAAGATTCAATAGGTTTACTGTTGAACCTTTTTATGAACCTCGAGGGGATCCATCTGTAAGGTCTGCAGCTATTGACTGTTCCTTTTCCTGTTTATTCATGATTAAATTATATTAGAGGCACAGCAGTCACTGTAGTTCTATTTGCAGGATGAGTGGAAAACATTCTCTCACTTGCGTAAAATGCTGTTGACAAATGCACGTACTATCACCTTTGACTCTGAAACCTCTGTAACTCCAGACGAGAAGAAAAATAGAAACAGCACAAATAGCTGATGCTCCTAGCTCCTAGCTTCTTTTGTCTACCTCAGAGAACTGTAGTTGTATCCGTAATCTTTTGTTCTTCTGCCCCAGAACAAAAAGAATGACACTCTTATAGACAGTGTACCTATGGTTTCTATAACAACACGCATTTTCACTGTGATTCAAATTGTAATTTAATTCATATGAAGTCATGGCAACCTATAACCAGGCTCACAGTTTTACCAGAGAGTTCGCTGAAGTTGTGGCCTATTGATTTTCTTCTGAAAATCTGGATGGTTTAATAACCCCGTTAGAAGTGAACCCTCGCATGTATGTTGAAGTAGTGGGTGTACTTTCCAAATAAATTGCTCTAAAGAATGAAGTAATGTATAATCTGAGCAAACCACTAACAGTTTATTCAAATAACATACTATAGAGCGAAGATAGAAAAATCTGTAACACTCACATAAAGCCACTTGATGTAAATCCATGATTAGATCTACTTCTAGCTCTTTTTTGTTCTCCACTAACTCTGCATGTCCTCTTAAATGTGCCATCATGCTTACAATCAGTTTATAACATGGACTTTCTGTTGTTTAGTGCTGGGCAGGTCACTGGGCAGATGGGCTACAGAATACAGTCGGATTACCAGAGGGTTTTTTTTGCTGAAAACTGCCAGTTGCTGCAGTAAAACAAGATTTGTGTGAGCAGTGAGAGAACTACAACAGTAAAACTGTCAAAACAAAGAGCTGAGCAATGTCCGAATGCTCCTCAGAGCTGCGGAGTAGGAGGCAATGTACTGTACTTTAGGCTCATCACAATATGTGTCATTTATTAGCAGGTTTATATTAAACATGCAGAAAACAAAGTTAAATATTAATGCATGTAAACAATATAATATGGTGGTGTAGGTAGGGTGGTGAGGGGTTGTTTGTGGTATCACTAAAATCCTGACTATGGCCCTGGATTTGAGCAATTCGATCCTATCAGCTGACACTTTTACAAACATGCTAACCGCTTTTGTACTTCTAGTTTACAGAATAGATGATCCAGGAAAGTGGAATTGTTTTCCTTTGTATTTCTTATTTTTCATTTCATTTTAGATAAGGTTCAGATGTAGAAATATCAAGCCTCAATTACATAACAGTAAAAAAAAAATCACAGAATCATAATTTATTTGTATTCTTTATTTTTCAGTCGATCTCTAGCAACGTAACTGATAAAAAAAATAGTTGATTATAATAAGGATTGATGATGTATTGTCTTTCCATACATTCAAGTGTTAAGACTGTAACCCACATAGATGCGTCTTATGAAACAGTATGAGCTCAGTAAGTCATTCTGACCTCTAGTCTGTCACATCCTCTGTTGTGAGAACACAGTTACATTATGTAACCGATGCATCACGGAATGACACCCTGCAGTGAAACCGAGACAACACACCACAGAAACGCGATCTTTCTCCGGGCACAGTAGCAGACGTGTGGGGGCAGAGGCAGGGGTTCGACGACCAGCGGCGTCACAATAAAAAGATAATGAAAATGAAACAGGAGGGTCGCGGCGACGCATCCAGATCCAGCCTCATATAAAAAAAAAAAGACACAAAAACAGTACTGTAATCCCAGACTTTGGTCACGTGGGCGCAAACTTGGCCGAATAGGAAGGCAGAGTCTCGGGTAGTGTACGCTTCCGACCGCCATTACATTACCATGCGTGGTGGGCTGGACGATCGTGCGCGCAAGAGAGAGAGAGAGAGAGAGAGAGAGCGAGAGAGAGAGAGCGAGAGAGAGGAGGGAGGGAAACAACGCTACAGCGGCGGAGCCTCGCGTAAAAAAGACAAACAGACATGACACAGTCCGGATACACGCACACTTCCACTTATTTGCCCGTATAACGACGCGCGCCACGGGACACAACCAGCACCGAGGAAGCAGCCGCCGCTGACATCATGCGCACACCGAGGATTCTAATTCAATAATCACGGCGTTTGTCGACAGAGGCAGGAGGAGCGGAGCAGGGAGGAGGACACGCTTTTAAATGTCGAGCTGCTTCTTCTAATGAAGGAAACGCTCCGCAGCATGCAGCCGATTCACGCCAGGACTGACACTTTTGCGTAAAATGTGCATTTTCATTTAAAAAAAAAAACCTCCCCACGAGGTGCGATTTTGAAAGAGGACGTTTCGTAATGATATAAAACTGAAAAGGAAGGAAGGGTTTTTTTTCCTCCAACGTCCGTCTACAGGAGCCTGCCTGTCGTCTTTTTTCCTGGCGGCGGTGGCGGTGGAGCGCCAGAGTAGTTGTTTTTCCTCCCCCTGTGCGGACGCGTCTTGGCGCATGGTTTTGGGGCTTAGTACCGGGAACCCGACTCGGTCCTCCCCGTCACTGAGGAGCACTGGACTGGGGGAGCTGGTTCGCGTCCCCCCCTTCAGAGATCCCCCCTCTTGAAACAGAGGGATTAAACATTCCTGCTTGTGCGAGCGTGTGCGCGAGCCAGTCGGGGCTACATTGTGAGGTTGTGGTAAGAAAGGAGGCTATAAATAGCGCATGCAATTCTCGAAAACTATCACAAGTGGTGCATCAGCTTGTGGAGCAGACGGAATCAGATATCCTGCATCAAGCCCTGATGCCTCCTCCTCTATAAGTTAATTGTTGTTCAGAGCTGCCTGTGCGTAATTCTCTCTCTTTTTTATTTTTTTCAAAAAACAAGTTCTGGCTTTTAACGTTCTGTGGAAAAGGGGCAGCGATCGATTCCCGGGAGTCGCCTTCCAATGGATTATGCTCTATTTTTTTTTATTTTTTTCCAATTAAAACTATGAGCGGAAAGACTGATATGGAAACAGGCTGATCCTCCTCCTCTCTCCCTGTGTTTGTGTGTGTTTGTGTGGATTGAAATGGATACCGCTCCTGCGTCCTGCGCCTCTGACAGTGGCCACATTTGGAATCGCCTGACCTGGATTGTGGCTGGAACAATGTTTTGATCCGCGCACACGCTCGGATTTACAAACATTACAGCATTTTAGATCTGCTGGGGAGGAGAAGGAGGAGGTCTTGATGGATGCATTCTAGCACTTCTTTTTTCCCCCCAATACGCCCAATTCCTCTACCCGACATATATCTTATTATCTGGACCTCCTTTTTTATTTATTGGCACGGACGCGTGAAATCAAGGAGCAAGAGATTCGTCAGCCCTGCTCGGTGCTGGATACCGATGTAGGATTTCGACATGCCCAGCGCTGACGACCCCAAAAACGGCGGACGATTATGACTACATCGGCGAATTGGGTGGCTAACGGGGCAAGCCTTGAGGACTGCCACTCCAACATCTTCTCTCTGGTGCAGTAGCTCACATCCCTATCAATCATAGCCAGCTCTCTCTGGTCATAAGACCGTGGGAGGCACGCGTAAATGTGTCTGCTCTCTGCTGTGCAAAGGTGAACCGTTTGCTTATGTTGTCATTGGGCAATCATTAACACGGGGTTAGTGGTCCGGGGGGGGCACAAACACAGTATACGTTATGAAAAAAAGTCTGTTACAATAAAAAAAGATACGAGTTCAGAGGCTTAAAGCCTGTTCCATTTTACAATCCCATTTTTTAATCTGGAACATATCTTCTAACATCAAGATAAAAACTGTAAAAGGCCTCTGAAACAACCTGATGTACTTAAAGTTTTGGCATTTGGACAAAAGGCTACATAAACACTATTTTTTTCCCATCAAAAGCAAAGGGAGCTCTGGTTATTATCCTCCTCCCCCCCTCCTTTTTTTTTAAAATAATCACATCACTGGAAATCTAGCAGTTGCATTGCCAAGCAACTAACTTGGAAAGAAGGCTGCTTCTGTCTGAGCAGCCTGAGAGGATACAGAAGAGAAAAGAGGTTTTCTGATCTCAGGGAAATAGTAGTTAGATGTGTTGAGCTACAAACGCTGTTCACGTCAGCTTATGAATCGGAGGAGTGTGAATGTGAACTGAGGAACATGTCACACAGTGAAAAGCAGGTCAACAAGATTCTGACAGATAGCAAAAAACACGTATCTGGCACGTAGAGGAAACGACACTTTCACTCTCGGTTTATCTTGAGAAAACGGCGTTTTGTGACTCTTCAGGCAGGCGCTGCTGTTTCTGCCCTTTTTTGTTTTTTTGCAGAACTGGCTGGTTTTGGAAGGTGGAAAAGATTTGAGCAGTGTGTTTTCACAGTTCTCATCCTGCAATCAGCGAGTTAACTCCCCTACTACAACAGGCAGCCAAGTGGAAAGGCATGCGGTAGACTGAACTCGGGCACAGGCTGTTGAGAACCACAACAACATAGAGGTCCTGAGGGCTTTTTAGGTGATCGTGCAGGTTGTCCATCAGCAGTAGCGGCAGACGGGACCAGTTACACTCCACGAGTGACACATAAACAAATGTCACATGGCATGGATTTGAATGGCTCATCTGTGAACGCCGTGGAGGAACGTTTTAGTTTGAAGTTTTCACGCGGCTTGCAGAAATCTAAACGCTCCTGCGGTTTTTCCCTCCGAGTGTATCATTTTTGTGGCTCTAGCGGAGAACGGGGATTTAAAACGGTACCTTAATGTTCATGTATTTTATGCATTTCTGAAGACTAACATGTAGTACACGCAGCAGCATTCCACCACACCTCTCAGACGTCCTAAATCCTCAGCCTGTCATCCCACAGCAGAAAACAGCGATTAAGTTACTGTCAACATCTCAAGTCGAGGTTATTCCCTCGTGGAGAAAGCTTTCATTCACCCGCCGTGGTGTTGTCGACCATCGTGCCGGCCCGTGGAACATCCCTTTCAAACTGTGGGGAGAGGGAGACCATCCATCAGCCAGCTTGTTGAGAATATTTATGTCTGGCTGTCTGGTGCCACAGCGGTTACTCACTGGCAGGGCTCCTGCAGGGAAGTCCAAGACAGAACGAAACGCTAATGACACACCGAGTGTCCTGGTTAGAGGGCGCCGCCGAGACAAAGAGACGGAGGGATGCAGATTGCATCCTGATGTTGAGAGCCAGACAGATGTGTGCTGTAAGCCTAACAAGCCGGAGGCTGAAGGATTTATTATCATGAATCAAATCAGGTGTGGCTATCGATCCAGCTAAGAGCTTTAACATATAATATTATACCGATCTGTAAAAAAATCTTAAATCAACAATAACGTGTTTAGTGTGTTAGCTTTAAACATGACGTGTGAAATGTGTGACCAAGAAAAACACCGTTAGCCACTCGGCTCCTTCCACTCTTTGTGTTCATGACTCGCAATTCATTTTCATTTGCTGTGTAATGTGATTAAAACTTTACCCCGTGATCTCATCCGTCAACATGATTTGCGCCTGAATTGTGTCGTAGATGGTAACAAAAACAACAATTCCCATGATCCTTCAAATTAACCCTGATTGTTACTGAGTGACCCCTACTGGTCAAAATTATATCGAGTGATAAAAGTTCCATGATTTCTTGCACTAGATGACTGTTTAAAATTTTGTTAACCAGTTGATTAATCCATCACACAATTGGCTGAATACTTTACTTTACTGGTTTTAATGATAATGAATGATTCACATGTAGCATTCTTCTGCCTCAGCTAAGTGCCATTTTGGCTAAATGACAAATCTCTGGTTATTTTGACCTAACAAGGTGATTATGTCAGCTTTGTTTCCAGAAGATTGCAGCTGGCATTTGTTAGCACTTTGTATAGTTACAGTAATATGACGTTCATCAGTTGTGTGGCTGACTTCAGAGTTCCAGGGATGGGGAGAAGCATCCTCAGTGGTTGGATCATTCTTATGCTTTTCCTTCAGGTCGCCTCATCTCTGATCTTATGTAAAGGTTGTGTGGGTGACTAGTTAATGCTCTGGTCTGACAGCCTGTTAAACAGCATTCCAGCAACACTGATTTACTGGCTGTTACAGCAACCTGCATCAATAAAATCTCCCGTAGAAAGCACACGTGCTCGTAGCGTGGGGCTGTATGGGGGCGCAGCAGATTACTGCCATGCCTTCTGCGGGGCCGCTGTCAGACACTTGAGATTGCTGCGATCACACAGCCCACAAAACAACTGTCTTGTGCGCTGGTGATCATCCATCTGTGGCAGAAAGCAAATGAGACCCCGTGTAAGTGGGAAAGACCCCGGGCTGGGGAGTGAGGTTGAAGTAGCGACAGAGGAGTGGATGGGCGGAGGGCGAGAGGAGAAACGAAGGAATGTTTTCAGCTGAGAGAGAGCGAGAGAGAGAGTGAGTCTGATGGACTGCAGCGCAATCTGTTTTCATTTTAGGAAAGTATTATAACTGATGTGCATTTCCTGACTGCGAGCCTCAGCCTGTTTGAGAGAGAAACTGAGAGTGAAAGAGTGAGACAGAGCAAGAGGAGAAAATTAAAGGGGGAGGAACTCAGTGAGAGAGAAAACAGTCGTCTGTCTGTGGACTGGGCAGGTTCTTAAAACTCCAAGTCCCACCCTGAATGTGTGAAACACAAGGAGGAGACAGTTAAGAGCCTCATGACACAGGAAGGCTGAGTGTGTGTGTGTGTGTGTGTCCTGTGCACACTGTAAACCATCCAGGCTCAGGAGACAAACTTCAAACATCCATCATGTTCACACACACACACACAAAGATGCATTCACAAACTCTGGCACTGGCAGAGAGACGGGAAAAAAAACAATCATGCAACACACGTGCACACACGCTTCCATGCACGCTTGCACAAACGCACACACTTTATCAACACTTTTATCTCCATGTTTGGGCTGCGAACACATCCTATATCCCAAGGTTACGGACTTGTACAAACACAGGTAGATCGCAGAGGCCTTAATTAAAGGGCTCCTCCTGTCCCCCTCGACACAAGCGCGTGGAGTGCAACACTGGTAATTAAGTGTCCTCAAGTGAAGGTCTAATGTGATCAACTAAGAGGTGCTCATTAGCCCAACTGTATTCCAATAGAGATCTTGCATGTATGATAATGATACCAGTGTCTGCCATGGAAATAAAGTGCAAAGAGATGTAGCTGAGGGAATACCATTAACGGTGGTGTCTTGATTTATGGCAGGTGAACGGCTGAGGCTTGTAAGGCGAAGCAGGTAATCAGGTCTGGTGCCTTTTTTAATACAGACTGTTTGCATTTCCTGGTTATTAATGGCGGTGGATATTGCGAGGGTGCTCAGGGATGAGAAAGAGGCCGTGCATCGCGATCTGCTGAGCCGAAGAGTTGGTCAATTTGTAAATAAATATAAATATGTTTATAAAACAAATAAAAAATGATAATATACAGAATAATCTGTGAAATTCAATTTAAAGTTTATAATAAAGTTGAAGCTATACAATACACAAAGTTTAAAATAATATAGGTTATGGTCTATAAAATCAGTTGTAAAAATATAGACTATAGGTAATAGTGTGAAAAATAAAATAAAAAGTTTGCTCTCATCAGTTTCTAGTATTACCAACTGGACAAACAATGAGTGTGGTTCATATTGAGATATGTGAGGATGACATTGGAGCCACTGCAGTGTCCTCTTACACAAGGGGAGGATCAGTCCAGGTTTCCAATGCAGCAGCCGCGGTCCTCTGTCCGCGCCCTATGAAGCGGCTCCATCTGGTTACTTCTCACTAAACAGTCCGCCCCCTACGCCCAACCTGTGCTTTTGGCACCGCTCGTTTGCAGCCCTGACAGCCAGCGCTGGCTCCACCTTGAGTCTGTGCGCGGCGCCTCCCACTAATCTGCTCCTGTCACTGCTGTGGGAATCCCTTGTCATCGCAATAGGACTCAACCAGGCAGTGGCCACACTGTGTGAACATGGCATCCTGCGTGTCGTGACACACACGTGCAGATCTTTCAACAAAATGACTCGTGAATAAGTGCGGGGGTTAGCCGCTGACAGAAATGGGGCGGTGCAGGGGTTGGGAACAAGAAGACATGGGTTCGCCCATGCTCGGGCTTCAGATCGCTATTTTTTTTTTCATGGTAAATTCTCTGGAGCGTCGTCATGTATCTTATCTGAGCAGTAGGCCTGTCAGGGCCCTGCCACAGAGGTGAAGAACAGTTCAAAGACAAATGGGGAGGGAGGGAAGCACCGCTGGTCCTGGAGATGGAAACGGGACAGGATGGGCAGGAGTATTTTGGGGCATGGTGGCTGGAGTGTGAAATATGTTAGCCCCGCAGTACCAGCTGTGTTCTATTCTTAGTGCCCGCTGGTGTTTCTGCGTGTGTGCAGGGCGACAGAAGGCTGAGTGGGAACAGGATTGGCAGGAATGGGCGGGAGCTGGTACAATCAACGGACTGTGATGGCTGGACAGTAAGCCAGTTAGCTGGCATAGCGCTGGACAGACAGACAGATAGACAAATAGATATTGGGATGAAGAAGAGGATATCTGCCGATAAACTGAAGGCGAAGAGGAGGGTGATATTCAGGGGACTAATGAGTGTGTGAGAATTTTGATTTAGAACCAAATAAAAATTCAGATCCTGTTCATTTAAATGTGGAGACAGAAATGTAGTGGATTGAAGATACTTACTGAATTTGGTTGCTTTGTTTATTTCTGCATCGACCGCAGACACCTGGCTCATATGTTCCTTCCATATGTTTTCCCCACAGATTATCGCCACGTCCGATGAATAGTAATTGTATGTATGTCGCTCCAGATCCTCTGATCCAAACACAAATTCTGATTGCGAGATAAAAACCAGACACCAGATTGGAAACAAAACAAAGCGCAGGGTGCCGCTGCGGGCGCCTCTGTACCATGGCACAGGAATCCTGGGCTTCTGTTTGTGTTCTCCTCACCTGACCACAGACACCTTGACAAAGAGAATTTCTCTAAAGGGAGATATTGCCTCGCTTGTAACCCGGGCAAATATTTTCTGCAAGGCAGACAGCTTTGCCAATATCATGGTTGGCTGGGATTCAATTGCAGTTAGAGCACACTTAGGTTAAAGGGGCGTCTTTTAGAGCCTGCGAAACAAGGGGAGAGAGGGGAAACAGTGATGTTGTCTACTGTGCTGTTGCAAATTCTAATTATCATGTGTTCATGTTCCATTGAGAGATTATCTGTGACCAATCAGACGGGTACTTGATGGGAACAAGCACATTATGTGCAGACTGTTGATTCAGAGGCGTTTGTGGTGCATTGATTCTCCCAGCGCTGCCAAACACTTCTCCTTCTCTCTTTCTCCCCCTCTCTGTCTCATCTTGAATTAAGGGAACACCAGTTTTTTTTTTTTTTTTTTTTTTTTTGGATGCTAATAAAATTTTGGACGGCTCAATTTCATTCCTGGCCTGCTTTGTGGAATAAATGGCGTTTGCGACATAGTACTGAGATGCAAAAGGTTCGCGTGGAGCATTTACTTGGTAGGACCAAGTGGAAGAAAGAAATGTGAGCAGAAGTGCAATGGACCTGTCAGTATTAGAGCTCTGATTGGCTGCCACTCCCACTTAGCTAGCGAGCAACATTGGATGAAGCATTAGAGTCAGGTGAGCTGCAGGCTGAAACCTGTTCAGGTGTGACCTACTGTGCCCTGCCTGCATTACTTCTTGTTTTTGGAAAGTCATCTTGACTGATTCTAGGTTCCCTGTGGGGAAAAAATACGGTGGAAGAAATCACAGGCCAAATGAAATATTATTTTCTAACGGCTCAATTTCAGGAACCATCACACCATTAAACACTTGTTGGCATTTCCGAAGCTGCCACGCTGAGCTAATTGTACAGTTTTTGCTCTGATTAATTTTTTAATAAAACTCCAATCGTTCTCTCAATGAACAAACTAATCCTATTCAGCAATGTTTATAGCTTCCTTCGGGTCTTTTGCTTATCGGGTGTTGATCTAGTGTGTGTGATTAGGTTCATATTTCATGGTCAAATTCCAGTGCTTGAAATGCGGAGAGAGCAGCCTCTGAGTTTGTAACCTCCAACATTCGGATCATCAGTCACACAGTCCACATGTGTCTCACCGCCACTGTCTGTCCTCTAGCATTTTCTTTGCCTCCACGAGTACGAAGGTTTCCCCTGACACGTTTTCACAGCAGCCCTGTTGCTGCCTGTGGGCGTGACAATACCCAGGGCGGGATTGTGATTGGTTAAAGAAATGCAAACAATCCGCCGTGCCTTTCTCTCCTACAGCAGATTGATAATTGGCACAGATAGAGATAGCCGTCTGGAAACCCCAGGACTTTGGTGACGCATGTATTACACGCTCGATAATATCTTAAGCCAAATTTGAGCTGATGAATTCCAGCTGTTAGGGCACACAGTGAGACGTGCTGCAGCGAAGGACGGACGACCTGCAGAGACAAAGAGTTGGTCTATACTCCTTTTGTGATTTCTAGAGTAAAGTCAGGGAACCAGAAGTGCTTGAAATGTTATATTTCCACTGTAACCCTGGAGACGGAAATCTCAAAAATTGAATACCTTGCTGAATTCCTACAGATGTTGTATGTTGCCTAGCAACTGTTTTTACTTCTCCCTCTGTTTTCTGTTTTTCCTTCTCTGTGACTCTCAGGTTTTTGTTTTTTTTTCATTCTCGAGTCTTTGTCTGTGTCTCTCTCTCATTTCTCACTCCCTGTGGGTTGTCACAGTTTAATTAAATTACATCAGAGACACTAGTAAAGCAGAGACTGGTTTATTTATTTGTGCGTTAATAATTCAGGCTAAGCAGGGCCACGGCTGTAGTCTGCCCCCTAACACTTTAAGAGCAGCCTGACGGTGCAGCTTCCTCTTGTTTTATTCGCCAAAATGCAGAGGTCCTCGACGGCTCCTTTTATATGCGGCAGTCTGACTGTACACAATGTCTCACTGTCCTTATTGGTCTTCTGCTGCCGTCGCCTCCCGCCTCCCTTTGTCAGGTGAGGAGAAGTCACGGCTTGATGGAGGCTTTCCGCGGCGTGATTGGCAGGTCTATCCGTCACTCAGCCCTGGGGACTCTCGCTGCTCTAATTAGGTCGCTTGGCTTGCTCACCTCCCAGCGCTGGATGCTACAGCAGAACACAGATCAAATGACGGCCCCTTGTTTGGGAGGGACTTGTGGAGGTGGCGGCAGACGGCAGAGGAAAAGCATCTGTTTGGTGTCTGCGGCCCCAGAGGCCATCTTTCTACACCTGTTTAGTGCTTTTGTGTCGCGCTTGCTCCCTCACAAGTGCAGTAATGTGCATCGCTCTTCATTTGAGGCGTAAAATGCCAGCGGGGAGCACAACTCCTTGTGGGTTAATTTGATTTCGGTGGGTTAATTGATGAAGGGGGAGTTGTTGCCTGTTCTGATTTCTGCCACCGGCTCTGGTGACTTCTCAGTAGCCGGTGGCAGTAGCGCCAACCTACACCATCTTTGTCCACATTTATGCCATACATTCAAACTTGCTTCAGAGGTTTAGCGGTGATGTGTCCAAAGAAAATTCAGTTAGAGTTATGTTACGCTCCTGGCTGATCTGGTGAAACCATGGTTACTGTGGTGAGTGTGGTGTATCGCTGCAACCAACACTTCCCTGAGCAGATACGCTGTCAGAGACACAACAGACGAGCAACTGGTTCATCTGTTTATAGCCGCGCTCGCTCGTGTCGTTGGAATAAAGCAAAGTCAGTCAATATTTTGCCTTTTCCCATCATGCACCGTGATCTCATGCTGCGAAACAGTAGTGATGAAACGAGTTAATTGTTTATTTAAAATCGATCTGCTGTCAAAAAATAGTCCAGATGACTGTTCTCTTGTATTTTTGAAGAATGATCAGGGTCAGTGCAAACCACAGGGACGGGTACGTGGAGTTTTCTGAGCCGGCTTCATGATCAAAGCCACGCGGTGATTTGACAGCCTAATGCTTTTAATGTGAAAAGGCTCTGATGTGACTGAACAATAAACAGTGAGGCTGATATTAATGAGGTAAGATATGAAAATGCCACATTAAATATGTGCGATGTTCCCACTGTGTAGTCACGTGTTTTTAATTCACTGAAGACTAAATTAATATAGTAGGAAATACATTTCATCGGTGTTGATCGGAGACGCTGACCACGAATGGTATGAAGAACAGGGTTTGAGTTTGTTAAAGTATTTTGGGATTATAACTTAGATAAAGAGACATACTGCTGAAACTTCAAGTAAGTTGTTCCTGGTCGATTCTCTCACAGAGCCTGTTAGAAATAATTAAATTTCACCGGTCTTTGACATTGAATCAAAGGGAGACAGATAGCGTTACATGTGTCTGATGAAGACGAGCCTTATCTTAAGAGTCACAGGCATCGCCGGTGATCTGAACACAGCCCAAATATTGGCAGTTTGTCAAGTGTCTAAACCGATTTGACGTTGATGAGAAAGCTATGCCACTCCGACAGAATAAGTGTTTCACTTGTGCCAGAGTCGGTAAAACTGCTGATACAAGCTGTCTCTCAATTGCCTAAAGAGCCTCCTTTGTCAGACTATCAGACTGCGAGCCTCTCACGCTGTTGTGAGATTCCTAAAGAAGTGGCATCCTGCTACTCGCACGCTTTTCGAAACATAACAGCTTTGTTAGAGCACCAGGCACCTATCCACTTTATTCTCAAACATCAGCTGCGGTTCTGATAAAAAAGTGGCCTTAATGAAGCTCAAGCTTCTGCATGTAAAGCTCAGTTTTCAGTGTTAAAAAACAAATAACCTGTCACCCCAGATGAAGTTGAAAAGCATGTTTATTGGCTACAGCACCGATTGACAGAGATGGAAACGTGACACCCAGGTGAACACGCTTATTTACTTCTAGGCGTCGGTGCGTAAATCCCCCGTTTGTGTTCTCAATCGGTTCTTTAATCCAGTCAGCGTGGAGTGGGCTGAAGTTAAAGATTTAAAAAAAAGTATAACCACGGTAACGCTGTCGCTAGTCGCCACGGTGGTTACTTCTGTCGTGTGACTTTGAGTATGGCTCCAGGGGAAAAACAGAAAGGCAAGTGCTGCTGCTGGCGTTGGGAAAGGAGGCAATTGCCATTTTCAGTGCATTTAAAAAAAAAACCTGCATATGCGCACTTCCTTTGATGTAAAAGATTTAGAGTAAATGTAATATTTCTTATTCACTTCTCATCGGTCAAGACAGTAACAACATGCATACCTTTCTGTCTCAGGCAGGAGCCAAGTCTTTTCTGAGTGCGTGTGTTTTCCCACATGAAAGTACAACCCAGCTGCATGTTGGGAAGTTTGAAAGGTCCATTTAAAAGTTTTTTGGAAACTGAGTAGCAGGAGAAAAATATTTTTAGTCTGCAGAAGCATTCCTGCAAAGTGCATGTCAAGTGTTCCCCTCCGTCTAAGTAATGGAAGCTTCCTCTGCATTGTAAAGCTCCAACGCTGTGAACAAGCTACAGAATCCGCATGTATGTATGTGTCTGTCTGTTGGCCCTGCAGAGTGATAACCTTTTCAATCCCTGGAAACAGGATCCTCTGTTCGGTGTCTATGTCCACTTGGGCTAAAGATGAATGTTGTGACTTCCATATTTTCTTTTGATTGCGAGCACATGTCTGGTGCACGGAGGTTAACCTTTGGTTTGGATACAGATTGTGTTTTGCCAAACCTTGGCTCAGAGCACCTTAAAATTGGGAACTTCTCAGCAGCATGTAAAAGAAAAAAAAAAAATCCAATAAAATAATAAGGAATCAATCCCATTGGTAGAAACGCCGATTTTCATTGCGGCAGAAAAGAGGGATTTTAATGGAGCACAAGAAGAAGAGCACAATCTCCCACATCCTCTGTGCTGACACCAAACAATTCTGGAAACGTATGGTTAGCCATTATCTTTCCTCTGTTTACTAGACAAAAAGACATGAAGGGAGGAATAAAAAAATGAATGAGAGGGGGAGAGAGAGCGAGTGTGAGATAGTCCTGGTGTATTCAGTGGGCGTCCGTGACAGTGAGAGAGCGCTGAGAGATGAGCGGAGACGAGAAAGATAATAGAGGTGAGAGTAAGGTCAGAGCTTTGGTCCGTCTTAGGAATGGAAGGGAAAACTTTTGTTTCTGCTCCTGCACTCAATCAGAAATTGAACCAGCCAACCTACAGAACAAGGGCCTCGGTGGTGCGCCGGCTTTATTGACAGTGAAACTAAATCCGCCGGCTTTTCCTTGACCCCTTACCCCCAAGGTAGATTTTAAGGGAGACTGGGGCCACTGGTAAAATAATCGTTGATTTGCTCTTTCGTTCTTGCAATAATGGCGAGGAATTGGCTGGTTTGGTTCCATATTTGATTTTCCCTTTGCACGGGAAATACACATCTCTCCCCCATTATTGTAGTGTACAAACCCTTCGTCCACAGTCTACTTCATCTGTGTGGTATATTTATATATTTTTATGCTTCATTTAATGTCATAATGAACACCAGTGGTATTCACCTCTTGTCACTAGTCGATGGAAGGATCCTAAATTTCAGCCCAGGAAACATTTATTTAAGACAATATTCAGCTTTAATCCAAACCCTCAACCTTGTTCTCAACCCATCCAGATATCATATGAATCAATTCAGTTTTCTCTCTTTTTTTGAATATTTTAATCCCCCTGCCCTGTCCACTTCCTCAAACTCTAAGTCAAGGTCTAATTTCAGTTCGTCCACTGCCTTAGAATTCTTTTAAGACATAATTTAATTAAAGCTGAAATAATAATGGCTTGTTGTTAATTACACTACAGGATTTCATTTGTCACCAGAGCTGTTGCAGTTAGTCACACGCTTGACAGGTTCTTTTTTTTTTTCCCACTTTCCCCTACCTGTTACAAGCGATAGCTCAGTCATGTAAATATTTCACTTGGCTGCTTGTAAGCAACTGGTATTAGTTTGACCTCTGGAAATAACATATCCGTCAATTTGTCGTTACGAGCTGAGCATTTAAATACGTCTTACAATGCGCCTGCTATTGATTCACCGGAGAGCGCGCCCTCTCTTATGAAACAAACAGCTGCCTTTATTGTGAAAATATGCTTGACATTTCATTCCTCCCCATCATCTCCTCCTCGTCTCTGCTCCTGGTTCGGTAGCAGCAGACAGCTGTGTCAAACAGTGAGGGAACTTTTGACATTGACTGGGAGTGACGAGGCAGTGCAAGCAGATGTCTTCCTCTTTGCTTTGGGAGAAACGGCATCCTTGACCTTGTCGTGGCTAATTTTAGGGCTCGGCTTATCACAGCACCAATGTTTATATCTCCCATTTCACACACTGCCTGTATGCATGTAGTTATGGCCGCGTTTAGCAGTCAGGAAGCTCCCGGGGGTCGTGTTTGTGCCTCGGCGTGCGCTCGCATATGGACGCTGCACTTCATGTTTTGGTCATGACATATTTTTGTCGTGCATGCACAGACTCCCCTCACATGCATTTGGCTTGATTTGTGTTATGACGTGGAGGCGTCCCTGCCACACTTCCATGCACACACTGAAAAGACAGGCAAGCATCCTCGGCTCCTGCTTTCTGCCATCAAGAGTCATCAGGGCTGTGGAGCCTCCTTTTCTTTGTCCACTCAAGAGAACATTATGTAAAAACAGGTTTTTAAAGTTTATAGCTGAAATAAAATGCTGTAGTTGTGCAGCAATCAGGCATGTTTAGTGATGCATGCCCCATCCCAAAGCTTATGGTACTTTTGTTAAGCACCAGCCCCCGTCCGGGGAACTTTGGGTCTTATACACAGTAGATTACCCTGATCTCAGACCCTTGTCCCTGTGACTGAAATGCAAGGACTTCTTGTGAACTATACCAGTTTGAAAGGTGGTTAAATGATCCTCAGCTGGGTGAGCACAGGAGAGGAGGGTCCCCTCCCCAAACCCGCATGTCTGCCTGCCAAATCTCCCTCCTGCTCGACTCTGTCTTTGTTAACTCGACTCATTTGTGCACAAACTTTCACCAGCATGAGTGTTCACCGCTGTCTCTGCTTCTGTCTGAGAAAAGGACAAAGAGCCATATTTTTCTGGCTCATCACCTGATGTATCGTGGCACACAGCCTCCACGCCCATGTCTGCCACCGGCAACATAAACACCTATCATCCCATCAGATTAACTGGAGAAGAAGTCGGTAGCCGGGCCGGACTCCAGCCACTGACCCCGACAGTATTTCCTCCTCTTATGTCTCTCTCGCTCCTCGTAGCTCCCTCTATATTTCAATGCTGTCCCTGCTCTAGTAGTTCATTCCCTGTATTTCACTCAAGGCCATCCTTTATGTCTCGCTGTGACTCACCTCCTCCTCCTCCTCTCTGCCACAGTTACACCTTTATTGTACCTTTACGGCGGGAGCGAGTGACAGTGTCAGTTAAATAAGGTTATAATGACAAAACAGAGAGACATTAATGCACTTCAACATTCACACGAGGATCTGTGCAAACAGGAAGCCGATGGAGATATAACTGCATTGCACAAGCGTCTGTGCAGTTATTGATTGAATCTGCATTGCCTGACGCTCTCAGACAATGTGTAACACAATATGTGCCATGTCGTTCAGAGCCTCATGGTTACGCCAACAGTCACATTGTGGATTACATTTTGACATTTACCTAAATATTCAGGTCACATATTATTATCTATTTATTTAGTCTATATAGTAAGATAAAAAAAAAATATTAAAAAATATGTTTAAACACCAAGCTGGCAAAATATATATTTGGATTATTTTAGAAAATTCTAATGACAGTATGATAAATAATATGAAAAAAAAACCTCAACGAGTCTCCTCACATTAAAGAAACAATTTGGTCGTTGTGCTTGAAAAACGACTTCATCAATTACTATGTTGATGAAATTACTGCAGGTTCATTTTCTGATGATTTACTTAATGAATCAACAAAATGTCTATGCATTTAAGTTAAATATAATTAAAGCGCAGAGTGAAATTTGTTTGTTAGTGATTGCACATGACAGCGCTGCCATATTTCTGATTTTTATTTTTTATTTTGTTTTTAATCAGTACGTTCCTCTCTCCCCTAGGCGGAGTTGACAGGCATTAAATGGCGCTGCTACAGCTTCCGCGGCGGCGGGGAATACGGCCCGGTGATCTCGGCCCCGGCCCAGGACGACCCCGTCCTGCGCAGCTTCATGCGCTGCGTGCAGGCCAACCTGCTGTGCGTGTGGCGACGCAAGATCAAGCCCGACGCCAAAGAGCTGTGGATCTTCTGGTGGGGCGAGGAGCCCAACCTCTCTGACGTCATCCATCACGAGCTGGAAGGTGAGAGAACGAGACCGAGGAAGAGGAGATGAAGTACCAGCGTGGCTTCTCTCTTCTATCTGTCTCAGTTATTTTTCCATCTCATCGGGCTTCGCCTCTGTTTATGCACTGAAAGTTCAGGTTAGAGGCTTCTTCAGACTATATAACTTTATGGCAGATTTTTATACTGCATCACATTTTAGAGACCGGGTAATGATTATGTGGAATATGGTTTTCTTATAGTTTTTAGTGTATTTTATGTTAAAACCTACTGAGAAGCAGTGAATTATGCGCTGGGCGTCACAATATGAGGTACAAGAAAAGTTGGAGTTGTACAAGTGAAATTTTATAGTGAAGCATAATACCTGAGTGTGTTGTACATGAGTTGTATTGTCTGAAGTATTATGTAGATTCAAGCTGTTTGGTCTGCGGCCGATTCAAGCTGTTTGTTTAAGATGTGTCGGGCACATTGATTTGTTGTGTGGTCGCTTATATAGCCCTATATGTGAACCTCATATAGCGTGTATTCGAAATGTGTTTGCTTTGCAACTCCACTGTTTATTTGCTCCGGGACTGTCACTGTGATGAAGCTCGCAGCAATAGGGTGGATTTTTCTTGCCAGTATTTACAAAGGGTGCCTGTGTGTGTGCGCGCGAGAACATTACACTCAAGACATCTCACTTGAGAGAGAGAGTGCTGCCGTCAGCACTATTGTCCCTATTTATAGAAACATTTGCATTATCTGGCTGCGCACGTGTGTAGAAGTCTAACATATCGACTAAGCCCCGGGAAGACAGGGGAGAGGAGGAAACAGGAGCGGGATTATATCAGGTTGGGTTTCACTGAACCACAGTCAGGAGGAGGATCGGATGGAGAGGTTGGAGCGATAGTGAGAATTCCAGTCTTCAGTTACCTATTAAAGCTGATTTGATGTGAAAAGGCCTTTCAGGCACTGCAGCAGATATTGGGCAGATGTTCTCGCTGCTGCTGGGGAGACTGCGCTGTGCAGGCCTCTGTAATAGAGAAAATACACCATGCTGTTCAGTTTTACTCACGCCGTGAACATGGGCTCAGATAACCCTCTACATTTCATGAGCATTGTTGTAGTTCAGACTCTTAGATGGCCTTTTGATGTATTTTAGATGCTTTTATTTTCATTTATTATTTCCACTAGTAGCAAAGGTAAACATGCTCAAATGCTTTTTCTTCCAGCCTCAGTCTAAAGTGCTTATCTGCTGTCTCTCTAAGGTCCTAATGCAGCCCAGTCGGTATTGTATTTTTTACAGGGACACATAAGGTTTGGGTCTGGTTCAGGTCCAGAAACCCCTGCTGTTTAGGTTGGTTAATTTTCTTACAGACATTGTGACCTTTGACTTTTTAACTGTGACATCCAAGAGGCATAATATGTCTCCTTTAAAACTTCCGTCGCTGGTTGTTGGTGAAATCCCACAGACACAGAGTCAGTGTGGTGAGCGTGTGACGGCATTCGGAGCACGAATGTGTCACTTGAGGCCGTATAACGTATGAAGCTGTGTGACAGTTTCGCGTTACTTCACCCATTTGCAAGCTGCTAATGCCTAAACCATTAATTATGGCTCCCTTAGAGCGGCACCCTGAGGTTTAATACAGTTAATAATAATCTGAGGCTTTTTAATTGCATTTTATAGCTATTGATTCCTTTGGATTGCTTGTGTGAGTAGTTTAAAGATTTTGCTATTATTTTTCTGATTGCACAACATGGAGATGTAGCCTGCTAATGAGTGAACCAATTAATGGCTCAATTCAACAAATGAGCAATGGAAAATATTTGGTTAATTAAAGTCAAGTGAAGCATTTTCTGGGGGATAAAGTTCTTAAAAATAAGATCAAAATAAATGTAATCAGCGACTCGAGAGTTTTTGGTTGTGTGTTTTGCCGCCCGGTATTAATTTAAGGTCATAGTTCAGTTACCGAGAGCCTGTGTTAATGTAATTTGGCTCTCGAGCAGGATTACTCTGCAGCTCCACAGATGCACCGACTCTCACGCACACGCTGCCTTCAGTTATGATCATAAGACTTCTTTCCTCAAAATACAAAACCTCACAGGTCTCCACGCACGTTTCCTACTAAGCATTGAAAATAGCACTTGGGTGTGTGAAGGAGTTAAGAATTGTTCATTAAAGATAAGATGGATTTCCACTAAATCAGAATCAGTGTTTTCCCAGTGTTAAAGAACCACTCGAGTGACTTTCTGTTTGCTTTGGTGTGTTTTATGTGTTCGATTTCTCTCCCCTGCAGTTCTGTCATGTTGGCACCCCCTCTGCTTTTTGGTTTTCTGACGTGACACTGTGTTCCTCCTGAGATTCCTGCTCCGTTGGCTTGTCTAATCATTACATTGAAAACATAACATAATGATAAAATGCGTCATGTGCTGCTACCTCAAGGACAAATGGTGTCATGTATCGAGACGCCTGAATTAAAAAAAAGTCAACGGCAGTGGACTCCTTGACCCCGTACAGGATGTCATCTGCCTGTGTCCGATCCATAAATGGTCTCACTCCCACTTTTCCCCCTTTGGCGACAATGAAAAGAACCGTCCATTAAAATTTCTAAGGAGGAGATCTTTCAGACCCTACTGTGCAGCAACAGTCACACATTTCTGACAGGGATGATTCACACGAGGAATGAGCAGCGTCGAGCACAGCGACAAAGATCCTCTCTCTATGACAGATATGGCTCATTCAGTTTATGGGGCTTGGGTATAGAAAGGAAAGCAGCACCGTGCATTGTTTGTTATGCTATTGCTGTGGCCCGAGAGTTGAAAGGAAACCTAAATAAACAGTGAAACAAGCAGAACAACAGCCTGGAGCATAAACTGCAGGAGGGGGGGGGGTTCAGCCCTGCATACATTAAATTTACATTTACATTTTAAAAATGTATGATAATGTGAAGTATTTAACTTGTGCCTCACAGCACATTCTAACATTCAGAGTAATTAATTTAAAAAGCGTGTAATTCATTGTTTGAATTGACAAAAATCTAAGAAGTGTGGATTGACATGTTGTTGAATTAGCTGCCTAATTCCCAGTGCTGAGTGCAGAGGTGTGAGTGGTTTCATTTTCAGAGGGTGTGTGTTTTTTGAGTTGCAGTTAAGATGAGGATATTGCATAACGTCCCTTACACAACAACAAGAGAAAGGCTGCACAGTTTTACATTGAATTTTTCTTTTTACCACAGATTCTGGTAAAATGGGGCCTAATTATTTTCACATTCATTCAATATTTCATTATTTTTAGTATCTCCACTGGCAGTTATTACAAAAATATTTAAGCTTTACATATAAAACTGATTTCAGTTGCTCAGAAATGCCACATAAACCTCAAAGAGCACTGAGTCAGACATCTTCCCTGTTCACACTCATTACTGTTTTGATTATTAGATTTGGCTGACCTCCACCTAATTACATTGTTTTTTTGTGTAATAATAAGAAAATATTTTAATAGAGGAAAAGAAAGCTAAATCTGGTGTGGAACACTTGAGGTCTGGTGGTGAAGAAGCCATGAATCCTGCAGTGCGATCGCAGTGTAGAACGTCTTGGTATTGTTAGAAGGTGATGAATCATCAGAAGTTACGTCTAAATAAATCATGCCTTTGAGATGGTGCCAGCAGCGTGAGCAGCGATGATCTAGTGTTACCTCTCTGCTGCTCTCACACTCGACTCCAGCACTCTCTAATATTGTCTTTGGTTCAATGACAACTGTTTAAACATGATGTTCAACACATGGCACATCACCTTCTTTAAAATCAAATGACATTGGCCTGTAATGTATACGGCATATTAAATCAGAGGCTGAGTGGAGTACAGTTTGCGAGCAAACAGGATTAATGGGTTGAATGGACTGAGTCATCAGCATGTTGCCAGCACAGCCGCAGAGAAAGTGACATATTTTGGACCTGACTCATAAATATGAATACACACACACACACAGACGAAAGGCACATATACATACAAATGAAAATATGATCTGAACCCAAGTGTCACAGCAGATTTGCATATGCAGAGACGCACACAAAGGCAGTGAAGTCATTTATTCTGCAACGTCATCACACACACACACACACACACACACACACACACACACACGTTATCTGTAAAGCTCTTTTCAGACATGGCCTCTGGGACAAGTCTGGAGAATTGGGTCTGGACGTTTTTTGGGGGGGTGTCCTTTCACACGTGCACTCTGAGAAATCTCCATATGAGGTGAGAGGGGGCGGTGCAGCGGACACAGGCGTGCATCCTCTGAAAACACAATCATTGCAATATTACAAGTTAATTGAAGCAAACATAACATCTTGTAATATGAACAGCGCTGTCCACCTGAGATCTGCAGCAGAAGTGTTTTGTTCCATTCATTCTTTAATGATAGTTTGCTTGTTTTGATGTAAAAATTGGAAATACCTGCTCCACTGAAAACCACCACCTTCCACTCAAAGTGTCATTTTATCGTGTTACTGTGACAACAGTGATGTAAGACGGCGGTGAATTATTTATTGGCTTGTTGAGGCCGATAAATAATTGAAATGTACATGAAGAGCAAACAGATGCTTCGGGTCAGTGTGGTGCGTGTGCGAGGGCGAGGCTGCGGGGGCCTGTGAGGGGCTGCAGTAAACGGCAGCGTCGCTTCAGGTTAAGGTGTTTCTGCTCTGAGAGAATGACTGACTTAAAAAAATGTGTCTGAGTTGTGTCTGGTAAAAACATGGCCTTAGTCAAAGCCGGCAGCATAAAGACTCACAGTCAGCAGCCACGTCATACCGATCGGAGGAAAAGCCCACGTGGCCGTCTAATTAAAGATATTATATTATTGTGTTGGAAAACAAAAACAGTGGCTGGAGGCCGGGATGTTCGGAGAACGTTAAGGTTCTTTTATAATTTGTGGTTAATCCATTTCACAGAGTGGAAATGTGGCAGTAAGTCTTTGGCTGCCAGACCACATTGGACAGTGTAGAGACACCGAAATGAGGAACAGAGTTGATGAAATCACAGAGAAAATAATGCAACTGCACCTGACTCCAGTTTTTGGAAAGTACCAAGAATACCTCAGTATGAATTTGCTGGTACAAAAGGCATCAGCTGTGTTGCATTAGGGTGGCATCTGGGATTTGTTTGGGAAGAAATGTGGGTTTGTTGGTTTTATTGAAACATATCCTGATACAGAAAGGAGAAGAGATTTGGATGAATGCCTAAATGGTTTACTGTCTGTTCATGAAATCTGTTTATATCCCTGTCTTGGTTTTCTTAACTTGCTTTATAGTTATTGAACTGCACCATCAGTTTAGACAGAATCTTAAAAAAATAATGATGATGCCAATAATGACTTTTTTCTTAAATACATAACATCAAAAATGTTGATGTTCTGAACTGTTTCTCGTCAGTTTTCCAGAAATAAGCATTTTTTTTTAAAAAAGTAGATTTAAAAACATAAAACCTTCCAAAAAAAAAAGAAATCACAGTCAAATCTTTTATATCATCTTTCCATCCTCTGTGATGGTTCAAGTGTTCTTTTTTACATCTTGGTTCAAAGCTCAATGAGAGACAGGGGTTCTTCAAGTTTCGAGCACACTGCGTCCACTGGGGTTCCCCTGGGTATGCTACTTATCTTTAGACCTGAGTTCTTGGCCCTGTTTCCACACTACATCCCTTTTCCCTGCTGCTCTGAGTCCAGCAACACTTTTCTTTCAACGCCCCATTCTATATGACACTCTGGGGCTGATAAAGTTTCACCTGAGCTGAGCGGTTTTCATCTGTTCTTTCCTCCCTGACACCTCTGGTCGAATACCACCTTAACCTCAACCTTGACAAGACTGTGCTGGTGTTTTTCTTTTGGCAAGACCTCCCCATCAATACTGACAACACTGCAGTGACTCAGATAACAAACTGCTGTGGGAGCCCCACATCACAGCAGTAATCTGAACCCAACAACAACCTAAATCAGAGTATATCCACAAACATATTACTGCCAACATCTCCTTCTGCATCTGGTTTGCGGAGCTGCCGCCCAGAATTCGTCCGAAATGTCCCTGAATTTCTTGTGTCGCATTGACTTTAAAAACAAACTCATACTTTTATGTCACGACCTAGACTCCTGGCCATGCTCTTGCTGTTCTGCTACAATTGTCCAATTATTTATCTCTTCCCCGGCAGTGGCCTTGCAGTCTCCTTTATTCCCTGTGGAGGAATGACTTTCCCTCTTGAGTGAGATGAGCCACCCCCCCACCCCCAAAAAAGCTTCAAAATTTACATCTAAGTCAGATGTCACTCTCAATCTCTAAAATAGTCCTTTTTTAAAAAAATAACGTTTCCCTTCTTACAAACCATCTTTCAGGATTTTATGATTCATATATAATCAAAAGATTTTTAGTCTCGTGGAATGTGATAGTAACAATGCTGCTTAAGTGCTGTTTCCTGTTTCTCATTGTATTGTTTTGTAATTGAAGCATATGGATTTCATTTTGTGTATATTCAATTTGCACTTTTTTTTGTTATTTTCCATTCTAACGGTTCAGAAATATGATAACATCTCAAACACAGCTTCTATTAAATTTGCAGATGCCCTTGAACACAAACGAAGACTCTGTAATAAGAGCTACATGCCGTGTGGCCATTCAACCTTGCAGGCTTTACTGTGGTTTGATGATTTCTGGATTTTTAAATATTCCGGCGATGTCCTCGTCGTAAATTACTCCGAGCAGAACCGTCAGCTATGATCACTGGAATGGAAATGTCAGTTTGTTTTGTCATCCCACCAATATGCTCAGCTGGGTCGGGCGATGTCTGCCAAGGTGGCACGTGTATGCCGCAATGGATGTCATGTCATCAATAATCACTGATAAAATCCCAAGATCCACGCTACATAAAGGAGCTTTAAGGTATCTGAGCCACCGGTTGTTAGTGATAGACCAATGCCACAGGATTATTGTAATAGGATTGCTCTATGGATTTGCTGATGAGAGTGTGGGTGTAGCATGTTTCTATAGGAGAAATTCCACAGCAGAAAACTCAGGACTGATGACTTTGATAACACCATAGGCGGTGCACCCGCGTGCCACCAAAGCAGCGTGTGGTCAAGGTGAACGCGGGAGCAGGAAGTAGAGTTAGTGGGCCGTTCACGTAACGATGCTTTGCAGCTGCTGGTGTAGTTATCAGATCATCCCTGGCTGCTGAAACATTAATAAGATCCAAATTCCTTAATTTATTTTAAAATATTTGCTTTGCATTCATATTAAGGCTGATATTGTGAATTAATAGTCAAATCATCCTTGTTTTTTTATTTATTTTTTTTATTTTACCATGAGTGAGCTTTTCACCCCCCAGAGTTTTCCTTTTCCTTTCTTGAAACTGTAGCAAAGCTGAGAAGAATACAAAGAAGGGGAAATCCAGCAGAAAAAAAAAAATGTTCTGGCTGGAATAAATCCTGGCTGGGGGTGAATGTTGTTCCAGAGATAGAAGTCTTAACCACACTGTCTCAGACAAATTATGTGCATATTTAATTCAGAAATGATCTTAAAGACTGCAAACTAAACAGCACGGGGTAACAAGTCGGCGGAGAGATAAAGAAACATGCCATGGATGCATTGTTTCACATTAACAGAACAAATTCACCTGCACATTTTTGTTTTATTATCTTACTTTAAAATGATTTTCCAAGTCATCACAGTTACCAGAGGATGTGCAAGCCAAGTGAGAGAGGGGGGTGCATTAAAAACCTGGGTTGTGCATATCCATTATCAGCCGAATGGTTGGCTGGTGCAACAAAGATATGTGACCAACAAGTGGATTAGAGAGGCATTGCTTATGAGAAAATAATCAGAGATAATGGAATTAACAGCACAGAGAAATGGATTGAATTGGACATGACTTCAGGCACTGGGTTTAAACAAGAAGAAAAAGAAAAACTGTGCCAAATATTCAGGGGAGAGTCTCTGCTCGTGTGTCTCCGGCGTTGGAGAGCTGCAGCTGGGTGCTGTGCCCTTCACGAGCGGAGCTGGTTGCCATCTTTTGTGCGACTGGAGGGGATGTCGAGTGTGTATGTACACATCATGACAGGTTTGTGTGGAGCTCAACTGTGACTGTTATCACTGTGTGTGTACGTGTGTGTGTAATTGGCCAAGAATGTGTGTGTGTGTGCGCGCGCGATCTGGCAGAGGTCGCGAGGTAATTGTCCTGTGAAAAAAAATGGTTGCCAAATGTGTGTGTGTGTGTGTGTGTGTGTGTGTGTGTGTGGCAGAGCGTGGGAGGGAGGGCTAACCTCTGCCTCCATCTGTCCACGTCTGGCTGTGAACTCATAATCTGGCCTGTGGAGACAAACCCTCTTCACCACTTGCCACCTGCTTCAGAAATACAGGTTAGATTGAGGTTATTAGTGTTATGCATCTGCTGGCGAGGATGCTCAGGTATTAATGCGCTGTAAATCATTTCTTGTTGATTTTAGGGATCTCTATCTTAGTATTAAGGTGGAATATCTGATATTTTGAGAATGAAGATGTAATATTCGGGAGAATCATTTCAGTCCTGTTAGAGGGGGGATGTGAGATGATACAGTTTTGATTCCTAAATTAAACCGTCAACAACTTATTTACATTTTTTTGTGAGACTGCTCAACCAACACAGATTTTCAGAGCTATATACGCACTCATGCAACAAGGGATTTTACAGCTGTCCGCCTAATAGTGCTATCGTATCCAGCTCAGTGCATCCACAATTTTCTACTTAGGCCTCCTTGAATCAGTGACGGGTTAAGTGTTTTTGCTGAAGTGCATCTCAGCAGCAGTTGTTAAATGAATGGAGCCCGGTGTCCATTTCACCTCCTTGATTATCGCAGCCTGGATTCAAACTGGCGATCCTGAAGTGCTGGCTCTTCATGATTTACCGCGAGCTGGAACCTCCTGATCGTTTTGACGGCGAGAGAGCGAGGAGCAGAATATACTGTGCGCTGTGAAATCTAACCTTTAAGATTATTTTGGGGCTGACACCTTCTCAGGTCCATCGCATTATGTAAAATTTTAAGCTCTTCTGAGATAGTCGGTGTTGGGGTGTGTTTTATAATCCCTCATTCCCCTCAGCTCTCCACTTAACTGCTTGTTCTGATATTTCCAGGCCCACGTTTACCTTCGCCAAGGAGGTTGTGTTTTCACCTCTGTCCTTTTTGTCGAGTGGCTGGTTGGTGTTTTGTTTGTGCGCAAGATTACGCACAAAGTGCGTCAGAGAACAACCCATTAAATTCATATCGGGTATCTATGAGTATAAACAATGTGGTGCAGCATACACACACTCCCTCTGTTCCTGGGCCAGTGGTTAAGTTATTGGGTTAATGGGAGTCAGTCAAGTCAAGTTGAATTTAATGAATTGAACCAAATTTAATAAAACAAAACCCTGTCTAAGGTGTAACCTGCATTTATGCCCCGAGTCGGTTTGGATTGCCTTCAGTCCCAGGCCCTTAAAGGATTTGCTGCAAAGATTATGAATGATCAAGACACGAAATCTGAACATTTCAACCCATGCGCCTTCTTCTGGTATAAGCCCCCTGACCAGAGCAGAAATGAGGGTCACAGCCCTGCACCGTGCTCATCTAATCCCTGCATCCTGTGTCGAACGCTGTGACCAGATCATGTGGTTGAAAGTACTAATTTCTGTTAGGATTTGTCAGAAAACCTTAAGGTCATGACTTGTCATGAATTGGTGAATAGGAAGTAGATGAAAGCTGTTAATGATTAATGAGACAAGCGCCACACAGGTCAATTACGGTAAAAGAAAACAGGCAGGAAGTGAATAAAAGACTGAATGAAGATGAGCGACATCCAGAGGTGTTTTTCATTGAGGAACTTTCAGCCGAATGAACAAAAACGTTTTCATAGTGCAAAGCCTCCATTCTTCATCAGTGGCCTTCTGCACAGAGGCATTAATATCATCCTGCTGAAATTGATCCCTTCACTTCTGAAAGTCAAATAAACAGTGAAAAGGTAAGAGCTTATCGAAGGAGCCGAGCGCTTGTGGCACCTTTTAAACAGAGCAATGTTACAGCTGCTTTTACTACTAATCTGTTTTAATTAGAAATAGATATCCAGCTCTGATCTTAGATGACTCTGGAGCTCCTTTTCCTGTGTCAACAAGTTCATTCATTCTTTGCTCCAGCGCTTGCCTCTTTCAGCCCCGTCTGCACCCCCCACCCCCTTTTCAGGCTTTGTTGTGCGCCCCCCCTCCCTCCCTTGTTTTTTGGGGTTACTCTCTGTGATGTTAGGGTGGCGAATGCCCGCCACCACACTTGGTTCCTTGGCAAATAAAAGGTGGGAGGGCTGGTGTGCGTTTGCCAATCACGGCCTGCTCTTTTATTCCTCCAGGGTTTGTCTTACAGGAACAGCTCTCCAAAGCAAAACTCAAACAGAGGGAATGAATAATTAGCCTTCCAATTTTTTTTCCTTGCTTGATTCAGGAACTAGGTCACTGGCTGACACATGTGTTCAATAGGAAACAACCTTGCTGAAAAGGAGGGAGACCTATGGAGGTTATAAGAGGCCCACCCCCCCCTACCCTGAAGGAATTCAGCTTCGCCGAGTCACAGAGGCAGAGAGAGGACACAAGCGTTATACTTTTTTCTCCCTGTCTGGCTTGGGCTGGTGAAAAAGTGAGTCACATGTGGAAAGCAGTGATTCCATGA
This sequence comes from Pseudorhombus dupliciocellatus, assembly GCA_016785235.1. NCBI lineage: Eukaryota > Metazoa > Chordata > Actinopteri > Pleuronectiformes > Paralichthyidae > Pseudorhombus > Pseudorhombus dupliciocellatus. The sequence continues at coordinate 547,771 of JAFBJW010000030.1, forward strand.
TAGCAAGAAGAAAAAGAAAACATGAGCAAGAAAGAGAGAGGGGAGGAGGGGTGGGAAGAGTGGGAAGAAGAAGTAGGAGGGGAAGGACAAGGGAGAGACACATATAGTGAGACAGGGAGGGGTGTGTGTGTGTGTGTGTGTGATGGGAATTCGTGCTTCAAAAAAAAAAAGAAGAAAAGAAGGGGTTTTGTACGGAGTGAGAGGAGAACATCTGCGATTTCTCTTTGGGCACTCAGTTCTGCATTTGGCGTGTTACTCTGCACATGTTTCTTTTATTTTCTTGTTTGCCTCCCTGCCAGCAAAAAAAAAAAAAAAAAACACTTATTTTGAAAAAACGGTCAATTCACACCTCCTCTTCACATCTTTCCCTCGTCTAATATCTGTGTGCCAGAAACTATCAGTCTGTTTCGGAGCTATGACTGTTTCTGACGAGGGTGAACAAAGCGCTGTCACAAATTCACTTTTGAAATGTTTCGTGCCGAGATGAAAAAACTTCCTTGGGGGGCTGGTTGGTGGTGGGATGTCTTTTACTTGGGGGGGGGGCAAACGCACGTGTCGAGGGGAAACACGAGGAAACGAGGAGGGAAGGAAGCAGAGCGAGGCGTGAGGAAAGAATCGCCTCAGTCATGTTTACTTGTCTGAAAATTTGTGGGGAAGGATGAAGAATCTCTGATTACCTTCCCTCCTCCTTAGTCTCTCCTCCCCTTGTGGGCCATCAGGGCGTGGCCTGTGACCTCCTGACCCTGCACTGTGCGTGTGTGTGTGTGTGTGTGTGTGTGTGTGACAGAGAGAGAGAGAGAGCGAAATGAAATGGTAGGGGTGAAGTTTCCCAGCTGCACAGAGCACGGGTGGGGGTGTACGTTTTTCCTTTGCTAGCTTTCAGTTTTGAAAGAAAAGCCACACACAGAAAGAATGAGAGCTTTGTGTGTGTATGCGTGTGTGTGAGAAAGAGAGGGAGAGACAGAAAGAGAAGAAGAGAGAGGGAAAAGAAGAAGAAAGAAGAGTGTGTTGTGAGGGAATTATATTTGTGTTCAGTACAAGAGGGTGAAACTGTAGAAATATGGGATACAGTTGGGGGGGTGGGGCAAAGCGTGAGTTGGAAGGTGGCGAGAAAGAAGCACGAGGAAGGGACGAAATAAAGTGTGACACTTCTGCTTAAGTTTTCGGAAAGATTAACAATCCAGCGTTTGTATAGAATTTCCGTTATTGGAATCCCCAAATACAAATAGAGTCTGTTTATGGATGTTTTTTTTTTCTGCTGTGTTCTGCCTCTGCAGCTCGTTACAAAGGCGTCTGTGTTCTAGTGCTGTGATTCATGTTTAAGTTAGTGGAGAGGAGGCCTGAACTGCAGCAGACCTTTGGAAACACAACAAACAGAAAAGAGCAGCTTACAAGAATCCGTCCACTCTGTCCTTTGATACGTCTGGATTAATGTTAGAGATGCATATAGAACATATAGTGTAACATGCAGGGCACAGTAAGAACAGCTCCCACCTCCTCCTCCTTCTCCTCTTGGACTCTTCGAGAGCACAGGAAACAGGAAAAATCATTACAGGCGTCTCACAGCGTGGACACAACCGCCTCCCCTCCAGCAGAGCCTCGTGCAGCGAAATGACCAAACACAGGAGCCGCTTCTTTTCTCTTCTCGGTTTTTAGAAGCTGCCTCACGTCTACAAATACTGCGCTGTACACTCAGACAGGATCGGGTTGTCGAGTTGCCGAAGTGCCCATGGGCAAGATAGTGAACTAAATAGCTCCCAGACTGCCACCTGGGAAGGTTCTGCTCATCGATGCAGTTTATGGATGAGGTGAATTGTACAGTGCAACACTAGAAAAATGCTACTACAGACCCTTTATCATTAACCTGTAGTCTATAGGCTCTGTATCTCACCCACAGAGTACTGTTTTTTGAGCAGCATTGGTAGTGTAACTTTGAAGCAAAATTGTCTGCTACTCAGTCATATTTCACACTGGAAGTGCACATGAACGGCTCCTAAAAGGAAGTCATAATTAAGTTTCACTGGTTTTATGTATTTGTGCTCTTTTTCACTTACGACTGTCAAAACTAGATAATAAAATATTTTCTGCGTGTATTTGTTGAAAAGGTTTATTCTAAGCCATAGGTGTCAAACTCTTGCTCTGTTGTAATTATATTTGGCCCGCGAGGCAACATCAAATGAGTATTAGAGCTGGCCCCCGTGTTATACAGCGCTTTCACCGCTAATACTACAAATCCCATAATGCCTTGCTGTTGTTTTGGCGCGTCAATCAGGACAGGACCCAGAAACGCCCTCTCCTCTGTGACAGTAGTCATAGCGACTTCACGCTACAGCTGTCACCGTGCTACCCCTTCCTAAAAATGGCGAAAATAAAGGCAGAAAACAGGAGCTTTCTGGACAAGTGGGAGGTAGAATATCTGTTTACATACGTGCAACGACACGCTGAAGTCAAAGTGTGATGCTGTAGGCTCGTAGCAACTTTTCTCCTCGATGAAGATGACCAAAACATCTCACAGGAAACGTCTGACTGATGAACACCTTCGCTCTCTTTATGCACTTTTTCTTGCTACTCCAAGGCATGGGCTTGAATGGTTGACTGATTTATTATATTTTATTTTAAAAATGATTAACCAGTGGAAAAAGTTTATTTTGATATTTAAATCAGAAGGCTGCAAATAGAAAAGAGGCATACGATTTTTATTTAAATTTTTATTTAATAAATGAATGCCAGCGATGTGTTTTTTATTTGAAATTCGATTTTGCATGTCTCCACTATGAAGTTATATATTGTATTAAATATTGTAATAATATTATTATTGTAATAAGCGTTGCTTGTTCCATATTCAATGGTAAAGCAAAATTTGTTTGGGGCCATGTTAAAAGGTTCATTTGTTCAATGTTGGCCCGGGACTTTGTTCAGGTTTTAAATTTTGGCCCACTGTGTATTTGAGTTTGACACCCCTGTTAAGCCAAGAAAAACAACAATGATGGCAATCATTGCTTCCATTAAGGGTTAGTAGCAGACAGCTGCAAAAATATGTTGTATGAGATGTTATTTTTCATAGATATAAGGTATCAGGTACTCTCTAATGGAAATGGAAACATGGCATAAAATGGGCTGGCTGTGTCCTCATACTTCGTTATATGACACAAAGCAGTATTTTTGAAAGGCTATTTTTCAGTATAGCTTTAAGCAATTACACATGAAGTACATGGCAAAAACCTCAACATTAATAAAAATACTTTTAGAGCAAAAAGCCCCTGTGTAAGTTCTATATATAAAAATAGCCCTCCTCTTCCTCTCCTTTCAGTTTGTCTCTAACATTGGGTTTATGTCGCTTCAGGACATCAGAATTATGATACGCTAAATTTGTTTAACATCAAAAATGAAGCCATATGATGTAAATATAGTCTTCGATAAAGGACCACGGATTAAGTGGGATGAATATGGCTGTTGTCTCCTTGCTCCCTCCCTTTGGAAGACGAGCCAGCAGCCTTTGATTTCTGCAGTTTTCAAGGCCCCTCAGTCTGCATCAAGTGACTACAACGGCCGGATTGATTTTTTCCCCTGGCGTTTTTTATGACCAGCATAGAAATGCTGATTTTGTTGCAGTAACCACTCAATCAATGCTTCCAAAATAGCTGCTCTCTCTCCTATAGGGGCCACAGCTGTTTGGTAAAACAATTAGCAATTATGAAAATGACTTTTAGTTTTGCTTGGAGACTGAAAGCCTCCACATGTTGACTCTTAGCCTCGGCTGCCTGTCAGGAATGAGCTCAGTCACATTTTTTCCCACTGAAAGCAGTGAGAGAAGTTAAACACAGGCCTGAAGAGCCAATAATAGCTGTTTGTTTATTCAGTTTTACATTTAATTTGAAGGCCCTGTTTTATTTTTTTCCCTCTCAGATCTTTTTCATTTGTTCCATTCAGGATGAAAAGCACTGCTCTGTGATACCAGTGAAACAAATATGCACCCTCATCCATTTAATATTGTATAACCACATTTCTGAATCAAAAGGCTGAATAACTACAATCTAGTCTTAAAACAAAGGGGATAATGGGAGCCTGTCAAGGCAGCAGAGATCGTTTCTGAGAAATTCCCATACAACCCAGTAAAAACTGTGCATCTGGATTGTTTCTCCATTGGGATCAGTTGTTTTCATCTTTGACATTCATTTGTTCTACAGGGTGCTGAGGCCGCATTAAAGAATGATTAAATTGAGATTATGGTTGTAATTGAGGAGGGAGTCATATTACAAGAACAAAGTTGTAATTTAATTAGAAAAGAAAATGCATAGTACTACGGAAAGAAATGGAAATAATTAGCCTCCAACAGAGTGGCTCAAAGGTCAGTGTTCCTGCACGAGTCTAGCCTTAAATTTTCAACTTTTAATATAATGATTTTATCTCTTAATTCCAACTTCATCATTGTAAAATCCTGCCTTTAATCGTGTTATATTTGGCTTTAATTTAGTAATATGTTTTTCTCACAATATTAAACGACCTTATCATATCCCTTGCGGCAAACACAATGATACTATGTACAAAATTATATATGCAAAATATGTGGTTGACTGTCAAACAAAAGGAACTGGTACAGTATCTGATGTGCTGTTGTTTGGCTCCTGCAACAGCAAAAAAAATGAACTGTCCTGTCACACCCTGTGGTGCAGGTGCAAATATGAACTGTGGCCACAACATGCACCTCTGTGAACATTGTTGTCAAACTGATGTGTGTCTGCTGCTCATTGGAAACATGATGCTGCAGATTCAATTCAACATCAGCCATGCATGTAACCCTGCTTTTTGAATTGCTCCCAAACCATTGAGGAAATGACTGACAAACGTGTCCTCGCTCTTTACATGTTTTACAAGTTCTCAATGGAGCAGATGCACCGAGCAGGCACTGCTATAAGTGAATGAACTGAGGAGAGCGCTCCATCTCACCCCACAGTCATTGTGAGGGGGGGGGGGCATGCTGTCAATCAGTCCCTCTCTCTCTCCGTCTCCTCCTCTCCCCCTCTAGTGGCAGTTAGGAAGCCCTGTGGAGTCCCGCTAAGCCTCTCAATAGCTGCCCTGCCTCCCACCTCGAGGCCCATTCACTTCTAATGAGGTGCTCAAGTGTCTGTGGCTTAACATGAGGGTCAACACCACAGAAACGGGCCCTTTTTTACCCAGCTAGCTCCAGCTGTCCTGGGTACTGAAGTGATTCATGATATCATGCTCTTATTTTTTAATTTGTCCTCTTTGGTTTTAACGTCAGCACGATTATTAATTACCTGCATGTTATAGTTGCGTTACTCTGTTACAAGTGTTTCAGATTCTTGATAAGTGTGTGCCCCCGCTCCACGCTCTGTTTGACATGTGACAGATTATTTTGACAGCTGCAGGTGAACCCTGCAAAAGGACGTGTAAAATATCAACGTGACCTCATGCCCTCGAGACGGCTCCGCACACGACAAACAAAAGGGCACTTCGTCGCTCTCCTGTCTCCCACACCGCGAGCGCCTTCGTCATTTGTCATTTTTGGTCGTTTGTCACTAACCTGCTCCAATGTGGTGCCGCGGTGTGAGCCGAGAGCACGCTGGCTGCAGACACGGGCAGATTTCAGTGTCAGCTTGATGACATGGTTGATGAAAAGTAAAGAGAAACAACTCGGACGAGGTTGAAGTCAGAAGAAAAGCAGGAGCAGGAGCTGTGTATTTAAAGAGAGGTGAAGGTTTAAGGGCTGTTTCTCTTTTGATGATAATTTGGCATTTTCTGTGTGGCATTTTTGAGTCTGTGTCACCCACTCGCTGCTGCACAGCCAGAGTTATTGTTCGTCCACTCCACAACTGGATTCAGAGCTGCAGATGCGGCTTCTCCACCCAAAACTTAAACAGCAGTAATTAGGTAATTGGTGTTTTAGATCCAGACGGTATGTTTGCTCATCTCTACAATCGTCTCTCTCCCCATGTATGCAGATACCTTTCAAAGCTAGTCAATGCACTTTGGTCAATGTCGTCCACTCTCCTCACAGACTGGTAAGCTGCAGGGAACCAAATCACCCTGACATGATTTCATTCAGATGAAGCACAAAAGCCTAAAATTCAGGTTGTGTGGATTATGTCGTCATGCTGACGATCACCACTTAGACACATCTGGACACACAAACTATAAATACTCCTCCTCCTCCTCCTTACCACCGGCGACACATTTTTACTAACTACTTTAATTTGGTGCTGAAACCCAACATGCAAATAATGATTCCACGAGAGCACGATAGCAAAATGTGTTTTCATATAAATTTGCAAAACAGTTTAGACACGGAGTGCCATTCATTTATTTATTTCCCACTGACTTATGGGAAAACACTTGGCACTCATCACTTAGCATCCAGTCGTCCGCAGCAAGCCAAACATCACACAGCGCGCGTGTGTTTGGAGTGAATAAGCTAAGTGACTGTCAAATTACATAAGAATGTGGGATAATACTGTTGCTGGCGTTTCTTTGCACGCTTGGCTCTTTATTTGACTGTCAGTGTTGGCGAGAGGCCTTCATTTTTTTAAAATATCCATATCTTATCTGTGGGGAATCTCTTGCCAAAGTTCCCCATCTTATCTTTTCTCCTCTTCCTCTTTTCCTCTAAGTTTCTTTTTATCCCTCGATGACTTTGCCCCACACGACCTCAACCTTTAATCTTCACCTCCACACGTACTACAGTGCGTTAAATGAGAGAATATTCGCACTCTGGTCTCGATGTCAGTGCACCAGCTCTGGTTAGATCCTCTCCAGTGACTTTATTCCAATGATGTTTTAATCGATATCTTGTAAAATGTGAATATCCCGCTTTTACTGATGACCTCATGTGCAGCATCACTAGAGGAACTGCAACCTTTCTGTTTCTATTTCGGTTTATTTAATGACCAACAAATGAAACATATTCTGTAGAAACACAACATAACATTTTCAGTCTGTTAGTTAGTGATAGGTCAGGAGTGATGTTCTTCCTTGTCTTGTTTACATGATGGGAAAATCAGAGCTGAGAGCTCGTGTTTGCGTGGCGGTGCAACAGCATGCCTGTAATGATTCATCTTTGTTGTTCAATTATTTATCCTCCACCCTATAGCCTGCACATTGCCATGATGATTCCCCCACTCTGGGGTGTGTAAAATGTGCAGCTCTGTCTGGGTTTGCACGTGGAGAGAACGAGTCCTTGCAGAATTACACCTGGCCACTTTATACCTCTGCTTCTCTCCTACACCTCCTGTTCTTCTGACTGTTTTAAAGAAGCAGGCGCACTCACGGTAACACTCACACTCTTTGTTTTCAACTCCGTCCTCTCCTCCTCCTCGTGCATGCCAGCAGAGGTGCTCCGGGCTCCAAGTGTTTTCACATTGCTGGAAGCGGTGGAACGCGCTGTGTAGCAGAGCCCATGCGAATGAACCCCAATCTGTGTGACTTCATCGTGTGACATGATATATTCTGTGCACATGTCTGCATATTCAGATTTTTTTTCTGCAAACCTCAGCTGCGACGCACAGCCAGATCTTCACCACTTTTTATGCATGCGCTCTGAAAAGTTCTTTGGAAGTCGAGTTCCCTGTTGTCATAGCCAGCGATCGGGGGGAACATTTAGCAGTGAATTTGGTGTGCATAGAAGTAATGAGGGGAAGTTGTGTAAGGGATTATTCAGAGCTGCTGTGTTGACACGGCCTTGGTCGCTGCCAGCCAGCCATTCTTACCCTCCACTTTGACCTGAGTTCAGGAGAGGTGGGGGCTTCATTGGCAGCAACTCAACTCCTGAGTGCTGCCGTCAGGAGGGAATAAGATGAACAAAAACAAGAGACGGTGACTTACTCAAATACTTAACTGGCATCTGGTGTAGTTACTTTCCTGAGCTTGTGTTTATACAGATACATACACTCATGGCACAACACTCACACCCTTCTTTTGCCTCTCCGTCTGACTCACTCCCACAACTATGCAAGCAACTCCATCTCAGTCACCTAATTGATTCCAGATTTCCCCCTCATCCCTTCACTCTCTCTCCTCTCCCTCCTCCTCCTCCTTGCTGTCACTGCTGCCCCTCATTCTGTCCATCTCTCCCTGGGTCTCAGTGCCTGCCATGTGCATGTTCAGCTTGTTTAACATTACATTTATGTATGTTTGTGAAAATTGTGTCCCTTCACCAAATTATTAAAATATACAAGTTAGAGTGTTTTTTTCTCTTTTTTTCTGTATGTTAAGCCTTGAGATACGAAGGCGACCTGTCCAGAGCATACCGTGACTCATGCCAGCTATAGGATTGGCTTTGGCTTGTTCAAAAGGATAGGTAGAGAGCTGGGGAGACTGTAAGAATTTGAAAAGCACACCGCTAGAATTAGTGAGCATAACCAGAAGTTGTAAATCTAACCTGACATCGAAAAAGCAAAATAGGTGATTTCCTGTTTAAAAGCCATCTGAATTTTGCCAATTGTGACAAGAGGCGTGACAGAGAGGCGCTGATGTGTTGAGTTAAAGGGTGTAGATGTAATTCACATTACCTGAGAACATGTGGGCGACACGGGGTTAACGATCTGAAGAGTACAAGGTGGGAAAGTCTGTCCTTGTCTTTGTTTTGGTATTTTCAGGTTGAAATCAGAACCTGCTTCATGCACTGTGTTCCAAGAAGTTTCCAGTTTAACCTCTGTATATTTAAACGTTGTTTAAACCGGCAAAGACTGGAAATCAGATCCATTTACAAAATGCTGGATAAAAGCTATAACCAGATGTCCTCCCTGTACCATCAGTGTATGCTGTTTAATTGACCTCGCCTGGTCCTGTAAATTGCTCTGGTGTGTGAAGTTATTTTCTCGCCTGGCAGCTTGATGCTCCTGTGACTCAAACCTGAAAAAAAAAGAAAAACAAAGGAGCAATAACAGACCACCTGGGTCTGCAGAGCGGCTTCTTTCTGCGATGTAGCACACAGACAAAATGGTGCTTGGATTTTCTTCCTGCTCTCGCTCCACAGTCTTCCTCTTAAGCCAGAGAGAGTGTGCTCAGGCAAAGAATTAACTGCCGTTACTCTGTACAGTTATATAAGATAGTCATGTGTCTGCGATCAGGACAAATTGACTAAGCTGAACAAATGTGACAGGTGTACATAAAAGCCTGTATGATCTTTTAATCATCTGAGAAATGGTGGACGGAGAATGTTTTTAAATTCCATTTGAAAAGAATCTGTGATGTCAAACAAGCTGCGTTTCAAACGCAGATGCTGCCAGCATCTGTATTCTGTTATGGTTGCCATCAGGACAACTAAACCTTGCTTCACCCCAGAAGATAACAATCAGTTTAGATTGACTCAACAATGGAAGCTGGGACAATGAAACACTGGAAAAGTCCTGAAGTTGACTGTGGTTCGATGTACAGCTACATGGAGCACAGGTCAGGCCTCCTCCCTGATGTTAGGGTTAGGTGTGTGTGGGCACCACAGTGTCTTTTAGAGCGACATCTGCTGAATTTTGACGAACTTTTACTCTGCAGGTAGGTGTTTTCAGCTTCATTAGCCATGGATGCTAATCCTATTTTAGGAATGTGACTGGATTATGGAACAGGCAGCAGAGAAAGTCTCCACCAACATGAAGCATCTTCATTAAGTGCAGGCTTACGAAGAGAGGAGGGGCCCAGACGTCTGACTCAGATGTGCTACGTTAATATCTAAAAAGACATTTTCCGGGACAGTAACCAAATTAAAATAAACATATGACTCAGATTTGACCTTTTGAACAAAAATATTCAACACCCGAACTCGATGCCTGATGTTTTTCAAACCAAATGATTCAACATGTTCATATTTACCTGCCACACCTCAAACTGGAGCGCGTGTGGACGCAGGTTTTTCCAGGAGACAATGGAAGTAAAGTTCTTGTAAAAGTTCTCCTTATATCCTTCTAGATAAACTTCCTTCGCTGGTAAATGGGCCATGTTGTCAAGCTGCTCCTCTTCTTTCCATGAATGAGCTTCCCCTGTACCTGTCTCCTGCTCAGTGCCAGTATAATACAGCAGGTTATTGCCGTATTAAGAGCCAGCACGAAGACAATGAACTGCTGTTATTGTATACGCAAATAATCTAAATAGCTCCTTCAGGGCTTTGTGTGTCTCCCTCTACGAGTATAACGCCATAACTTTACGATATTGTAATGTTTGTGTGAGTGTTAAATGAGAAATTGGCCCTGCTTGCTTATTGCAGCAAACTGCTTCACATCTTTTCTCAGAGGGAAATTCTCCCCCGTTTGTATGGAAAATGCGACTAGTGTGTAGAGAAGCATATGAGAACAGAGGAGAGAGTGGACCACTGTCTCAACGTGCCAATCGATAAATGACTTCAATAAAAAACTCAAATTGCCTTAAAGCCAAATATAGACTAGTGTTGGATTTTTATATCTAAATCAACAGTAACCTTTCTCTGCTCGCTGTCCAGCCTGTTCTGGCATCTTCGGACCTCCACCGCCCTCCAACGCGTTCTCGGGTCTCCCGGGTTAACACAGGTGGTGGCGTTTAAAGCGTCATGAGAGGCTTACATGACACACAACACAATTATGGACGTCTCACTTATATGTGTAGTTTCTCTTCAGAGCACATACCTAACATTAGTCACATGGATGGTTTTACTGTCAGTGCAGAGGAAGGATCAACTGCTTGAGATTTTTATTATTAATAGATATGAGTCTTAAATGCAAAGTAACAAATATAAAAATGTTATTTAAATTTTAATAATTTTTAGTATTTGATTACGAAGCAGTTTTTATTATTTGGATGATTATCAACAAACACTAAAGCATTACAAACGCATCACCATCATCGATATTCTTCTTTTCTTGCATCCCTTTTCACACTCTGTCCATTCGCGCAGCCTTGGAATCATTCTCTCTGACTGGAACAGCACATACAGTAAGTCATTTTTACACACATGCCTGTGTGCACGCACACGCAGCAGAGGCTCACCTCTGCTTGGACAGCTAATTAGTAAAGTGGCACTGAGGCTGTGTGTAAAATTACACACACATACACACAATGTTCCATGCACACAAACCCCTAGTGAGAGTCCATAGCCTGCACAATCCAGAGACACCGCTGGACGCCAAGTCTGCTGGCGCTATTGATCCTGGGCCGATGAACAAATGAGAGAGGGAGACAGAGGGAGGGAGATAGGGTAAGTGAGGAAAAAAATGTGTGGAGAAGTGTCATTGTGCGCGAGACGGAGTGTTGTCACACCTCAACTCCCGCCTCCTCTCCCTCAGATCAATACCATCCTTGTGTCTGTTAGCACAGCATTGTAGTTGTGAGTGGTCACTCCCCCTAGTGGTGTGAGACCGGCACAGTGGGGGGGGGGAGAAATGGAGAGACGGGGATGGATGCAGAGGACGGGAAGGAGAGGTGGAAGAGAGAAGAGTGGTAGAGGCGACCCAGTTCCATCACTGCCTGTTCGTGTTTGGGGTGGCGCTGCAGTGAAGAGCATTGTGGCACCGGATGGGGGAGGACATAAACATGCATTTGTCAGGACGTTGCCTCACACACACAACCATGCAGTACGCATGCAAAGTCAGGCACAGAGCTTGCATGTGCACTGGGCACTTTGGAAATCACTTCTCACACACTCTGCATTCATGACATGAACACACAAGTACAACTGTTGTGTTGACATGATGTATTAATTTTTTATTATATCTATTTTCCACTACTTTCTTTGACATTATAAGACCGGTCATTAATAATTACAATTGTATTGATCTCTTAAGTAATTATTATATATATCCTGCTGAAAAATAGAATCAGGCATGAAACTGTTTGTGTCTGAAATTTGGTGCAAATCTAGATAAATATTTCTGACTTACATTTTAGACCAGGGGTCTCAGACTCGTGGCCCGCCGGACCATAGTTTGCGACCCCCGCCTGTAACGGGTGGATGAAGGACCCAATTGCAGCACAAAATGATAGACTCGATCTCTCAGCTTCAAAGTCTGTATTGTCAACATTCAAGGGTTTTTAGGGTTTTTAGGGTTTAGGCAAGAGTGGCCGGATAGCTCAGTGGTAGAGCACTAGGCCTGGGGATCCCAGGTTCGCCGGTTTGAATCCCAGTTGTGGCTTGTCGGTTGGTTAGGATTTTTACTGCGAGCTCAAAGGTTGGCGTTAGGGTTGTGTGAGGATGAGGAGACAAATTGAACCTGGCGCAAGAGCGGCTGGATAGCTCAGTGGTAGAGCACTAGGCCTGGGGATCGCTGGTTCGAATCCCGCTTGTGGATGGTCGGTTGGTGAGGATTTTTACTGCGAGGTCTAAGGTTGGCGTTAAGGTTGTGTGAGGATGAGGAGACGAATTGAACCTGGTGCAAGAGCGGCGGGATAGCTCAGTGGTAGAGCACTAGGCCCGGGCATCCCAGGTTCGCCGGTTCGAATCCCGGTTGTGGATGGTCGGTTTGTTAGTGTCAGGATTTTTACAGTTGACAGTTGTGAAGCTGGGGCCCACCCCAGCGCACGCACCTACCTCTAGGGGGCCTCAACCCACGCCACCATCCCCACAACGCCCCAAGGGGGACTCAGCCAACCCACGCCACCATCCCCACAACGGCCGACCCTACCCTACCTAAGATAACGCCTCTAGGGGGACTCAACCAACCCACGCCACCATCCTCACAACGCCCGACCCAACTTAAGACAAACACCTAGAGTGAGCACAGTGTGCTGACTCCGCCCCCCCAGTGTCAGCACGTGCTGACATAGGAAGGTGCGTGACACAAGAGGTAGGTGCACTGGGTTGAGGCCCCTAAGAGGCAGGTGCGTGACACAAGAGGTGGGAGTGCCCCCTAGAGGTAGGTAGGTGCGTGCGCTGGGGTGGGCCCCACCTTCACAACTGTCACAACTGTCTTCACAAGCACCGCGAGTTGGCGCATCAGCGTCACTAATTCACTTGTCTCCAAGCAAGGCAATTAGCTAGCTGCTGCTGCTGCCACCTACTGGTGTGGAAGAGTACTACATGATTACGCTGCCAGGCGCGAGACCGCACAGGCACACAAATTGGATAATTTCCCATGGCACACCTGGTTGTGTGAGGATGAGAAGACAAATTGAACCTGGTACGCGAGTATATGGATAGCTCAGTGGTAGAGCACTAGGCCTGGGGATCCCAGGTTGGCCGGTTCGAATCCCGGTTGTGGCTTGTCGTTTGGTTTGGGTTTTTACTGCTCGATCTAAGGTGTGGGTTGTGTGAGGATGAGGAGAGGAATTGAACGTGGTACGAGAGTGGTTGGATAGCTCAGTAGGTAGAGCACTTGGCCTGGGAATCCCAGGTTCGCCGGTTCGAATCCAGGTGGTGGCTTGTTGGTTGGTGTCAAGATTTTTACTGTTTGAGCTAAGGTTGCCGTTAGGGTTGTGTGACATCCCCACAACGCCCCTAGGGGGACTCAACCTACCCACGCCACCATCCCCACAACACCCGACCCAACCTAAGACAAACACCTCGAGTGAGCACAGTGTGCTGACTCCGCCCCCCCAGTGTCAGCACGCGCTGACAGAGGCAGGTGCGTGACACAAGAGGTAGGTGCGCTGGGTTGAGGCCCCCTAGAGGCAGGTGCGTGACACAAGAGGTGGGAGTGCCCCCTAGAGGTAGGTACGTGCGCTGGGGTGGGCCCCAGCTTCACAACTGTCACAACTGTCTTCGCAAGTGTGTGAGGATGAGGAGACGAATTGAACCTGGTACGAGAGTATCTGGATAGCTCAGTGGTAGAGCACTAGGCCTGGGGATCCCAGGTTGGCCGGTTCAAATCCGGGTTGCGGCTTGCTTGCTTGTTGGTTGGTTGGTCGGTTAGGATTTTTACTGCTAGATCTAAGGTTGCCGTTAGGGTTGTGACAATGAGGAGACGAAGTTCACCAAGAACAAGCGCGGGCAAGTGGCTCAGTGGTAGAGCGCTCGGCATGTGGAACCGAAGTTGGCCGGTTCGAATCCTGCTTGTTGCTTAGTGTCAGGATTTTTACTGCTAGATTCTAAGGTTGGCGTTAGGGTTGTGTGACAATGAGGAGACTAATTTCACCAAGAACAAGAGCGGGCAAGTGGCTCAGTGGTAGAGCGCCCGGCATTTGGAGTCGAAGTTGGCCGGTTTGAATCTCGGTTGCGGCGAGGTGCGTGACGCAAGAGGTGGGTGTGTGCTGCGGAGCGCCCCCTGGAGGCTGGTGCGTGATGCAAGAGGTGGGTGGGCGCTGTGGAGCGCCCCCTAGAGGCAGGTGCGTGACGCAAGAGGTGGGTGTGCACTGCGGAGCGCCCCATGGAGGCTGGTGCGTGTGCGCTGCGGAGCGGCCCCTGGAGGCTGGTGCGTGACGCAAGAGGTGGGTGTGCGCTGCGGAGCGGCCCCTGGAGGCAGGTGCGTGTGTGCTGCGGAGTGCCCCCTGTATTAAACCTTTTGCCTCAACATTGTGTTAGAGGTTGAGGCAAAAGGTTTAATACACATGCACCTGCCTCCAGGGGGCGCTCCGCAGCGCACACGCACCTCGCCGCAACCGAGATTCGAACCAGCCAACTTCGACTCCAAATGCCGGGCGCTCTACCACTGAGCCACTTGCCCGCTCTGCCGCCACCTGCTGGTGTTGAAGAGTACTACATGATTACTCTGCCAGGCGCGAGACTTCACAGGCACACAAATTGGATAATTTCCCACGGCACACCTGACAATATCTCGCGGCACAGTGGTTGAAAAACACTGGTGGGGTGTGGACCACTCCTCTCATCATCATCATGTGACAAATTGTCACATGACTCATTTACTTGTGTCAATGTGTGAAAGACTGGGTGTGAATGGATCCTCATGCTCAGGAGACGAATATCTCGCCATTCCTCTCGTTATGTGACTGTAAGCCACATGAGTGGGCCATTAACACATGTGGTAGGGTGTGGTGGGGCAGTGTTTTTCAACCTTTTTCGAGTCAAGGCACATTTCTTTCGTTGAAAAAAATCCGGCACACCACCAGCTGAAAATGTGAAAAAAAGCTCATATTAACAATATAAGTGTTGTATTGTTAATGTAAGCTTTTTTTAACATTGAAGAATGACGTTATATTGTAACGTCTTGAATAGGAATCATATAAACACAAAGACAAAAGTATTTTATAATCTTTCATATTTATTCACTCAGTGTAAAACCTGGGCCTGTTTGGATGAACACAGCTGATATCTTGGCAGGAATCGATGAAAGACACACACAAAGCTCTTCCTCCACAGCTCTCAGTCTTTCTCTGTTTTTAGATTTTTACAGCAGTCCAGCTAGTCAATAGCTTTGCATTCGTGTCTTCAGGTCATTGAGATGATGATGAAACATATCTGCCAGGTATGCCAGCCTTGCACACCACTCATCACTTGCAAGTACCTTTGCGTAATCGGACCACTCATTTGTCAGAAACACTTTAAGTTCCTCTCGCAGCTCATACACACGGGCCAGCACCTAGCCGCGTGACAACCATCGGACCTCCGTATGAAACAGCAAGGCTTTATGCTCCGCTCCCATTTCCTCACACAAAGTCACAAATTGAATAATTTCCCACGGCACACCTGACAATATCTCGTGGCACAGTGGTTGAAAAACACTGGTGGGGTGTGGACCACTTCTCTCATCATCATCATGTGACAAATTGTCACATGACTCATTTACTTGTGTCAATGTGTGAAAGACTGGGTGTGAATGGATCCTCATGCTCAGGAGACGAATATCTCGCCATTCCTCTTGTTTTGTGACTATAAGCCACATGAGTGGGCCATTAACACATGTGGTAGGGTGTGGTGGGGCAGTGTTTTTCAACCTTTTTCGAGTCAAGGAACATTTCTTTCGTTGAAATAATCCCGCGGCACACCACCAGCTGAAAATGTGAAAAAAAGCTCATATTAACAATATAAGTGTTGTATTGTTAATGTAAGCTTTTTTAAACATTGAAGAATGACGTTATATTGTAACGTCTTGAATAGGAATCAAATACACAAAGACAAAAATATTTTATAATATTTTTACTGCTAGATCTAAGGTTGGCGTGAGAATGAGGAGACGAATTTCACCAAGAGCAAGAGCGGGCAAGTGGCTCAGTGGTAGAGCGCTCGGCATGTGGAGCCAAAGTTGGCCGGTTCGAATCCCGCTTAGTGTCAGGATTTTTACTGCTTTTTACTGCCATTAGGGTTGTGTGACAATGAGGAGACAAATTTCACCAAGAACAAGAGCGGGCAAGTGGCTCAGTGGTAGAGCGCTCGGCATGTGGAGCCGAAGTTGGCCGGTTCGAATCCGGCTTGCGGCTTAGTGTCAGAATTTTTACTGCTAGATCTAAGGGTTAGGGTTGTGTGACAATGAGGAGTCGAATTTCACCAAGAACATGAGCGGGCAAGTGGCTCAGTGGTAGAGCGCTCGGCATGTGGAGCCAAAGTTGGCCGGTTTGAATGTCGCTTAGTGTCAGGATTTTTACTGCTAGATCTAAGGGTTAGGGTTGTGTGACAATGAGGAGACGAATTTCACCTAGAACAAGAGCGGGCAAGTGGCTCAGTGGTAGAGCGCTCGGCATGTGGAGCCGAAGTTGGCAGGTTCGAATGTCGCGTAGTGTCAGGATTTTTACTGCTAGATCTAAGGTTAGGGTTGTGTAACAATGAGGAGACGAATTTCACCAAGAACAAGAGCGGGCAAGTGGCTCAGTGGTAGAGCGTTCGGCATGTGGAGCCGAAGTTGGCCGGTTCGAATCCCGCTTGTCGCTTAGTGTCTGGATTTTTACTGCTAGATCTAAGGTTAGGGTTGTGTGACAATGAAGAGACGAATTTCACCAAGAACAAGAACGGGCAAGTGGCTCAGTGGTAGAGCGCTCGGCATGTGGAGCCAAAGTTGGCCGGTTTGAATGTCGCTTAGTGTCAGGATTTTTACGGCTAGATCTAAGGTTAGGGTTGTGTGACAATGAAGAGACGAATTTCACCAAGAACAAGAACGGGCAAGTGGCTCAGTGGTAGAGCGCTCGGCATGTGGAGCCAAAGTTGGCCGGTTTGAATGTCGCTTAGTGTCAGGATTTTTACGGCTAGATCTAAGGTTAGGGTTGTGTGACAATGAAGAGACGAATTTCACCAAGAACAAGAACGGGCAAGTGGCTCAGTGGTAGAGCGCTCGGCATGTGGAGCCAAAGTTGGCCGGTTTGAATGTCGCTTAGTGTCAGGATTTTTACGGCTAGATCTAAGGTTAGGGTTGTGTGACAATGAAGAGACGAATTTCACCAAGAACAAGAACGGGCATCCCTGGAGACTCGTGCGTGTGTATTAAACCTTTACTTGTGTTCGAGCCAAAGGTTTAATATACACGCACCAGTCTCCAGGGAGCGCTCCGCAGCGCTCTCTCACCTGCCCCCAGGGGGCGCTCCGCAGCGCACACCCACCTCTTGCATCACGCACCTGGCCCCAGGGGGCGCTCCACAGCGCACACCCACCTCTTGCGTCACGCACCTGCCTTCAGGGGGCGCTCCGCAGCGCACGCGCACCTGCCTCCAGGGGGCGCTCCATAGCGCACACCCACCTGCCTCCAGGGGGCGCTCCGCAGCGCACACCCACCTCTTGCGTCACGCACCTGCCTCCAGGGGGCGCTCCGCAGCGCACACCCACCTCTTGCGTCACGCACCTGCCTTCAGGGGGCGCTCCGCAGCACACACGCACCTGCCTCCAGGGGGCGCTCCGCAGCGCACACCCGCCTCTTGCGTCACGCACCTCGCCGCAACCGAGATTCGAACCGGCCAACTTAGACTCCAAATGCCGGGCGCTCTACCACTGAGCCACTTGCCCGTTCTTGCTCTTGGTGAAATTCGTCTCCTCATTGTCACACAACCCTAATGCCAACCTTAGAATCTAGAAGTAAAAATCCAGACACTAAGCGACAAGCGGGATTCGAACCGGCCAACTTCGGCTCCACATGCCGAGCGCTCTACCACTGAGCCACTTGCCCGTTCTTGTTCTTGGTGAAATTCGTCTCCTCATTGACACACAACCCTAACCTTCGATCTAGCAGTAAAAATTCTGACACTAAGCCGCAAGTGGGATTCGAACCGGCCAACTTCGGCTCCACATGCCGAGCGCTCTACCACTGAGCCACTTGCCCGTTCTTGTTCTTGGTGAAATTCGTCTCCTCATTGTTACACAACCCTAACCTTAGATCTAGCAGTAAAAATTCTGACACTAAGCCGCAAGTGGGATTCCAACCGGCCAACTTCGGCTCCACATGCCGAGCGCTCTACCACTGAGCCACTTGCCCGTTCTTGTTCTTGGTGAAATTCGTCTCCTCATTGTCACACAACCCTAACCTTAGATCGAGCAGTAAAAATCCTGACACTACGCTACATTCGAACCGGCCAACTTCGGCTCCACATGCCGAGCGCTCTACCACTGAGCCACTTGGCCGCTCTTGTTATTGGTGAAATTCGCTCCTCATTGTCACACAACCCTAACCTTAGATCTAGCAGTAAAAATTCTGACACTAAGCCGCAAGTGGGATTCGAACCGGCCAACTTCGGCTCCACATCCCGAGCGCTCTACCACTGAGCCACTTGCCCGCTCTTGTGCTTGGTGAAATTCGTCTCCTCATTGTCACACAACCCTGACCTTAGATCTAGCAGTAAAAATTCTGACACTAAGCCGCAAGTGGGATTCGAACCGGCCAACTTCGGCTCCACATGCCGAGCGCTCTACCACTGAGCCACTTGCCCGTTCTTGTTCCTGGTGAAATTCGTCTCCTCATTGTCACACAACCCTAACCTTAGATCGAGCAATAAAAATCCTGACACTACGCTACATTCGAACCGGCCAACTTCGGCTCCACATGCCGAGCGCTCTACCACTGAGCCACTTGGCCGCTCTTGTTATTGGTGAAATTCGTCTCCTCATTGTCACACAACCCTGACCTTAGATCTAGCAGTAAAAATTCTGACACTAAGCTGCAAGTGGGATTCGAACCGGCCAACTTCGGCTCCACATGCCGAGCGCTCTACCACTGAGCCACTTGCTTGCTCTTGTTCTTGGTGAAATTCGTCTCCTCATTGTCACACAACCCTAACCTTAGATCTAGCAGTAAAAATCCTGACCGACCGACCGACAAGCCACAACCTGGATGCCAGCCTTGCACACCACTCATCACTTGCAAGTACCTTTGCGTAATCGGACCCCTCATTTGTCAGAAACATGCCGAGCGCTCTACCACTGAGCCACTTGCCCGTTCACTTGCAGGTTCAATTCGTCTCCTCATCCTCACACACTTGTGAAGACAGTTGTGACAGTTGTGAAGACAGTTGTGAAGCTGGGGCCCACCCCAGCGCACGTACCTACCTCTAGGGGGCACTCCCACCTCTTGCATCACGCACCTGCCTCTAGGGGGCCTCAACCCAGCGCACCTACCTCTTGTGTCACGCACCTGCCTCTGTCAGCGCGTGCTGACACTGGGGGGGCGGAGTCAGCACACTGTGCTCACTCTAGATGTTTGTCTTTGTCCCCCTAGAGGCGTTATCTTAGGTAGGGTCGGGCGTTGTGGGGATGGTGGCGTGGGTTGGTTGAGTCCCCCTAGGGGCGTTGTGGGGATGGTGGCGTGGGTTGAGGCCCCCTAGAGGCAGGTGCGTGACACAAGAGGTAGGTGCGCTGGGGAGTGCCCCCTAGAGGTAGGTGAGTGCGCTGGGGTGGGCCCAGTCTTCACAAGCACCGAGAGGTGCTTGTGTCTTATACCTTTTGCCTCAACCCTCTCACACAAGCAAAAGGTATAAGACACAATTCGAACCGGCCCACCTGGGATTCCCAGGCCTAGCGCTCTACCTACTGAGCTATCCAGACACTCTCGTACCACGTTCAATTCCTCTCCTTATTGTCACACAACCCTAACGGCAACCTTAGCTCGAGCAGTAAAAATCCTGACACTAACCAACCGACAAGCCGCCACCTGGATTCGAACCGGCGAACCTGGGATCCCCAGGCCAAGTGCTCTACCTACTGAGCTATCCAGACACTCTCTTACCACGTTCAATTCCTCTCCTCATCCTCACACAACCCACACCTTGGACCCAATAGCAGCACAAAAAGATAGACTCAATTTTACAGTCTGTATTGTCAACATTCAAGCTCACGGAGCTTGGAATCGAACCCGGGTCTTCCAGGTGGGAGTCAAGCACACTGGAAATACGCTAAGGGGGAGGGTAGCAGAAGAGCAGGACTGTGACACCGCCGCAGTACAAATTTATACTGCCCCTCCATATAATGATAATATGCAGCGCTACTGGAAAAACTGCCTTGACTATTAGAAAACGAGTAATGGCTGAACTAAAATTCTTAATTTCTATATTTATTTTTTCTTCATAAAATAAAGATATTTAAGAACATTGGAATGTTTTTATCAGAGCTTTTCTTGTGGAAAACCTGAGGCGGCCCAGCCTCACCCAGACTCTGCCTCCAGCGGCCTCCAGCGGCCCCCAGGTAAATTGAGTTTGAGACCCCGGTTTTAGACAAATAAAATATTTTTAATAGCTAGCTTTTCAAATAGAAAGTCAACGAAATATCTTATTTTTACCAAAAGACTTTTAGACTGTTTATGTGGAACAGATAATCATGATGCAACCAACATTAAAGTGTGTGTGCATCTTTAAAGAAAATAAGGGCTGGCTGTTTATCAGTGGATCTCAGTCAAAACACCCAGAAATGATGATCCTTCAGTTTAAGCTAATTGAGAGCGAGGCTGAATACATGTACTGGGTCTAAAGTCTTTCAGGCATGATGCAGTTCCCTGTAGCTCAGGCTGTGATGAATGATGGATCACGATGCTCTAAAGCCCTATTGCACTTAACTGTGCATTTAGTGTCTGCAGCATGCTTCTCCCCTGGGCCATCTGCGTTCCTCCTCTGATTAACAGCCAGCAAAAGCTCAAATCGTGTTGGTCGGTGACTGACTGTGGGTGAAATGACAGTTTCATGGTGTTTCCTCCAGGTACATACCCCTCACGTCCCAGATTTAATATAACAGATCTTTTTTTTCCGTATGTATAATGTATGTGTGTGCTTGTGTGGATGCTCGACCTTGTTTGCCTGCAAAAGTGATTTGTCACACCTCATGTTGATATGGTGCAGTGAGCTGGCTCTTTGACAATTACAGTACAAACAGGAGTGTCTTAATGTGTCTTGCATGTTTCCAGCATGTTTGTGCTGCTGCTGCTGTCAGGATGTGTAGCACATGTTAGTCTTCCTCTTTCAGCAGATCTACAGAGATCTAATGCACAAATTAAGATGTGGAAGTTTTGTCTTTATCAGGGTTGGGACTCTTGTTTTGTCAACTTTTGCATGGAGGCGCTGGGAGGGTGACACAGTTTAGGAGTGATAGGGGTCAGCAGCCTGCTGTGGAGCCGGTCATGATGAGAGTAAACGAAGATGAGAGGCGGAGGAATGGCAGAGCTGTGGGGGGAGGCGAAAAGTTTGGGAGGGATTTTAAAGAGCAGGAGTGAGAGAGGTACAGAGACGGCGAGCACTAATGAGCTGGATTTGCTGGAGACTTGGCATTCTGCTCATGGGGCTCACTCTATCTCTCTCCTCTGTAGAGGAGCTGGCTCGAGTGAGCTTCCTGTCTGAGCCCTGAAGCAGGAGTAAATGAGGGGTGGGGGGCGGGTGGCGTCGGTGGTGGTGGTGGTGGTGGAGGGGCGTTGGAAGCAATAGAACAGAGGAAGGAGGAGAAGGAGAAGGGTGAGGGGCGGGAGGGACCAGTGTTGAAATTGAATGCCAGGGCGCCATGTTCTCACCGCCAGCGTTTCCATGGTTACAGGGTAATTCTGGCGAGTAAGGAAATTTCATTCACTGTGGTATGGAGAGGAAGAAGAAGGAGAAAAAAAACAGGAGGGAAGTATTAACAAAGCAACCGAGGAGGAGAAAGGAATACACAGGGAAAAAAAAGCAGGAGAGAAGAAAAAATCAGGAAAGAGAAATAAAGAAGGAGGTGGAAAGAGAGAACCTCATGTGCCACCCATCCCCCAGGCGATCTGCCACTGCCTCTCATTCTTTTTCTTGTGTATTTCTGTGATGCTTGGTTTGTTTGCCACCACCCTATAAGCAAACACCCACCCACAATCATCCAGTTCTTCCAGCAGCCCTGCAGGTATATGGCAAAGAACAAAGAGAAACACTGTTAACTGGCTGCTGTGTGTGTGTGTGTGTGTCTATGCATGTGCGCTTTTTGGGAGGAGGAGGGGGGTGTCGTGGTATAAGGTTGCAAAGAAATGAGGAGACTTGTTCGACACACATGTGAACTGGCTGCTGGGGCGTCAGAGACTTGAGCCAAAGTGCTGCTGATTTCTTAGATTTCAAACCCATTAAAAAGTGTAAAAAAAAAAAAGAAAAAGAGAAACAGTAAAACTGTGTTTGCATGTACGGACCTGAGCACGCAAGCATTTGTGTCAGCCTGCTCGGATACAGGCACACTTTCATTCTCCTGCTAACTGGGCTTGACAACTGCATGGGGTTTGACTGGGCTGTCGCTGCAGCCAACCCGACAGCTGTACAGCCAGGCATCCTCTGCACACACACAGACAGGCATCAAACACGCACACAAACACACAACACTTCAAGGGTAATATCTGATGTGATGTGCAGGTTTTCTCATCAGCACATGTTTCTACAGAGCGAGCCATAAACACAAGGTGCTGATTTATGTGCTGTTTATTATCTTCAAGCCACTGAATGTAGATGTTTGCCTGTCACATAATTTACCTGTTAAATAACACATTAGGATTCATAATTTGATGGTTGTTGTTGCTTTCTGCACCTGTCTTTCAGTGGCCGAGGAAGGACTGTGGGAGTGCGGACTGTCCTACGAGTGCAGGACTCTCCTGTTCAAGGCCATACACAACCTGCTGGAAAGGTAAAATCATCATTGTTTTCCACAGGCACTTCATTACCGTACAGCCGTACAGTGAGGAGGCTGCAGTCAAGAAGTTATTGACACACAAGGAATATGAAAACAAAACAGGAACAGTCCCATAGTAATGTCATACATTTTTAATGAGGAATATAATGTGGAGACATTTTTAAGTTCCACACTTTAACTGGAAATGAAGCAGAATACATTTAAGTCCTGTTTCTTAGGTTATTTTAATTTAATGCTACTTAAGCTCATAATATTAAACTAGAGCAAATATATTAATGAATAATCAAAACTTATAAAATGTTTTAATCACAACCATTTTCAATGTTCTATTAGAAATTATACCAATAATTAAATAACTATCAAAAAATAACATATAAAAAGCATAATTCTCCAAAATGAGTACATATACATTCTACATGCCCTTAGAATAAAGTAGAACTACAACATTTTTTACAACATCAACACATGTGGTTGTACTTTTATAATCTGGCTATTTGCAATGAAATTCAAGGTTAATCTGGAAAGTTTGATCACATTACAAAATGCACTTTACTTATGTTTACTACAGGAAATAAATACATAATTGTCTCCTGCTGAATCGTTAAATATAATCTTCCTCCTGCAATTTAACACGAAAGATATTTGACACAAACCCTTGATTCAGCAAACAAAATAATTTAAGGTCTAAATGATAGACAGCTGCAGTGTCTTCCAGAAGCTTCAGCACCTTAATGAAATTATAACCTGAGCACTGAATCACTTGCTCAAGTACCCAAAGCTCTCCTTTCTGAGTCAGAGCCATCTGTTAAATGAAGCAGCACATATTTGCTCTCTATTAAGTTAAGCATCAGTGATCATCATAGGGGGCAGGTTGAATTAACCTTCCTATTACCTTGAAGCTAACTGCTTTTATAACTCACTATTTCAACACAGCGGGCATCACTTCCTCTTCCCCTGTCATCGGAAACAGGGGGAACTGACCTCTGTCTCAGGCCGCTTGTGTTTTTCTTGTCATTGTTCAAACCAGCTGTAGGTGCTAATGACAAATCCAGCTTCTGTGAGCGTGTCAGTGGCGTGTGTGCGATAGATAAGGTTAGCCGTCGCTGCATAGTAGAGCATATAGGAAAAGCCGGTTTTCGGACATGCCCTGAACTCCACCGTGCAGCTGTGTCTTCTGTGCATGAGTAAACGCAAATGTCAGAGTCTGTGGAAATCCAGAAGTGTCTGTGTGAACACAGCAGGGAATCCCCCCCCGGATCCAAGGCGACTGTCTGTTCGCCTCAGACGAATTCTTTGTACATAATAAAGGAAAAGTTTCAGAGAGCAAGGGATCACATGTGCAGTCAGCGGCCGTGGTTAGGAAAGGAAACTAGATTTTGATAAGAACGTACCAAAGATGGAAGAGCTGGAGGGAGGAGAGCGTTGGATGCCTGGCTGAGCAGAAGGGGAGGCCATAAAATCATGTTGTAATTCCTTGACCCGGGTCAGAGGATCTGGTGGGGAATTCTCTGGCACCTGCACACAGAGACGAGACAAACTTGTCAGGGCGCCGACCACGGAGTCTTGTCTGTGAAAGGAGGTGAGGAGGCGCACGGCAGGAGGAATCTCCAAATAGGGAGCACGTTGACTGAGCTGTTTGATGTGATCACATTTTGATCTGATTAAAGAAATGGGTTGTAGAAGAGCATGTGTAGCGCGCAGCCCTTTAGGGCAGGGAGATTAAATCTACCTTTAGCTCTTCCTCTGCACTTGTCATAAAGTCCACATTTCAAACTTTGCTCAGTCGCAGCTCAGGCATCGTCACTGCTGCAGTGTATGAATCAAGTGTGACCGGCAGAGAGTCCCCACTGTCTCCCTACTCTGACCCTCCTGTCTGCCTGTTGTCACCCTGTTGTTGCCCTACTGTCGCCCAGCCGTCACCCTGTATAAGTTTTAATCATGTCAAGCTCCTGTTTTGGGTTTCTCTCTCCTCCTGTGAGCGAATGATTAAACGAGATGCTCAGAAGGAGACTACATTTCCTTTCTTATTTTTTTTAATTTTTTTTTATTTCACTGATTTTCTCTCTTCTTTCTTCTCTTGCCTGCTGCAGATGTTTGATGGATAAAGGCTTTGTGCGGATCGGGAGGTGGTTCTTCAAGCCCCACGACCTGGAAGAGAAGTCTCTGGGTAACAGGTGAGTGAACGTTCACATCAGCGCGCGCGCACACACACACACACACACACAGGAGATGTCACCTGTTTAAATGTCGCAGCTGACCGGCGGACTCGCACCACAGTAGCCCATGTGTGTGAGTGTGACACGGCTCGGTAGTGTGAATGTCTCTCCTTGATGTTCCAGTGGCTGGCTCATGGTATGAGACCATTAAAAAGCAGGACAGTGAGCGGCGGTGAGAGGTGAGAGTCGAGCTCTCACCACTCACTCTCTGTGAGGTGGGGGCGGCTATGTGTCGGTGTCACGCTGTGTAACTGTGGAGGCAGTGTGGGAGAGATTGAAACTGAGTAAATAGGAGGGGTTGGTGTGATGACAGTAGCTCAACTTGTTGCTTCAGCCATTAAAGCCCCCCAGTCACAGCTCAGCCCATCCCGCTCCACCTTCTCCCGCAGGCGGCGGCGCTGCGTTCCTCACGTCTTGACCCCAAAATGCTGAGTATTAACAGAAGCAACAACAACAAAACCCAAACCACTCCTGGCGGCTGTCAAGGGGCTCATTTCATGAATCTGTTTCAATATTGCTTAGAGGCAGCGAACACAAAGATCAACCATTTATTTATATTTGCGTCGTAGCTTTTGAACTGCAAAAGCCGTAAATTGCATTGTCATTCAAATGTGGTGCAAATGAAGCAGCGTGCAGGAAACTCTTGCAGCAGAAAGTTGCTGACGCAGGTGCGGTGTGCTGTGATGTGCTCAGGTTTAGCAGCTCCGAGCAGGTGGAAGTCCCTCAGTGAGCCACACTGCGTGACATCTCCACGGTGTGTGTGACTGGTATTGCATACTTAAGTGTTCCGACAAAGAATATAGCAAAGCTGTTTCTTTTTTTGCACCTAAAAGCGGTTTGATGTCAAATATATTGTTCTAATATAACAGATCCACCTTTCCTGAGCCACAGCTGCAGATTCATAGCTAGAAAGTGGAAAGACCAACATGATTCCAAACATTGTAACGTCCTCAGGAGATGCTCCTCGAGTTCTTTCCTTAATAAAATCTCAGTCTACTACAATCCTGAACTGGAAGATCAACCCATTATAGATAACAATTAAAACCATGAACAAACCCTTTTAAAGTCACCCTAACCGGTTTTATTAACAAGCTCATTTCCTTTGCCACTTGAAAACAAGAAGTAAACCAAACAAAGTGTAGCTCTAAAGTAATCATAACTTCTTAGCTACATTCCTAGTTACTCGCCTTTTTTAAGAACAACTTGTCCTGCTGAACAGTGTGTAGGAGATCCAGAACTGAAGAGTTCAACATTGCTGTTAACCACCATATAAAATCACCAAATGAGGAAATAACTCCCTCCAATAAAGTTACAGAGACTTTTAGCATCAGGAATCACCGGAGGCTCCCAGCCTCGAACACACTGACTTTTTATACCTTGACAAACATCTGTTTTTACGGAATTAATTATACTAGCTTGTACATTAGTGTACAGTAAATAAATGTAAATGATGACAGATTCTCTACACTTCATATTCTGCATGTACAATCACACTAATTATTTTCTTTCTGCCTTTTTATTTTTGAGAATGTGACACTTTTCCAGAGTCTCTGAGCTTTCATCCTGTGGAGGCTGCTCATTAATTAGCCCATTTGAATTGCTATGATTTTACTTTTAAGGGAATTATGAAATACATGAATGCAAAATACCAGCCAGTAAATAATAAAACGTTACAAGTTGCTGGGAGGGCTGATTGAAAAATTGAGGAGAGCGTCATGGAAGAAGAGGGAATTCAAGAGTGTGTGTGTGCGTGCACGTGCATACAGACATATGTTCATTGTAGGGGAAATTACGCTCATTGTGTGAGTGTGCAGTGATTTGCATGTGTGTGTCTCTTTCTTACATGCTCTTATCATTTCATCTGCTCCGTGGATGTGTTGTCAGCTGGTACGCCCCCTGCTGAGCCAATCCTGACTTGTACTGTCTGTGAATTATTGAACATCCTGGAAGGAAAGGCAGTGGAGGAGGAAGAGAAACAGGGTGAAATATGAACACACCGACAGTCGCAAATAAAAATCTTATGTAGATGCTGCACTGCTCATATTTTTTTTCTCCATGCTTTACACTCTGCAGCTGTTGCCTGTGTCACAGTGTGTGAGTGAAGCATGATACTTTTATTTTCACATATCTCCACTATACTGGCTTCCAGCACATGTGCCAACAGCAGTCATAAACACACACACACACACACACACACACAACCATACACTCAGTCCCTTGTTCCCAGAATAGCAGTGCTGCCTCACAATTGACAGTGTCAGACACTAGCACCCTGCAGTTCCTGGCCGTCACTGTTTTCCTGCCACGAGGGAATCATTGCTCAGTTGGACGTACACTGACCTCCTGCCTTAGCTGTAACCAGCAACCAGCTCCTTTGTCGTCTTCTTCACTCCCCACACCTTGCCTTTTATCCCCAACAGGGGGTGCTTCTGCGTCCGTGCCATTGCAACCCCCCCCCCCCCCCCCCCCCCCCCCCCCCCCCCACCCGTGCCAATTCCCACTCCTTGCCACTGCTGCCTTTGTCAGGCTTATCTGGTGTTTATCTTGTATGTGTTCCCTGGGCACAGCCAGGATTGGCACATCCAGGAGAAGATTCCCAAACCACCACCACCACTCAGCTCACCCCCCTCCCCTCTCCTCATCCCTCCTCTCCTGCTCTCTTTGTGTCTGAATGGGAAGAAAGCACTCTGGGTTGGTAACGGATTGCATCAGACGCTGATGGGAGTGAGAGAGAGTTGCAGGGATGCAGAGAGAGTGTGCGCGAGAGATGGGGAGCGAGAGAGAGGAAGAGCAGCGAGGAGGTGCAGTGTGTGTGGTAGGGAGGTGGGGATCAGAGGAGGTAGGGGGTCATAAATTAATCATTACTATAGACGGGTGAATGGATGTATTAGTCTGTCTCTCTCATTAGTTCAGTCAGGTCCATGCATGCCAAGTACTGTACACTGTATATTTGCTCATCGGGGTGCTTTCATCTGCATTCACAGCGATAAGCATAAATAATGTTCAGATTTTGCAGTGTAACAGAGTTGTCCTCTGGTCCTTGACCATGAAACAAAAACAAGTTGCGCTGCCTGTTTAAATACTTTAAAATCTCCCAAATCCTTACTTGACCTGAGTGAATAGATTTTTTTCTAATGCACTACAAGTTGTCTCCTCTGCTCTCCTCTCAGGGACACTGAGGTATTAGCCATCTCCTAGGCAACAGACATTTGGTGTTAGGTCAATTGAACAAGGTCACAGCTTCACCAAAATAACACAACAGCGACGACAATAACACGATGGATGAAAAGCATTCCCGTGTTCCGCAGCCCTCCTCTTCTTGAGGAGGGGAGCGCACAAATATGAGGTGGAAAAATAAGTGTATATTCAAATATACACATAATGTTGACTTATTTTCTTTATGAGCCTTCAGGGCTTCGAAAAATTCTCAACTCCCAGTTGTAATAATGGAAATGAAACTCACAGAATCCTACCTCATTCAGACTTTGTTCCTAATTTGCATTCATGCAATATGCATTGTGTGAAAGATGATAATATTAACAGCTTCACACTTTTAGCTTAAAGTTTTAATTGTTTGCTGTCATGACATATACAGTTCTGCTCTGAACTTTTAGACCCAGCCCAATTTTATGTTTATTATTTTAATTGTATGTGCTTCAGTCCATCAGCAGCAAAATTGCCTTTAAGGAGGAGGCACTGAAACTTATATTGTATTTAAAAAGCAGATTACACACTGACACATTGATTTACTATGTGCACTGTGATTATTAACTTTAAGATAATTGGATAAAACAATAACACTTTATTTAAATTTGAAATGTGTTGTGTGTGCATGGAGAGGCAAAAGAATACATGTGATACACTTTCACCTGGATTCACAAGCTAAAAACACACACACACACACACACACTCAGTGATGGAAGGAAGAGAAAAAAAACCCATAGATCAATAGAGACCGGGGTGATACATCACAGCAATGGCCTCACCAAGAGATCCTCTTTTTTTAATTAGGGCCAGAGATATGAAGGTAGAAGCCTGAGGTATAGCGTCGATGCTCTCACTGACGTTAGCGAGCTCTCCTCTCGGCGGCGTGTGTGCGGGAATAGCCCACTGACAAAGTATTCATAGTTCCTCCCTGCGATTCTTCAGCACTTATCTAATATTAACCGCTGCCGTCTTTTTATTCCTCTGTGCCTCTTGAGCCCATACAGTGGGGCAATGAGTGTGCACAGTGTGGCACCTTTTCATGGTGAATCCATATAGGTAGCTGGATTGAGTCGTGTTTGAGCACAAACATTGTGATAGTAACACTGGCTAAAGCCGCCCACTGGGGGCAACTGAATAATACATCAAGCTGACTGAATCTCCCTCCTGCTCGTGTTAATAGTGGCGCGTGGCTGCACGTTATGCATGCATGCGGAGGCATAAGCACACACCTGCATAAGCCTGAGTGTATTATGACTGTTTGGTAGGATTTCTGTGGAATGAACATACCAGTGCAGGGGGAAGAAGTGCATACATGCTGCTCGCAAAAGAGCTTACAAGAGGATAAACACGGTCTACATCTGTCCACATGCACCAGAATAGTAGCTGCGCTCGCCTGACTCTGAGAGATGCGATGTGTAGGAAGGGTTAGGAGACAAGAAGCGATCAAGGATGGAGATAACTCATCATAGTGCTGCTGTTGTGACAGACAGACAATTTAAGGTACAAATTAAGCATGTTAATCCCCTTATCTGAGATAATCTAAGAGAATGTTATCACGCCTGCTTAGTTCATGTGACTGTAGTTAATGATTTCTAAACATACTCTTCAGATTGTAATCGTTAGATGCATGTGTCAGTGGGAGCAGAAGCTTGTTTTGGTGTTTGTTCTTTTCCATCTTCTTTTATGTCATCTCGCTTCATCTTTTCCTTCTCACTGGGTTTGACAAGAGAGCAGCCTGACAGGCAAGACAACCATTGTTATTTAGTGTATGACACATGCCTGTGTGTATCTTTGTGTGTATAAAATTCATGGTGAATTTCAGACGTGAACCAGCGGTTTATGGCTGGTGAGGCACTGACGTCATCAGTCAGATTTACAAACATATGAACCCTGCAGAGCAGCTTATTCACCACCAACAGTTAACGTGTTTTGTTTAAAATTCATATCAGCATTCTTTACATATACAAACTGAAGCATAGAAAAAAGCACATTAAAAAATGTTTTTTATCATCTTACCGTTACTTATAAATGAAGTCCATGCGCCACTCCCTCTGAAGAAAAGCATCGATAACTTGTTTGTAGAAGTCCTCCTTATCTTTCATCAGTTTTAAAAGTCTCTCTGCCTCAGTGGAGATCACTGCCAGTGAAGAAAGTCGTCCTTGATCAGTCCTGTTCCGACTGTATGTTTTCAGCCTTTTCAGTGCTGAGAATGGCCGCTCCACCGATGCTGTAGTAGCTGGAACAGTGAGCACCAGCTGGAGCAACTTTGTCGCTTCAGGATCAGTTTGGATGAGATCCTTCTGGGCCAAACAGCTGAGAAGCTGTCCAGGAGATTTTTCATTCATCCCTCACCGTTTGTGAGCTAAACAGTCCAACGAGATCCGCCTTTAGTTTAACAGAGTCAAAGAATTGGGCATATTTTGACTGTCCACTCTCTGTCAGGCCCAGTGCGCTGCATTTCTGCTCAAATCGGCCACAGAAGCTGTCGAAGTTCAGTCTCATGCGCTCGAGAGCTGCAACGGTGTCGCGGATGCGCGCACGGCAGGCAAGCAATCAAGCAATCAATCAATTCAATGTCCATGACTTTGTTTTGCAGCACTCTAAAAAGGCCAAGCAATAGGAAAACATATCAGGATGGCAGCACGTGACTTGCCACCTGTTTACTGTAGTTTGCTCTCACTAATTCTACTCTTCTGCCGCAGTAGTAAGAAGAATCCCTGGGATCACCAGCGCCCCCTAGCATGAGGCAGGGGAACTGCGTGCCTCTTCGCAGGTGTTTTTGCGCGCACGGCAGGCAAGCAATCAAGCAATCAATCAATTCAATGTCCATGACTTTGTTTTGCGGCACTCTAAAAAGGCCAAGCAATAGGAAAACATATCGGGATGGCAGCACGTGACTTGCCAACTGTTTACTGTAGTTTGCTCTCACTAATTCTACTCTTCTGCCGCAGTAGTAAGAAGAATCCCTGGGATCACCAGCGCCCCCTAGCATGAGGCAGGGGAACTGCCTGCCTCTTCGCAGGTGTTTTATGATTGCTCAGCACAAGAAACAGGTTGATTAAAAACCACTGGATATAATATACATCCGCTAAACTATGGAAATTTAGTTCATATAGTAAAAGTGTTTAAACATTTAATAGCGGCATACAGAGCGACAGCAATACCGTCTCCCTGCATTGCGCAATCCATGGTGAGGCTCAGCCAGCTGCTGCCTCACCGCACGTCTCTTCTTATAACCATTTAATTTATTTTTTCATTTTATATTTTTTTCTTTCCATGATGACAGGTGAGGCCGTGCCTCAACTGCCTCCCCTGACTGCATGTCACTGTATACATATGTATGTTCACCTGTGATTATAAGATTGATGTAAGTTCATGTATTTGCTGCACCTTGCAGTTGCATGCACTCACACACGCAGTATCTGCACATTTGCCTACATTAAACCCTAAATGTACATGAATTTGTGCTGATAACTGTCGCAGAGTACAAGCCTAGGCTGTTCTGTAAATATAAATTCAAATGAAACACACACACACACACCCAAGGGCAGCATGTGATGTCTCTGTGTTCTCAAGCTCTACATTCCCTGATTGATTTCACCATAAAATTGTGCTCAGTAGCCACCCATTAAAACTCTGATCTCATCGATATGTGTGCAGCAATTGCAGTGCATGGCACTGAATTATTCACCTCCTCTTTTTTTCTCACTCTCATCTTGCTCTTTATACTGTATCCTTCTGTCTTTGTCTTCCTCATTTCCTCTCTAATCCTCTATTTTCCCTTTTTTGTCTCCGCCTCATCCCAGCGTTTCCTTCCCAACCTCTGCTTCTCACTCCGTCTCACATCGACGTCCTTTTCTTTCTTTCCTCTCCTCGCTCCCTCCTTCCACATCTCACTCCCACTCTCACTCCTTTTTTCTCAGCCGCCCCCCACTCTCCCCTTCCCTCTCTTCTCTCCTCTCTCTATCTCTCAACAGGACTGTCAGCCCTGAGGCGAGTCTCAGCCATCACTCCTCTTCATTTATTAATACCTGTACTCATACAGCCCATCACACACAGCTGCCTCACATCTCTGTGCGCTGTTCTCACACGCTTACGCACGCACACACGTACACAAGCGCGTCCACTTGCCGACTGCACAAATGTCCCGGAGGACGCGAGAGGCCCAGTGTGTCCACACACTCACACCAGCTTACTGTGCAGGAAAATGCCCTTTGTAAAAGGACAGGGAGCATCAATCTCCCAGCTGCGTCAGCCTACAGTTTAATGCTCTTTTTCTACTTCTGCCTTTCCCACCACATTTAATTGCTCTTTATTGCACTCTTAATTGATCTTCGGCAATGATGGCTGCACATTTGTTGCTGGATATACTGATTGCCTGTGTAGTTTATCAAATTTACCCTTTCCCTCTTTACACAATATTAGATCATTTAAATTATTTTAATCAGAAGCCTTTGCTGCAACAAAATACAGCATGTGTATCAGGTAAAATAAAATAAAAGAAATAAGGTAGTTTGGGTTGAAACAGAGGCAACCAGTTCTTAATTCTGTTGGATCGTTGCCTGATTTTAAAGCAGAGACAGAGATAAAACTGTGTTTCCCTGTGAACATTGCAGTTTTATGAGAGGCCTTAAAGTGTTTTTCTAGACACATCAGTCCCAATCAGCATCACACATTCTTTAAAAAATATGCAGTATGATTCCAATATAATCAGGAGAAGGGCATACATCCCACGGTGTGCTTTATTTCACAGCCTTGTGAACACTGTGCAGGACTGTTAATAATGTAAACATAACACAGAGTATAAAAGATGAGGAAAATCAATCGGGCAAAAAAACAAAAGAATATTTGGTGCCACGGTGTTGCATTTCTCCCTGTATGTTGGACACAGAGGTTAAAGAGCACCCAGTGCACATTAACGTGGCTGTTCCTCACACGGTGCCACGTCGTTACACTTCACCCTCAGAAGCCAACGATGTGCCTTCCTCTCCACGCCCCTGGATAATTGGAGCATTTTGCGGAGATGATCTTAAAGATGCTTAAATGTAAACTGTGGTTGTTTGTGCACATGTGCGTAGCAGTTACTTTGACTGGTACTCTTGACTTGCAGCTGCTCCCCTGAGCTTCCCTATGCAGCTATATATAGCTCTTCTTATGGTGTAATGATGCACTGAGGACGAGGTTGGAGGGCAGTGACATTGGAAGCATTTGGACTCATGTTTTGTAGAGATGATGAACTGCTGCTGCTGTTTGCCGGCTCGTGCATGCATGCGTGCATATGTATGCGCCGCAGCTCTGCTCTCCCTCCTGTGATTGTGCAGACCTGTGTTGGAACCACCTGCTGTTACGCGGCTATGTCTTTCTCTGCATCAGGAATGTTTATGGAGCAGAGCCGTTGGCCTCCTCTCCCTTCAGGTGCCCTGAGCGCCACCTGGAGGCCACCGCGGTTAACGCCACGCGGTTTTTCGGCTCCCTCATGACAGTTTAGCTCTGCCCATGAGTAACTGTGGAACTGACCATTTTATTGAATTTGATGATCCATTACGGCTCAAATCGAGGTCCTGCTCCCTCAGGGCTAAGGAGATATTGCATAGGCAGCAGGGTAATCACAAGGAGATTACAGTACCTGCTGACTTTATTGTCATGCTGATATACGTATATAAACCAAGGTAGTAAGGAGCTTTATAGATTAAAAATGTACATCACTGAAGCCGTGTTGGTAGTTAATGATGTCTGACCCGCCCACTGGTATGTAGATTGCAATAATGCCCGAACAGTTACCTCTCTATGATTAAAAAAGTGAGGAATGCATGATGAACTGTGCCTGAGCTGAGTAATAAAGAGGGCTGTGCATATGTAAACATGTAGTCACCACAATCAGTCATAAACAAATGAGGATTTATATCTGCAATAAGGAGCCTTCATGGGAAATGATGAAGATGATCAATGCAAGGCTTTTACAAAGACACATTTTTACTGTGGTCTCTAAATTGGTGTTTGGAGAATTGGACTTGCCGTCTGTCATCTGGCACTGTGTGCATTTGTTTTGATTTATTCCTTTATTTCATCTGGAATTCCCTATAATTAAATGGGAGTTTGTTCCAATTTAAGGGTCGAGGCTGATTCCTGTACCGTTTGTTTTACAGTGCAGGCTCATGTTGCCGTTTGATTTGTTTTTATGCGGCTCAGAGATGATGGTGCAGCTCCCGTTGGACACGTGGGAGATATAAACTCTGTGCACTGCTTCTGTCTCACTGTGCTCCTGTGATTTACACCTGTGCTGTCCTCTGTCCCCAGTGAACACCTATCATGCTCCTTCTCCTTCTTCCTCCACGGGGAGAGCAACGTGTGCACGAGCGTGGAGATCGCCCAGCACCAGCCTGCGTACCACATCACAGAACACCACATCCGTCTTGTGCAGACCTCCATTACGCCAGTGCAAGGTAACACCACAAAGCCATTGATTTCCTCAAGGGTTCATGTGCACGGGAGCAATGTTCAGTGAGAATGCTGGTAATAAACAAACTAAATGTGACTATAACTGTTGAATACATAAGTTGTAGTGTGTAAAGGAAATGAATGACAATTCAGTGATAATAATCCATTAAAAAAGCACATATAAACATGGTTCCATATATTAAATACAACAGCATGAATAGAAATATTTATCTGTAAGAGTAAAGAAACCTTATTTTCATTTGGCCCATCAACAACAAAATTGTACAATAAAATAAGGAGCCCTCTGAGAACTCCCTGTATTTACATTTTGAGCTCCTGGACCAGAAGCTTGACACCACCTCCTCACGTGTGTTCTCTCCATCTGCAGTGATCCTGAGTCCGTACGGTCTGAGTGGCACTCTGACCGGTCAGGCCTACAAGATGAGTGACCCGGCCGTGCGGAAGCTGATGGAGGACTGGAGCTACTTCTACCCCATGGTGCTCCAGCAGAAAGAGGCAGGCGGAGAGAAGGAAAAAGAGGAGGCGGGTCAGGCCTACAGTCCCAATGGTCATGTGGCTGTGGAAGTCGTCGTAGGTATGGAAAACGTCAACACGTTTGCTGTGGAACGTCATAAATGCATCTCCAGTAGCAGAATTTGCTAATTCGGTATTAGGATATGTCCTGGATGTGCCTGTGTAATTGCACTGCAGTTGGCGAGCAATAAAAACCCATTAGACCACGGCGATGTTGCTCTGCTCAAGCAAACACTCAGGGATCAACATCACATTGATTGCCCTCGGTCTCCATGTGGGCAGATTCAGCTATTGAAATGTACCTCTGCTGCAGTGCTCCTTATGGTCTTTTAGCACATCTCTGAGAGGAAGGGAGGAAATGACTGCACAGGGGGGTGGGGGGACGGAGAGGAGAGATAGGGAAGTCGCTCCAGAAGCCGCAGGGAGTTACTTTAACAGCTTTGTCTAATCAGCGTGATCCCAGAGCATTGGTTTGACCTGATTATAATCAAAACTCCCATGGATAGCAGTGGCTCTTACATCCAAAGAGGAAAGCCTGTCTAGTTGTGCTTCCTGAAATTAGAGCCGAAATGTGAGCGTAAAAAGGATTTAAGATCATATGTATTTTATGAGCAGTAAGTGTGTGATCCCATCAGTGGATAAGGAGCTAATCCATAGGATATACCAAGTTATATAGCTGCTGCCACCCAGTATCGCAAAGGTCTGGTTCACATATTTCATGTCATGTCATTTTCCAACCGCTTATCCGTTACCGGGTCGCGGGGGTAGCACGACTGCACCCAAATCACATTGCACCAGTAACCTGAGACCTCCTGCGGGTGGTGAGCCTACTGGAGGGTTCACATATTTCTTCAGCTAAATATTTATGAACGAGAGATTGGGATCTTTTAACGCAATAAAAAAAACTTAACATAATAAACCAGGCGGAAAAAAGTGAGCAGCGACCATTCTGTTGTTTTATAATCACAAATAAATCTCTTCTTTTTTTAAAAAAAAAAAAATCTTCCTAGGTGGAGTGAGGATGACCTACCCAGCTGCTTTTGTGCTGGTTGCCCAGGGGGACCTACCGGTGGAGCAGCCTCCACCTGTTCCTGCGGCTCAGGGCCTCAGCAGGGAGTCGAACCACTGCAGCGTGCCGCTCACGCCGCCAACGTCTCCGGAACAGCCCTGCTCCGGTAACAGAAACGCATACACAGAACACAGAAACACAGAAAGTTTATTCATTGATCATGGTACTGCCAGTTCTCAAGAGTTAAAGCTTTTTTTATTCTGTGAGCATCCAGTTATTATAGGTTGGACCACAGCCATGGTTTTACTCTCCTTTTATTTTGATGTCACCTTCAAAACACTTGAAAAGTATAGTCACACTCTCACACTTTACCAGTAGGTAAAGATACCTCTTAGTATTTGAAGTAGATGAACAATTAAATAAAACATCATGAAGTGATCATGAAGAAGTCCAGTATTTTGATGTCTGTTCCACCTTTTATCGTTTCAGCGGACAGTGGCTTTTTGACCTCCGTCTCCAGTGTTCCCACAATGGACAGCAGCATGGGGGTCACTAGCATCAGCCCAAAGCATTCTGGGAAGAAACTCACGTGTCAGGTGGTGCATCAGGCCTGGAGGGAGTGCTACCTCAGCCAGCCTCAGCATGTGTAGGTTTAACCATTACTGAGTTTGTCTCCTCTGTTTGGTGCGTTTATCACTGGAGTGCAGTGATTCAGTGGAGCCGGAGCCCTCACGGATCTGTTTGTTCCCCGCAGAACCAATCCACCATCTGACTCGACGCCTAAGAAGGAAGTGCCAAATGGAGTTACCACATGGGACTTCAATGATCTGGGAGCGAGAGCGCCCTGCAGCTGCTCCAGGTAGAACAGAGCTGCAGCCAAGCTGTTCGATACCAGCGTCGTATGAACAGTGCCTGAGCTCAGATTCCATATTCATCACAAAAGGTTTTGATTCAAAGCCTTTAAAATCCTGGATGCCTCATGTAGAGGATTAATTTTTCAAGTGATGCCAACATAGCACACAGTCTTCAATAATATGTTGATGTCAGGATGAGTCATATTTCTGAGGATAGCAGTGTAATTGATTTATGGCCTATAGCGTGTTCAGACATGGGATCCCTCAACATGAATCAAAATCAAAGACATGTGAAATGTTCTGCACAGAAGGGATAGTCAAAGTTGTGTATCTGTGAATTTTTCAAATGACCAGGGCAAAAATGAGATTTTCTCCCTCCAGGACTCTCATTATTTTGAGATTGAAGCAAAAAAAAAAAAGAAAATGCTAATTATTAATTAGCTAATCTTTTTGATGACTTTCAGGATTAACAGGCTCATTATAGAAATAATAATAAATAAAACATTAGTTTGAAACAAGTCCTTCATTTTATTGTAATGGTGGGTATTTTTCTTCACTTTGCTACAGGGTGAGGCAGCAGAAGCTAAACCTGACCAACACATCTAGTGCCAACAGCCAGACCGGTGCCAACGCCACTCAGTCCTCCGGGCCGTCATTATACCCTCCCTCCCTGCCCAAACACAAGACCAGTGAGAAGACAGACAAGGCGGACAAACAGTCCAAGAGGCCAGCCATGATCTCCTTCCACCACCGTCTGTCTGTCACACAGGAAGCCCCTCTGGAGCAGGACTCACCAGGAGGGCCCCAGCTCGGGGGTCTCGTGGCGCTTGAGCCACCAATGGAGCCTCTGGCCGCGCTGCCGCCTTGCAAGTATCCCAAACCGCTGTCAAGGAAAGCCCCCGAGTCGCTCCTACATTCACCAATGTCTCCGCTACCACCCACCCTCAGCCCTCACCCTCGGGTGCAGGACACAGAGGTTCTGGACGGGCCTGTGGACATGCCTGTGTGTCCAGACGGAGCGTCGGGTCTGGGCATGATTTCTAGCGAGACTGCTGTGTACACCACTCTGCTGAGGCAGAGGGAGAGCGGAGCTGGCTGGTGGAGAGGCTTCAGGACTCCCAACACTGATAAGACTGACTTCAGACCCCCCGAGCTCCCCACTGATAAATTAGAGGAAGTGAAGACGGAGGCAGCCACGGAAGGAACTCCGCTTAAGAGGTAAAAGGGAGGAGAAAGATGGATAGAGATAGAGATCCAAGGTTTTGGGCAATATGTAGCTAAGATTCATCAAATTAAGTTATTTTAGAATTCTACTTGAGAAGGAATTCCTACTACTAACACAGATTGAGTGTTCACACTTGACTCTTTTCTTCTCCAGACTATACACACAGACCCTCAAGAGGTTTAAAATCTCAGAGGACAGGGTGAAGGAACACATCCACACTTTGGGGCTGTTCCAGCAGCCGGGTGTGGAGGCACTGCGAGAGCCAGGGGACGATCCCTATGACTTCAAGGAAGGAGACATCGAGTACACTTTCTCCTCTTCCAAACGGTTAAAGGGCCAAGGACGAGAGCCCAGCAAGAAGGCCAAGGTAGGACAGTGTGTCACGGTTGTCCTCACAGTTTATTACTGACTGCTTCAAAACATAATGAATCGCTGTTTGAAATGTAATAGTCAGGAGATATGGATTGATAAAAAGGTTTTCAGTGAACTGATCTCATTTCTAATCCATCCAATAGGGAGAAGAAATCACCAGCAATGGAGTACTGCCTGATGGGAAAGACGCTATGTCCATCTTTAACTCGGCACCAAAATCAGGTGAGACAGTCACTGCTATCAACGCCATCATATCCATTTTCAAGGGTTGTCAAAATGAAATCCATAATTCAGAATGATGTTAAACATGAATCAATTTGTCTAAAGATGTTTGTGCTGTTGTAGATGACTCGGCTCAGGAGGACGGAGCTGCCAAAACGAATCCTTCTCTGACCAGAGAAAAGGATCTGGTGGTGAACATCTCTGATCTGGACAACATCTTCGATGAAGATGAGGAAGAGCTGGGGGTGAGACTTCAGAGTTTATGCATTATTACAGACCCTCTTGACCAAAATATGAACGGCTGCAGTAATATTTGGTCACAGTGTCATTTTAAAAGTTGAATATCCTGATGCATTCGCAAGAAGATCCTCTAATCTTGTGTGTAATAATTTGTAGACTGTTTACCCCATCCAGCAATCAACAAAGCTGCCGCTGTCGACTGAAGATCGCCCTCATGGGAAGGAAGGGAGAGTTGCAGTACCTTATCCATCAAGTGAGTCACCCTGAAACATATTGAGTTTTATTTATTTGTCTTCATAATGTACTTCCATGTGACGTCATTTTCTGGAGAAAAGAGGTCAACCTCACCATCTCTGTGTCTCTCTCCTTTCAGCAGTAGCAGACCTCCAGCGAATGTTTCCCACCCCGCCCTCTCTAGAGCAGCATCCGGCCTTCTCCCCCATCACGACGTATCGTGACACACCGAGCCAAGAGCCTCCCGCGCCCAGCGGAGCAGCCGACCACCTGCCGCCTTTAGCCTCCGTGCACCTCCCAGAGTACAGGATGGAGATGGACGAGGGCTTGGCCAGCCCCAGGCAGGAGGATATCAAGGTGAGGAAGAGCTTGTAATCAACACAAACACAACAGCAGATTTAACTTTTCACGTTTCAAGAGGAAATTACACTTCTGTATTACGTAGATAATTTGATGAAATACTTTAAAAACATCGGAATAATGCCATGAAAGGGGAGTCAGTGCAAGCACTTGTTGACCAGGTAATTGTTCAGGCTCTCCATGCTGGAATTGTTTCACTGATACCTGGACCTGACTAATTAACTCTCTCTGTGTTGTGAGTCAGACATCTGCACTGACTGCAGGCTCTGAGAGCTGGGAGATGCTAATTATAGTCGACTGCACTTAGTGGCCAGCATTAGGTGCATCTTGTTAACACATGGCAAAACAAGCTCCTCCGCACAACAGTTTATCCCAAACTCAACATGTGAAACATGCAAACAGGACTTCATTTAAAATTCAAACTGGTGAAACATGCATGAGAAACATGGAATGTATCCGTAAATTGATTTAAAGGTTTGGAAAAATATTACGAATTTTAAGACTTTTGTCCAGAAAAAAAACTACATGACAGACAATCATCATGTTCTAAGGATTTCTATATATGAAATGATATGTCCCTTGTGTCTCTATGTAACTAGACCACAAACCTATATTTTTCCCTCTCATCCAGCCACCGATAGGCTCCTCCATGTTTGCTCCACTGTCCTGCCTACCCAGCCAGAGTCTACCACCACTCAAGATCCCTGAGCAGTGTTACTACCGTCCATCCTGGGCCCTCATGCCCAAAATGGAGCATTTCCCTGCAGTCATGCATCAGAATAATCCTTTCATCAAGGATGGATACACGTGAGTTGTCAGAACATCTCATGGTCTCATTGTGTCATAATATTAACAGCTTTTGTAAATGTTGTGCTGGACTATTTGGTTTGTGAGGATGAACATATCACTTTCCAGCCTCACTTCCGCGTTGCAGTGCTCTGAGGGTTTTGCTCTGTTCAGATGTGAAGCTGCGTCATGACCTTTCAGAGCTGCCCGCCAGAGATTTACAATAATCTTTTCTCTCTGACGATTTGAGTTTGTTTCTCTCATTGTGCGTTTTCCAGAAACGTCCCCAGCGTCAACACCCTCACAGACCAGGAGTACGGCCAAATGAGCGCCACCACTGCCTCTGTGGGCACCACCGTTGGCATCCTCCCATCTCCCGCCACTCCCCGCTTCTCCGTGCCCACTCCACGCACCCCTCGCACTCCACGGGGCATTAACGCCGCAAGCTCTGGGCAGGGCTCTGTGAAGCAGGACGGTACCGAGCTCAGCTCACCTGCCTCCACCCCCTCCACCAGCATGCCTCTCAGCTCTGTGGAGCCCCTAGCCCGGCCAGGGCCCTCCCTTCCTGAGGCCCACAGCCTGTACTCTATCTTGCTCCTGTCCGACTCCGTCCTCAATGTCTTCAAGGATCGTAACTTTGACAGCTGCTGTATCTGTGCCTGCAATATGAATGTGAAAGGAGCAGATGTGGGGGTGTACATCCCTGATTCCACCTGCGAAGATCAGTACCGTTGCATGTGTGGCTTTAGTGCCATCGTGAACAGGCGGCTGGCCCACGGCACCGGCCTCTTCCTTGAGGACGAGCTGGACATTTATGGTCGGACTTCTGAGGTGGGCCGGGCAGCTGAGAGGAGGCTGGCTCTTTGCCGGCGGGACCCAACGATGAGAGACCCCAGGGCCAAGCGGCCTCAGGACGCGGCGCCGGCATCGCCATCGGTCATGATTCTTCTGCAGGAACAGTGCTCCCAGCCCATTTCCTCCCTGACAGCACTGCATCTCCCCCTGAGCTGTTCCTGTCACGGCCGCAAGGGGGCACTGCTGCAAAGCTGGATGTCTGAGAAGCAGTGGGCAGACGGGAGTGATGCCTGCGTGGAGTGTTACAATTCTCTGGAACAGGGGCTGCAGTACGTGGATAACCCCACAGGAGGGAAAGTAGATCCGGCTGTTGTCAGAAGTACAGCTCTTCACTCCTGGCCGCACACTAATGGTAAGAAGCTTAGCTGCAACGGAAGAGATCAGAACTGACACCACCTACCCGTTCAACCACTCTTCATTGACCGTTAACTATTTAACTGTTCATCTTAATTATGTATGAATGTGTTTCGTGTCTTCTTACTTGTGTCTCTTTGTGCATAGGATTTGTGTGCATCTGTTCATGTATCCTGTATGTGTGTGTGTGTGTGTCTCCTCAGTGGTGGACATGAGCAAGTTGTCCTCCCAGGATATGGTTCGTATGCTGCTGTCTCTGCAGCCTTTCCTGCAGGACGCCATCCAGAAGAAGAGAACGGGACGAACCTGGGAAAACATCCAACACGTTCAAGGCCCGCTCACATGGCAGCAGTTCCACAAGATGGCCGGGAGAGGTTCCTATGGTGAGCCAGTACACACAGTTCCCCCCGACAGTCTCAGAGACAATGTTAGGTTGCAGTAAACTAAAAAAAAAATGTCTGATTTTACTTGTCAAAGGTTCTGAAGAGTCACCGGAGCCCTTACCCATCCCTACCGTGTTACTGGGCTACGACCGTGAGAGGGACTTCTTGGCATTGTCCCCTTTGGCGTTACCTTTCTGGGAGAAGTTGCTACTGGAGCCGTACGGTGGACAGCGGGATGTGGCCTATCTGGTGCTGTGCCCCAACAGCCCCCCTCTGCTGGCGGCGGCCCGGGCCTTCTTCCAGGAGCTCAGCGCTGTTTACGAGGTAGTTAGTTTTCTGAAACACACATTTGGATCATCCCATTGGGTGTTTTAAAGTGATTGACTTCTTTAATGAGAGAATAAACAGCTGTCTTGACTGCGCTCCCAGACGTGCCGGCTTGGGAAGCACCGTCCTCTGTCCAAGGTTTCTAGGGAGGGTCTTTTGCGTGTGGGTGAGGACGTGGAGCCGGAGAAGCTGGAGGAGCTTGATGTGGAGCAGTGGATGACGGGACCCTGGGCTGGACAGCAGCACAATGACAACCTCAGCAAACTTAAACTCTATGCTTACGCCTGCAAACAACAGCTAGGTGAGAGTTTCTGATCTAATCTTATTGAAAAATGCATTGAATAAAGATTTTGTTTGTGGTCTGTTTATATTTTTTGTGTTCATGGAATTTATTTTTATCACTATTTATTCTACACTGTTTTCTCGTCCCCCTAGAATACAGTTATGTGTTCTGCAGAAGCAAATAAATTCTAGACAACTTTGCATTTTGTTGTCGTCCTTGATGTCCCGTCCTCCTTCTGATGAAAGACATGTCTCTCCTTCTCTCAGGTCCCCAGCTCTCAGCTCTGCCTCTGGACAGCAGTCTCCTACTGCCCCCTAAAATCCAGCCTCCTGTAAACAACACATCCTCAGTCCAGCCGCCCTCGTCTGGCCAGACTCAAGCCTGGGGTCCTGAAGGAGAGCAAGCTCCAGGTCCAGCCAGCTCAGCTCAGA
This sequence comes from Pseudorhombus dupliciocellatus, assembly GCA_016785235.1. Classification (NCBI taxonomy): domain Eukaryota; kingdom Metazoa; phylum Chordata; class Actinopteri; order Pleuronectiformes; family Paralichthyidae; genus Pseudorhombus; species Pseudorhombus dupliciocellatus. The sequence continues at coordinate 590,992 of JAFBJW010000030.1, forward strand.
CCCCGACTGGGGCGACCTCAGGCCCCACAGGAGAGACGACTCAAGGAGGAACCGGCGACTCTAAGGGGACTTCCAGCGTCACACCACCAGCTAACACACCAACAGAAACCCCTGAGCTGTAAGACCTGAGTTATCACTGGAAACGACCTGCTCTCACTAATCGCTCCTCAGGTCTCAGCTAATAGGACTTCTCTCTTCCAGGACTGCAGAGCAGTCTCGAATCGGCATCCCCACCTTGGCTGACTCAATGGACAGCCACACCAACCCACCAGCTGTTGTCATTTACATAGTGGATGCTTTTCTAAGCTCAAGTACAGCGAGGGGTGAAGGCGGAGAGGAAGAAGAAGGTGAAGAGGTCGAGGCCGGTAGCATTTGGCTACTTGGGCTCCTTCGCTGCTACACAGAGATGCTCCAGTCTCTTCCTGAGGTGATGAGACCTGCACTGGTGCTCCAGGTACGAACGCTCTCAGCTCCACACTGGATTGGACTGAAGTTGCTCTCACTCCTGAAATCATCACCATCTTCTCTTTACGTCTTTCATCTTAATTCTATGCAGGTGGTGCCATGCCAGTATCTTCTGCAGCCAGCCAGCGGGGAGAGTCACCTGTACCTGCAGCACTTGCGCTCCATGGCCTTCTCTTGTTACTCCCAGTGCAGACGTCTGCTGCCCCAGCAAACACACATCAAGTCCCTGACTGGCTTCGGACCAGTGTCCACCATCAGCTCTGTGCTTAAAGGTCCAGAGGTGAGGATACAAAACTTGTATACGTTACGTCACTGTATGCATGTAAACACATGTAAAATCATTGCTCATACTTTGTTCTTGTCCTCCTTCAGCGTCCGAGCCCACTGCAGCTCTACACGCCCCCGTTCATCCTTGGTCCGACTCGTCCCAAGCAGCCAGAACAAGGAGAGATATGGGCAGAGCTGCCTCCCAGGTACAACGTCCTCTATGTAGGATACTGCCTATCCCATGACCAGCGCTGGATCCTGGTGTCCTGCACTGACCAGCAGGGGGAGCTCCTGGAGTCCTGTATCATCAACATTGATGTACCCAATAGGTTAGTCCGCAACTTTTACTGTTCTTGGGTGACATACAGTTCCATGTGACAACCTTTTACATTTCATTATTTGTTTCTGGTCAGAGCGCGGCGTCCCAAGGTGTCAGCGAGGAAGATGGGACTGCAGAAGCTGTGGGAGTGGTGTATCGGCATCATCCAGATGACCTCACTGCCATGGAGGATTGTGATCGGGCGATTAGGCCGCCTCGGGCATGGGGAGCTTAAAGGTGAGGCATATCATTTCAGAAGATATTTGTGTGATTAAACTATTGGTTTATAATCAGTGTATCACCTCTATTTATAAGTGTAAAACTGTAAAGTACCTATCTATAAAAGCCAAACATCTCCACACTTGTATTTATATCATATGTTTGCCTACAAACTCAGGTCTCTTAACACAAACAGCATGTGTCGGTACTACATTCAGGCTATATATTTTATACTAAATCCAACCAAACCTTGTTCAATTAAAATAAATAATTAAAAATGAAAACAAAAATCAGACCAAATATATAATTTGTGTTCTCCTATAAAATAAATGTTTTTCTTCTGTTCTCATTTGATGTATCGGTGTCACATTTTCCCACAAAGTTTACCGATACATGAAATTTAATGACAGACGTTTCACCTCCCTCTCTCTTTCTCTACCAGACTGGAGCTCGCTGCTCGGGGAACACTCCCTCCATTCAATTGGGCGCCAGCTGAGGGAGGCTTGTCGGATGTGTGGGATCTCAGCTGCAGAATCTCCCAGCATTCTCAGCGCCTGCCTGGTAGCCATGGAGCCACAGGGCTCCTTTGTCATCATGCCTGGTTAGTCCACTTGGGCTGTCTTAAATGATCATTGCAACAACGGTTTTCTTTGTGGTCATAATTACAGTGATTATTAGACCTTACTGTGTACTAATTCACATTAACTCAACAGTACACTTAGTAATATAGCATCCACACCAGTGACGTGAACCAGAGGTTCATGGCTGGTGAGGCACTGACGTCATCAGTCAGATTTACAAACATATGAACCCTGCAGAGCAGCTTACGTGTTTTGTTTAAAATTCATATCAGCATTCTTTACATATACAAACTGTAGCACAGAAAAAAAGCACATTAAAAAACGTTTTTTATCATCTTACCAGCTGGAGCAACTTTGTCGCTTCAGGATCAGTTTGGATGAGATCCTTCTGGGCCATAAAGCTGAGAAGCTGTCCAGGAGATTTTTCATTCATCCCTCACCGTTTGGGAGCTAAACAGTCCAACGAGATCCGCCTTTAGTTTAACAGAGTCAAAGAATTGGGCATATTTTGACTGTCTGTGTCCACTCTCTGTCAGGCCCAGTGCGCTGCATTTCTGCTCAAATCGGCCACAGAAGCTGTCGAAGTTCAGTCTCATGCGCTCGAGAGCTGCAACGGTGTCGCAGATGCGCGCACGGCAAACAATCAATGTCCATGACTTTGTTTTGCAGCACTCTAAAAAGGCCAAGCAATAGGAAAACATATCGGGATGGCAGCACGTGACTTGCCACCTGTTTACTGTAGTTTGCTCTCACTAATTCTACTCTTCTGCCGCAGTAGTAAGAAGAATCCCTGGGATTACCAGCGCCCCCTAGCATGAGGCAGGGGAACTGCGTGCCTCACCCAGTGCCTCTTCGCAGGCGTTTTATGATTGCTCAGCACAAGAAACACGTTGATTAAACTATGGAAATTTAGTTCATATAGTAAAAGCGTTTAAACATTTAATAGCGGCATACAGAGCGACAGCAATACCGTCTCAGCTGGCTGCTGCCTCACCGCACGTCACTTCTTAGTATTTGAACGATAAATGTGAAAATTCAGCGATTTTGGAAAAAAAAAACATTTAAAAATGGTGAAGTTACATGGAAAATAACTTTAAAGTACACATTACTGAATAAATATAACCATTTGCTCTGTTTCTGTGTGTGTCTAGATGCGGTGACCATGGGCTCAGTGTTTGGACGCAGCACAGCTCTGAACCTGCAGACGTCGCAGCTCAACACGCCGCAGGATGCTTCCTGTACGCACATCCTCGTCTTCCCTACGTCGGCCACCACCCAGCTAGCACCCAGCTCCTACCCTACAGAAGACAATAATGGTAACATTCAGCAGGATGATGGTCAAGCTTTTGACAAGCCTGGTTCTAAAATGGTTCAGATATTAATTTGGACCAGCAGAGGGCGCCTTTGTTCCACTGTTGAGTCTACTAAAGAAAAGATGATGAGATGAGTCAGAAGGAAATGACCCTAGTCAGAATTAAAATGTGGAGCTGGGCTGACTCTGTTCTTTCTGCGTTCCGTTCCTCAGATGACATGTTTGACCTGCCCTTCCCTGACGAGCTGGAGAACGACATCGGCCACGACATGATGCTGATCACAGGGAACCTCCACTCTTCCCCTAACACCTCACCTGTGCCCTCGCCTGGTTCTCCATCCGGGATGGGAATGGGGTCCCATTTCAATCACACCAGGGTGAGTCAGTGAAAATTTAGAAACAAGGAAAAAGAAAAGTGTTTTTATGCATTTCACCATTACATTTTCAGCGACTCTGCACAGAAGAGAAGTGAGATAGCGTTTTCATTTGACCTCCCGTGTCACTTAATAACACAGAATAGCATTTAACACGGAATTAAAAAAAACTTTTTACTGGAACTCTGACATCATGACGTTCAGACCTTTTGAACTCCTTATTAAAAGGTGTAATCTAGTAGAACAACAATGCATACTCTGCAGTCTTTACTGTCACTCAACACTTCGCTTCATGAAACCCCAATCAGAATATGAGCTGTGACAAGTATAATAGATGCAGAGGAATTTGTCTCGGAGGCACGAGGAGACGACAGAGCTGCGCTGACAGCCTATAATACACCACATTTGATATGGCAAGTGTGGTTATACAGCAGTAAGTCAAGGGTTGAATGTTTGAGCTCCTTGTGTGTGTCATTATCACACCGAGCTGCAGGCAGAACGTAAAAGAGTAAATGACTGAAATTTGTCTGTCAAAACCATTCTACTTTCTTCTTTAAATGAGGGTGCTGTAGCTGTAAGTGTAAAACTATACTTTACAGAACAATGCTGTAGTTCACTTTCTATTTACAAGGATTCTATGAGCAAGGAATATATGTTTTGAGTTAATACTTGTCCTCTTTGTGTTTGTTTATAGAGCCAGGGAGAGCGTCTGCTGTCCCGGGACAATCCACCGGAGGAGCTAAAGCAGCAGCCTCTGGCTCTGGGTTACTATGTCTCCACTGCACAAGCAAATGGACTTCCCCACTGGTTCTGGGCTTCCTGCCCCCAGGCTGAGAGTCAGTGTCCGCTCTTCCTCAAGGTACTCACATGGCTGGGGTGTGTGTGTGTGTGTGATGGGAAGGATAATAAAAACACATTTAGGGAAACGTGTTCATCAAAAGTTGACATTGCTCTCTCTGTACCTCTTCATATCAGGCGTCTCTCCACCACCATATCTCCATCGCCCAGTCAGATGAGCTGGTGTCAGACAAGAGCAAGAGGACCCCTCACCCATTAGACTCAAAGACCACCTCAGATGTGCTCAGGTTAATGTCCCTCTTTTTAAAAAACTCATGGAATTAACCTATTCTACTTAATAATCTTAATCCTTGATTAAATTGGTTATTTTCCGAACACAGGTTCGTATTGGAACAGTACAACGCCCTTTCCTGGCTGACGTGCACCCCTGCCACCCAAGACCGCCAGTCCTGCCTGCCTGTGCACTTGGCCGTGCTGATCCAAATGTACAATGCCATCCTGAACATGCTTTAGCCAGTGGAGACTTTAAGGACAGTTGTAGGGCACTGACGGTTTATTCCCTCCGTGCCTGCACTTCCTCCTACCAGGCACCAGAGAGCACCAGAACTCTTCTGTTGTCTCTGGGTAGAAATACATTCTAATGGCCAAAAAAAGGAGAGGGTACATAAGACTATCCTGGGGCTGGTATGTAATGAATAAGGAAAGTGAAATGCTTTGAACAATAACTTTGCTTCAGCACAGCTTCGGTGGATAGCCAGTTTGTACGTTCAAGACTGACGCTGTGCCAGTGATGGTGCTTTCTGAGGAAGAAAGAGACCGGTGTGACATATCACAACATTAACTCTCTGCTGATCAAAGCAGCGCCACGTCCCACGTGGGCGACACTCGGCGGCATTGGGAAGCATCTGTGGAGGAGAAGAGACGGCAGCATCCGATCCACGCCTGTGAAAAGGGACGTCTGTGCAGGGCCCCGTTAACTCCATGTTGTACAACCAGCAAAGTGGCATGACAACACACGCCCATGGCTTTGTTACATCAGTGTTGCATTAATGTTTTTACATGTTTTTGTACAGAGCTGCACTGTTGAGCTTCTTGGGACTTGCAGGCGGTCGATGAACCTCTTACCTTTACTCTGAACAGGGCAAACGTCCTCATTCACTCCAAAGAGGGAGCATTTGATAATGGCACTTTTTTTCCTTCACCTTCCTTCACCATCGTGTTGCAGATACCAACACAATGGGGAATATTTGATCAGCTTGGACGCAAATGTGTTGTTTATAATGTATGACATACATTTGCAAAGAATTGAGACTTATTTTTAATATTTAAAACGAGAAAACAAGAAACTTAAACAAGGCCTTTTTTTCCCGGTCGACAGTTAATTGTCTTGGGATCAGAAATGAAATTTGTCATTTTAATGCAATTGTAAAGATGCCATATTTATACAAATTATATCATGTCATAGAATTTGATATGCTATATGTATATACATAAATATATATTACCTCTTCCAAGCAGGCACTTAATGATAAGGCTGGGGGACACGACCATCTCCTTCCACACATGGACATTTATCAAGGAAAATGCAGTTGAGTTTTTCTGTTTTTTTTTTTGTTTTTTTTTTCTACAGATAATGAACATTTTAACTTTTTATTTAAATGTTTAAATTAAACTGATGCAGGAGATACAGTATACTGTATATTTATAAAGTGTTCCTCTTCTGCTAAAAGACTTGAAATAGGCAATAGAAAAAAACAAACAAACATGGTATTTGAATGTTGCAAGGAAGCAATTCAATATTTAAAAATAATGCTTTATTTCATTGGCTCTCCGAAATGATGTCAAGCAAACCATTCGAAAGGCCTGTCTCTCCAGCTCCACCCGGTCTGCTCTTCATTAGATTCCTAGCATGTTTGTATATACACTTTTCAGCTGTGTTTTTTGGAATTTCTTAAAGCTGTACATTTCATGCTGGTTGGTTTACTTTCAAGTGATTCATATCAAAGTATTTTTTTGCTGTGAGCTTTTGATATATATAAATATATATATATCTATATATCTATATATATAGTATACAGCGCAAAACCCATTTGATTACAGCCAAGAGGTTGAATTGCCAAGTAAAGTGTACACAAATGTACAGACAAGGGCAAGTTTGCGAAAACAATTGTTACATCTTTCATCACTTTGAATATCAAACAGATCCACCAGAGATCTGTTACTTTTACACTCTTTTTTAGTAAATTATTAAAACTCTTGAAAACGATGTTGTGTTTGGTTTCCTCTTTTAATCTTTTCACAAAGGTAGTGCAATCTTATGGATGGTACCACATGATCTGGCATAGCCACATTAGTGACAATTAAAACAATTTTCAAGTCTCTAAGAACTTCAGAAAAAAGGTTATTCAAGAATATCTTAATTTCAGTACTAAAATTAACGCCAGCCAACCTTAATCCCAACCCCAACCATAACCCCTAATTGTGGCACTAACCCTAATTTAAACATCTTGAATATTTTCTTTTTTCCTGAACATCATTGCATCAAGCAGGCTCCATCTTCACTAATTTAAATTATGGTTACAAGTGGTTATTCTATAAGAATTAGTTAATATTATTATAAGTTGTCTATCTTCTCAATGTTAGTCAATGTAATGCCCTCTGAAGATTTGTAGACAGGATGTGTGTGTGTGTGTTACATCACTCGGCTTTTAAAGGTAAGATATGAAAAATAGCAAAGCAAATGTTAAGTGCTTCTAAATTAATTCATTGTGAGTATGTAATGATTGTCAAGGATGTCCTCTTGAGGGCAGCTAAGAGCTTTATGCTCCTTTTGTGTGATGAAACGGGACAGTTCCAATATGTGAGGACAAGAGAAGAATCAAGGTAGGGAAGTTCTGTTTGACCATCAGGGTCATGCGAAATCCTTGAGTGGAAACAGCATTGCACCTGGAAAAGCCAAGCGGTCAGAACTAAACATCAGCGCTCGAGGACGCCGTGAATGAAAAGGGACACGTAGCTGAAGAGTAAAAGCCACTGGAGAGTCACTTGTCGTGGTGGGGCTGTCTAATGGCCATCACAACTGGAGGAAGTGGACTCTTAATTGACTGCAATATGTTCTCCACAGATGGCCTATTAGACCATGGCCATTCACCTGTTATCTGGCTTGCCAAGTGCATCCCTGCAGCCAAATGGCCCGCAGACTGGACAAAGGAGGCCAGGGCTGGTTTGACATAGCATTAGCACAAACACAATTACAAATCAATTACATTTTATGTCGCTTTTCAGACACCAGAGCATGGTTGTTCAAAAAGGCCAGTGAGGAAAACAGATGGGTGGACTTAACGCTACAAATGCAGGTCTTGACTCAATGTTGTCGTGTAATTAAAAACATTTTAGATTCATGTCTATAGAATCCAAGGAACTTACATTATTTTTTACAACCACTTTAATTTACAACAACTGAGTCATGGTTGTATTTGTAGATCTTTTCTAAGAGTAGTACAAAAAAAAACATAAAAAGGCATCAACACAAATCTGAATTAAAGAGATTCATGTGTTTCTTGGTCCAGTAGAATACCTTTGAAGATCATCATAGATGCAGCTTACTTTAAAATTCACAAAACACAGTTGAAGCAACTGTGAACTGTCACAGATTTCACCGTCCTGTCTCCCGGGACTCTGAAAAAGCAGAGCAGAGGGTCGGAGCCATTCTGTCACTCCACATGACCCGTGAGAGTGCTCCACTTTGGCAGGGCAGAGCCATGTGGTGTTTTGACATGTCCTCTCCCTCTGAAGTGGAGGCAGCTGGGGGCTGTAGCTTCACACTGCTTTGTAGATGGTGGTAACACTGCTGCTCTCTAAACTTTGAAGAGAGAGGGACAAGCAGAAACTCTCGCTCACACACACACAGTTACCTCTGTCAGTGGTCATGTGGGGGGGTTGACCAGTGTGATGCCAGCCGGGTCAGTGAAGGTTCAGAGCTGTGGGTGGTAGGTCAGGGTCTTCACCATCCAAAGTGCAGGATCGCCGGTGCCTTCTTTAACGTGCCCTGCACCCTTACTTGACTGGTTAGCAGGTTTGGCACAATTAAGACGAACATCGTGACAAATCTAGTGATAAAATGCTTCAGCCGCAGTTTCGCCCATCACAGGACCAACCGTCATTCTCATAACGATGGGCAATTTAGAGTCACTGATTACATTAACCTCGCCTGCATGCGTTGGACTGCGCCCAAAGGGAGCACAAACAGACATGAGGAGGATGTACAAGAACCGCCAACGTTTAGCTGCTATAAACTGCACCGCCATGCTGCCACGATAAAATAGTAAGACACCAAGCAAGGATAAGCGTCAGAATAGTGCACCTCTTCGCTTATCTGCTGCTCTTGTGCTCGGCCTTCTCCAGCTGAACATATCCACCGCCATCTTCCAAGAATATGGAGCTCTTGATGCAGAGAGCCATCAGCAGCTTTTGTGTCAGCAGAAGCAACAGAACATCTGCCAGCTCAGCATGGCAGCCCACTCGAAAAACATCTGATTTTGCGTCTCCAGCCTCCGCATTTGCATGAGCAGTGTTTGTTGGAAGGCCACGCAGAGTTCCTAATTTCCATTCCTGTAAATCTCTCATTGCGGCGTATTACATCCTTCAAATGCAAGGAGAAGTCCACTTAACACTTTAGTCAGTGTAAATAGAGGGAGAGATTAAAGCTCTGGGGGCTTCAAAGTGGCTGCCGAGCCCCCTTCTCTCGCACACATCAAAACACCACAGAGAAAACAATCTGTCGTTTACTCGGATATAAAAGTTCGAGGGACATTAATCCCTTTGATGACTCTACGCCACAAGTAAATCCACGGGGGCTGAGTGGGGGATGAAGACCCATAAAAACAACTAACCAATGTCTTCTTTATCGTAATTATCAATGAACTGGAATTACTGAAGTACAATAAGAGACCATTAGCAGTCCACAGAAATCAAGACTCAAAAACTGCTAATCAAACTGCAAGTTAAACTATAATCAGCACAATTAAAGATCGAACAGCTCATGCAGGTGATTCTAGTTTTTAGGACACGAAGGAAAACAGACTGTATTGCTGTTGATTATAAAATATTGTTAAATGCATTTTTTAAAATCATACAATTGTATTCATATCATTATCTGATGTGAATGAAAAAAGACATTTTTCTAGTGAAGGTGAAAATAAATTAAATGGTGTAGAATAGGTTTGGCTACAATATATTTTTATTTTTCATACTGTACCTGCTGGTGTGTTGGCTTACCTGGCTTCTGATGAGGTCGCGTTCGTTCTTATCACTCCTTATCTGAACGTCTGTATCTGTACTACAACGATTTTTCATTTTCACTGGAAAACATTGGAATAATTAAGAAGACATTATGAAGGCAATCGCAGCTTACTGAACAATTGTGTGTGAGTGGCTTCAAGCTTGTTTTCATGTTTTCTCTTGGCCTCGTTCTTCACATATTGGAAGCCTGACAGTTTTTTCTCAGGCCCTGATGTTTTTTATCAATGAATGATGACACATATTGTTGAATATTTTTACAAAAGGAGTTTTCCAGCTGATTCCTCCAACCCATGAGCTCTCGGACACTTCAGCGCCTGCTCGGCATCATGATGAGGCCTATCAACGCCCCTGACATGTAAAACACAGCCTCTCCACCCTCATTGTTCTCATCGTTTCATTAATTATTTCACCTGATTATTAGGAGGAGGCTCCAGCCTGCAGTGGAAACTGGCTGAGACATGTTGGAAGCGATTGTAAAAACACCCAGCAGCGGCACACCTGTGACTGAATCACAGTGAATTTTAATGCTACACACGCCGATGGAAAACTGCCACTCACACTGGTAATTATACACTCTTGTCTGCGTCACCTAGCAACTGTTTAGCAACAGTCTATTGTTTCACTGTACTGTTTGTGCGTGTTTGCATTTAATCATTATTTGATGAAAGTGTAATAGCACATTGTAATTTTTATTGCACTTTACGCAACGTCTTTTTTTTTTTCCCTCACAGCTGCTCCCCTGCCGAACAACGCCCAGTTTAACAAAGGTTAAAATGTGAAGCAGAGAAGAAACTGTTTAGGTTTAAAGAGGTCTACAAAGAAAAGTCGAGCGATGGAGGGAATTTTCAAACGGTCCTTTCATGAATTTCACATGCAATGTCCTTCATGCCCACAAGGGAGAGTTGTTAGTCAACGGATGAACTATGGATTTGCTTGAAATAATTCTTTGCGAACACAGTTAAACTGTAAAAACAACACAGCATTCATGTGTCACCTCTTTATTCAGTCAAATTCTGACCAGTGAAATGAAGTTGCTGGAATAATCTTTGAATAAAATGCCTGAAACACATCTTGAGAATAAGCGTGTGACCCTAACACATTTGTCGACAGGAGTAATTAGATGTTATGGTTAATGGTCAAGAGCAGTAGAAAAACAAACATTTAAGATGATAATTGAAAAGGTTAAATTATGTTGCCACATACTGTTCCCAGCTCAGAATCCTCCTGTAAGCATCGTGACAACTAATAAAATACAGGCACTAAGCTTCATTTGAGAAATAACAGCTTTTAATATTTGTTTTGACCATCTGAATGTGACTTTCATTGTCTAAAATACGACCCAGAAGGGTTAGAACCGCTCCCTCTCTGTCTCTGCCTTGCCTGTCTCCCCGTCCCCTGAAACAGCACCGGGAGATAGAGAAAAGTCAAGTGCCACATAAATAAAAACGTCTTGCCAGGGGCCTCTTACTCTGCAATCCCAGAAATTGTGTCTTAGCTCAGCTCTTCTGCGCCGCTCGCGTTGGTGAGAATGCTCTCCAAATCAAAGCTGGGATCACAAACCTTTATTCGGGGGATAGGAGAGTGAGGAACACACAACAATCTTACGATGCGTTCGAGTTCCGCCTCTCAGGGGGGATAAACCCCCCTACTAGCATGACTGGAACTGAGAAACATAAGGACACGTTCCCCTTTCTACACTCTCCAGCTTCCCTTTGTTGGTCACATGGACGACTCACAATTACATGTGAATCAACACTATTATGGTTAAGAAATCTGATGAAGCATTCTCAGGCCCAATCTATGGCTGTCCACCCTGATGATCATAACAACTGACATGCTATCAAGGAACACTGGGCTTCCTCGTGCCACGAGCCCTGTATATATCCATTATTGTTACAGTAACGACAACATTCAACAAAGACTTATTGGCTCTGTGCATAAATACTCAAAAAGGTAGCAGGCAGAAGGGATCCTCGCTTGGCTGCACGAGCGCTTTCTCCCTTTTTTCGCTCCGTCTCTCCTCCTGCTCGGCTTCTCTCTGGTTCTAATTTAGCTGTCCTAATCATAAAAGCATCGGCGAGCTGCCGTCGCAGAGCAAACCAGGAGGTGAAACTGGCCCCTAAAAATTCCATTTTCACTCAAGTGGACCAACGCAACAAGGAGCACAGACAGACAGAGACAGACTCCTCAGCTGCCGGATCAAATGGCAGAGAGCTTGATCGCTGGAGACAGACGACAAACAAACGCGCCGATGTGTGTTTTGTTGTGGTCGTCCCTGTGCGCGCGGAAGGTGAGGTTCACTCTGGCATATGTGGATCCACTTTGGGTGAACATACACACAGCTTATCTTTCGAACCTTCATCGCTCACAAAAGCACCGACGTGCCAGATTGGTTTTAAGAAAGAGGTTAGATTTTGTACCTTTTGGGCCATGGGGTCGATCGGATGCTGTCTATCTTGTTCTCCGCCATTGCGTTTCCCATCTAAGCTGGCAGGCCCTCTGACTGCATATAATTTGAGTCATCAGTCTCTATTTCTAAGCAGCAGATGTTTCCCCATGTCAGCAGGCCCCCTGACAAAGCAAGATGGAGAACCCTCCTCTTTTAAAGTGTTGCACATGAGTCTCTCTTCTCTCTTTTCCTTCCCTCTGCCCACACTTACGTTCGGGGTCCGAGGGGACGCTGCATCGAGTCCAGACCCAATGGTGGGAAAACGTACTTTAATTGCGTGGCACACAGGGACAAAAGGCAGTTGGTTATTGTATTTTTGTGGTCGGCCTGATGACTCATTTATCTAGAAACATGGACGGGGATCTTGGAATCTCTATGAAAGCCTGGTCAAAGACAGTAATTGAAGGTGATTAATAGGCAACTGGAGTAAATGACTGCTATGATACTGGTATCATCACTGATGTAATGTGATTGATTCTGCTCATGTCATTTTGTCTGTGGGTAAAATGAAGAGAGCAGAAATTATGAGTGTGTTTTTATTTGTTCAAGACAGAAAGCTGGTTTTGATATGTAGAAATAATGTTTGGAGTGAATGCATGTAAAATATGGCCCTGCACAAATCAGAAACCAATTTTATATAAATCCATCAGACTTTTAAATTATAAACAACTTTGATTAATCATTCTAATTATTGAGGATGTTCTGTGGGGGGCCAAAATTGCCAAACAAACAAAAAGAAAGAAAGAGAGAAGGAGAGATTTCAAGGAAATATTTTACAGTACATCTTCTTCAATTTGGAATCTTTTTCAGGGCATTTAAATATGTCGTGTTCACTTTTTAAATAATTACGTATCATTGTGAGGGATTAACAGACACACAATAATATAATAAATATAATAAATATAATAATAGGATAAAACAAATATTAATGTAGCCTACTATAATTTACCCGAAGATTAGAAAGAGTAACAAATAATGAAGAGAAATTAAAAAAAAAAAAAAAAAAAAAAAGAAAAAAATCGTGATAAACGCAAAATAATAAATTGGTGGGTTTATACTGTCCTGTGTCAGAGACGCTGGTGAGCTGGAGTGTGACGTCTGCAGCGCTAATGACGGCCGACGAGACCCGCAAAGAGAAGCCCTCTCCTCAAATGGTCCTATGTAATATTCCCTCGTGGCCAAATGAGTCCGGCTGAGGGAAAATTGCAGGAGTCATTCAACCAAAAAAAAAAAAAAAAAAAAAAAAAAAAAAAAAAGAATACCAAATTGAGAAGGAAGAAAAAAAAAAGTGTCGCCGTTTTCTTTGCGCATTCTTTGAATCCAGCGACAGGATGTTATTGTATCAATTGGACTTGATAGAGCCAATTAGGTGATTACGTCTTTCTGCTCCTGCTGCAGATTTTCTGCTGAAGCGCCTCTGATACTTCACATCAAAGATGACTCGGACAAAAGTGTTTTTGGGCTTTGACAGACCACAACCAGGCCACGGTCGAGTCCGAGGCTAATTCTCCTCTTTACGGCACAGGCCAGATTTTATTACTGTCCAACAATCGAATCAATTGGCTGGATTAATGCTGTGAGAATTATCAATGGGATTTAACTGAGAAGGAGTTATAGTTCAGCTTGTAAAAAAATAAATAAAAGTGACACACGGGGAGAATAAATCACTGCTGGACAGTTTGGACACAGGACTGGAACAGCGTTATTTCCCTGCCACTGCATGGCGCTAGGGAACTGTCCAGGACATGCGGGATATTGTCTTTCAAAATAACAATAATAATAATAATAATAATAATAATATCACCCCGGGTTCTTTCAATAAAGAGGGTGCATTTTGATCATAAGAATACTGAGAATTTTATATTTAGCCATGAACCTCCTGTGCGATGCAACATTTTGACAGTTTCATTTAAAAGAGTAAAGTAATTAAAGTAGTAAATTATACTAAACGAGTATCTCTAGGCTGTGGAAATAGAAATATTTCTGTCTTGTATTTCTTACACAAAATATTAAAATAAAATTCATATACTGTATCTATTTATAATACAATAATTACTCTACTTCCATGCTAAGCCAAATGTGTAGCTGTAAACATACAAACATACATGGAATGATGAATTGATACATTTAAAGATACATACGTACATTCAATAGATACGTTTGATGAAGAAAATTCAAAAAGGCCCATTTTCACATGCGTGCAACAAATAACACTACATGCAACTTCTGGCATTATAAACTCATATTAAATAACTCACTCTGTCTCTGCCTCTGCTCAGCGGAAACACAATGCATGCTGTGTGCTCATGCTTCCTACCTGACAGTGTTGCAGTGTGACACTGTGCAGTGAATGGCTGGTGTTGACACACACACACACACACACACATCGTGTCATTGAAGTGCTGCTCTATCTTGAGGCTGACAGACAAGAGAATCTTTCCAACAAACGGCCATGTCCTTTAATACTAATACACCCAGGGTTTTCTTTTTGTCGACGTTACAGTAGCCTGCTGTCGTCTGCCCCCTCTCTGTCTCTCTCCTGCTGCTGCTCCCTCACTGAGAGAGATGAACAGTATAGGGATCAGCCAGAGTCTTACAAACAGCTGGCCTTCAGACATCACGTGAAAGCCTCTCCTCAGTTTGACACTGTCACTGTGTGGGCCATGTGTCTGCTCCTTTCCAGTGGCTGAAAAAATAACAAGGGTCTCAATTAGCGAGCACAGCCACACGTGAGGTCCAGCAGCTTTTTATCGGACTTAAGCACAAAGATTTATAATTCCAAGAAAAACAGGCAAAATAAAAGTAACATTAAAACTAAAATTGAAAACAAACCTCAGCTAAGGATGTAATTTATTAAAATCTGTGGGAGGAATGATATAATGGATTTTATTTCAATATTATTGTCCTAATTGTGTCCCTTTACAAGCTTAAAATTATGTGGTGAAGTGCTTTGCTGAAATTATTAATAGTTACTTAGGTTTAGTTTTGGGATAATGGGGTGCTGTATGTTTTATTCTTAATATAGGTGACCAACAATTGCTTTGTTGAGAATAACAAACAGATTATTATTAAAAAATAATGTCATATTAGAAAAACTATTAGGTTTAGGGTTAGATTTATAGTAGGGTTAGGGTTAGAGTTACTTTATGAAGAGTATTGGTTCGATTTGTTTTGTTTTTTCCTAAAACGTATAAATCCTTGCAGATGTTGTAGTGCAACTTTCATCATTTAAAAGTTTCTGCTCGTTCTTTTTCTGACTGCATTGAACCGAGCTGAAGAATATTATGACTAGTGTGACAAACTCCCCTGTCCAAACATGCTCTGCCTGTGATGGATGAATCGGGCTCTAAACTATTACCAACCCCGTTCAGGAGGAATCTCACATTTCGTTAAGTCTTCACAGATAAATGCATGTCATTGTAAAATGTATGCAAACAGTCGGCGGCAGATGGTAAAAGTGCGATAAGTTGGGGGGTTCTGAGCTGCGTGCACGTGTTACGACAGCCGAGGTGTCTCGTGTTCAGCTTGACAGAGAAGCAGCTATGTTTCTGTTGTTTTCAGGCTTTTCTGTCTGTGACTGTGTTAACTGATGAACAAGGAGATGAAATACCTGTGACAGGCAACACATACGCACACATTTGTTACCGTGGACGTCTTGTTTTCTAACTCTTACACCTTTCCTCAGAAACTGTTGCCTTTCGCTAAGCTGTATTATTTTGTGTACATGTTTGAATATTTGTCGCCACACACAAAAAGCACCAAAGTAAAAGTTTCTGCATGTAAATGAATTTTAAAAATCCAGGAAGGACATATATACAAATGTGTATTCAGTTCAAACAAATACAAGAGCACAAACTGATTGCCAAGACTAATTAATCTGTCAACCTCTCAGTTTCTCTCCCCTTATCTGACCCACAAATCAACCAATGCATCCTCAGTCCTCCACAAAGAACTTCATTTTCCTCCTCTGGGTTTTTTTTCTCAAAGCTGCCGGGATCCAGTCTGAGGACAAGACCCGGTGCTTCTCCCCCCTCCTCCGAGGCAGCGGCCTTGTTTGGGACTGCCTGTCAGTCAGGTAAAAGCACTCCTTGTTCTGTCCATTCTGCTCATATCATCACCCAACACCCCCGCTCCCCCAGAACTTCCACTCCTAAAAAAGCGTCTCCAAATCTGATTATTCTTGTGTTTCATCAGGTTGAGAGATTTGGCCGATGGCGTATTGGCATTTGACTTCTGATTTATCCTCTCTGCCTCTCAGCTGCAAATGGAGCTCTGCAGCTGGCAGCAATTGCATGAGTACTATCCGTTTCATTAAAGCCTATGCAGAGTATATTGAAGTTTTTCCATCTTGCCAATTCGTTTAGGTGCCGCCGATAAATTTCACCACTCTTTGGTGCCGTTGTCATGGGTTTATTGAACTGTTTTGTTTTTGAATGAGCAAACTACATTATCTCTAATAGCATTCTCGATGCAAAACACTGTCTGGTGTTGACGTGTAAAGGTCACTGTTTGCAAACTAAAAGGCTTCAATAACTCCTCTTGTGTCTGGTGACCTAAATGGCTGCAGAGTCCCTAACTTAGGGATGTTATTTTTCTCTTTCACCACCTCATCTTAGCTTTACATGCCCATGGTAGCGAAAGCCATATACCGACACTGCGGCGACTCGTGCCATCATATAATGCCACACCTCTACACCGCTTCCATTAGCTGCCCAGAGCAGCAGATGAGTTCTCAGCAGATTAGAAACAGATCTTCTGTGACAGCCAAATGGAAAGTCTTAGACACACATAAAGGGAGGCGAGCCACAACAGAAGAAAAGGGAAGAAAAACAACGAAATGAGAAAAAAAAAAAAAAAGTTCCACCTTTAATCATGCTTCCACTCCGTGTGGAGTTTAAAAATGTAATTTCCCTCTTTGTCTTATTGTTGTCCTGTCTCTGAAAAATGACATTCACCCTCGGCACCCGCTCACAGTTTGAGTTTGTGCCAGGGAGACATGCAGCAAAGAGCCAGGACCAAACAAAAGCTTCGGCCGCAGAAGGATGACTCATGCTTCCATGTAGCGCTGCGTTATAAAGTTGTTTTTAGAGAAACTCAAAGCAGCACAGTTCCCTTTAATACACCCGTCCCCCCCAGGTTCACACTTTAGAATAATGTGCAAATTAATCTCCAAGGTCTAAGGTAGGTAGGAAAAAAAAGAGGGAGGTAAAACAAACTTCACACATCACATTACAATGTTTGTTATAATGTTCTTATTGTGTGGATCACTTCCGTTCTTTAACTCATTGTCTCCACTGTGCCTGAGTGTGAGCGAGCATCTGTGCGGATGCACATTTGCTTACGCTTCGCCTGCAAAGATTCAACACCCTCTCATTACTTCACACTTCAGAATAGGCTTCCTCCGGTTTGCTTTCCCAACAAAGCAACAGGCTTTCATGTGACACTCTGTCCGCCTTTTCCCCTCGCCTCTTATGAAAACACACTCTGACCCTCAGCGCCCTCCATCAGCAGCACTGCTGATCAAAGACTCTGACATTACAACTAAATTTAGAGCAAGCACCTGCCACGACTGTGCATTATGTTGGCTTCTTCATTCGCGTGAGAGCGTGTGTGTGTCCTTTGTGTTTGAATGTTTGAGAACTTATTACTGTAGCGTAATGTGCCGAAATCTTTCATCTGGAATCACCCGCGGGCAAATAAATAAGTCACAAAGTGTGTGTTCGCTCGTGGACAAGTCACTTGACCATGGGACACTACAGCAGAAGATCTATATGCGCTTGGTCTCATGTTGCCTGGACAGACAATAAGGACCAATTCAAGACTCTTTCAATTTTTCCACCCAAAAGTGTCCATTGTGCTGCCACAAAGGATGCAGGCAATCCACTGCCCTTTCACATTTAAGGAGGAATTGGCTGCATTCATCAGGTCCCTGGGTTGGATCTGGCTGCACCACTCCAGTGGACAGTTCCCCTTTTGCACTAATTGTCTCGCTCTCCTGATGATTTCGGAGAACCTTCAAACACCTGAGGCTAGTGGAGACAGATCTGCTGAGGGCAGGTAGCAGGGAGGTTGTTTTGTTGTCAGGAATCAACATTTGGATGGAAAATGCAAGCTGTTATTAGGCTAAATATTGTGTGATTTATATGTTCTATCGATTGTCATAACCGATTACACTTTTGAATGGAAAGTACTGAATTATCCATAAATTATTTCCGTAAAATAGAAAGAGAAACCTAATTTGTGGATCCAGAACCTTTGTCTCACTCAGTCCAACTTATCCAACCCTCTGCAGTCCATTGGCCTCTTGTGGTGATGTTTTTCTCCTTTTAAAAGGCAGAATCTCACTACTATTCTAAAACAATGATAACGGTTGGAGGAATGCCTTGGACATGTACACAGTAAATCAAGAGCAGTAAAACACCGTCAGAAAACCTTGCCTCAGAGCAAAGTACTGTACATATTTAGTTTCTGTATTCATCTCTATATAACTAGTGGAGAGCATCTCTTTATCATCAGCCCAGTATTTGCATGATTGCTTCTTTCTCTTTGTTGCTCCTCCCATTAAGTGGCACAGGAGGAACTGAGAGTCAAGAAGAGCAGGGCAAAAGTGAGCATGGAGGAGGCTAAAAGCATTTTTCCTTTATTTCCCCCAGCTCCTTGTCTTCCTACTTCAGGCCTTGCGCAGATAATGAGGGCCTTGGCTTTGTAAACATTATTTCTGGCATATTGCAGCTGCCATCAGCTTATTTATGGCCTGAATTTTAATAATCTGAGAGCTAATATGCTTCAGAAAGAAGGGAAGCGCACGGTAAAGCCTGAGTACGGCCAAACATTGGTTTCCTACCCTCTGCAAGGAGGCCACTCAACGGGAACATCAAACGCTCACTCTCTTGTGCCTGGCCCACATTAATTGCACATCCATTGTTCCCACATAGGTCCCTGGGAAACCAAAGAAGGAGAAAATGGGCCTAGAGAGGAGAGAGAGAGAGAGAGGGAGATAGAGGGGAGGGGATAAAGCTGAATAAATATGTTTTAGAACAATACCCACCTTCTCCTCCACCCGCATCCTGAACACTCACCTTAAAAACAACACGGCCCAAGTTACCTATACGTTCACCACATATAGTGCACGTCATATGTAGCCCTTGCAGAGCAAACCAGACAATATATAAGAGGTGCTCTGTAAATGTGTCCAAATTCTGATCCAAGTGTATAGTTAACCATTACAGTCTGGAGGGCTGCACTGAAAAGCTAACTTGAGGACGAAGATGTTGGAATCTGACATTTAAGTGCGTGTGAAAGGACTGGCTTCCTGTCCAGGGTGCGTGCTGGTTCTGGCCCAGTATCAGCTGGGACTGGCTCCAGACCCCCTGTCACTCATGAGGGAAAGGAATATCATGAGAAATCACACAAAATATAGACTCCACATTTAATTAGAAAACTCTGAAACAAATAATGGTCTCCTGTAACAATGTCTTGCATTCAGTTTATCAGTCATCCCTCAGAGCTTTCCTATTTACTATGTAGTAAACACAGTGAGTGGAAGGTAGAACAAATATTCTGGAGTTTTTTCTGAATGACTGAGGGTGTCATTTGTCGTGGCTTGTGGTCACAGCCCCATGCAGGAGACTCTGGATTACGGGAAACAATCCAACGAGATCATCATCACGCATTATTTAAAGATTAATTTTGCTTGACTGCACAAGAGCAACATCACCGACGTACTAACACAAACAACATTAGATGCCATCAGCTATGACAGTAAATCAAGTTTGTAATATTGCTTAACAGGTGTGTATTAGAACCCATCGGAGTCAATGCATTAAGCAGATGGGAACACAAGAGCACCAAGTGCAAATAAACCTGACGCCTGCAACTGGACGAGCCAGTAAATACATCGCTTGCCTGTCTCTGATTTTGCCACGCCGGCTGGGAGCAACCGACCTAACAGGTAGTCGGCAGCGGGACCAAGGTGACTGCGAGTTTAAAGGGCAGGGTTCCAAAAAGTAAGTGACCCCGTCCTGCCGCACACACTCCCTAGCTGTCCATATTTACGAGGTGTAATTTTTATGTGAGTGCCAGGCAACAACAGGTTTAAGAGGGCGAGTGTAACCTTCCTGGGGCCCGGGGTGACCTACAACCTGGGTACAGTGGTTTCCCTGGGCCACAATTAGGACTAGGGCTTCACTGAGTCACCCCAGCGTCATGCTTGCACGGAGCCTCAATCTGGCCCCGTCGCACCCCCTCTCCCCAGCCAATAGTTGGCTCTGAAACACCTCTTCATTCTCAACAGGAAAGGAAACTTGGACATGTAATTGAAGAAGAAGAAACATTTGAGAAAAGAGAAACTCTTGCTGTGTTTAGTTTTTCCCAGGAGGAGCAAAAAAACTGAAAAAAGAGAAAAAGAATAAAGAACAAATTTCATGTCCCCTCTTTCTTTCCTCCATCTCTCTGGCTCGGGCGAGCTGTGACAGTTGCCACGATGCCTGGCGACACAGTGAATATGCAGCCGGGGCTCGCTGGGTCCGGCCACACAGAGTTGTCACCAACATTCACCATCAAACCCCAAACTACCAATTAACTCCTGAGCCTATACCCCCACCTGCCTGAAGGCACAGTGACCCACCTCCCCCAACCCTCAGTCTGCTGCATTCCGCGCAGCGCTAACCCCACCGTCTCTCCGCCCTCGCCACGTACTATATAAACATGCCCCGTGAGATGCCCTGTGACTCCGTGACATACGGATGCTCAGAGATATTCCTCCCCATCTGTGTGGGTCTGTGCGTCTGTCAGACCCCTGAACTTCACAGTAGAGGATAAAGTCAATTTGTCTCTGCTTGTTCCAGGCAGAGTCCGGGGGGATAGATGGATCCAGGAATTTTATTTTTACTGTCTTTGTGGCAACATTAACTAATGCGGTACATACAAGTGAATGGAGTTTGACTTCCGGCTTCATATCGATGAGTGTGTTTAATTTTGTGATTTAATATACCGGGACTGTTAGGCCTTGGTGAAAGAGTGTACTCTAGTTGCTTTATATGTACAACACTAATCATGTGAATCATATTCGGTGTTTCATATTCTGCAGACTCTGAATCTCCAATGTTAGCTGTGGCTCTCTACACAGTTCCTGTGAAGTCATCAGCCCTGACTGCAGGGTGGATAATGTTTGACCTACAGTATCATGAACAAACAGCTCATTCTGCAGGTCCGCAGGGGCCTGGCCCCTTCCCCATCCCACAGGGGACATTCTGCATTAACATGGACACGTCACTGTGGCAGAGGATGACACACACTCTCATGGCTGCAGCACTGGCCACACCGCTCCCATATTCCTGCGTCCCCCATCATCACCCGGGAGGTCGTCCCCTTGGCAATCAGCAATCCCTTTCACCTTCTGTGTGGCCCTATTTACAGGATCACTGGGCTCGGAGAGAAGCCCCCTCGCCGTGTCGTGCTGGAACCGCCCAGTCCTCCTCGCGTTCTGACGGTTGTTTACCCCAAAATCAGAAAGCATGGCTGCTTTTGCTGTGCGCTGTGTGGGCAGCGATGGCCGTGTGTTTGAAATATTTGCAGATTCATGTAATTGCAAGTTTGCTCATCCACAGTTTGTGTTTACTGGCCGGCTTGTGGAGTGAGCCTAGTGAAACTGCAGTGTAAACAGCTATCGATGGGAAGGAGTTTACAGCATGTTCACCCTTTACACACAAAGAAATGTGCAACACGAAGAATGATGAAAGTGAAGGAAATGATTCATCTACACAATCACTGTACATGTTTCCCACATGAATGGTTCAGGTTTAAGTCAGGATTTACTGATCAATTTAACCTCTACACTAATGGCGACTTTGATTATTTTCTGCCCATGTGAGTCATAGCACGTGTCGGGTCAGTTGTTCACAGCACAACTGTGTGACGAGAGCTGTTTAGCTTTGTGACGTCAGGGCCTTCACAGTGGGCTGCGCTGAGCCCCTTCCTGTGACACATCAGTCATCTGAAGGCAGTGAGTGGCATTAACCTCTCAGTGGGACGCCGTAAGATTATCAGAGCCCAGTCAAGAGCACACACTTGCCCCGTTTTCCTCCGAGAAGACTTATTTTAGGCAGAGCAAGGTCGCCGTAATCTCAGCTGCCCTGCGTCTAGCATTTACATCTGTGGGAGTTGAACCCCAGAGAGGTGACGAGACATTTTATCAAATTCGGACACCTCCGCTGACAGCGCAACAATGGAATCCAGATTTCTCCTCCCATCTGCCGACACATGATATCGGGAGCGTGAGCTTTCACTTCATGCATATCCTCTCATCCCCTGCTGGTTCCACAAATCACGAGTCAGCTCTCCGGCAATCACCCGCGGGGTCACAGGGCATCTCCTCATGCTTGTCAGTCACAGCAGTGTCCAACTTTTGAAGCCATGGACTGCCCGAGCACTTTGGTCCAGGTTTGAGAGAGTGAGAAAAAACAACACGTCGTGGCTAAAAAGGGAAACAGGAAGTTAGATACAATAGAGGAGACCTTTGATCCATGATGAGGGGGAAGACTTCCCCTCTGGGTGCAAACTATTAATGTGAAAGTGACTCTGCCCATTACACGTTTGTTACAGCAAATAATGGGCCTAAAATTAGCACACAATGGCAGGCAGGCGGGCGACACTTGCACCCAGCCATGCGCAGGAAGGGAGCGGGAGGTAATTGTATAAAAATGAGTGATTTGTTAGGGTTGGGGCTTGTCAGGAGCGCCGGCCCGTCGGCATCTAAGGGCAAAGGAGGAGAATATAGACAGACTTATGGTAACACCAGGAGCTGTGTCATTCTGCTGCTTCTTCACTGTTTGGGAATCACTTCTTTGTATTTGTCTTTTCCATGGATTGTAAGTGCAGTGCCTGTCCAGAGGAAACAAAGAGAAGGTCAAGGGCCTGAGTTAGGAATCGTTGTCACAGCAACATTATGAGACGGAATTAAGTACTTTTAAGTAGTAAATTCTAATACAAAGACAAATGTGTTTTACAGTGTCATTTTTGGCATTTAGATTTGAGCAAAGTTCATACTCAATGTATAATTATACTCCTGTTTTTAAATACAAATAATGTAAGAGTGAACTGAATGATTAATAAGCGGAAACATTTCAGTTTACACTGCACAAGTAACACATTCTTCAAAAACAGTCCGAATCTTCTTTATTCGGCTTGTTTTCTGACACAGTCTGCTCACCACTCACACACAGCAGTAGATAACAAGAAGCAAGCCGAGGCATAGATCTTGTCTCACCACAAAAACAAGCTCTGAAAGGCCTCAGAACCACTGTTCCTCTAACAAACACAACAATTACAGAACCCTGATGGCGAGCGGATTTGATTTGTGAAGGTTTTACAAGGCCAAATAGAGAAAGAGCGGGTGAGATTGAGAAAGCAATCTGTTGTGCATTAACTTTTTTGGACGGCAGAGAGTTTTTCCCAGGTGCTGAGGGATTCCAGAGATGCTGATGTGTTACGTTGCGCTTGTGTTTGTGTGTTCACGCACATGTGTTGTTTTGTAATTTATTAATGTGACCTAGAGAACAATGTTGGGTCATCTCTGTGTGCACAAAAGCAGCATAATACAGAGGCATGATAGCAGCTGGGGTCGTGTTTCCAGTGAAATCTGGCTTCTAAAAAAAACTCTATATAAGGATGCACGCAACTGAATCCCCAGCTGGAAGACAGCTAAAGTTGTTTGTTTGTGTTGTTGAATGTTAAAGCATTAGAAGCTGCAGCGCATGAAGCTGTGACGCTGCGGTGCCATGTAACTGCCAGTCTCCTCCCCGCTGAGAAAAAGCCCCGTGGTAGACGAGCCCCTACAGAGGACACTTTCCATGACCTCCTGTAATGAGAACAGCAAAGTATGTGGCGAAGTTTGGTTGCGGAGGCAGACAATGGGGTCCGCTGGGAATCGTAAAATACCTACGCCAGACTGATTAGGAAGAAAGCAAATATTCATTGTTACACGCTCATGGGTGTATCACTATTAACTGGCTATTTACTGGCAAACAGGATTAAAATGGGGTGTTTGTTTTCCCTGGATTTCAGTGTCAGCTGACCTTTCTTCTTTGTTTTAAGATCTAATAACTCTTCAGCAATGGTCGGCTAATGAAGATAATTGTATCATTTTT
Organism: Pseudorhombus dupliciocellatus; assembly: GCA_016785235.1. Classification (NCBI taxonomy): domain Eukaryota; kingdom Metazoa; phylum Chordata; class Actinopteri; order Pleuronectiformes; family Paralichthyidae; genus Pseudorhombus; species Pseudorhombus dupliciocellatus. The sequence continues at coordinate 615,223 of JAFBJW010000030.1, forward strand.
CAGGCAAAACTGCACAAATCGAAAGTGCGCAGTGGACGCAACCGCAGGACTTTTGAGAACTGAGATGTGTGGACGGAGGCAGAGCTATAGATTTATTCATACAATAATAATGCCTTTGATGTGACGGCGGTGAAACGAGAGCGAACCCTCTGAGTGTTGAGACAAAGAGAGAGGTGGAGGAAAACAGTGTCCCCAGCTGGTTTTGGCTATCTAATAAACATGTAAACACTCTGCGTTCTCTACCTCATTAGGTGATTGCAGAGGCCGTTTGCTCTCCATAAATCAGGGCCCAGGTTATCAAGGCCTCTGATCTTAACTGTAGTGGGCGCCCAGCTGTCTACAGCCGCACTGACAAGGAACAGCAGGCACGGAGGAATCCAATTCCCCGCCTCTCCCACCTTTCTCATTTTGCAAATAAAAGAGGAGATACGCTCGTAAGTGCACGAGTACACATGTGAACGCCGGTCGCACAGCCGATGTAATGTCTCTTTTACAAATGTCAGGTGAACTCATTTGCTAAAGCTGCATATGCCGTGGTTTTTTTCCGGCCCCGGTGGATCCTGGCGAGGTGTTGTCGTAATATTAACAAACGTTATTCGTCATCTCTCCTGTGAGAAAAGTACGATCTCCAGAGAGCGAGCTCGAGTGGAAGATGAAAAAGCAGAAAGGAATGAAAAACGGCTGTGTGAGTTTGACTTCAACCGCCTCTCATGCCACCATAAAGGTTGCTACATGCCAGGTTCAAGCACAGTATCACTCTCTTATTCCCTAATGTAAAACACACTTTGGACTGAGCACGAGCCGGCCCACAGTATATGTTAGAGTGATGACTTTGCGTGGATAGGTTTTTCTCAAGGCATCTTATTTCTTGTTATATGTATATCAAATGGGCTCATTTAAAACAACATAGACATTAAAAGTATAAGGAAATAAATCTTAAGTACAAAAGAATTACATTTGTTTGATTTTAACGAAGGAAAATGGTCTAAAAAACTGTTTCCGAGGTGGCCAGGACTTTAGTACTTAATTGTGTACAGTCACAATGAAAATAAATTAGTGTCACGCTGTCACAGTTTGAAGTTCTTTTAGACATAATATATACAATGACAATGCCAAATATACTGCACACAAGCCAGTAAAACCAGTGCACACACTAAGAAGACATTTCAAGTATCATCTTTGTCTTAAAAATGGTCATATCAGTTGCAAAGGAAAATGCAGTGGTGATTAATTCTCATCTTATGTGGCCGACATGTACGTTTTTGCAATTTCCATGTATAATATACCAAGTGGCTCATGTACTGACCAAGTTGACCACAAGAGAAGCCAGAAGGAAGTGGAAATGTTAATGGTTGGTGAGGATGTCAGGGTCTATACTCAGGAGCTTGAAATCTGTCTAAGAGCTGTAGATCCCTTTTGGCCCGACTTAGGTTGAAAGCTCCTCTCTGTGGAATTAAAATTCAGGGCTCGGGTTTCTGGGCACAGGGTGCAGAATGAACCTTTCTCTAAGTTGAGCCCATGAGACCTCGTCAGGAGCAGATTCAGTAACAGGTGGACAGGGACGTTAACTGCCTGCAATGATGGAGCCATTCCACTGGATGGTGGTTTTGAGGGGAATGAGATATGATACATGCTGCTGTTTATCCTTTTGAATTCGGTATTGAACTGAAATTTGACCTAGAAACTCCAGCAGAACTCAGATTCAAACTAAAACGTGTTTTAAACCGCCAGATTTGAGTTTCCTTTTGAAATAAGAGCACAGTAACTTAGCTACCATATATTAAATGGATAAAATTACACACAATAAACAAATGTAGGAATGATGGAATAATAATAAATTATAATTTATATGGGGAATATTTTGTCTTCATTGTTGGATAGTGGGAGGAAGTGGAGACAAGTCGTCTGTCTTTATATAGTCAATGATATTCCCACATGGGACTTTAAATGGACAGAGCACAAAGAAAACTCAGTGCTCAGAAATCTCCTGGAGCTTCCATCGGTGGGTTCAAACAACCCAGCATGTCACACCTCTGATCACACCCAGGACTGTGTTGTTTATGCACGTGTTCCGCTCCTTTTGATCGTGCCTGATTTAATGTAGTGGAACTGGTGAGGGAACCCAGTCAAAGAGCAGCTGTCATTTCAGGCAGCACATTAAAACTCAGTCAGCTGATCATCAAAGGGCAACGATGATCTTGATTTTCATCATTTTCTTTTCACACCTTGTGCGTTCTGGCACCTTTTCTATTTAGAGTCAAACATGACAGGTCGCATAAAAATTATTTACGATGCTGTTGGCGCACGTAGGAGATTCATTTACTTTGAAAAGCACGCTTCGTTCACACAAACTGGCGGCGTGCCGATTTTGGACCACACCCTGTCATTCCTAATTCAACCCAAAGATTGGTTTAGATAAATAATACAACTCTCTTCACCTACCTGTGCAGAGATTTAAACCAGGCAGCAAGCGCGTGTTTGCTGTTGCTCAAACTCGGTTTCTGTCATTTCCTGCATGGTGAAAGAGTAGAGGTAGAGAGAGGAGAAGAGGCGAGGAGAGAAAAAGAGAAGAAGAAGCAGGTCAGATGTGCCACACTCGGTGTGATTAGTCAAGCTGGTGGAGGTGAAGTTAACAGCTATTGACAGGCCAGGCAGGCCACAGCTACTCTTCACCTCTAATCAGCCTTAGCCTTTAATCAAGTCTGAGGCTGGGGCACAATCTCCAAACTACTGATGAACAGCACTATTGGATTACCTCATGACCTGGATATGGTTTTAACTCATGTTCTCCGCATCGAGTAAGTGACAGCACAAATGTGCTCACATGCTGAGGCCAGCTACACGTGATTTTGTCCCTCAAACGAGCTGCGTCTACATGCATCCCCTCCATGTTTGTGCCAGTCCCTGCTGTATTTTAGCTACTAATGGAGTTTGCCGGCGTGGCTGGCAACATGTAATGTGTGTAATTTGATGGGAAGCTGCAGAACAAGGAAGCGGGGAATATGCCGGCCACATCTTTAACCCATTGAGGCAGGATGATGTCATGATTAGAAGAGGAAATTGGGATCCCTCCAGAACCTAAACACCCCAAGGCTGTCGGGCCAGCCATGCAGACGGCTGGAGGGGGGCTGTGGGGGGGGAGCCAGAGAGAGGAGACGCAGAGAAAGGAAAAGAGAGAGAGAGAGAGAGAGAGAGAGAGAGAGAGAGAGAGAGAGAGATGGGGGGCTCGGGTTGACCCACAGTGTCAAGATCAAAGCATAGCACCACTTGGCTGACAAGGAGGTGCACACTCCAGGGATAAGTGTGTGTATATGTGTTTGTGCATGTGTGCAATATGTCTGCCATGGATCTCATCCAGCTTACCCAGCTCTTCACCCAGACCTCACGTCAAATACGCAGCAGTATTAAATATACCTCGTCTTATCTCCCCCACCCCATTGACTGATTCATTGTCTCCCACGCGTACATACACACACAAAGACACACCTCATACACAAACTCGGCCCGTTAAACAAATCAGGCTGCGATGCTCTTCGTGGCTTCCCGCCCTCACAGTGGAGACACGGCGATGAGGTGATGAGGTGAAGGAGACAGAGAGCAGAGACGGGAGGGAGGGAGAGAAGCAGACGGAGAAAAAGAGCAACGGAGAGAGCGATTGTGAGCTACTCCTTTGTGCTGATGCTCATAACACTCATAAGTGTAGCATGTGAAATCCTTTAAAAGAGCTGATGAGAGCGCTCCAAGTTGCAATTAAAAGAGGAACAAGTGCTGGGTTGTATTGATCAGGGGTGTTTTGACTTTTGTTGGTTCTTAGCAACACTAAATCTCTCTCATACAGCGATCACAGTTATTTCCTCCCTGTTCCAGACCTCAGCTGAGATGAACTGGCGGGCACCCAAAATGAGCACAAGGCAATCTGCAAAAACACACACACACACAGTGCAGTCACAACACTACAGTCATTTATTTGACCTTTATCACATCCCTGGATATTTATTTTTTACCCTCTTCTTCCTTTCACCACAGCAGCCAATCAGAAGCAGCATTTTGCTCTCCATGCAACAGGAAAGCCCCAAATGTGCTTTCCCCCCCTTTTTTTTTTTTCTATTTCTCGTTATGTTGATAGTTGCTGTTTATCTCCGAAAAGGTCACGTCCTGAAAATGAACTCCTCATTAGCGGACAAAGAAAGGGAGCTATTCAGCAGCCGAACGTCAGCTAAAGAGCATCCTTGGCATCTGACAAGTGTAGACGTGACCTACAGTCTAGGTGCAGCGGTCATATCCGGGCAAAATGATCAGGTGGTGGCAGGTGACTGTGTGTGTGTGTGTGGGAGGGAAATATTGAAGAGATATTGGGTCCCTCCTTCAGTTTGTGACCATATGTCACCTCCAACAAACTCACAAATCTCTTCCCTGTCCATGTTTCGCTCTGGGCCTTGCTCTGTTTGGGTGTGTTAGAACAAGTCTCACGTCGCCCTCAGGCCAAGACAGTGAGGGAATCACTTAAAGGGCTTTAAAGGCTCACATTTCACCCCCTTCGCCACATAGAAGTCGACTTGCCCTGTGACCTTGAGCTCTGTGAAATATGTTCTCACCTCCAAGTCAAACAAACAAAACATAATTCTGCATCAGCATCTTCCCCAGCAGGGAACAGGCCGGGTCACGGTGGCTGGGGCGCCGCCACTGGAGGTGTTACCTGTGTGTCAGTCACAGGGATGATTAAGAGGCTCACATGCAGATTAAAAACAAGTTCATTCACTTTTTGTGTAAACATGCCATTTTCTCCTGTCTGTGTTGCTTGGCAGAAAAAGACAGGAAGCTCGGTAATAGCACTGCTGGCTTTGAGCGTGCCAGCTAACATTTCAAAGGCAACCTGGTTGTGTGTCTAATAACAGGTTTGTGGCAATCTTACATTACATCCGTACTATTTCTATTTGTTTGAAAAAAATGCTTTTAAACTCCTGAGGTTTGAAAAAGCTGTTGGGCCAGATTTTAGTTTGAAAACTAAAGTCGACACAAGGGAAACAGAGATGTTTGGAAATGACAATGAAGATACTGACACTGATGCTGTCCAAGCACCTTCCAGTAAAGATAATCCAATCAACTGGAACTGTTGCTGACTGTGCTGCCACTGCTGTTAAATTCTATATTTTACAATGATTGTTTTTGTTTGTAAATGCTGTGTGTGAGAAGACACTCAACAGTGTGGAAGTAGCCTAAGTGTCAGCAGATATTTTTAATTTTCTTTTTATTCATAATAATCACTCAAAATTGACATGATCTCTTCCTCTGAGTCTGAGTTGCCTGCGTGATTATCTGGGCAATGTGGATGCACTTGTGGAAGATATACTAGACTTTAACTAGCGCTCATCAGAAGCCACCTGATCCCATGTGGAAGTGCGTTGTAAGACCCACACGCCCTGGCATCCTGAGTTTGTTTAGGCCAGAATCCTAACTTCCTTCTGGTCTCCCGTATGCGCGTGTGTGTGTGTTTAAACACATGATAGCATTAGCATGTATGGTTATGACGGCACTTATGCTGTCAGAATCTCCACAAATGGTGGGGGTGATTGCTCAGATGTGTGTGTGTGTGTCTCTCTCTCTCTCTCTGTGTGCGTGAGCATGTGTGTGTGTCAGCCCCTCGGTGACCCCTCCCTCCGTCCTTTTTCAGCTTGGGCAATTTCACCTGAGCCTGTGCAGGTTCTGGGTGGGAAATAATAAGCCTGGCACAGCTCTGGAAGCTATTTGCCATCAGCGTGGATTGATTGGAGCCATAGTCTGGCCCCTGTCAGCCCGGCGCAGGGGCAGTGGAGAGAGGTTGCCGGTGAGGTTGAAATTAGCGAGGGGTAGTGTGGAGCACATGGGGCCTCTGGTCTGGTGTCAGGCATGATTACGAGGATCCTGGGCCCCTGACACGACGCAAACAGCAGCAAATGTGTGCGAGCCGTCCCGTGCAGGACACGATGCCAAGAAACTTTGAGAAAATTGCTTTCAGTGGAGTATCATGCATTTTAAGGAAAGCGGCACACGTGCAGCCAGGCTAATGAAGGAATTCTCACTGATTTACCGTAGATCCTCATTCAACACAGGAGGATTTCCTCGGCTGGAGCCTGTGATGGCTCCCCTCCCCGGCACATGTGGGGAAAGGAAGTGGGTGTAAATGTCGCCAGAGCAGGTTTTGGTCGGCAAATCAGAGGAAAGCTTTTTCCTGAAAAAAACGTGACAAGGCTGCCAAAGGTAATATCCCTCCTGACATGTGAGGGGAGAGCACTTGAACAGTTAGTCCATCAAACGCTGCTTGATCTCACACTTGTCGCGATTACGTGACACATTTAAGTCATTTCAGTGCCAACGTTTTTCCCCCAATTTCCCCTCAGTCATCACAGACTCTTTTTCACCTGTAGCAGTGTCTCCTGTTATTAATGCAACAGAACCAAGAAAGTGAGAGTAAGTTAACAAATACCACATTTTGGGCAATGATACTTTGTATGCATACCTGTACATGACAATATCTTGAAACATTCTCAAGTCAATTTATACTATCAGTAAATACAGACACAACAGAAAAAGTATTTTTAGAAACTGATCCTTTTCCATCGTCTGACAGCAGAGAAACACAAGAAATTTGTTCTAAACGTCAGTGGAATCTCAAAATCCCTTTTCTCTGGAAATCAAAGAAAAGCTTTTCAGATGGAAAAAAAAAAGTGACACAGCTGCCAAATATAATATTGCTCTCGACACACTAGTGGAGTGCACGTCCGACCGTTAGCCCATCAAAAGCCGGCCTGATTACTCATGTTGCGATTACAGGAGACATTACTGCCTTTTCTGCTCAGACATAAATCAAATATGAATGGGGTTTCTCTCTAAAGGGCGCAGAGAGGTAACTTATGTCTCTGGAAGGAATTTGGAGGTGAAAAGTTATTCCGAGTTGATTTTAGGGAGACGGGTTGACGGAAAGATGAGAATCAATGGAGAGATGGAGATGACCCAGTAAGGGCTGAAAGGGGGAAATGAGGGAGAGTGGTGACAAGGCGGAATGGCGGCTGGAATAAATGGAGAAGACACAGTGTACTTCTTTCTGTGGGCCATTTGGGTAGTGATATAACAGCATAAATTATCATCACAACTCCACTTGTTGTCATTTGTAAAAGATGTAGCTTCCTCCTGAAGTCCTTATACAGCCAATATATCAGACTAGAAACTGAGAGAGTGTGAATCCTCAAGAAGCCCCAGGTTGTGCACCTCAGCGCCACAATGAGTCACTCGGACAGACAGCCAATCAGTTTCAGTCATGAAATATTCAGCAGTGTTTATCCACTGTCTTCACTCCAGATCAAGGCAGCATCAGTCGATCACTCCATTCCTCCATTTCCACACCAACTCCTGTCGCAATAACCAAATCCCACTGCAGTACACTGCCGCGGGGCATGGCTTCCTAGATTTATGTGCCGTGCATGTGTGTTTAACAATATCAGTTGCAGCAGCCGTGTGTACGCGTAGCTAAAACAACAGCCTCAGGTTGGCAGGGGGGGAAAAAAATCCTGACGTTCAACTTCCCTGCAAAAATAACCATTCACTCTTCCTTCTGTTACTTCTTAACATGGTCTGTTTTCTTCCCCACATTCTCTGCTCTTCTCCTCTGCCTTTCTTCAACAGGTACCTTCCACCCATTTAACTCCCCTCTCTTATCAGACCATCCCTTCAGCTCCTCTGTGTACCTCATCCACTGGCCATATCTTTGACGGACGGGGATTACATGGAGGTGCTAATGCAGGCTACTCAACTCTAGATAAGCCCCATTTGTCAACACACTGCAATTTACATACCAGACAGTGACAAATGTTTGAGAGAGTCACTGGTTTACAGTAAATTCTAATTAAAGAGTGGATGACTAAGTGAAGTTCTGGTGACCTGGTAATTGGAGCTTTCTTTAGGGAATTTTGTTTTTCAACTACAACACTCAGTAGAAAAAATATGTCATTAAAGAAATTATAATTATAATTTGCTGACCATTTTTTATCAATTTGTAATTTCTGAAGTCTGCCTTAATCAACTTTCTTCTTTTCGGATCCCACTCGCAGCCATGTTTCCATTCCAAAATAAATAATTATCGATCTTTAAGAATTAAAACTCCTGCCGAGGCCTAACTGGACGTGCTGTGATAATAAGTCTATTGAGCCGGTACACGTGCAGCGCTGAGCCCTCAAACCCGGTAGGGTCTGTTGATGGCGCCACCCGGAGTCAGGCAGACTCTTCCCCACCTCCGCCTTCCTCCTACCTCCCCAGCGAGGAGCACTCAGAGCCAAGGTCCAGGAATTAGCCCCAGCACCCTGCCAGACAACAGATCAATGGGCCCGGTCCTGTATTGATAGGGCCACTTGGGCTCCAGAAGTGCCTGCTAATCCATGCAGTTCATCAGCCACACTGGCGGCCTGGATGTGTTGTCTGCTGTGGTTCTCTGTCGAGCAGACAGGCTGATGCTCGTGGACTCTCACTTGCACAAACATACACTCTGCTTCACACACACCTCCTCGCACTGAACCACCCTCTCACACACACACAGGTCCCTACCTTTCTTATCATACCCCACTTTCCCTCCAACATGGCGTCAATTGCATTACCTCGGGTGTCGGGGCTGCAGCGATAGGGTTGCCTTCAGTTGGGTGGTTGTAACTATATCCAGTGTCCTGCTGAAGGGGCAGGAGGCTGGCTGGCTGGTAGACAGAAAGTCTGACCGGAGTGTGGCCCATTGATTCTAATGGGCTTTTTAGGGGGCCTAATGATGGGAATCTGTTCACGCCTCGCTTGTCACGCCTAATTAAGCCAATGCAACAATGAGTCCATTCACACTGGATCAAGTTACCTCTGTCACCCCTCCCTTTAGAGCTGGTTTTGCTCATTTTAGCTGGGATAAACTGACTGGCTCCTGGGTCGAGGACAGATTGGAGACTGGACGTTTTCGAGCTATTATGTTACCATTACACACGTCTATTACTGTCTCTCATGCATCCTCTCTTTTTACCAGCTGCATGCGTTTGGTCTCATAAAATCAAATGTATACGATTTATTATCCATGTTATCACCTCCATGAGAGAAGTCAGTGAGAGAACAAAAATTATTTCCATGAAACTCACTGGAAGGAATTGGTTTGGATCACGAGAGAAAGCTTTTCAATTTTTTCCAAATAAAATTTAGATGTGCTTTTAAAAGGGACCGCTCAGGCCTCGTTCGTGTCTTGGTTTAACTCATGGATAGCTTCAGCCCAATCCTAATTTACAGGCAGAGATGAAAATCTACACAAACCAGTGACACCAATTTGTCATCAATGCTCGGTGACTCAACACACCAGTATTTCTTCCACCAGCAGCTTAAACTTGCGATGAACCTTCATGAAAGCATGTTGCTTGGGGGGGAGTGGACGAGGGGTGGGGCCGGGGTGGGGCCCGGGGGGTGTTTAGCCATTAAACTATGCAGAAACATACTCTCACACTGGCCTAATGTTGTTGAATTATAGCATTCAAATTTACCATTAGCTTCTGTAATCACCCATAATTGTCCTCCTCAAGTTTCACTTCTTTTTCAGATCTGCATGTGAAAATATGATAGCTTGTAATGCATCACATTTGTTGCTCAAGTCTCCTGTACGGTCAGAGAGTAGTTTCCTGTCAGGCTCTGTGATGATAGCAGTATATCAGGTATGTGATGGAGTCGGCAGATAAACAAAGTGCACCACCTTGCTCTCTGGCCCCGTTTGTGTGCACATGCTTTTAGCCAGCCACTTAACTGCTGGTATTAGTTCTGTAAGGAGATAATTGCAGGGTGAATGTAGACAGCGGTTGCCGTGTGTGACACAGAAGATCCATAGACACCTTTTGTCAACCTTTGCCTGCGCTTTTGTCTCACGGCGGAGTGCCTCTGTGAGGAGGCGTGGGATTGGGACGAAGTAGGAGAAAGCGTGTGTGCACTTTTGTCTGTGTGAGCGGCGTCTGTGCGGTGCAGTGTGCGGGCTGGACATCATGTTTGCAGCGGGGCCTTGTTTGTCCGTCCTGACATGAATGCCGTCTAAAGCAAGGGAGTGTCTGTAAATATTGATCTCCTGTCTGTAGCTGCATGAGGCACTCTGCCGCAGACTAATTCACCCTAAAGCTTTTCCTCTGTTCATCTCCCACTCTATTCTTCGGCTTGTTTGACGTGGATACAACAGTTCAAATATTACAGACATACAGTATGCTGTGCTTTTTGCACAATCCAACAGCAATTTCAATACAAGGATAAGTGGCTCCCACAGAACCCATTTTTATTGAAATGATAACAAAGAGCCTCACTAAACTCCAAAAATCCTCCTATTCCACTAAAGCGAATATTCTCCTAGTCAATGTCATTCAGACGTTTCTATGGATGAACTTGTTGTTTGTGCTCTGATTTGAAAACAAGACGCTGTCAGTAGGTAGATTAATGAGAAATCTGACAGCGATGCACATGACAGGATGTTGTAACACTAAAATCTTAACAAATATCTGTGTGTGTGTGTGTGTATGTGTATGTGTGTGTTTTTGAGTGAATGAGTGAGTGTGTCCTGCTGGCACAGAGCAGTGTCATGCTCCTGCTGTAGCTATGTCATCTGACCTTGCAGCGATGCTTCTCAGAGGCAGGTCTTGTGATTGGTGGAACGACGGGAAAGACAGCCCCATTTAGGGGTCCTGACCGTGACTTCAACCCTTGTCCTTTGGAGACAGCAGGAGGAATGATTTAGAGACAAAAAAAATGAATGACAACCAATAGCAGATTGTAGCCCATAAGGAGGCCCTCCAGCTATCATTAAACTTCTCAGTCAACAAAGAGCCATGATTGAACAAGGGATGGATTTTTTTAGGTAAACATTGCAGAGCATGAAAGAAGAAAGGGTGAGGTGAACATGCCCTGGTGTTGTCGAGATGTCAGTGTGCATGGTTATTAATTATGTGAGACCTTTAGCTGGAATATGTGCGTGTCTGGAAGAGGACGCCCTCATCGCTGAGTTCACGAGGCACCTTAAACATGACCCAGGGTTGCTGTGATCAGCTGCAGGCCTTAATCATTTCTGGAATATGTCCAACAGATGGACCCGATAACGCTTGTCTTTTGCAAAGCTTTGCATTGTTTTGTGTTGTTGGAGGCCTGTAGTGGGCTGAGCATGTCTAAAGTGACTTTTTGACATCGTTAAAAGGCTAAATTCCAGTTGCGATATATGAGCATAATTGTTCCTTTTTTATTTTTGAAAGAAATTGTGATATGATCCTTCAAATTCATTGATTAAAAAGATGTGTAAACTTGATGGTTCAGTGATCATGACCAAAATTGTTTTTATTGCTGGATAAAATCAGATAATTTAATTTTCTTCAGAACATAAAATATTTTTTTTATTTATAACCAAATTTTTAGCACTAGGAGACAAAGTTGTTGTAGTCATATTATAACCAGATAATACATTTAAATTAATTGAATTTCGCTGTAGCTCAAACTCATCACGGGCTTATCATTCTGTCTACGTGTGGGCACCCACAAATCCCAGGTCATAATCTTGACACAACAGAGAGCACCATGAGTTTACTTTCCCCATTTCCCCATCATGTAGTACCATGACAGGGCTTCTGGTCTGCCCCTGGGCATGTTGAAAAACAGACTTTCTAAATGCTGCCTTTGAATGGCAATACTCGGAAAACAAAGGCATCTTGTTCGCTTTCACAACATCATGAGAATCCCTTAAAAGCAACACATTGCACAACCCGTCCGAATCGCTTCCTTTTCACAATTGTCGATTTATTCCCAACAGCTCAGTTAAATGTTGTGCTAAAAAGCGTGGAGAGGAGTTCACCACCAAATCCATCTGCTGAGGACAGTTGGTACCGCTGGCGTTGTCAGGGACAGATGACAGAATAAACTGAGCTGGGAGCTAAATTCCAACTCAGAGGCTCACTTCACCTATGCTATGAATAAACTGATCGTCAGTAATGTGATTTGCGATGAAGAATTTACCGTCTATCTGGATGGAACAACAGAATCACTGTCTCGCGGGGAAACTGCAAAATCCAAGGCTCAAGGCTTAAATCACTTTTTATGTGTGAGAAAAGTTGGGATCAGCTGTTTCTTGGGGAAGGATATTAAACACCCAGTATTCGTACGCATGGGCATACGGGGACTCCTCATTCCTCAGATGCAACACACACACGCAAGGACAGACACACACATCTGTCAGTGCCATGCGGCCAACGCATCCACAGCTGTCTCAGTTGAGCAAAATCAAAGATGGTGGCGTCTGGTTGACATGGCGAATAGAACATCTTGTCCTTGCGTTTTCCTCTTGACAGCCCCTGGTTCTTGTCACCCCAACGCCGTCCCGCCTGCCTTTATAACCTGTTGGACAGCACTGCATGTCACAGGCAGGGCCTCTTGGCGTGTCACGGGGCTGATCAACCCTGTGTGGCAGCTACCTGACGCCCTGTCTGGCAGTTCACCTCCATCACTGTCATGCTCTCGCATTCCTGTTTCTCGAGGCCCCATCACCAACATGATTTATAGCTTGGAAAAAAAATGGTGAACATTGGGGCAAGGCTTCACAACTCGGTCTTCACTTTTGCCTTCGTTCTCTCTGCAGCTGATGCACGCCAACATTAATAGCTCCCCTCACCGATTCCTTAACTAACGCTGTGTTTGCAGCCAGTCTCTATGTTTTTTTCAGCTACATGATAATTGCAGAGAATGAATGCGTCTGGCCATTCCGGCCCGAGGGTTGGAAAGTTTCTAGAACATCTTTGTATTTTGTTGTGTTTGACAATCAGGGTCATCTTGATGGCTGACCTCTCTGTTGTTAGGACCGTGCTTGAACAGCAAATATGTGTATTGAGGTGCGGTGTTCCAAGCCACCCGCAGACACTGAACAGGCGAGTGGTGACAGATAAGTAGCGAGACGAGCCCTGACAGGTCACAGCTTCTAACACGACGTGACACCTAATAAGTGGTGTTTTTCTCCCAGATACACACACACGCACGCACGCACACACACGCACACTCACAGGGCCTGGAGACTCAAAATAATAAAACAAAGGACAGTTTTTCGTGCAATGTAATGAAAGCCCCTCAGAAAGTTTTGGCTCCTCAGATGCCCATATTGTTATGTTTCAATAGTATGGAAAAAGTTTGGCTTTTCTCATTTTGTTTGCATGGCATTTTAAACATTCAGCAGCACTGACAGTTAATTTTTATTTTCTCAGAATTTCCACTCTTTGATTCCGTGTTTACGTAGCCTCATCGAGTCTCAGAAACGAAAGGAAAGAATTGGAAACATCAAAATCTCTGTGAGTATCGTGTTAAAAAGCCCCAGATTATGGTTTTTGTTTGTTTACGCTGCACTTTTAACTCATTTACATTGTTTTCCAGAGGCACAGTCGAGTCTGAGACAGCGAGGTTAGCAGCTGGTCATGGCTCTGTAATACTTCACATGATTTAGCCAATGTGAATGGTGCTGTTTGTTGGAAATGAGTAAGGAATGGGCCCATTGTGAGATCTGGGTAATTTTTGAGATGAGGGCACAAGCTCAGATGTTCCACCATGATTTTACAATTTGAAGAGGGAATAGCAAATAAATTAAAAATTTAATTACACATTTTTTTTCAGGTTTGAAAGTTCATTCAGGATTAAAGGCATTAAATTGGGTCTTGGCAAAAAAAAGTAATTTAAAATGTATTCTCTGGCCGGCCTTTATTTAATATTTATTCCCTGCTTTCTCTGTGGCTTTGTTTGTCTCTATTGGCAAAGAAAAAAAAACACAGCCCCTTCTTTCCCCTTCCATAGGTTTGCTTTAGACCCCCGTATACATACTGAACATTTAACTCTAGTACAGTTATACTTCACACCCCCACTGATGGCTGTATGAACATGAACAATATAGCACAATGAGAAATAAAATCCATCCTGTGTTTTTTTGTTTCTTTATAATAATAATTTAGCTTTTTAATTATTTACCACAGACCTTTTTGAAAAGCCTTCTACATTATTTCACTTCCCCTTGTCAGAAACATTTAAATCCTATATCTTCAGACAGCGCAGTTACAATTCCCCTGTGGCGGGACAGATCAATGAATTTAGTTTTACTCAGTAACCGAAGACTGTTTTGCAGTCGGCAACACTACCTGCTTCCTCGCGGGCCCTCACAGTCCAGCTGGCACTCAGTACACCTGACACAGGGGAGCTGAATATGAAATGCCTCTGGGTTTGTTTCCCCTCATAGCTGTTGTTGCCTCTGTGATTAGATTTGGGAGTGAAGTGCCTGGTAAGCTGATGGGGGTGTAAGGCTGCCTCCCCGGGCATGATGCACAGTTGAATGTTGCCATATTGAGTTGTACACCTCTTGGCATACGTTGTCCTTTGAGCAAGCTGTTTAGATGAACTCCAGAGAATGTTGGGAAAAATAAGTCCGGACATTCTCCAGAGTTTGTTTCTCTCTTCTGAAAAATGCAGCAGGAATTAACAGGAACATGTTGAGGGATAACACCTGGGCAGAGCACGCAAGAGGCAGGAGATGATGCAAATTCTAACGTTTTTGTTTACAGCACGTTAATACCAGAGTCGGGCCTTTCACCAAAAGCTTGAGGATCTTTGTTGCTGTCATCATTGTGTATGGCACAGCTTTTATATCCTGAGACAATGGTATTCTTCTAATTTTGGTTGGTCTTGTTAGAAACTAGAAAGAAAAAATATATTAAAAAAAACAACTGAGTCAGTCACTTTGTTCTTCTCAAAAATGAGCAAGTACACATTTAAAGTAGAAGTTGATTGCAATGACATATTTCTATTCCTCTCATATGAGTGAACTATCTGAACTTACTGACCCAGCTCGCAGCGGTCCACTCTGCTGACACTATATTGTCCACGGGGTCACAAATCATAGTAGTCATGAGCTCAACCACTGTGGACAAGGTCTATCCAGCAGCTATGGATATCAACCGGCAACCCTCAATCAACTCAACGCGACCCGGTGCCACTATGGCCATACCGACTCTCTTTAGCTTATCTGTCCCCAAAGAGGCTCTTTCACTGGATGGGAACTGCATCTGTTAAAGCATGTAGCTGTCACAGCAACTTAGCCACCAGCCTCTCAGATGTAGCCCAGGGGGAGCTGTCCTTTCTGGGCCACTGAAGCCCGATGCTGTTTTGGGGAAACGGCTACGGTTAGGATGTCTGTTGCTGGACGGAATGATGGGTCGTACGGGTGTAAAAAGATAATTTTTTTGGTTTTTTTTAGCATTCATTTCAATCAACACAGATTGAAATGAATGTGAAGCTAAGAGTGCCAGCTGTGTTTGAAATCTGATGGTGCTTATCCACAGATTGAGCTGCCACCACTGGCAGCAGTGATACTGGTGTGTGTGTGTGTGTGTGTAGGGGGAGTGGGGTTTCTGTGGTTTGGTTGTGTTGACCGTTGTGTGGTTCTCTAACTCCATGTTTTAAAGACACACAGGGGCCTTGGATTTCCAATGTTTTGAGCAGGAAATTTAACACTCGCAGCTCTCCGCTCCGGCAGCCGTGGGCTGTGATTAGATCTCTTACCTCAGCAAAGAGAGCCCTTGCTGAAAAAAGAAAATTATACTGTTGTCACTCTAATGTAGGTTTCCGTTCCGTCTCTGTGTTCATAATTTGTATACACGCCACTGCACCACACGTGTTTGAAGTGTGTTTGTTTAAAAAAAGCTATAGGCTGTTGTCCGGTGCTTAACAGGATGCAGATTAGAAAGATTTATTTTAGGAGCAAGGGAGAAAGTGGCAAAGTGACAAAAGACTGACAGATATGCAAACAGACTGACAGAAGCAAAATACACGACTGCATCTACACACAGATTGACAGAAATTACACGAAAACCTGTGGTTCTGAAAAAACTCTCCCGGCATCGCCCTGCCCCGCGCTCCTCCAGGAACAGGTGTTAGCCGGCAGATAGGCCGCGTGGATTAAGACAAGTTTGCGAGGGATTTCCAGAGAGGGCCGAGATCCTGAGATTATACATATGGGCAGGGGCAGTAATAACACAGGAAATTCACACTTTAATCTGCATGTCGAGGATCTACCGGGGATAAAATGGGGGATATAGCCATATTTCCAAGATATGAGTGTGTGTGTGCGCTCGGGAGTATCAGTGAATAACACCACCTAAGCTGTCAAATCCACTGAAGTATGTTGATCTAGTGTAGGCGACTGCAAACAGCTTTTCACACTAGGAACAGACACATATTGAATAACCTGTGAAGCTGTTTTACCTATAATATCCATCTGTGTGCTATGGTTTACGCTGAGATCAAATGACATTATGCTCAGCATGTGGCACGCTAATTGTATCTGTACTATTACGGTGGTTTATATAATGATGTCGGTTTAATTTATCCAATTGGCCGACTCGTGTCTGTATTAACTGAAGCCTCTAGCTGTGGCGCTCGCTCCCTCTGCACCGTGGCTCCTCAGATCAGTCGAAGAGGGTCAATATCAACATATTACTGAGCTCTGATGGAGTCGTAGACAGTCACAATGAGACAGGATCAGCAAGTCAGCAGCACCTGTCGCTCGCTGCATGAGGCCGCACACACACGCAGAGAGAGAGAGTGAGGTAGCCAAGGATGCACAAGCAATACACTGACAGGCAAAAACACAGATGAATAAACACACAGACACTCGCACGTACACACTAACAGAGCTCAGCCCCAGCTTAATCTAATCAAGTGCGATGGCTAGCTCGATTAATAAAGCCAGCTATTGACTTCTAATTGGCGCCGCTCTGCTCTGCTAATTTCCTGGGACGAAATTACACTAATGCGGTTTGCCTGATGGAGTACTTATAGTTGGCTCCCAAGAGAGACAGGCCTTCGAGACGGATAGATAGCAAGGTTGGGGAGAGAGGGAGAGAGAGGCTCAGAGAGAGGGAGAGAGATGTTAAACTTTGATAAAGATCTGAGGCTGTCGTTTCAGAGCAGACCATTTTCTAATCAGTGGCCTGTTGTCTTTGGAAATGTCATCCAGGCCGGTGTAGCCTTACCGATCGCGCAGAGAGGGAGAGAAAGAGAGAGAGAGAGAGAGAAAGTGAGAGGCAGAGAGAGAAGAGTGCAGGACCCCTCAGGCTTCTGACTTTCACCAGTGGAGTGTAACATTAGCCACCTGTCTACACGCTAATGAATTCTCTCCAAACCACTCACTTCTGAGCCCCACCGCTGCACCAGCACGCACACACACACACACACTCCATCACACTCTGGATGCTCTTATCACATCAGTTTTGACAAGACTGGTCACAGTCGAGAGAGTGTGAAACACTAGCACATACAATGTGCAGATTTGTGTTGTTTGTCAAGACCTATGACAACAGGTTAAAGTCCATTCATAGACTATTAAAGGTAAAACATTATGAATAACATAAACATAACGACATTATTTTGATATGATATGAGAAGAGCACGCTCTGATGCAATAATCCTAGCATGTCCACAGCAGCGCACACAAACATGAAATGTCCGCAGGCACACACACAACTAAAGCCATCTTAATTCTGTTTTCAAATAAGGAATATTTTCATCAGGGCATGCCGACAGATTATCTTGTGAATTTAGCACTATCTGCGTCTTATCCCTCGCCTATAATCCATATTTGTAATCTCAGTTCCTATGACAGATATTCTTGAGTTGCTTCCACAATCCCTCTGCGACACATGCTGTAATCCACAGCTGACACTGATCTCGGAGGCCACAGCACCTGTTCCGTCTCAAGATGGGAGAAAACACGCCACACTTCTCCTTTGTTGTGTTGCCATGTTATTATTCATCAGAAAGATAAAAACAGTGCCACTGTAAACAGGTTGTTGTAAATAAACGTGGATTATGTGATTTGTCCAGTTTTAAATTAAATAGAAATGAGTGCTATGATCACGAACCTTTGCCAATGGTACTGAAATACTCTATTATCAATATTTTAGTTTTCCCACCAAGTAACAAAACAAAAGAGCATTAGTGTTTGATGTTCATGTCCTGGTACTGACAGTACATACTGTTATTTGTTATTTTAGTTGTTTTTAAACAAATAAATATATAATAATATAAATAATACGAATATTATTTCATCTACTTTTACAAGATGATAGCTTGCAATAGCATCCTCTTACATACTTAGGCTAAAAATGATACATCTGTTATCTGCATGACTGTGACTGTGTTGGAGGACACGAGGGCGAGTGAGTAAAAAGTTACACTTAAACTTATTTACATATTGTGCACATTTTACATTGGATAAACTATACGCTTCATGAATGAGTGAAAGTGAGAACATAAACAGTTCTTCCTCTCTTTAATCTTTCTTATCCAGGCTTGTGACCTGGATTGCAGCAAGTTGTCTTGATCCAGTGTTAAGATCCCATATTAAGAAAGGGATTGGTGTGTCTTTGATGCCCTAGATTATCAGTAATCTTATCTCCTCAGATTAGGAAAGATTAGGAGAGTGCAAAAAATCAGGTACTTATTGGGCCAATAGGGATTCACTTTAAACTCAGTTAAAATAATAAACACTTTTTCAAGATTTTGGCACTTCAAATATAGAATAAGGGCCATGTTTAGTAATAATAATGATAACCTGTGAATATTGAATCAATTTGTGTATGATGTTTTTTACTTTTCAGCTGTGAATAAAAATAACCAAAAGCTGATTATGTTTCACAAATCTCAGTGAGTAAAAAACAATATATTTTGGGTAAAATCTTTGTTTACCCAAAATAAGATCAAATACTAATATTGGATATTAGGGATGTGTATCTGGAAATCCGCTTAATTCTTATGAGTGCATATTGTTTTGGGTTATTGGTCTGTTTTTTTACTTACATACTGTGTGTGTGTGTGTGTGTCCAGTTCCTTTTACAATAAATGGAGTGTATAGACTTACTGTAAGTGAGAGAAACATTGGAGACAGAGTCTAACACATAGCGCCAGGATCCTGCAGACTTACACACCCAGACACAACCTTGGAAATTAAAACACACACGTACGCACACGCAACCCACCCACACACAACGAGTTCCTCTTGAACCTGGTCCAGACACACACTCTCTCAATTAGCCGGGGCCGCCAAGGCGACGTCAACGCGAACTTCCAAACAATAGGCACAGGGGATTCATAAAGCACAAGGAGGAAACATGAGCTAATACCACTATTCCAATTAAAGAAACATTTGTTGCCTCTGACACCTAAATGTGATTCTCCACAGCTGTGGCGTGCTCCAGGACAATAGTAGCTCGGCAAGGGCAGGGTTTGTTGTATTGTTGCCTTTCGATTGTGTGAAAGGTTGAGTCAGGCCCAGCCCCAGTCTCTTGAGAGGTATGCTTCATCACAGCAGAGGAGACCTTTTGTTTTTCCCTTTCAAAGGATTTCCAGCACTCCCTGGTCCAATCACAGCCCCTATTCATAGAAAAAAACCCCAGAACATTCAAGTGGACGGTGATGGAACATATAAAAATACCTCTCTGGCTGTGATGATTGTTGCCTGTGTTGAAGGCTAGTGGGAAGACAACCCACATGAAAAATATTGAGTTCTTTGTGAAATACTGCACAATGATTCAACAGTAACATTCATACTGCAACTGTATGTGTGTTGATAATCTACAAAGATCGTTTTGGGCAGAACGAATTGATTCAGCCATGGCATCCTGTGCCCACTTGGTACGGAGTCGGTGTGTATTCTCTGTAACAGTAGAGGTCACTCTTCTCTCCTGCCTCTCTTCACAGTAGATCAGAATATCCGCACACAAAAAGCAATGACAGGCCAAGATTCAATCATACGCCCGTGCGTGTGTTTGCAGCATTGCACGCACATATGCATACATACATACGTGCATGCACGCCACATGCACTGGCCGCTCTGCCTTGTCCCACAGAAAGGTCTGCATGCATCGTATCAAAGTAACATAGCCTCCGACAGCGAGAGCTGTATTCTCTGTCTTGTGGTAGCTGTGGTTAGTGTCATACAAGAGCAGCTACTGAGACGCCTGTGGACTCGGAGGAGCTTCCTGCCAGGGGTCTGTCACTGACTAACCCAGGCCTGGTGTGTCAGCTTTCTCTGGCCCCAAAGGGGAAGGTCGTTCACTCTGAGGAGCCATGGCTCCAGCACGCAGCTCACATCAGGCCCCAGCTCGAATCTCTAACCTGGCCACAGAAACCACTAAACCCAGTATCCAGTTTGAATTGACAGGATAAGAAAACACAGATCATCCAACTCTAATTAAATATTCAGCATCAGAGGGCCGCAACTGTCTGCCTGTGCAACAGTGTAAATATTCTTTAATATCTGATCAAGTCGGCATCTCAGAGCCATTGGAAACAAACAGCGAGATGAATGTTTTTGATTTTAAGTTACTGTATTCAGGAAGAATTTTTCAAAAAGATGTTTATGGATATCCAGGCATACAAAGTATACAGAACATTAAGGTGGCTTGGAATTTTTCTCTGCCCTCCTTCCCTCGTGCCTTCGCCTAGCACTGAGGCATTGATGAAATCCAGAGGTAAAATAGCTTTAGTGGCTGCTTTCCTTTTCAAATCTCTCATCTCTAACAGGCTAACCTGATCCCGTGCAGCCAGACTCTGAGCCGGAGATCTCTGCACTTCCTGGTGTCCCACTAATGATTGTTAATGATGTCATCTGATCAGGAGAGGAGGATGCATGTGTGTGTGAGCATTTGTGTGTTCAATGTACGGTGTGCGCATATGTGTGTGTGTGTGTGTGTGTATTGGCGGGTGAAGATACCTCACCAGATTGAGTTGGGGGTCATTTTATGTTGGAGAGGGGGGGTGGGGGTCACAGGAAGCAGGAGGACAATGAACTCCAGTGTCTGTTCATACAAACATGACTGTCTTCATCTTTTGCCTGAGCGAGAGGCCTCCTCTACCCTGTTCTTAATCCCAACCCCTGACCCATTACGATAAACCCCACCTCCCCATCAGCCATTGCAGGGGTCAGATAGTAATTACTGCTCAGCCCTTTCCCTTAAAACCTATTCAGCCCCTTCAGGACGTGAACAAGACCTGATTACAGACCACAGGGACTCATGCAGCAAACGTTTACTATGGACAGGCTGTCGGCCAACAGGTAGTAAATATGTTAAATCTGATACGTTGATCGCATTGAAGACATAATTATCCCCTCTGTTCAAAATGTGGCCAATTTATGGCCCCTGATATAAAAAAAAGATCTTCGATCTGCAACTGGCTGCAGGACGGAGGACTTATCGAAATGTGCAGGCAACAAGAAGTCACTTCATGACTTCAACGTGTGAAACAACAATGGAAAGGTCATTTCCTGTGTTCAGACTTCAGCTGCATGATAATCATGCACCCAGAGAGCAGTGACACATTCTTCCCAAAACACATCCATGAATCATCCTAAATGCCCATGCAAATGCAATCATCCTCTGAGGAGTTTCAGCTCCTACATAATCCACTTATAGATCATCTGACCTGCACATCTGAGCACTGGGCTGTGCAGACAAGAAGCAACAGAAGCACAAGGAGACTGAGGAGGTGAACAACATTTCAAAACTTATTTTACGAATGGAGATCAAAACAGTTTCCATATCTCCACCTCCCCGGACCCCAGGGAACATGGCCGAGCTGTTAGATCGACTAAAAGCTGCATCCATCTCACACAAACAATGTTTAATGATTTCCTCATATAAACATAAAGATGTGGACAGACAAGGCATTATAAAAGCCCTGCAGATAGTGCTAATGGAGCCGTGGTTGTTAATGGGCAAGCAGCACTCTCAGTGATAAATGATGCTTATCATACTCAAAGCACCAAGGATTTGTTACACTTCTCCCTCTGCCCATTCTTTGATGCAGCCACTGATAACACCATAATGATCTGTGGCAGGCCTGTGGTTTACCATACATGGTGTAACATGGTGTCATATCAGGAAACCGTCCCTAAAAATACAAGAGCCTGGAGCCTTGGAATTGAATGTTTTACAAAATAAAAGCACAATATAGTTAATCAAGTCACACTTTATAGCAAGACCTCACGCTGCTGTCCCCACTGTCTGCTCCACATGTCTGCTGGTCTCGTCTCAGAGGTCTGTGGCTCACAAAGGTAGGTCATGGCCTTTGTTTTGAGTCTCGTCCGTGGAGACAGGCGCAGGAGCCTGCAGACCACTTGCCAGTGCAGCGACCAGTCCCCGGCCAAATGGGTGTAATTACATCGTGTTTGGCTCCTAACTCTTCAGTGGGGGGTGTGGAGGTGAAGGGGCATGACCCCGCACTTCCAGAACATGACCTGGGAATGTAGACATGAGGCTCGAGTCTGCTCGTGACAATGGCGAGCGTGGTGACCTGGCTAACGGGCTACAGCTGATGTCCTCCAGCGCCCATCTGTTCCCCTCCACCTCCTCGAATCCCCAGCGGTGAAGCTGTTTGGATGGAGCAACAAGGTCAGAGCACAGGTATTATGTGCCATTTAAACGCTGTCAGGGTACATGATTACATTCACCATGCCAGGGTTTTCTAAGGTGTAACCATAAGGGAGCATTTGGATTTTATTCTGATGAAAGAACACTTTCTGTAGCGTTCATTCATGTGGAAAAAAGTGGCGCACAATAACATATGCCTAAAGTGACAAAAACATCCACTGCTCAAAGGATTTTCTCTGCAAAATACCATGAACTAACGCAGAGCCCAAATGCACTCGTTTATCAAGGTTACATGTCACTCTATCTGCTCTGATACAGAAAACATATATCCTCATTAACCATGAACTGACCCAGGAAATTTATTTCATCCCAGCTAATACAGTTGTCTTTTGATCCCGGTCATTAATGCGCCATTACGTCTATATTTTATGTACTGTTTTATGCAGCACTCACTACCTTTGGCCTTATTATGAGCAAAATGATCAATATCCAGATAAATGTGGTTCAGGGAGGAGAGAGTGTTTTTTCGTTAGGAAGTAAATTGAGCCCAAACTTTTCTGTCAAAGCAGCAAAAGACATCTTGAAAATTTGTGGTAAATCAGAGGCAGATGTGTATGTTTATAAAGATAAATTGAATTAAAGGCTAGTCTGTGCTTTGTTGCCCAGACTCTGGGTCCTCAGTGGCCTTCTAATCATGCTGTCGGTGATTTAACTGGCTTCAACAGGTAATGCTATTTAAGGGGAACTAAGGCAGGCACCAGGAAATGAAACACGGTCGCCTTAACATGGATTGTTGAAGTAGTAGCTTGACTCTCCCCCTCTGTACCCCACACTCCCCCTCCTCCCACTTTCAGGCCTGTAGTCAGGACCAAGGCTAACTAGAAAAAAACAATTAGGTCTTGGAAGAAAACGCTCTCTGTGGAACGTATCTGGCCATATCTGTTACTGTGAGACCTGAACTTGGAGCAGACCGGCACACTAACATCGACATGCGCGACTACTCAGACACACGAATACACACATACACAAATACTGCACCAGCTTCCTCACAGCACATACATATTCCCTAATTGGCCCGGCTGCAGCCCTGTTCATATAGGGACCCATTACCTCTTGACCACCAGGTTTTGCCACATCATTGGTTGCGATTTTATTATAGCGGTCTCTTTTGGCTACATCTGAGCAAGTTGTTTCATAACTCAAGATCTGACACGGACGCATTAGCAATGATGTGAATATGTCAGGCTTCAGTTTACTAATGCACTTTCACTATTAGCAGGATGCTAAATACAGCCCATTTAAACTACTCCTTAAAAAGAAGCCTTGGAAAGGCACAAATGATTGCACTGGTAAAAGGCCAAAGCCTTTTAAAACCTCCTGAAAGTGTCCAACATAGTTATCGAAATACATTTTAGTAAAACTTATCGCATAAAGTGTCCATTCACCATTAACATATGAACCAATATATGTTTTATCCACGGTCCGCTTAAGTTAATATTTTCGATCTTATTGGCTTTATGATTGTTTCCATCCTTCACCAGGCTGTCAATATTGCAGCTAACAGAGAAAGAGTTCAGAACAGTACTGCGCTAAACACTGTGACTTACAAACCGATAAATAAAAAAAAAAGAAGAAAAGAACCATAAATATCAACCAAAAGTGAAGTAAATGGTGTAGGATCTGCAGCGTCCACGCCTGGAGGACAGTTCTCTGACAAACTTTGTCTAGTCTCAATACTTCCCTCTCCAAACCCGGCCCTCATCAAAGGGAGGGCCCTTCATAATTCCCGGTCAGGTCTGCCATTTTTCACCTTTGTCTAAAAATACAATGGAGGAGGTGAAGGGGTGTGGAGGTGGGGGGGGTCTGAAAGATTGCTCAAGAATTGCCGGAACAAAGGGAGCGAACTTGGATGGGCTAAAAATACAGCGCAGCGTGTGAATACGATAAAGGACTACATGAGAGGGCGCTGACAAAGCTCTGCTGACTTTCAAGTGGGAGAACAATGTGGCAGACACTTTCAGGGCGTTTGGCTACACACTGTGGCGGCTGGACAGGCTGTGAAGCAGGATGTCAACATCAGCCCGCATGGGGAGAACTGAGGGCTGCTGCGGTGACGCATAGAAAGCAGGAGTCAAGGGACAGTTATTGAGAAATAACCCTTGAGGAACACATAATGAACTCCTCTGCAAACAAACGCATGTATAACTATAGAAAAATAACGGCAGAAAAATAGAAAGAGGGACCGAGGAACAGGAAAGTGCAACGTGAGATGGGCCTGCGACCCCTCATCTCATCGATTCAGACAGGGAGGGCTGGACTTAATTACCTTCAGTTTCCCCCCCAGCCATCACTTTCCTCGTTGATCACTTTCTCCCCCCCCTCCCTCAAGTAAACGTACATGCGTGGGTACCATGGGCGAACGTGGGCCTGTCAGGGAAAGAAAGAGCGAAGGGAAGAGGTGTATGTTTTCAAGGCCAAAGCGTTTGCGGTGGATGTGGTGCTCTGGAAATTGTGGGCTCCCTCGTCTGTAATCTGATTTCAATGGCTCTGCCTTTAGAGGCAGAGTCAATCTGATTTTCTGCCTTGACTGAGTGACTGGGTTGAGTGTGTGTGTGTGTCTCCACTGCAGGAGGTTAAACACTTACAAGGCACCACTCAGTCAGCCAGTCCCTTTCCCGGTGAGGTGTCTTGGGAGCGTTTGATTGGGTGAGTTACACTGAGTGGAGTCAATTAGACAATGTGGAGTCATGTGAGATGATGGGTGAAGGGGAGAAGGAAGCGTGCGATCCCCGGACCACATCAACAGGTGGCTCGCTGCATTTCATCCAAAATATCCTAAGTGACATCATCTTGAAATGATTAAGAGAGAGAATACAGTGTCCAAAACCGCATCTCGGCTCTCAGCACCCAAATCCAAATACCAATCACCGTGCTGATGATGAAGTGTTCAGAAGAGGAAGTGAGAAAATAGATGAGAGGCCTCGACCCAAAACCTAAACACCCCCCCCCCCCCCCCCCCCCCCCCCCCCCCCCAGCCCGAGAACGTCAGCACGAACAATTAAACACTCCTGATTGCTGCTCGGGGCTGCTGTGCGGACCTCCCTTTTCCGTGAATTAAGCCTGTCCCGTCTCACCACTTGCATGCAAACAAACATGCAGGCGCGCACGTTCTGATGTGGCGCTGTTTGCCGCAATTAGCATCAGTTCATTTGCAGCTCGCTGACCCAGTGTGACCTCATCGGATCTGGGTCAGCAGGGACAGACAGTGCCGCCACGGAGACGGGTGGGGCACAAGGTGAGGCGGCCCGTCCGTGTGAGAGAGTGGCGTGTCTTCCGTGTGTCTGTGAGGAGCTGCGGATGGACGTCTGGTGCCGAGAGAGTGAGTGAGTGTGCACTTCCGCCTGTGTCTACGTGTGTGCGTGCAGGTATGGTTGTGTCCAATACTATCTGTCGGCACATGACAAAAGCTGGTGTGTGTGTGTATAGGTGTTTCGGCACACGTGCACGACTCAGTGCCTGTGTGTGTGTATGTGATCTTATTCCTCATTGTGCTGGACTTCAGAGGCCCAAGCGTCTCCTGCTTCCTCTCGGAGGCAGTGGGTTAAAAATAATGTGGTGTGCAGTGAGTGGCGGGGAGCGAGGCGCAGACAGCTAGGAGCCAGAGCGACACACACACACAAGCACACACACACGCACTCTCTTTCAGCCCAGCTATAAGGATTTTTTCTCTCTTAAATGTATATCCCACTCAACCTCTAAAAAACCCATGAATACAAACAGCTAGAGATGGTCAACCTAAAAACTTGAAGGTGGTACAATGGATTATGAATGCAATGGACTCATTGTTACAGGAGTAGCTGATTCAGTGCCAGTGAGATTCAATAGATGACCTTGTTAAGCCACAGAGCTCCTCCTTGGTTGAGCGCATGCTGCGTTTCACCTTCAGATTCAAGGTTACCCGGCGCTTCAGTGGGCTGAAGCGGATCCTGAATGAACAAATGCAGAGAGACACCCCGGCAACACAAGGTGGCACTGAGATCTCGTGGCTTCTGCAACCGGGTAAACCTTTGACACCGGCACGACTTGTGCCAGTTTTTACCTCCACAATCTGCCCCGCATGGGAGGAAGAGACGGATGACTCACAGGTAATTCGCCTATCGCAGCCTCTCCTCCATCTTCCTCCTCTACCCCTCCCTCTGTTGCGTGAGGAAGCCAGGGCGGCTGCAGTCTCTCCCCGCCCTGAGATAAGCCTGTCTCCAACCGGCCTCGCACACCTCCTGTCATCTGTCTGCTCTCCTTATCAGCTGGCCGGTGCAGTGCCGTGGTGTTGACGCTCTAATTAAACCCACGTGGTCACACTTGCCCCCAACCGCCTGCTATACCGCCACTGATGTATCAAAACTCCTCTGTACAGAAAAATATTGCAAAATCTTGTCTTGCACTTTAAGGGAGTCGAGAAATATTTCCCCTTGTTATTTATGGTAACAGAAAACTGCACTGTATCACTGTAATTGCATACAATTTGGTGCTGTCAACTGTACAAACTGCCAATAAAACAACAGATCACATTCAGGGGGAAATAACTCAAATAGGACAGACATGCTGTGCCATTGAACTATTGAATTAAAAATGTTCAGAAAAGGGAAAAAGAAACTGCTGTTTGAAGACTCAGTGTGTATGTGTTGCCTTGGCCCCGTGTTTGTCAGCACATCTGCAGTTTTCTGATGACTAGTCCAATATGTCTGTGTTACAATGAGACATTGATGGGTGATTTGTTTGTTTGTTTGATCGTTTCTTCTCCACCCCTTTGACAGTTCCGGTAAACAGTCGTCATTGAAGTGGAGCTCGGTGTGCTCTTCCTTACTCTTCTAATCTGATGAAGTTTTGAAACGCAGGAGAGCTGATAAATCAGACATCTGGGATTATTCTATATTCCTCTACCACAGAATGAGGCCCCTCATTGCTGCTATTTTCCCCGAGCAGGCTCTTCACACCTCTCTGTGTATTTATCAGAGCCTTTAAACCCTGAACTTTTCAACAGCTCAAACACCCAGATAGACAAAATCAATGGTGATCTTAACCCAAAGGTTATATATTAAGCATTCAAGTGAAGAAAAAAGGCCCGTTTTGACATGCACTCCTACCTGTGACACAGCGTGCCTGATAAGGAGGCACCGATAGAGTTCAGGAGAGATACTCGAGCAGAGAGTTGCACACTAAAGGTATACTCATAAATGTTTACAGCTCGCCATTAAACTTTGCTTAGATGTTGAATGTGACACTCACTGATAGTGGAGCCTGTCAGCTGATTTATGGTCATCCCTGAAATTGCCTTAGTGACGCCTGGAGAGGATGACTAACCAGCTCAGGTAGGGTCAACAAGCAGAGAGAGCCAGATAAGAGCCAGCGAGGCCGAGGCAGACACAAAGAGGGAGACGCAGAGGGCGAGCCCTTGGGATGGACGAGAAGAATGAGGGTCAGTCCACGTAAACATGGCAGACATCTCTTGATCTGCCCCGAAGACACAAGACCAGACGCAAACTATTTTATCTGATTGTGGCGTTGTTGATGTGAGGACTCACGTCTGTGAACATGCACGTCTGTATTTTGCATTTTCAAACGTATTCAACGTCTATGAGGCCATCTACTTTGAGTGCCACGACGTCCAGCTGAAGCACTAATGTGGCATTTATCCGGGATGATATCATTACACAGAACGTGTCCATCTTTTGCTCTTTGTCCCTGCTAGTTGAGACATCAGGCCTCAACACCATTTGTCTCAATCAGCCGCCACTGCTTCCATTTGCCCCCTGTATGCATCAACTTGTACACACACCCCTAGCAGGACACCACCGTGCCTCGACGCCACACATCCCACCATAATGCTATTTAGAATAATAGCACTGTGACCAAATAGCAGTTAATTGCGTTAAGGTCTGAATCTGGTCCGCCGTGCGTATGCGAGCATCTGTCATCTTTATCAATAAGCTGAGGGTCTGACATAAATCCAATTTGCCCCTCCAAACCCCTTGTCCCCATGTCGTCCGCGTTCATGCTCAAACACGTGCAACAATGTCACAGGTGCTGGCGCTGTCCTCTGACCTCAGAAGTGTGTGGATTTGCAGAGGCAGACTTCCTCTTCTCCCGATTAAGGCACGACGAATCATGTCAGCGTGCCCTGAGCTGAACCCTGCCCATAAAAACATCACTAATTTTTGGGCCGGTTTGTTCGATTATTTTTGGGAGGGGGGCTGGTTGTAGCTTTTGAGGGCGGAGGAGCCAGCACTTCCCTCTGACACTGACCTCCTGACCTCCTTGACATGTGGGGCAGCTTGGACAAAGGAAGCCTTTCCCTTTTAATTCTGCCCAGGGAGCGTTATATGGGACCTGACCCTGTGCTCCTCTTAACCTTTTGGACCTCCAGCCTGATGTCCGTGATTTAGGGCAAATTTCATTACATGCATTCTCCGGATGAGACTGTGGGCTAAGAGGATGTGACACTGCAACAACTCAGCCTGATTAAAATGTCAGGTAGACCGGACAGCTGAGATGACAAGTTCCCTTCAGGAGAAAGAAAAGAAAGTGTGTGTTCTCCCTGTGGTTGATTCACAATGCCTAACACAATAAGAGCAGTGTAACTCGAGACCAGGAGAGGTTCTTGTCTGCTGCATCAACATAAATATTGCACAGAATTTCCAAAAAAAAAAAACAAAAAAAAAACTGCAGGGTAAATAACAAGACAACAATGCTGGAGATTCTGTAACATCAGACAAAAAGAACCATTTAACTTGCGGGATGTGTGTGTAACAAGAGCTCTCGCCTTTCACACTCTCTGCAGTGAACCCAGCGGGAGAAGTTGTGAAGCTCTAACAAGCAGAACAGAATGCCAACACCATGGGGGACAAAAGATGAGTGAGCAGCGTCAGAAAGGGAAGACTCTTGAGAATGGCTGCCACGACAGGCGCCTGAGCCTGTGTGCCGTCTACCTGTCTCTCTTCCAAACTGCCATGTTCTTGTCGGTGTTGACACCCTGTCAGCCCCACCTAGCCGGGGCCCTGTGGGTAGCAGGCAGGCGGCAGAGGTGGAGGTACACAAAGCAGGCTGGCTGAATGGGGACTGACTAGGCTGGGCTCTAATGGAGCCAGCCTTCCAGACGCAGACAATAGCAGGGCCCGAGGCCGGGGCCTGAAACCTGAAGCCTTGGCTTGGTATTTTAAGAGGCCTGAGTGGCTCTGGAGCCAGTTGTCAATCAATAGGTGCACACAATCAGGCAAAAACAAGACGGAAAAAAGGCGGAAGAAAAAAAATGAGCTGATGACAGAGAACAGAAAATATTGACAGACATTTTTTTTTTTTTCAGTGAGGTTCACCTTTGAGTCATTTCACCCACACACACAAATAAATTACTCTTTCCAGGCTATCGGTGCTGCTCACACACTGAGGATTGCAGTGACGTGTGAGGTTCATGGCTGGCGAGGCACTGACGTCATCAGTCACATTTACAAACATATGAACATATCAGCATTCTTTACATATACAAACTGTAGCATAGAAAAATGTTTTTTATCATCTTACCGTTACTTATAAATGAAGTCCATGCGCCACTCCCTCTGAAGAAAAGCATCGATAACTTGTTTGTAGAAGTCCTCCTTATCTTTCTTCAGTTTTAAAAGTCTCTCTGCCTCAGTGGAGATCACTGCCTGTGAAGAAAGTCGTCCTTGATCAGTCCTGTTCCGACTGTATGTTTTCAGCCTTTTCAGTGCTGAGAATGGCCGCTCCACCGATGCTGTAGTAGCTGGAACAGTGAGCACCAGCTGGAGCAACTTTGTCGCTTCAGGATCAGTTTGGATGAGATCCTTCTGGGCCAAACAGCTGAGAAGCTGCCCAGGAGATTTTTCATTCATCCCTCACCGTTTGTGAGCTAAACAGTCCAACGAGATCCGCCTTTAGTTTAGCAGTGTCAAAGAATTGGGCATATTTTGACAGGCTCTGCAGCTTCGTCTCATCAAAATGTTGCGACATTTCACAGAATTTTGTGCAGTGCACCAAACCAAGGACAGCCAGCTCACCAAAATGATCAAACCTGGCCTTCATTTGACAGCTCATGTTTTCCAGAATGTTACAGAACAGTCGTTTTCGTTCACATCTAATCGACTGTCTGTGTCCACTCTCTGTCAGGCCCAGTGCGCTGCATTTCTGCTCAAATCGGCCACAGAAGCTGTCGAAGTTCAGTCTCATGCGCTCGAGAGCTGCAACGGTGTCGCAGATGCGCGCACGGCAAACAATCAATGTCCATGACTTTGTTTTGCAGCACTCTAAAAAGGCCAAGCAATAGGAAAACATATCAGGATGGCAGCACGTGACTTGCCAACTGTTTACTGTAGTTTGCTCTCACTAATTCTACTCTTCTGCCGCAGTAGTAAGAAGAATCCCTGGGATCACCAGCGCCCCCTAGCATGAGGCAGGGGAACTGCGTGCCTCTTCGCAGGTGTTTTATGATTGCTCACCACAAGAAACACGTTGATTAAAAACCACTGGATATAATATACATCCGCTAAACTAAGGAAATTTAGTTCATATAGTAAAAGTGGTTAAACATTTAATAGCGGCATACAGAGCGACAGCAATACCGTCTCAGCTGGCTGCTGCCTCACCGCACGTCTCTTCTTAGTATTTGAACGGTAAATGTGAAAATTCAGCGATTTTGGAAAAAAAAAAAAAATCTAAAAATGGTGAAGTTGGATAATAACTTTAAAGTACACAATACTGAATAAATATAACCATTTAATTTATTTTTTCCTTTTATATTTTTTTCTTTCCATGATGACAGGTGAGGCCTGACTGCACGTCACTGGAGGATTGATTGCCTAAAGTACTTTGAGAAGGGGTGAGGTGGAGACGTTCGGAGCGTGCTTGTGTATGAATGTGTACAAACGCACACCCCTGCCATCAACTGGGCCGCTCCTCCCCTCAG
The DNA here is from genome assembly GCA_016785235.1 of Pseudorhombus dupliciocellatus. Classification (NCBI taxonomy): domain Eukaryota; kingdom Metazoa; phylum Chordata; class Actinopteri; order Pleuronectiformes; family Paralichthyidae; genus Pseudorhombus; species Pseudorhombus dupliciocellatus. Next base: position 646,654 of record JAFBJW010000030.1, read on the forward strand.
GAACACTTGCATCATTGTGTCAGGGAGGAAAGAGCCTGTCTCCTTCTCCCTCCTCTACCCTGACACCTCGCAGACATCTGAGGGGAAAAACGAGTGGTTTGATGAAGCCGCCCTTGAAGATCAGGACCTGTCTGCATGGAATGACACGCTGCAATTACCCATGCAAAAGACCCATTATACCTGCATGTGTCACCGCGGGTGGATGAAGGCTTCCTGCTTCCGGCTTCCTGCACGTCCCTCTGATGAACTCTAAGAGCTTCCCCCTGTCTAGATCACAGTGTTGTCCTACCTGTCCACCAGATGCCCCCAGTGTGTTCTCCCCAGTATTTCAGTAATTCACTGTAACGATAACTAAGCTATTAAGCTGTATTAAAACTTTCACATTTAAAAGTTCTCCTCCACAGACAGTCTCCTTCCAAGGTGTCACTGAAATATATAAAGTGTTGAAAACATACTGCAACACATCAGCTATATTAAATCATTAGCCGAAAAGATGTTTAGGGTTTGCTGTCATCATGGTTAAACTAAAAAAAAATAAAAAATCCGAGCCTTCCCTTTGCGTTAGAGGCAGCAGCGTCTTTTGTTCGGAATGGATTGCCTCTCCTCGGGGAAGTCACTGTAGTTTCCCAATGTTTGTAGAAATCCATTAGAAACAGCTGCCACGCATGCATCACTGATGCTTTGAAGACAACACGCGATGTATAGTTTCTTTTGTTGATGGCAGAGGGAAATAAATAGGTTTGGTTTTGTTGTCGTTTACATTAAAGAAAGATGGCTGAGTCAACAAGGAACAAACAAGATGACTTTTGAAAACGAGCGAAACTTTGCAACATAAACACTTACAGAAAATGTCACAGCGCGGGAGCCCCACAGCCCCTCAACTAAAATATGTGAGCTATCAGGAGACTGGTCAAAATATCCCATCAAGGACCAAAGTCAGTCCAGTTGAAGGTCTGAGATTACAGGCACTAACCCTGACTGGAGTGTTGCAGCCTCGTCTGCGGCGAGATGCAGATTAGAAGTGACCAGTGGTACCATCAGAGAGCGGCGCCTGCCTCGTGTTTGTCAGTGAAACATGCGTTCAGACACATCTGCAAGCAGTTGACTCGGGCCTTTTCCTGCCTCTCTGTTCCTGAGAGGTCTGGAAGTGTGACACGCCGACGCTGACCTCACTGTGCCCTGCCTGTCACTTAACCTTCATGTTAGATGTCAGCTCCCCTGCCGCCGCTGTTCAATCGCCCCGACCCTGACACCGAACATGATGCATGCACTGTGTAAAGTTGTGACCCCCAACTCTGGCGGGAGGGGGAAGAGAAGGTAAACGGTTACTGAAAAGCCAGAAATCCATTTACATTTTTCGGTTCAGTGTTTTGAAAGCAAACTTTTGAGTATATCTCCTAAGTAATGATCTGGTGTGAATAGTATTTAAAGACCTCTGATACATGTCCCTGAGAGTGATCAATTTCTCACCCAGAGCCGTTGATCTGCCTTTGAAACAACAGTGGTCCGTGTGATAAACTTTTTCAAGAAGTTTACATTTTCTTTGCCTCTGGAGCCCCAGAAACACAAGCTTGTGCTGTATAAATCTGTCAGGGCTGCGGAGTTGAGCATATACAGAGTCCTGATTTACACGTTCCAGATGGGAGATTACAGGACTGCGGTGAAGCACTGGAGCATCACACACACTCTACTCCGTCCATCCACCGCTCCGCTCCCCTTTGATGGAGATCCCTCTCGTCTCGGCGGTTAACGTTATGAGCTTTCTGACAAACAAACAAAAGCACAAAAGAAATTTGAATGCTGGCTTTCGGGGAGGTACGGTGTAAACAAAGAAACACATTTTGGCGAGACCCTGTATCTGGTCCTGATGTAAACTTACAAGAAACAACTGCAGCACATGAAACCCCGAGGATGTGTCAGATTTTAGATATATGAGGATTCCCCATTGGTTCGGCACAATAAGACATTGTTGATTATGTATTCAGACATTTCTCCACAGTCGTCTCCTGGGCAAACTTGCATGACAACCATTTGCAGAAACAAAAGACAGAGGAGGAGAGCGCTCATATGGAGACACTGCACTCTGGCTGGACCTATGTGCATGTGTGTGTGCCTGTGCTTATGTGAGGGAGGCAGCACACTTTCCTCCCTCTGGGCTTAGCTGCGGGTGCGTAAACAGTGATCCTATGGCGCTGGGCGGAACAATTCAGTGTCAGGGAAAAGGTCAGCCATCGCTACTCAGCTCCATCAGGTCAGACGAAAACACAGAAAGAGAAGAAAAAAGCAGGCTAAAGTGGTGAGAGCCCGAAGAATATGTTTCCAATAGACCCTCGTCAGGCTGCGTTAGCATCTGCGTCCAACACGTGCACCGCAGGGATCATGACCTTCCGCTTCCCCTCCCCTCGCTCTCCCCACTGGGCAGAGTAGCCCTGCAAGGTCAGCACACAGCTGAGTGGGGCATATAGGGGCGCAGAATACAAACTGACCCCCCCCCCCCAGCAATCACCCCCACTCCCCTGGACATTTCCAAAGGGAGGAGGACCAGAGAGGACCCATCGCTGCCAGGGTCACTGTCAGCCTGCAAAATCACACCAGCGCCCGCAGCGTCGGGCTAGAGGGAGCGCAGCGAGCGAGCTCCAGGGTTCGGCGGGTGCCTTTGCCCAAATGGCTTGTCATCCCTGTGAGCGGGTCGAAAGCTAAAAGAGAGCCATTTGCCTTGAAGATGGGCGGATACACGCAGCCCGCTATCACTGGAGGCATCCTGTTGATCACACCGTGGCCTGTGGTACTGTCGGCCATGATCACTTTACACAGACGGCGAGCGCGGTTTAAACGCAGAGCGACCGCAAAGACCTTTACGCTGCCTTCACCTGCAGTAACGCGGCGCATGTGTGGCATTACAAGCCATAATAGAAACCGATGGGCTACAGAGGAGATAAAGATCATTTCCAACATATTGTCTTTTTGAGGCTTATGCAATAAGAGAATTAAACTTTACTGAATTACTGCTACTGAGCACCAAGATAATTTAAAAAAAAATCTACTGCGTACACACATCCGTTATTTTATCTCAGTGTCTGATGAAGAGAAAAATATATACAGGGTCATAATTTTCACGAAGAAACGAGTCCAGACTAAGATACTTCCCATGAAATGAGAAATAGTTGCGGACAGTAATGGTCATTTGTTCATTTCAGATTCCCTTCAAACGTTTTGACTTGAGTACTTTCGAACCATGTAGAAAACATTACAAAATCAATAAAATTAAACACAAATTGCTGCAGCAAAGTTAAGATGTTAAATGTGGGGGAGCAGGAAAACAAATTCTTCCGCATGACAGAGGAAAAATAATTATTAATTAAGATGGAGCGCCTCATATAATTAGCTCTTTCATTAAGGGAATGGGGGGGGGTTGTGATCAAAATATGCGGATGCGTTTTCCAATGCATGACAATGAAAATAGCAAGGAGGGGGGAGGAAAAAGAGAGGAAAAAAAAAAAACCTAACCCTGGCTAATTTAAATACAGTCTTATTAGTCTAATGACCAGAGTCTGTGATCACTACTCATCACCATTAATGCCACGAATCTCCCCTGCTCTGATTGCCCAAGGCTTGGCTTTTTCCCCTTAGCCCACATTCAGCCGGGGAACCAACGCGTTTTCCCTTCCGCTACACATGAAATGTGACATGAGGACACTAATGTATGTGGAAAAGGGACGGAGAGCAGGGATGTGAGACACTCTGCACTCCTCCTTTTCACGGTTAATGATATGACGTGCTGCACGGAAACCAAAAACTCCTCTCCTTTTAAAAGCCATCAGCTCTGAGGCATGTTTCTATTAAGAACACTCCTGAACGTTATAATAGGTGGCTCTAACGAGCTTTGGCCTCGCTCCCCTATCTGCTTCCCTCAACTACCATATTGGCAGCATGCTGATGCTTATCAAAATGATGAATGCAGCATTAAGTTCAAATGAGTTGGAAGATTGGGAAAGGGGGAAAAGTTGTGTTTATCATTGCATGATTTGGCCCTGTTTTCTGCTTCACATTGCACAAAGACTGCTTATTATTTTAACCACATGTTTTCAGATAGCAACAATCATGGAATAAGACTATAATATGCAAGAAAACAGGCCAGCCTCTTGTGGATGCGCTGGCAAATGGAGGAAAAAAAAACTCTTTAAGAGACGGATACACGGAGAAGAGAGACACATGGTGATTAGCTGGAAAAATAAGGATCCAAGCTTTAGAAAGAGAAATCATATATTTACAACAGAGGTCTTCACTTAGTGTCCCTTCTTTGACCTCACACACACACACACACACACACACACCCACACACACACAGTCATATCACTAGTGTTTCTAATGATGATTATGTTGTTTCGAGAGTTGTCTCAATCTATGCTGCCCTTTGTTATTGTAATCCTGTGTCCTCATGGACACACGTTCATTCATATGCTATGATAGAATACATTTATTATTGCCTTGTCAACAGCTTTATAACTCCCCTAACTACTGGGAAAGAGGTGTTGTCAAGGGCAAAACCTCAATGAAGGAAAACCTTATTGTCATAACAGCAAACGAGGTCTGACGTAATTTAAAGCCTCGACATTAGCGTCACGTCTCTTGGACGGCTACAAACACGTCGCCCGTATCAGCGTCGCGCACACACGACAAAACAAACAGGCCACCAGACGTTAGGTGAAAACATGAAAGTCACACGTCTGATGCCCCGCATCACCAGGCGTGATTCCACTCTGCCAGACAAAGTGGCACAGCTGGCAGAGAAAAGAGCAAGCGGAAAGCAGGCAGCGTGTTAAATGACCCACGGATGTGAACAACCTTGGTGACTGGGGAAGGCCAGCACTAATTAGCGCTGGGCAGCCTTGTTGACAGTCAGAGCATCATCAGAGGGGCACAGTCCTTGGATTCTCCCCCATGGATGTCCTCGTCACACCCCTGCCACTATACCCCAATCAAGACCCTGGAGAGGTCAGCCCGCCCCCTCTCACGCCAGCCTCGACCCTGCGCATGCTAATGAGGGGGAGGCTTGTGGAGGAAAGGGCCCACCCAAACTGTGTCAGTCAAATGCTTGCCCGCAAACACCCCGTCATCATTACTGTCACTTCACTTTACCGCCACTCCATCGATGTTGCATTGTTCTACTTTTGGAAATTCACACCTTGAAAATGTGCGGCGTGAAGGGCTGCAGCATTCACCCAGCTTATAATAAAACAAGGGGCATTACACAACAATTTGCAGCTGCATGGCCAACATTTTGACACATTTACACACATTAGAGTGGCTAGGCTACTTTCTCCTCAGCATGGTTGTTGGAAGTGAGAACAGTACTTGCAGCCAAACATGTCTGTCAATCATGTCATGCTGCCTTGAAAACACTGAGATACTATCACAGTATCAACGCTGTGCTCTTTTGCATGTGGTTTAGCATCCTCCCAATGCCAGAGCGCTGAGGAATTAATATTCATGCCTACAATTTATGGATTCATTTATCACCCACATCTTATTTGTTTCTCTTAATCGACCCTCGGGGTCTGACCATGGCCTTGGCTGGCCACCAGTGCTGGAGCTTTATTCCTCTTCACACAGGCCTAGTGTTAACGCCGCTGGCCAAGTTCACAGATTTGACTGACTGTGGACTTAATGCCGCTTGCCTTGTTTTCAGCACTTGTCCCTCCAGATTTGCCACCCTGGCTGCACAATTTCCTCCAATTCTAATTATTCATCAGCTCGTTATGCCTGCGCCTGGGCGCCTCTTCTAATTAGAGGCGACGCAGGGTTTGGTCCCAGGCTAGCCCCGAGTGAGGGAACCAGTTCAGAACCAGTCCTCGGCGTGCGCTCATGGAGGACTGGGTAACTGCCAGCCTCTCCAAGTGCACGGGGGAGAGGCAGGGCCTGTCTTGACAGTGTGATGTGACAAGCCTGCACACTCTCTCTCCCCCTGTCTGACACAGCCACACACACATTAATGATTCTGTCCCACATCTATTAGCATAACCTCCAGATATTTATAAGAGCCCTGGAACAATGGAAATCCGTTGTGGTGTTATGTATTGCCAGAGTAGTGTGAATTTTTTTTCGTTGATTTGTTATCATGCTGTGAAGCTGAGATGTTTGGGGGGGGGGGGGGGTTCAGGGTCAGGGTGTGGGGGGGGGGGGGGGGGGGGGTTCTGTGTCACAGTGTCAGTGGGCAGGGTAGGAGAGCGTGAATTATTAAATCATTGTTCCCTAATTAAAATCAGGCCTAAGACACACTGTGGAGCGGAGAGCAATTGAAAGTGGTTATTAAAATGTATGACTTCAGAACAGGAAAAAAACAATGGTTGATTGTTCGCTGAAGAACAACACACATCTCCGGAGCTTTCAATGTCTATTGTGCTTGTATGCAGACGAAGAGCTGTAACAATATGTAAGAGTCAGTGAAAAGGAAATCTCTGGAGGTGCAGTGAGATTTCCTCAGGAAGGAGTTCTCTGCTACATTACATTCACCGGTGGCTGACTTCATATTAACACACTAACATTATCCTACAGCTACTGAACCCTGAGACCTTTCCAGCTCCAGCTGTTTTTTATGCAGGCTCATAATGGTCCTCTGGGACATCATGTTTAACTTTTAGTAAAGAGGTTAGCAGCTTCGGTAGCCGGCCGCTGATGGTGCAGTTCGTGTATCCCGTCCTTATCGCCATACAATCACTTTAATTATTCATCCTTCCATGCAGATTGGTTCCTCGGACGACGAGCAGCTAAAACACAGCGGCCAGCTTTAAAACCTTTTTTGCACCGTGGCAGAATTTATGCTTAATCAATACATTTTTTTAAAGTATTAGGAGCCTATATTAAGATATCTGGAAAATCTCGACAAGGATTAATGATGGCATCTGGATGAGAATCCCTGTGGTGGCCTCAGGTTTCAGTGTTTTGCGTGTCCGTGTATGGATGCGTGTGTTTGTGCCAAAGCTTTTTTGCACATTAGCAGATCTGGTACCACCGTTAAGTGTGATTCCCCATCTTTTTCTCACTTTGCCTCTTCCCCTCCCTCGTCCTGTCAGCCGCTCTGGCCCCGAGTGAGAGAGGACCGGCGGGTACTGAACGGAGAAATCTGCTCAGGACGCGGGCAACACAGGGAAGCGCTCATGGTTGAGTCTTAACGCACATTTGTTCACCCTCTTGTGCACAAACACGCAAACACAAACTCACACACAGTAGTGCTAATTAAAGCCCTCAGTGTGAGCAGAGAAATATGTAATCCTGACATTTAGTCAAGGGAGATTTGGGGAGAGGAGGAGAAATTCTAGCGCTCGGCTTGAGCTGGGCCTGGGGCAAGCTGGCAGACAAAAGGACAGCGGCAGGGAGAGAGGCTGGGATAGGGAGCGGCGGAAAGGTCATCTCCGTGAAAAGGCTAACGTGTCAGTGCTTTTGTTCCTGGCCCTCGGAACATATGTTTGGCCCTCCTCCATGGCTGCCCCTGCTATCTGGATGAAATCTAACCCCCAGCCCCCCGAACGCAAGAACGGAACACACTTACACAGCCAGGCACACACACGCACACACACAGTGGACAGTGGTTATGTTACTATACCACAGTGGTGTAGGACAAATGGATAAAAGTTGGGTTGAAGGTGTTGCCTTACCACTCTCAGTGATGGAAAGCAACACAGATCAGAAACACCTGTCGGCTTCTGTGCACTGAAATCAAGATAAGAGAGAGGTGACAAAAGAGAAGAAATGAGCAAGTGTGTTAAGGAAATTGGGTTAAGGGCTCTCTTTATCGCAAGCTCACGCACTAATAGAGACACGGGTGCACGCACTCAAACACACACACTGCGGAAGAAATGGTACAAGGCTGAATTCAAGTGTGAATGCAGACGGTGTGTTGATAGATGGACGAATAAAGCCATAAACAGGAATCTACAGGCAGCAGTTGTTTGGATTACAAATATTCAAACAAGAAGGAAACAGCTCTTCTGGCTCGGTCAGAGGTTTATTCACCTGTGCTCAGCATCTTGACAGCAGAGATAAAGCTGAAATCTCATAGATTTGAGTCTGAAAACATACCATTCTCCCTAAAAGTAGCCAGATTCCTCTATTATCACCCCTCATGCGCACAAATGTGCATGCCATAGTTTGCCTATACAAAATTCTCAATGCAAAACATCCATTTGTGGTTTAAGGGGAGTTATGTGGTGCAAAGTTTGTTGGCCGCGGTGGCTTCCTGCACCCTTGTTTCCCCTTGTTTGCATGCTTTGCACTAACTCGCTGCTGGCTATATTGTTTCAAATTCATCTGGCAGAAATTAGATTTTTCAATTTTCTCCTCTAACTCTCAGCAAGGAGGCAAAACAAACATAGCTCCAAAAAATGGTGCCTTTAAAGCACAGGCTTTATGTATTTACCTGTTTATAGCCTGTATCTAATGCCCTTCTATCTGCCATGCAAATGTGGACTGCTGTCTTCAGGCATTGATTTGTCCTCAGCGTGATGTGTTTGTGTTGGGACCAGTGGTTGGTAGAAATAAAACAGCAACGCTATTCTTTCAGGAAAATTGAACGCAGACATATTTAGTAGCATGCCTAATGTGGCAGCATCTGCTTCCTGTCAGGTAGGCTCGCTCAGAAGTCTTGTCTCAGTCTTTTATGCTCAAGGACATTTTCACATAAAAATTTATGATCGGGCTATTTCATGACATACAGTATGTGGTAAAAATACAGAAAGAATGTACCCGGTTTCACCCGCCGACTTGTTAACATGGACCTGACGTAACTTGATTGAAAAGACTTAAAATACTGGGAAATCCACTTGAACCCTTGCAACTATTTAAATTTTACTCTATTTAAAATCTGGAAACATCTTCCTTACTTTGACAAAGAAAATTCTCTCCACCCTACAACAAAGAGAGAAACTGAAATTACTCTAGACACTAACGAGAAACTTAACTTACTGTCTCCTGCAAAGTGTGAAAAAGAGAAAACGTGCCACAATCTATATACAGCCAAAGCCCAGGTAGGTGTGCGTGCCTGTCCCAGGATAGTACACTAATAATCCCTGGCTTTGATGAGCTTTCCCCTGCCTGCACCAACATTACAACCCTCCACCACCCTCCCCAACATACCAACCTCGAATCCCATTAACCACCAAACCCACCCATCAAAAGAGCTGTCCGTGTGCATCAAGCACGGGGCCAAAACGACGAGCATGTCTCTGTGTATGTGCTCGTGTGTCAAGGGCAGAGAATGATGCAAAGGTAAGAGGTCACTCTCATTAGTGAAACTCACTGTCACTTCAGGATTGCAAACAGATTAGCAGAGTGAAGAGACAACTCAATTCCTCCAACATACCAACACCCCCACCCCCACCCCCTCGGCTTGACCCCTTGTCATATTGCCCCTTCACACCAACTGCACCAAGCATGATGACCTACATTTGCATAAAGTCTCTGCTGGCAGATTAGAATGGTCATTGGTGATCCCCTATTCTTAGCCTGGTGGTCAACACACACACCTGTCAGGAGTGCTAACAGTAAGCAGAGTATTAATGGTCAGAGATGCGCTGTGACTATAGACAGGGCGACCATCAGCTTTCAATGGACTGTTTGTTTGCGTGCTTTTCCATTTTGCGTGTCTGAGACTTCGCCTGTGGTGCCATCTGTGTCCTTTTCCTCACAAATCGGGTAAAATCAGAGTGCTGAGAGGAAAACAACACTGGAAAATGGATAAATAAATAAATGATGCTGTGCAGAAAGAGTGCAAATGCAAGTGGCAACAGGAAATGCTACAGGGGAGAGGAGGAGAGAGAAAGAGTGATTAGGCAACAGGAGCGCTGGTGATAGGCCTCACTTCACAGTCTCTGCGGACCCTGGAGATGAGCCTGAGAGGGGGGTAGACAGCCGACATGGCAACCTCTCAACCCACATCACGCTGTCGCCTACTGCGATGTCCACCCAAGAGACCACAGTGTGCTCTCCACGAGAGGGAACAAACTCATAAAAGCTATTATTGTGCAGATGGAATGTGCTCTTTTCCGCTCAGAAGCTGTCAGGGACAGAAACTCAGAACTTGGTGACAACAATCGAGAAAAATCTCGGGAGCTGGAGCAAGAAGCAGAGAACAAGGCTCATCCTGAGCTAATCATGTCACACTGCTGACACAGAGAGAGAGTGTGTGTGTGTGTGTGTGTGTCTTCCGTCTCCATATTAAGAGCTGGGTATGGTGCTTAAAGTGACCAAGAATGTGTGCATATAATCCCTGGGCATTAATTCTCAGGACATTCTGCTGCCTCAGTGATGTGGGCAGACCAAAGGAGCTGTCTCACAATCAGGGCGTGAAATGCTAAAGAGCTTCCAGCTAACACGCCTGCATGGTGTTTTCTCCTCACTACTGTTCATTTGACATTTAGTAAATCATTACTTCAGTCATGCCCTCAAGGATCATACACACACACACACACACACACACACACACACACTACACAAATGTGCCATGTATGTACATGCACATAAACCCGTGATGATGATGAAAAGTGTTTATTAACAAGTTAGGTGACCTGATTTCATCCCTTTGCCAAAATGATGACACATCCACGGAGAGGTGTGTTTTTAAGGCCCTTGAGCATGCTGTAATTTTCTCATCATTAAAACCCCCAAACATTTTATTTTATTTATTTATTTATTTATAACAACCTTCAGAGAAAAGCTCTTCTGAAGAAGAAGAACCAGCTACATACCATTCATGCTAGAGTAAATACCATAAAGATGAAATAAAGACGTCAAGTGAGCTTTAAACTTCTGTCGGCCAGGGCGTGTTGTCTGGGCCTGTCTGTCCATGCAGGCCCTGTCAGGCTTTCACACATCACAGATGTGTGCTAAACTTCCTCCCAGCTCTGTAATCATTGCTGGGCAGGGGGGGATGAAAGATGATAAAAACCAAAGTGATATAATGGCCACACATCTGTCTGCTCGCCTCTCATCTCCTCCCATCCACACGCTGTCAACAGCTGACGGACAGTTGATGGTGAGACACCATTATGAGAGATTGACAGGTGACTCTCACATTCTAAAGGCTGATTTAAATATAGCAATAACATTGGATTGAAATAATTCAGAGGTTCATATGACTACATTTGTGCATTATGTAAATGATCCTGCTTGGTTATGGAACTTGTCAACAGGAACATAATAGTTTGTTGTGATTTTCAAAGAAGCTGTGCAAATTTCTGTCTTTATTTGACCTTTGAACATTTAACATCTCCATGTGCAAGACAGAAGTAATCATAAGATAAATCACAAGAAAGGGCTCAGGGTAAAAAAGATGGATGACATGACAACTGAAGCCAAAGCATCTGGATAGCCATCTTGTGGCTGGCTGTAATAAAGGTCATAAACCCTGCCATCCTCCATGTTAGCTGACGGGACATGAACCAAACTCAAGCATGGTCATTAAAACTCTACCTTTAGTTTATCAGCCACACTTTTTTAATTGCTCCAATACAGACTGGCACCCCCTTAATTAATGCAAATGGTGAGAGCAAGGCCTGAGTCCTGCAAATAATCCCCTGCCTTGGGTCATTATGTTTTATCGAAGTGCTTTGAGCCCATTGTCTGTGTGATTAGCTAATAAAGAGCTCCTAATGTCTTGTCTTGCACTGATGGTGCACATCCTTCTTTTAATCCATAAGCTCTTAAGGCCGCTATAACCAGTAAAGTGTACAAAAGCAACCTTAACAGTCCATACACATTCACACACACTTAATATCAAGGAGTGAAGAGCAGAGGATTGAGTGTGTGGATGGGAGTCATATCCACCATCAATTAAGGATGGAGATAGGAAGCAGGACATTTTAATGTTGGCCTTGAGAGGCTTGAGTGGGTATAGATGTGGAATCAATAGCATAAGAAACCATATTTCCTTGTGTGAGGAGGCTAAAATACACTTACTCTTAAATATTAAAATAAAGAATTATACAGCGCTGACCATATGACTTCATATTCTTTATGATACAAATATGAAAAGTACTTTTTCCTTGTTATTGAGACTTGGCAAACAAGATGTGCCCTTGCTCTGTGTTGTGTATCTTCTTCATACACTGGCCTAGTTTGCCTCCCAGCAGTGTAATGGTTAACTGGAAGGCAGTATTTGAAGATATGATACATCCTGCATAATTCTTGGGTCCACTTTGACGCCTGACCCAGTGGACTGCCCCAACGTCGTCACTTTGGCTCACAGTACAACCCTGAGATGATGCCCTTCGCCTCCTCAGTGACAGCAAACATGCTTATTACTGAATTAGTGGGGCTCCCATTCCTCCTGTCCAACACATAAGGTTATCTAGACCAGATAAAGAAGGGACAGAGCGGTGTCCGTGTTCAAGCCCCAGAGGCAGGATGAAGAAACACGCTGAGGTGGGGAGTTGAGACAGGAGACGCAACGAGTCACACGCAGTGGACCTATTGGGTTCAGCCTCGGGGTGTGTATTAGTGTGTGTGGTTTGAGAGTGAAAAGGGGGTGTGTTTGGTCGTCTCCACTGTGCTGGAAGTAACCTGGGAGAGGGAATGGACAGAAAGAAGGGAGGGGTCAGGGGTGGAGGAAGCAAGGAAACACAGAGGAGAGGGTCATTAGCATTATTGCTCCAGAGTGTGTAGTGGTGGGCGCTGGGGAGGAGATGTTACCAGTGCCTCAAGCCTTTGGTTATTTTCTGAAAACAGATAATAAATTAAATGTGGAGCATTACACCACAAAGGATAGACAGTGGCTTATCTAAGCATTTAACTATGTGTCTTTGACATGTCATATTTTTATTACATTTTCCCTCGAGGGCAGAGTGATGAGAAAACCTCAGCTCCATCCAAGGAGCTTCACGTCACTCCATCCTCCTCCTGCTCTCAGGAAACCCAACCATCATGGCTACGAGCATTTCCAACAACCTCAGCTGTACTCTGTGCAAGTGCTAATTGGCAAGTGTTCTCGTGCTAACATGCAACTATGTGGTGAACAGGGCATCGATGTCTGCAAAACACAGGCCTGTTAGCGTTCTTATGTGTTATGTGTTTGCAGAGCCATGGGGATTTTAAGCTCAAAGCAGTGCTGGTTCTCAGCACATGCCAGGTTATGCAGAGGTTAAGATGAGATTTCGAGGTTAAGAACTGATGCTGAGGCATGTTCTAATACTTGCAGACCATTTCCAGATGCACCATCTGCCGATCAGCAGTTCGGCCATTTTAACCTCCAGCTTTGTGAGACAGTTGACTTCCTGTCTGGGGATCGATGGCGAGCTGTCTGTCTGCGTCACAAACAGGCTTCATCTGGGACATCTCCAGACAGTTTGGTGCCCTGAGTGAGATCAGAATTAAATGTCCTCATACACCACCTCGCCATTACCCCCCGCACCGCTGTCTCAACGCCACCTGCTCACTATGAGAGCAAAACATTCTAAATTCCATCTTTTTTAAAATCTTTCTAACTTACAGTAATGTACTCATGAACATATAGAATGAAATGTGATGTTGTTTCACCTGGAGGCCATGTTTCACTGGATGCAGCTGTAGTGCAGGATAAGCTTTAAGTATTTAATATAAACATACAGTAAATCCATACTGTTGCATCTATGCCCCTATCAGATATATTCTACTAGATTTAAAGTAGTAATTGTAACTAACTTAATTTGACCCACACATACTTGTGTAATAGGGAGGAAATGCTATTTATAAATGATAAAAATAAATATATATCATTCAATAAAGTGCAATACCAACAGACACCATGTTTTACAATGTCTCTGAGAGTTCACGGGGCAAGGTTGGTTTTTTATTATCATATTGTTATTGGAAATGTTTTTACCTGAACAATGATTTCAAAAAGGAATTATTGGAATTCTTGTAAGTGCCCCTTTACACCCAGCACCCACCTACCTTGACCTCCTACACAATGAAGTGACTGTGGGCATCGTGTGTATCTACTTTTCTGTGGTTGTGTAAACTTTTGTTCCCGCCTGCTGCATGTGCACATTCAGGAGGAAAATCCTCTGTGTGTCATTCAGCGCTACAGTGCCAAGGCAGGCTGTTAACACAACATCGTGACCTTTGACACACTCCATGTGGTGCTCCAAGTCCTTCTGGTTACATTTCACTGGGTCAAGAGTTCACAGTCCATCTATCAATGTCCAGAGAGACTTGCTGGCTATTTTTAGAGAGACCAAAGTGAAGAGAAGAAAAGAGAAGCACTGCCATTGTCATAAACAGCTTTGATATATATTATTCAATCACTCTCTGGTTACCTTAATATGGTTCCTACAAATTAAACTGTGGACTTTTCTACTAAGTGTTAGTGTCCCAACTGCAGGGCTTCAGACCCTGTTCCACCAGGGATCAGACCAACACCCTCTGAGCTGTTAATGATCCAAAACATGAACTTTTGATTACAGCACCCTCTCAGTGCAGAATGCACTCAGTGTTTATTACTTTGACCTCAATTCTATCCTTAAATATTGATCAATTATGAATAGCATAGTGACATTTTTGAAAGGCAGGAGCCCTAGTAAAAGCAAGTTGGTAATTCCTGAAAAAGATAATGGTTTTCTGCATGAATGCATGAACAGTTTAATGTTACAAAATTAAACAGCAGAAGTTCTTTTGGGGGGAAAAGGTTGTTGAAAAAAATCCCCTTAATCCCATTCAATACCATAGATTTGGAAATTTAGGAATATTGCATTTAACATCGTTTTCACGTGCAATCCGTTTTTATGAGATTTCCTTTGATCTCCTCAAAATAATCCAGTATGATTTAAAGAGTACAGGTTAGCTGCATCAATTTCCAAAATGAAATGAAATAAAGATGGGATAGAAAAGAAAGGGAATAAATGAGCAGGAGTTTCATAAAAAAAAATCCTCTGGAAACTGATGAGAGCTCAGTTCAAAGGACTTGTACTTATTGCTAAAGTCCTGTCATGAAATGGTTGAGCAACACGATATCCTGTTGAGTTCATGATATATGCTACAGATCACAATATGCTTCACAGACATTATTGTAAATAACATCGATTTCAGGCAGTGTAGCTCCTTCTTTCAGCCATTTGCTTTTGTATACATATCACTTTACTTAAGGTAGTATTTTTCTCTGTTGTTTTGCCAATAGTCGAGTCAATATATGCACTAAACACCATAAATGGGAGGAGGTCTGTACAGTAACTATGGTCAATAGTACAGTTGGGAATCATAAACTCTTTCACCAAAACACCAAGTCTCTGGAGATTAAACCTCTACGATATGCATATGACTACAATTAACCATTGCATCATATGTCACGATCAGATTTACTGTATGTGCAACAGCATTCTTGCATCCAAGTGCATGCATATTCTACAATATAAATATAGGGATTAAGACAGCGCATGTGCATTTTCATGCACACAAATGGACACTGAGACTCACACAGAGACGCTAAGCAGAGGAAGGCACACCACCCTGGTATTAATTTTTCATAACATCATGCTCAATACAAAATGCAATAAGTGTTTCTTGTAAGACGACTCCGGGGCACTTACAGCACTTGAGCATTCGGCAAGGTTCTCCACAGAGCTCCGGCCTACGTGTTTGTCTGCCTTACTTTGGCTCTGGCAGGATGACATCTGATGCTGAAGATGCCCAGGGGCTGGAGAGGAGTGAACCGGGGAGAGAGCCTGTGCTGTATATTAAAAAACAAGATTGGAGAGAAAGAAGCAGAGGAAACAGAGTTAACCGTGTTCATCCAAATCCTTCATAAGCAGATTCCCCCAGCACTGAGGAGGAACAGCGTTAATCCCTTTGTCCAATACCATGATACGCAAACAGGTTCCCAGTCTTTTCATTATTCCACCAGACAGGTTAGGCTTCCTGTTGTCATCACACAGGCCTGGTCGGCTTCCACCGACCTACATCTGCCGAACGTGTGTATACAAAGATCCTTCATATTATTCTACACTGCTCCGAGCTCCATCTCTAACTTGATTTTAATTATTTATCACAGAGCAATGTAGCTTCCCTTCAGAAAACTATATGGACATGATAAATTATGTTCTGAGATAACCCAGTGGTGACACCTCTCCTTCTCCAAGGAGTAAAAGTAGAAAACTTAAATTTTAGGAAGATGTGTCGGACGTTAAATGAGAAATGCATTTTATTTAACTTTCCTCGGTGTCAGTTTTCAGGTTCAACACACAAGATAAAAAGAAGATTGTTGAACCGATGTAAATAATGATCAAATTTAAATTGGGCCTGCTTAATGCTTTCTCTGCTACTCATTGAAGTAATTTTAAGAATACGACTAATATCTGTTAAATGCAAAAAAAAAAAGGTCATGTTCTCTCAAGTATGTTTCTATTTTTTCAGCGCATTTCTCTCCCAATTAACCGATCCCTCTTTGCGTTTGGCTTTCTAGCTAATTAGTGCAACGGAATCACAGCAATCTTGGGATTCGCACGAGTCAGCTGTATGTTTGGGAAAAGCCTTGAGAGAAAAAAAAGGACACTGACATGCAAATGATTGTCTTGAACTTTATTGAGCGGCTACATTTAAGTTAATTTGCAGTTGGGAGTGGCTAATGGAAGTAGGCTCCTCCAGTAACTCTTAAGGAGTCAATCCACCTGATTTAGAGGAAGCGGGCGCATAGATCTCTTGATTGACAGAACTGTTACTCTGCATGTGACATAACTGACAGACAGGGAGAAAGCATGGAGGCAGGGATGGAGGGAGGGAGGGGTTTCGAGAGGGCCAACGCCGCTCTTCCAGTTCCTGCATCATATCAAGATGCCCTCATGGACAGTAGGTTCCAGATGTTGGGGCTTATGCTTGTGGGATAGGGAGTTAAGTGTTGTTTTAAAGCCTTGAGGATGAATCATAAATGTTGCACGGGGGACCTCATGAAAAATTCAATACGTACGCCCCCTTAGCTAAAACAGAGCACTGATGGACCTCTGGGAACGGAGCATGTTAGTGTAGCATCATGCTCCGATTACAATCATAACCAGAACGGGCCTTTATGGAGATGACAACAGAAATACAGGAAGTTAGTTAATCTCGGTAATCAGAGTTCATCACGATGAGCTGCGGGCCTCAGAACAGAACCACGGAAAGCAGGGGAATATCAAACGTGTGAAAATGGGGTGAAGCTGTATTTAGAGAAGCAAAGAGTGGTTTCTAGGGTGAGGTTTATAAAAATACAGTTTAACATAAATAAACAGAAAGGTCCCAGCAAGTCTTTATTTTTTGTCAAATGTGCTTGTATGACGATGCTCAAACACCCTTGTCTAAACGTGCTTGTGTGCGTGTGTGCGCGTGTGCGCATGTGTCCGTGTTTGCCCTTTTATAGATGTGTGTGAAGGACCCGGCAGAGGAGCTAAAAGTAAAGTGTCAGGCCATAATTGGGTTACAGGGACCAGTGATGGATTAAAGCACGGCTAGGGAGACACTGCAGCAACATTAGGGTGTCTGAGATGTCAGGGGCAGAGCGCTCTCATTAATCGCCTTGGCCCTTACATTACTGCATTAGTTGTATTAGCAGCTATGGAGTCGGCAAGCACTTTGGAATTTCTTGCTGAGGCAGGACACATTCCTCGCTTTCCCCGACTGGTACAACCACTAGAAGTGAGCATGGATTCCCAACAAAAAAAAAAAAGAGTGAGCAGAAGAAGGACGGAACTATTAAACTGGAAAGAAAGGATCATTTATTTTGTTTAAATTCTATTCTATGTCTAAAATTTGAATGTTAATTTACAGTAATGACACACACACGGACATGCACGCACACAACCCCAATCAGTCATCCCACTTCTCAATAACCTAATAGTCCTCCTGTGTGAAAATTGATTTTTTAGGAGCATGTTGCATGACCCCGACTGCTCCCCCCACCACCATCACAATGTCAGTCCTTTTTTTCGTCTTTCAATTCCATCCATCTCCCTTGCAGAACAGATATTTACACTGTAGCTGTTATTAATAAGCAAACATCGATTCCGCTGTGCAGTGAGAACATTACGTGAGAGGCCGGGTTAGGGCCGCTCACCGGCCCTGTTGGCTATAGGGTGCAAGTTTTACATTTGCCTGATTGATAGGAGCGGGTGGGGCAGAGGTCACGAGGGAAACCTATATGAGGATGTATAGACTAACATTAGTGATCCTGAACGGTCAACCCTTGTACACTCCCTCTTCATGAAGTGAGAGCTTCATCACTCATTCCCTCTTTCCTTTCTCTCCCCCCTTCAGGGCCTTAAGTATGTGACTTAATCACAGCTGAAGTGTCCCTGATTGCCTCAGAGATGCTGGTGTCCGACACAAAACCTAGAGACTGTTAGATCGTATTAGGAAAACACTCCCTCCTCAGATATGGCACCTACTGCATTCATTCATTTAACGGTTTTAACTTGCATTGGAGTAATACGAGGATTGACTATATAGGATAATAATCTGTGTAAATTGAAAAATCCCAGATTTGCCACATAGACGTGAAGCTACTGGTCAAGCCAAAGCAGTCCTATTTACATCATTATTTGCATTTCTTCAGCAGCGTCCGTCACCATGAACAAAGGTTCAGGTTAACTGAGGATAAACCACAGGCTTGCCAGTGAAACGTTACTTGAGATGTCATCATGTAAGTGCTGACTATTAACCCGCCATTTAATCTCTGTCCCCTGAACAGGAGCATGAATGACCCATCATATAGGTTTACGACGTAAACTTTGCATAGATCACTTTCTCATGGCAGGATAAATGGCGAGGGGCAGAGGGCAGCGTGTGCAAGGAGCTGGGCAGAGGAGAGGGTTGTCACTGGATCACAGTCGCACAGAGCACCATTTCCCATGAGTCTCCTTGGTACCTGATCTGCACTACGAAATACTGGACCCCACTTTCTATTGTTCCTAGCCACTACGTGCCAATGCGCGCACCCACGCGCACACGCATGCACACATGTTCAGGTATCCGCTTGTCTCGCGAGCGCCTCTGTTCACAAGGAAAGGGTTGTCCTCCCACTCTAGGATAAGGTATTAGCTTTCCCCTGAGGGAGAGTTCTAATTAGGTAATTGACTGATGTATAAAGCAGGTGCATGTATCCGTTACAGCCGGCTCGACCTGTTCATTATTAAACAGTGACCCGCCCTGCCGCTTGTGCCAAAGCCTTCGGTACAGGGGAGAAAGTGGCCGGGAAGAGCTTTCACACAGATCAGACATAGTCGTAATTACACTTGCTGGATACCTGACGCTATTCCGCCGTTACTGTTGCACGTTGAACAGGAGCCCTGCTCCGTTTCCCACTGACCGAGCACATTGCTGCTGTGATGTCACCGAAACTCAGAGAGAGTTTCAGGTGTCCTCCCAGGGAATTGGCAGGAACTTATTTTTGCGGAAAATCGCGCGATCACAGAATGAAAATAGCATCGCGTTTGACAGGTTGCAAAACTTTTCATCCTCACACATTGGTACATCGATAGGCAGAGGAAACATGAGCCAGTCTTGGCCTGAGAGGAGAGGAGAGGTTTGCCAAGTGCTGGCGAGCAGCACTTCACTCTGACACTTTGACGTCGGTGAAATATATAAAGTATTGGGTTGCTGTTGGGCTTATATCCTAGTTTATTCACATCGGGAGGCCAAACGATCGAGATATGGATTGATAGCGGAGACAGGAATTGATTCAACGCTGGTGTGTGTGTGTGTGTGTGTGTGTGTGTGTGTGACGGCAGCCTCAGAACGTGAGCCGGCCGGTCCATTTTAATTCAGCCAGTTACAAATTTCATTTCTGAGTGTTTGGGTTACAGAGGCCGATGAGAAAGGTTGCAGCAGCCTGTGAGCAAACACTATTTTTGATTGAGCTGGACCTGGAGCTCAGCCAGCTTATAAAGTGATGCCATGAAAGACTGTAAATGACATCACAGTTTTTAATTGACTTGTCAATCTTTTTACATTTCGTGCAAATAATGAGAAATCATTGGAAAAGCTTGAGGGGCTGAGGACAGTGCAGCACAAGGATTTTATGCCACGTTATAAAAGTTTTGCCTTTCGATTCTGACTCAAGGACTGACCCAGGATGACACCTGTATTCATCTCTTTACACATTTACCATGCCTACCACAAACACCGCCCACTCCCCTCCTGCTGATAGAGTATTGTGCGAGGATTAGTTTCATATTGAATGTTTATTCCCAAACAATCCCTAATCTGATTTATCCTGAACTAATCCCATGTGCACTGATCAGTGACAGGGAGCTCACCTCTTTACATGCCACTACCACCCCCCTGGAGGTGAGGAGGGTCATTTTTGACATTTTTTAGTTATCACTGCTTAGCCCGGGTCCAGTCAAAACATTAGTGTTTTTGTTTTTTGGAAATAACATTTGTTTTATATTCCTACAAGCATTTTCTCCGATTTAAAGCCGAAGACTTTGTTGCTTTGAAAAACCATTTCCCTGGCTATAGAGTCGTTTTCATTCAGCCTTACAAAATAATCATTTTGCGTACTAATCCCCTTTTCCCTCCAACTGTAGGACTTGTCCTCACTGGGCGGTACAGTATGCACAGCTGCTAGTGACTGGTGAAGTGCCCAGTCTTTAATTCCCAGATCCAATCACAAAGACTCTGCAGTTATGAGATGCTATTCATTACACAGATGTTGCCATTCTCGGCCACAGGGATGATCAACCTGTCCTCAAAAATCTAAGACAATCAACTCCCCAAAAAAGAAAATTAAAGCAGCGGTATGGCTCATGGCTTCGATTGGATTGGTCCCGATTACAATTACCAAAAGAGTAAATAAAAACCTTTGTTGCTGTAGCACCAATGAGGGACTTTTACATGTCAGGCAAGATATACATATAATCCTTTCAAGCCTGTCTGGAGATTTGTGCAGCAGAAATTAAAATGTTCAGTGGTTTTACATGACCGATGTTTTATCTCTTAATCGGGCCACGAAGAGGGCGAGTGCAAAATGTGGTGTGTGTGTGGAAAAGGTTGGTGAAATATGGGGAAAAGATTATTAATGGAGAAAGTCTCACCAACCACCTATCTGGAAAATTACAGGAAAATATTTAGTGCTCGTCTGAAAGCAGAAGTGTCAAAGCTCCACAGCCAAGTGCAGTTCAAAGTCTGCTGCTCTCCCACTTAAGAACCCTCTATCCCTTCTGAACGTGACCTTTGACCTTATGAGCACTCTGAACTCCCTTGAACACTGTCCTCTCCCCTGCGTGTGTGAGTGAGAGAGAGACAGAGAGAGAGAATCTTTTACTCCTCCCAAATGTTTGCCAGAATACACACACGACTGTAAAAGTGGAACAAGTGCATATAAAAGTTGTTTTTATGAGACAGTAGAGGATGGACAGAGCCTCCTATCACATTTGATCTGACCTCACTCTACCCTCCTCTCTCTGAACCACATCCACAAAGTTAAAAAGAAACTGCCCAGGATTTGACGACGTGACTTCAAAAGAACATCCATTTCTCTTTATCTGCTGGGTATTGATCGTCATGAAGCGATGCCTTGAAGAACACGCAGCAGCCACTGAGACGAACCAGTCGGTCGGCTCAGGGTTTTATCTCTGCTCTCAGATCAGGACTTTTAGCCAGGATAGTTCAGAGGTCATGAAGTCATGTGCACGAAGAGAAAGAGACACCGCCCTCTATGATTAAAACAATAAATCTGATTAGTCTTCTCCTTCTTCGTTTTTTTTACAAGCAGTCTCCGATGCGTGGGAGTGCTCAGAGCCGGTTTATTTCATTCCTCTCCCCAGGTGTGCCCGTACAGCATGTGAAACCTGAGAGCAGATTAAAGTGCCAACCCCAGAGAGGGAAAAATGCTTTTAGGAACTTTTAAAACTGTGTTTAACAGTGTGTTTTTAGTGCCCACTAAAACTAACACACCGCGCCACATGGCCAAGATTGAGAAAGATGTAGCATCTGAGAGAGTGGGAGAGATGAGAGGAGAGAGACAGAGAGAAAGAGGAGGGGCATCGCTACTCTTCGTCAGCAAACACTCACACTCGCCAGGCGAGGATGTGTTTGGTTGAGCACAGAGGAGAATGTAGTGATCCATCTCTCCATTTGTGGTGGTTATTACAACTACCTGTCAGACTGGCCTTAATTCTGTGATGCCTTCCTTCTATGTTTCTGAGTTAGCTCTGTGCTGTTTTGGAATGCTTCCTTAGACCCCACTGGCTGTGGCCCCTGTTGAAATGGCCCCTGACCTATGAGTAGTCCTGTAACAATATTCATAAGAATCTTCAAAATAAATACAATGACATGTGACTTTGCTCGAGTTCACAGTCACAGTTAGTAAGGAATGACTTCCTGAATCAGGATCAGTGCACGGATGTTGTCCTTATAATTGTCCCCTCAGTGTAAATATTGAACCACTTGAATTAGAAAAGTCTGTCAGATCGGTCACTGCCTCGTCATCCAGAGAGGAGCTCTCATCCAGCTGTTTTTAGAGTGTTGACACAAACACTCCTGTGGTTTGATCCCGTTTTATTTTGGCTTGGATTTGTCTTTAAATAAACTAGGTGGCATTATTTGTCGGCTGTGTGCAGGCCCCCTGTGTCATCTGACTCTTGGCCTGATATTACTTTGCCAACACTGCGACCCAGGGTTTGACTCACTTGTAATCTGATATCAAGAGCCACGTTAAACCGCTGAATCTCCTGATGAGTTGCCATCATTTTAGCTCTGACTGATTAATTGACAGGGTGTTTGCGCCCATGCGAAACTCAATCTGAAGCGGTACGTACTTCTCCAAACATCACACCTGGATGACAGAAATAAAAAAGTATTTAGTTCCACCTCAGTACACTGTAATTATATCTATAAACTTCACACTCCTGCCACCACAGAGGCATTTCAGGGTGTGACTGTTGTCTATTTGTGACATCATGGACCCAGAATGTCATTGATAGAACAATGGCAGTCATAAATCACAGTCTTTTGATGGCTTCTAACTGTCGGCAGCATAGCCAGCCAGCATGTCTACGTGTGCCTTTCTCCACAGAGGTGAGAAAACATCAGTCAATTCTTTCTTCTCTGTGCAGGAGTCAAACTAAACAGTTTGCAGATGTACAATAATGGTGGAAAATCATAGCAATACATAATTAGCAAAGAAAAGAGAGTTCACCCTCGTCTCCTCTCTGACCAGGCCACTGACGCGGCTGCTCTTGACCTTTTCATACCTGTGCTTGTAAAAGGAGCCACAGGGGGTCCCAACAAGTGAAGAAATGGAAGCCATGTGACACAAGACAGTGCCTATAAATATGGCCAAGATCACAGGGGCACTTAATGCAGGGGTGGGCAGACTGCTTTTTTACCAGCGCGTCTACAACATCTTAAAAAGGTTCTGTCGTGTCATATGAAACCAATAAAACCCAAACACTTCCTCCCCGGGCATGGAAAGGCTACCACAACTCACCATCTGCCCAGACCAGACCAGACTTTTGCTTTTAAGCTAAGTTCATTCTTTTTATCTTTTTTTGGTATTTGGCACCATTCCTCGCCATGGCGTTGATTTATTCTTCTTTCATTCAAGGCTTTAGAGGATTTCAGCTGAGAGGAGTGGCCAGCCCTCCTGAGAAGTTCTTATAAATGACGAAAATGAGACAAATATGCACTTCATTACAGCGTGACGCAGCAGGACACCAGACAAACACACCATGGCAACGACTGAGCTACTGTTCTCCGACCTCTGTACTCACTCCCAACCCTATTTCCAACATTTAGTTCTTTCTGATGATGTCATTGATCAGCTCACGCAAACAATCAGAGAGCCTGCACGACTGGTTCCCATGATTAGACGTCTGCGCTGATTCTGTATGAACAAGTCCTCCAACCTGAGTGAGCAGCCATATAAGGCTGTTTGCTTGTCCCTGCCCTCCGACACGACCCATGGGAGTGTCTCCCGAAACCGTGCCTTCATCGTCAGGGGTGTCATTACATTAATAAACATGTGGTTAAAGCTCACGGAATAGTTTGGTTAAAGCTGGCGGAGGTAAAGATTGCGGTCAAAGTTGAAATAAGTACTTCCTCGAGGTCAGAGGACAAGTCATGATCCTGGTTGCAATAATAAACATGGTGTTAAAGTTGTGCTCTTGGATTTAAAAGAAAATGAGAACAGTAGTCTCTCGTGTTTTCTTATTGATACATCCATCTGGCATAACCACCTGCTATGAAAACATTTATGTCGCTGGAGTTACGTATGCTCTGAGGGTTTGGTTTGGTCACATAACATTGAGACTCAGCTTTGGGATTAAAAAAACATTTTTTTTCCAAAAACAACGCGAGTAAATAATAACCACCTTTTTTAACATAATATGTCTTTTGTGTGGGGATACTACTGGTGCTCTCCAGGCATGGATGGCAGTAAAAATACAAACCACACCTGATGTATTGCTCAGGCTTCACAGCAGGCGGACCTGAAGATCCTCTGCCTGTATCTCTCTTTGGGACAATGAAATTCTTTCATCAGACCCATTGTCCACTAATGAACGGAGGCGAGTCGACGGCCCGGGAGAAGGAGACGCGAAGAGGAAGGCAATTTCTGGAAATGATTACAGACTCATTTCCTTGTTTATCCTGCTTTTGAAAAGAGAAAGACACCCCCCTTCTCCTGCCCTCCATAGGTCCTCCATTTATTGTGTCAGAAGCACAGACAACGCCTGTCTGAGGCCCTCATTGGTCCATCCTTAATCACTCTCGCTCCGTGCTCTTTCACTTTTGCTCCTGTGCTTTGGCAGATTTGTTTCACTCTTTCAATAAACTATTTCCTTTGTCCCTCCACCCTTTCTTTTCATTCCTCTTCCCGTCCCTCCTTCTTGCACTCTGCTCCATTGTGGATTTGAGGGTTCTACTTGTAAACAATTTCCCCACAAGATCAAGCTGGGTCCCGTCCCCTTTCATTCTGGGGCTCTGGCTTACCCCCGGCCCTTGTCTGCTTCAAGTGGGCGAACTGGCTCAGACTGAAGTTAATGGCTGAAAATCTCTAACTAACCTCTCCAGCAGCTGTCTCCAGAGACCCCTTTTTCTTGTCCCCTCCTTTAACCATGAGTCCCCCCCCTCCCCGCCCCGCCACTCTTTGGCTCTCCCCTTCTCTGCCATGAAATAGGGGATGAGGGCACTGGTTGATTGGGGGAAGAGGAAAAAAAAAACCTCTAGGAATTTTTCCAGAAATTTGCCTTTTCCTCCAACAAGTGGCTCAGGGCCGGAAGAAACCAAGGAGGTAGCACTGGAAGGAAAATGAGGTTCTAAAGCTCCTTTTGCCCTGTCTCTCCCTCTCCTCCTTTCAGTAAAAAGGAGACTAAGGAAAGACCCTCCAGTGGACATGTCTTTCAGTTCCAAACACAGGTTCAAAGGCTCTGGGAGATTTGGGGCCTTTGTGAGGGTTTGACGGTAATGATGAGAGGGGAGGAACAACATCCAATTCCAAACAGCTTCCTGGCCTATTCTGCCGAGTCCCTCCAACCCCTCAGCTGTAGAGCTACGGCCTAATCCACACAAATCTACACGAGCTGGTGGAAAAAAAAGCTGTTTCCATCCTTGAAGTGGGTGAAAGCACTGTTGGAGTGGAGGCTGTTGGCTGACTGCTGAATCCTGGTGGCTGCCTGTTTAGCTTTCGAGCAAACACATAAACGGAAGGTCAACAGCTCCTCCGGATTCATAAGATAATGGGTGTAATCATTAGCACAACAATGACTTATCCCAACAATTAACACTCTTCACTCGGTGGATGATTCAAATACATTTTTAAAATAAAAAATATGTTTTGGATTGTTTCGGGTGATCCTCTAATATTCTTTTATGAACTGACACAAATACTCATGAACTAGACAAATATCTATCATTTATTTTAATTATATATTGTAATCTACAGTCTTATGTTGTATTCTAGGGTGTAAAATGATTTATAACATTTAGATATCCTGAACAAAGTCTGTGTTTCTGGATTTGTGTATTTAAGCATGGGGCTGTTTATTTGCCGCCTGTGCGATGAATGTGGATTCTGCCACTGTCAGACACTCAGATGCCCTAAAGAGACAGGTGACAACCTCCCATCATGCCACATCACGCCCTCTCTGCGCTGGTGACACATTTAATTTGGCGTGGCAAGTAAGCATTTAACCTAAGATTCATTTCGGAGACTTTCAAAGCAGGCCAACTGGCACCCTAAGACCGAGATGCACTCGCCTACCATCACATCTGCAGCGAAACACACTAAAACACACTCTTTTTTGTGTGACTGTTTTTTTTTTAAATGCCCCTGATGCTTTTAAATGTTCTAAATATTTCTTAGATATAAGGTGGTGTAGAATACACTTATTAATTAATTATTTGTCTGCATGCTTTGGCACACAGTCGGCCTAAAATGCAAATGATGTCCTTGACACATGCACAGACATGTGTCAGAGGCTTCTGTGCTGGAGCATGTGGTGCCTACATGTACTGAAACTGTGTGATATGTACACACACGTGCACACAGCCTCTTTGTTGTCATACCGATGGTGGTCACAGGCCATGAGGGCTGATGAGCAAGATCTCGATCGACATGCCCTGGAAGAAAAGATTTGTTGTCCTCCTTCAATACACCTACGGTACCTGTTTTTTTCCCACTTGGCTTCATCCTACTCTTTTCCTCCCTCTCTTCCATCTTTTTCCCCCCTCCTTGCTAAGCAGATATTTCAGTCTATCCCTCCGCCTCCCCACACACACCCCCAGACGGTCATCAGCCACAGGCACCAGCTCTCGATGCCACCCTCTTCCCACCTGCAAAACACAAACAAAACCGCCCTCCTTCATCTGTCCTCAAACAAAGACCACCCCCCCATCCTCCGTCCTCTCTCCTCTAGTTTTTTTTCCTGTCTGCTCTGTCAGTCCTGTCCAGCTTTTCACTTACAATTAGCTGTGGCGGGCTTCGCACTCATCAACTGTCGTGAGTTTAGCACCCAGTCATGAGGGGCCTTGACAGATCAAGCTAAGGCATCCTGACACCACTGGTGTGAAAGAAGATTCTAATTCCTGATAATTAGCTGACGAGAGCATGAGGGAGGGGGTGAGGAGGACGGGGTGAGGGATGAGGAGGGGAGGGATGAGGCAAAGTGGCAGTGCGTCGTAAGCACTTTCTGTCAACTTACTGTTGATCTTGATTCTCTCTCTGCTGTTCTCCTCCCTCATCCGTCCATCCGTTTCTCTGTCTGTCTTTGCGTCACTCTCTCCTCAGTCACACGCAGCAATGAGACACGCGCTCCTCATGCAAAACCAATGACCTCATAAAGACATGGGCCCAGATAACCTAAATTGATCTCACCTTCTTAGGGCGAGTCAACATCACAGACTCAGCACCTTTCTGCTGACTCGTGCTAAGATGCTGATGACACGTTTCCATGAACGCGCTCTTCTTTTCATTCATTGAAAACACCAAAAAAACACCACAAATGTGGAAAATTGACAAAAGCAAAATGCAACAAATATCTGCATATAATGGGAGGGTTACATTTCTCAATCTAATGAATTTAATATCTGCATTGTGTCTTGATCCTTCTTCCTCTGCAATGGTCCTAATGGCATTCAACCAGCTGATTGTCAAACTCCAGATATTCACATGCCAGCAGGGGATGGAAACTTTTATGAATTCATTTTCTACTTTAAGTGTCTCAGATCTGTTTACAGCCTTCTACTTGGGGGGAGATTTATGGGCTCAGGTTGAAAATATTTCTGGACAAGTTGTCATTATTATTATCGTACAACATCCAGACAAAGCAAACGAAGCTGGTATGAATTTCAGCTCCTTCTCTGCTCATCATCCATCAGCCCTCTGTGACTTTTTTTTTTCTTGGAATCAAAGCAGGAGAGCAAAGTTCTGGCAGGGAACATGTTGTCCTCACCACACTTCTGATAGACGGGGTTATGTGAACACTAGCACCAGTGTGATATTAGATATCCTGTACAGCCAGCAATTCTTATCACCATGCAAGTGCTCCATTAATTAGGAAGATGGCTAATGCAATGAATGACCCTGCTATTTGCTGGGGGCATATTGTCACCAGGCAGCTCTGTAAGCAGACAGTGTCATGTGCTGTTTGGATGCCCTAGTTCTTTTGATAGTCTATAGCCACCATTGTAAGTGCAGGGAGCAAACAGCCCAGATGAAGCTAATGATGTTGATGTTCACCTATTCAAATGGATCCATCAAGGTCAGAATCCTACGTGACCACAACAAGCTCCTCAAAGGGTTGGGTCCCTGCTGTATCAAATGGATGTGTGCATGGCAGGTGCTCGCACTAGACATGAGTGACAGGACAATGTTACAATGAGAATGATGATGATGAGAGGGAACAGGCACACAGCTCACAGTTCCATTCAAGCCAACACAAACAACACTATAAACTCTACAGGTATAGATGCACACAATCAACGGCAAAGCATGGTTCTGTCGAATTAGCGCACTGACACACACACAGGGGGCACATGACTACACATGCCTGTTCGAAAATGCACAAAACCTCACTCGCCCACTAACACGCAGAGAGTGTAACTATCTTGGAGGGAGTCTTGAAGTAAAGTGGGTCTAATTTGTGATGTCAGATTATTTGCTCCACCAGCTGGGTAGTTAATGGCTATTAGAGGCTGTGCAGAGACTGTGATTGGTGCAGGAAGACAGCGTGACCCGGAGTGTGTGTCGTCCGGATAGTTGAAACAGCGACCCCCACCCCCCCCTCCCCCCAAGCAGACACAAGCCAAATCAAACGTCAGTGCATTTATCCAGATTTCCTAAATATTTCCTACACTTGTAAAACCCACCTCACATGACAGTGCTTATGGCCGACCAGATTCTTAACCATCCACTCACTCCAGCTCCCCGACCATATCAACACATTTACTGAGTTAACCATCCATGAATGTCTACATATCAGACCGTGACCCAACAGTTAAGCCCGGCGCCGGGGCCTCTGTGTGCGGCATGCGAAGTGGGCCCATCCAACCGTGGCCAAGGTGGGCCCCAGCCACTGGCCCGAACCAGACACAATGGGCAGGTCCAATGGTTTTGAAATGATATCTATTACTGCTAGTGACAGCAGTCCCGGACAGCGCGCTTTGATGCTCCTGCAGACTGACAAGCCGAGCAGAGTGACGCTGATGGCTGTGGGCACAAATCAGAATCGCTTTACTGCATCTGCAGCACCCAGGCGCCGCTACGCTCTCCATAACCCTAGCCCCAAACCTCTGACCTGCTCTGTCCCCCCTGACTGAGGGTGAAGCAGGGAAGAAAATCAAGGTTGGTGGGGAAGAAACCGAATGCAAGGTACAGAGGATAGGAATTTCTGCCTTGTCTCACACTTCTTCGTTTCATTTTGTTTATCTGCAACAGGGTTTCTCTGTCTTACTTCTTTCAAGACAGAACACATAGAAGACGAGAAAGAATAAGGTGGTATGAAGAATGAGTTCATGTGCAAGAGTTAAGACAACAAAAGAAGAAAACTGTCAAGACCAGGCCAAACTCCGTAACTTTTCCAGAATGAGCCGCCCTGCTACTGGAATGGATTAGTCACCAGGGAAAATAAACTAGTTAATCCAGGATGTGCTGACATTTCTTTTGCGTGGTGCACGTTTTGTTATGTGTGCATCACGCACTTAAGGCACGATCTGAAACCTGAATTTTTATTTTAATAAAAATTCAGGTTTATTTTTAAGTTTATTTATTATTAAGAGACAAACTATCCCTTCTACATTCTGGACACAGTATTGTTTGTATTTAGCTTATGTCAACATACAGTTCACTTCATCTAGCTTCACCAGCACACTCATACATCACGTCTGTTATGTATCCTGCACAGGTTCCCCTGCTGGTACTATCTCATCAGTTAAGTGATGTTGTGGTCCCACGATCAGACGTAACACAATAATAAGTGACTGAAACGAGCACACCGCTAAAGACATACAATACTCCCTCCGATTTAAAGTGAATGCACCACCCTAACAGATGCACACAGGCACACGCAGCTGGATACAAACACAATGGCGAGCCAGTGGAGGCGATGACGCCACACTAGTGTGCGTTCGTGTGTGTCTGTGTGTCAAACGCGCTTCCCGGCATCTGAGCACCAGCGTGCAGCTCCTCAGAGAGAGAGAGGGGAGAGGTAGTGGTGCCCAGTCTGCAGAAAGGCCTCTGGCCACCATGCCAGCACAATCTCTGCAGCACTTTGGGACCCCCGTCGCTCGCTGCCTCTCGCCTCTCCCCCAACCCGCGTTTATTTCTGTCAGCTTCCATATTCTTGTCTTCACAGCGTGTTTGCCCGTTCTCACAAGACATTTCTAGTCCGTGCAGACGAGGCGCTGCCGCCAACCGTGGGGACCCCTGGTAAGATGGTAAACAGGCACACCAGCTTCTGCTAGCAGGCTTCCCAGTTACTCAGGGCCTGGGGACATGTTGAAGTCAGACCTTCCCCTTATTCTTATTCTCTACAGGGACGATCAGTAGGCCTGTTAAGGCCCTGGTATGACACCGCCTGTCCCATATGATACACCAACACAGGCACGCCGCTCTTCCCCGCGGTTGTACGGCCTCCATATGCACACATCACTACGATGAGGGTCCTTCAGTGAAGGCCCCAGCTTTAAGGATATCAAAGTTATTATCTGGAACGATTGTTGCCAGTGGACAGCTTCAAAAAGGTCAAAGGACTATTCACTGATCACGACCATAATAAAAAACTACTGGAAAATAAAAGAGGTTAGAGCCATTGAAATGTTTTTAATGAATCTGTGGTTGAATAAAATAAGTAAGAAAGGGTTCTGAAAAATGTTTTTTTTAGTTCAATACAGACATTGAAAAGATGGATTTGTTAACTACAATATGTTGAGTGTTTTTTTCTCTCAAGTGGGCCCTTCCAAACCATTCAATTCTATAGGACAAAAACGTGATAATATATATTGCTGCAACAAAACAAAACTTAAATAAAGTTACTATTCATCACAAAATTGAGATGCTCTAAACCTGAAAACACCTTTAATAACACATTTCCTTGATAAAGGATTAATAATAATCATAGTTTTAAAAATATCATCATAGCATCTATTAGAAAATAGCAACATTTATCATGAGCCAACCTTAAGAGAAACATAAAAACAGCCCAAAACGAATCCCTAAAAAGGCACCTCATTGTTAAATACCTTTAAGACCATATCATCATCTTTGAACCTATCCGACATCAGCATCGAATTAAAAACATTAAAACTTTCTGTCTCATCTCGATCCCAGAGTACGTCTGTGTAGTTTCCTGATGGTCCTTCTGTGATGGACATGCTGGAGCCAGCTTCATCGCTCTGCACTTTAATGAGATGAGCAGGACGGAGGGCTAAAGGAATTGATAGCTGACGGTCTTGTATGTTCCCTCCTGCTCCTGCCTCTGTACACCAGTTAGGGGAGGTAAAGGCCATATATAACGACCAGCTCCAGTGTGCTGATTTACAGCGCTGACCCTCTGCACGCCCTGACTGCAGGGACACTACTCTCAAGGGGCAATGAAGTCTCCATCTCTGTGAGAGGATTGGTGCATAACAGGATTGTTGCAGAAATCAAGCATTTGGCCTTAATCAACACAAATTAGATCAAAATGAGTTAGATCTGTGTTGGCCTGAATTTGCCAATAATAATAATAAGCCTGGTGCTTAGGACCTAAGATGTCCAATCATTCCCCGTCCTCTCACCACTGTCCACTCTCAGATAAGTCCACAACCTGCCTTTAAACATATATCCTGGGAGCTGCTTCTGCCCCCTTCTTCTGTTACTGCATATTACTGCCCCCTACCATTACATACCTCCACACCAGCAGGCAGGGCAATCGGTCAACATTTTCATCAATTGAATCCGAATTCAGTTAAAATCTGAAGAAGAACATCTGAAATAAAGGAGTTAGAAACAAGTAATTTTAATTTATTATGCTTACTGATGTCACAGTAAATTAAATATTCAGCAAATACAAATTCATGTAAGGAAAACCAAAGAGACGAAAGGAAAGAAAAAGTAAATCAAAACTCAAAGCTGCTTGTTGAAGACTGTAAATATTTCGGTCCTGTTCCAGCAGGACAGACACACTCAGGCGACAAGTTGTGTCCCTCCACCATGAGGCTCCACTGTGGCCTCCCCACAGCCAGCGTTTTCTGGCAGGTCATAAAAGATAACTGCGTTGTGTGGGCTTTTTAAGAGTCGGCCAACGAGTGCTCCAGGGTGGTCAAGGGGACTTAATGTGTGTAAAGGTGTGTTTACCATGACACAGAGACAGTGCGACTCTGTGTAACCGCCCACTAGACAGCAGATAAGACAACAATCCACCCCACCTCTCCAATTTAGGGAAGACGGGAAGGAGGGATGGAGGAAGTGGAGGAGGGGCTGCTTGACGATTGAGTGTTGCTGGCACCATCCACCAGTGGTTTTGCGGCTGCACACACCACAACTATCCACTGACAAAATTTGTGTGTGTATATACTTATGTATGCACGTGTCTGTGTGTGTGGGCCAGACCAAGCAATCTACAGGGAGTCGTTGCCCTATAGCCCCATTCCTGCTGTAACTTCATTAGGTGTGTGTGGAGGTAATGGTACCATGGTCCAGGAGCTCGTAACATGGAGCCAGAGGCTCATCGGCTGCTCGCCACCCCAGCCCACACAGATACTGCACTGTATACTCGGTGGAAGCTCGGCTTGTATGGGCAGAATTAGCATCTAGCGAGATACCGTTGTAACTCAATATGACACTGCGTTTGTAACTTGAAGTGAGTGGAATCCTTGAACAACAGGGGGATTAGATAAGTAGATTAATTTTCAGTTGACGTGAATAACTTCGAACAAATGTGGACCAAAAAACAGTAATTGATTCTTCACTTCTCGACGATCCATATCTTTCACACCACTGATGTAATAAAGCTGGTCCGAACGCAGTCTGAATTCTGCTGACAACCCACTTGTGGTTATTTCTTCAGCAGAGTCAGTGAGAGACTGCAGCAAAAATAATGCTGCTTCTTCAGAAATAATATATTAAAGTCCTGGATAAAGCAACATAATCTGAAAATGTTGCACCCTTAGGTGTAACAATCGATTCCAAGTGGGACGGACTAAATTGCATTATGTCATTGTGTGTAGCCTATTGTTTGGTTAGTTGTCACTCAGCCTCGACAGCCAGACAGACAAACACAAAGTCAGAGAAGAAGAAGAAGAAACAGTTTCTACAAATCAAGATTTACAGATACGCTGCAGAAAATACACCGTTAGGAAAGTTTTCACTTTTCTTTTGTTTCTAGCCCTCTCCATTGGTTTGCAGGATTAAGCAAAACTCCATGAAAATTGAGAGAAGGGTGGATGGATGAATGGGTGGGTCAGGAAAGGATGTTTGAGAGTCAGATAGAGACCTGTCATTTCTGCTTTCTTCTTTGGAATAAAAGGTAGAGGTCGTTTGAATAATCAGCACACTGACACACACAGTGACTGAGTTGCACATGTCCAAAGGAAGCCTCTGTTTATTTATTTGCTATGTGTCTGAATTTGCCGGCCTTGATGTTGCCCTGTTGTAAGTGAGTCAGAAAGGGGCCCTTTATTAATGGCCTTCTTTGCTGGAGTGAGACTATCCCACAGATCTATGGTAATACACAACCTGGGGTGGAAGACAATTCCATTAGTGGAGGACAGGGGCTTGGGCTGATAGACCCCCTCCACCCCCCTCCTTACTACAATACCTTAAGTCTGTTTATCCTGAGGTTTATTAGAGCTAATCAGCGCTGTTTGCACAAGTCAGAATAAATCACCCCTGTGCACCTGAAGGTTAGACCTGAGGTAGGGTATTTTCACTGTGATTTAAATACCTTGCTGCTGAGAAAAAGTGTTCTGCAGAATAAAAATCAAGATAAGGGATTGAAGGGAAATGTCAGTCCCATTCAACCTGGGTCTTCAGAGTCAAGCCAGTTGCTGAGATCTGAGATGGCCCAATTGTCACTATGAGCAGATTCAAACATAGCATTCAAACTTTATAAAAACCACACAAGCAAACAGTTAAATAAACACCTGGCTCTAAGGCTCAGCTTTAAACTAGTTACTTCATTATGGTGACTGTTTTATTCAGTGGATTTTTTTTTTTTAATAAGACCATGTCAAGTAAAATGCAGTTGAAACCTTAAGCCTACACTGACTAACTTAGGCCAGACGAGTGAGCCAGAATAGGCTGGGCTTTGGTAAAGCCTGTGATGAAAGCCCACCACTCTTGTTTTTATTGTCCACTCTCCACCATGCAGAGTGTTGTGGGAACTCCAGAGAGTTGTGGCTGCTGTTTGATCACACCATGGGAGTCTGACCTGTCACTAAGTGGTGGCAAACATGGCCCACACACGGAGCGCTGAGCAGCTATGCATGTATATGTGTGCGTGTGCATGTCCCACACACGGCGCTACATACCTCGCCGGAGGAGGCAGGTCACAACGTGTCAGAGTGTTGAGGATGCATAATGGCCATTTAGCCTTCAACAGCTAATATCTGCTCTGCTGATTTACAAGGATTCAGGCTGTTTGGTCTGCGGACTGTGGAGCTGCTTTTATCCAACCTGTTTGACATTAGCTGCGACGAACATCCAGCACAAAACATAAATATAAATATAAATGCACTGCACCACAGAATAAAAGGATAATCTGTTCCAGGTACCAGATTCCATACCAGCATGTACCATCAGTCGTCCATGATGAGTAGCATGGCACTGACTCTGGTAACCAGCTGTTTGCAGCCAGGCAGAGTGACAAGGGACCGGAGGGAGCCATTGAAACTCCGGGGACTGTGACAGAAGCGTGGTGACAAGTGACGACAATGCCCTCCCTCGTGCATGTTTTCCCCACACTGCACAGGACAGCACCCTCAGCAACGAGACAAGACGGAGATCACGCACCATGCTAGTCTAATAGCCACGATATGCTCCGCTGACGTCAACTCCGATAGAGAGCAGACTCTGTGATCACTACTGATAGGGGAACACTGTGACTTGGAGATGTCGGACTGCATATGAGGAAATGGCAGCTTCCCTTGTCAGGCAGAGGGTTTCTGTACCAGGCAATGAAAACTTGAAAAGAAATGTTGAAAACTCCAGAGTGAGATAAAATGGAAAGGAGCAGTCGCCAGTGCTCAATTGCGCTCTGCGGGATTTGACCTCATATTCACCTTCACCACAAAGTGCTGGCAAGTGTCACACGGGTGTTAATGGAGACTGTGTGCTGGTGTTTGTGAGCTCTATTGCAGAGGCCTGGAGTAAATAACACGTGCATGAAGGTTGTGACTAAACAAACACTCACCTAGAAATCCAGTTTTGGCTCTAAACTCTGACTCTTCGCACACAGACACACACACACACTTTATTTGCCCCTGTGACCAACTGGAGACCAGAGAGACATTGACATGACCCAGATAATAGGCCCAAAGTCTTGCCTCCACAATTTGATCAATTTGCAGTTTCCTCACAATCGCAGCCACCGCGCTGTCCCCCCCAGCTACTGTGTAGCCCCCCACGCCCAGCCATGCAGACGCATCACCGCTCGCCACAGCAAGATGCTCTGCCTTTCTCCCCTTTTCCCCCCAAATCACCGCTAAGCCTGCCTGATGCCTGCTGCCGGGACACAAACATGCTCTTGCTCCTGTCATCTCTTAGCAAGCACAGACAGGAGGGAAAAAGGCTGACAGTTTGTCTTGTACCATATGCCACGTGGCAACAAAGCCTAACTGATATGGCCAGAGTTTGGGCCACAGCCAAGGGCTCTTTAAAAAAAAAAAAAAAATCTATTTTGTTCTCTTCTTCCTTGCATGTGCCTGCGTCTTAAGCAGAAATGTGAAACAGAATCACTGTCTGGCCCTCACCAGGCTGGATTTACTGTCATGGGCCCAGCCAATGCACGGAGCTTTGATCGTTATTTATGCAATGCTTCACAGAGTACTGACGATAGGCCCCTGGAAGCCGCCGATTGCTGACATAGCCTCTCAGCTCACGTGAGATTCACACGACAGAGGAGACTTCAAACAGAAAAAAATGGGAATATGGGAGGAAGTAACAATCACCTCCTTCTATTTGCCTCGAGATAGGTTTAGTCTCAGGGGTCTGTCCAAACAGCACAAGGACAAATTGACTTGGTTATAAGCTGAGCAAATTTGTTTGGTGATGCTTTTTAACCTTTGAGGCGCAGCATGGCTTTGATCAGTTCCCTCAGAGCTGTAAGACGGGTCAAAGAGCCTCAGGCCACCAACATGTTTCAGAAAATGTAAAATGGCGTTCGTTTACAGCTGCCACAGTGTTGAGGAGTACAGTTTTACTTCAGGGATAAGATAATGCCGCTCCGGTGGAGCACATGGACTGCTTCAGCTTTCAAATGCACTTGAACTCATATGCAGATATCTGTTATATATTGAAAATAGGCCAACAGGCTCTGAGAATTTTTTATTACTCAGTAATATTATGCACAAACAAACCTGTGAATTTCTGATGTATATAAGAATGAATTCAATCTGTCAGTCAACACCTCACTGGTGCGTCATTGCTCACATCAAACCACAAACTAGGCCAAAGTGGTCACCACTTTCGCTCCGATGGGTCCCTTCCCGCCTTCACCGAGGCCCGGTGCAAGACGCTACAGCACCACAGGAGTTGATGAAAGAAATGACAGGTGAGTGACAGGCGCCCTGAGGTTGAACAAGCGGAAGGGACGAAAGGAGGGTGGGCGGCAGAGGCGCGTTAGCGGGCGAGGTGAAGCGTAGTGCCACAGGTAAAAAGATGCCAAGGTGGAAGATTGACGCACCTTGATGGCACTGGCAGGCAGATGTGACACAGGTGAAGGGCAGAGTGGTGGCACCTTCCAGGCTCCTCACAGCTGCTCCTCTGCCCGTGTCGGACAGATGCCCAGTGACGCCGCCGCACGCTCCAGACGACGCAATCATGCTCACACTCGTGGCCACGGCGACGTAGAGCTGAAGTCTCATTCCGGATTTTCTGATTGTTCTTCGGTAACTGAATAAGAAAACACAAATATCACTAGAGGCCAGGTCTTTCATGTAGCTGCTGTCACGGTGATTTCTAATGTCACTAAGGTATTGATCTCTGTCCATCTCTGGCGTGGACTACAAATTAGCAGGGTGGAGAGAAAGAGAGAGAAGTCATGACAGAAAAGGAAGAAGAGATACAACAGCTCAAAACAGAAACACAAAATAAATAAAAAAAATTAAAAAAAAGGGGGGGTTTCTGTTTTTTGATTTTCTTTTGATAAGTCTGATATTGGCTGATGGACCATATATTAATTTAATTGCATTTCTGAAACTGAAGTCTGAAGGAAGCCGCTGCCAATTATTAAATCAATGACTCACTTGAATTGATTAGTAAGTCAATACATTTACATTCTAAAGGGCACTTATTCAAAAGGAACATTCAAGGCATTGAAAGAAGCTGCATAAACAATAGCTGACATCTGAATGGCATCGAAAAACAACACAGCTTTTCTCGATGCAGATGAAATATGAATTAATCAGAAGTGTGATATTTTATTCAGGGGCCCTCAGTAGCGAGCGGGGCACCCATCTGTCTCTCATCTCTCTAGTCAGCCATGTCATGTGGGACTGAAGTGAAAGAGAGCCCCCTCTGATTGCCCGCCACCCAGCTCTTTGCTGCTGCTCAGTGTCACTGCCACTCACTCGCCGTTCTGATGTGTTCGTTCCTCTCCACCTCCATTAATGTCACTCTGGGTCGACACGCTCGCAAATGGAAAGCTGTACAGGCCTCCAAAATACAGGGCGAAAGGGAAACGCTTCATTTATGTTTTAGGTGTACATGGACACTTGAAAGGCAGAACAAGAGTCACATCTTTATTTATTTCCTTAAGTAGGCTTGCATTAGCGGAAATGTCTCTGGATTTCAGCTTTGAAATGTTTCTCGAACCTTGAGGAACTCAGCCACAACTAGAATGTCCCCCAGTTGTTATCCTGGCGGGACGGCCCAGGGACTCCTGTCTGTGAATGGAGATGTTTCAAGCAGACTGAGCGACAAGGTGCACAAGGGGTCAGCATTCTAAAGGGGCGACCAATCGGATCATGACCCAAGAGGGACAGATATGGGCAAGGGATTTAGCTCCAAAGGTCGCACTGGGGTCAAGGAGTGTCTTGCATTCCAGACTCCTAATCCTCTCCCTGCAGTCTGGAACGCCGGCCTTCACTGCTTCATACATGCATGCCCACACACACAGACATGTACAAGTCTCACATACTGAGTCTGTGTCCCTCATGCACCAATGAGCACAGGTTGTGGTGAGAGATTGGATAAAAAGACTTAAAATAAATGCATGCCTCCCGGCCCCAAGTCCTCCTTCTCTTCCTTACGTAGAGAAACCCTGGGCTTTAGGCGCCCTCGCAACTCAATTCCCTGACCTTCCACTTATCCACCCACCTCCTACCAGGCCATTGAGTTCCCCCCATGCTGAGACACCGGAGTGCCGGGGATGTGGGTAATTTGACAGGGCAATGCAGCCCCCTCTTTTTCGTGCTTGTGTGTGTGTCATCAGGCAAGTATGCACCAGGGGCTTTCTCCACGAATCTCTTAGACTTTGTCGCCAGTCCAGGCGGTCCCAGACAATTCAGTGGACACATAGGCAGTCCTCACGCTAGTGGCCGCACGTTGGAAGTCAGGGCATCCTGGTCACGGCAATCCGAGCCATCCGTCAGCCCAATGTGACGTGCATGCCACCCAACACCACGCAGCATTTGTTCTCCCCTCCACTAAACACTTCTACATTTCATGCACAAAGTATACAAAGGAGAGTGTGCCACCCCGGATGATTTTGGAAGTTGAACCTGTTGACATTTCCAATGCAAATCCCACCGGGGCACACAAACACAGTGACAGAGCGGCTCCGCCTGCAGCCGGGCCCGCACGTAACACAGCAGTTTCAGTGCAGCAAAACACACCAGGCATCAGCCTCCTACTGTTTGTGTTGGAGTGGCCCTCCTGCTGGGTCCCCAATTGTAACAACCCCCCCCCCCAAACACACACACACCCCACTTCCTATCCCACTGCACTTTACCAAACACAGCCAAATAAAACACAGGCTAACATAATGTAGCAGCATGTCAGTGGTGGGCCCTGGAGCAAGGCTGAAACATGAACCACTCTGTACCAGC
This sequence comes from Pseudorhombus dupliciocellatus, assembly GCA_016785235.1. Lineage (NCBI taxonomy): Eukaryota > Metazoa > Chordata > Actinopteri > Pleuronectiformes > Paralichthyidae > Pseudorhombus > Pseudorhombus dupliciocellatus. The sequence continues at coordinate 685,834 of JAFBJW010000030.1, forward strand.
CATTAGCACAAGAGTAAACGCAGCTACAATTTCTTCCTAGCCATCCAGCCCTTATGTTGCCCAGTGCAGTGTGTGTCTGTGTGTGTGTTTGCGCACTGGTGCCAGCAGCAGATTGAGTGATGTATCCTGTGTGGCTGTGGTGTGCACAGTGGGCCAGAGAGAAGTCCCAGCAGGGGACTACTTCTCCCTTGGCCCCAAGGCCACTGCACTTCATCAATCTCTCCACTGGGAAAGGCCCGCTACTGGATCGCAAGAGTTTCACACACACGTGCGATTGCTTTTGCTCAGAGGGAGGAAGTAAAGCCAGACCAACTGAGGTATACATAACCTCAGGGATATGACGGAGTGTTCAGGAAATTTAGTTTAGCATTATTGTTTTTCACTGAGCGGTCGCTCAAAGCAACAATCACTAAGGAATCCTCTCATCATAATGTGATTACTTAGTTACCTGAGAATTTAAGAACTTCTAAAAATTCTAAATTCTTAAATCCGATATTTATCCTTAAATTATCTCAGCCAAGTGAGTTAGGTGCATTGACCGGTTTGTTTGATGTGATGTTTGTGCAGATGCAGATCAGGATCCAGGAATTTGTTTTCACCTTATTTAACCACTTATGAATCTTGATGGAAAAAATGAATTGAGAGATTTATAGGAATTGTTAATATTTTTTTTGTTTTAGACTTAATTTCTTTTGAAAATCGTTCTTTAGTCACAGTTGAAAGCCAACACTGTGATTTGTACACATTAGTGAAGAATTTGTAAAAAACAAATCTTCCTTAAGGCAAGGGAGCCAATAATCTGCTCATGAGTGACAGTTGACAGACACTACAAGGTACACATTCTCATTTTAGATGTATTACTTTTCAAAAAGGGGAAAAGATTATCACATGAGCACTCCTGTCCCTGATTTAGTACTGCACTGCCCTCTTTAGCCCTCTTTAAAGATTTAAGCAGAAGAACATGAAAGAAATCCTTAAATTGCAGATTTATATTTTATAGACTGATGTGGTGTTAACTCTCCCACAGTTGGTCGGAGAGGCCACGCTAAGCGAGAGGGTGTGGTTAGAGAATCTGGCACTGGATCCCATAATTGGTTGGAATGACAATGATGAGGTGAGGGGTGATGGCTGCTGTTTTCAGACTCCACTCTTCTCACGGTAAAATATATACGTTTGCCTCCTTGCAGTACCAAAAAAACAAAACAAAAAAACAGTCACGATCACAGCGGTCACAGCCGACATGATGCTAACACAATAAATTAAAAAGAATTAAGAGACATTGAAAATGTGGTCTGGTTTGCTTGTCATCGCTTGTTTTGCTGCTATCAGAGGAATCCTGGCGGCCTCTGCTTGGAGACAGAGTTAAAAGGAAACAGGGACACACGCAGGCAAGTGCTAAATGCACATGCTCTGGCACAGGTCCTGACCTCAAGCAGGGGCTGGGTGTACAGACTCAGTGAAGGTGAGAAATAGCTAGGCTCCTCTTGTGTTGATGATGACTCCAAAATTTGAGAAACATGTAGGGAATTTCTCATGCCTCAGTGGGAAGCAGGGAACCTTGTCCGTTCCACACAGATATTTATAAAAGCTGTGTTCTGCCAGTGAAAATCTCAGGATATAGATATCATGGAGTATACACAGGATTTAGGAGCAGGTTGATTAAAACATGTCCTAAATGTTTATATACTCCAGCTGAACATTATGTGACATTTGACAGACGCAGAGCAACGTGTAATTCATACAAGTCTATGGTGGAGGACATTTTCATTCATCCGTTCAGCTAACCAAAGCCTTAAAGGCTTGAATCATTGCTTTGTCAAGTCAAGAGGAAACCGTGGAAGCAAAGAAAGAAAGAAACGAGCAGAGCGGAACAAGAGCCAGAGCGGGTGAGGAGAGTTAGTTTACAGTGCAATCAGCATTAAGGAAATTGGTTTGCACTAGCGCTGCGAGTGCAGAGAGGTGATTGATGCTAAGCTAGGCTAGCGGGAAGGAAATGGAGAGTTTAGCGGCGGGCCAGGGCACTGAGAGCTGTCAACTACTTCCTGGTCAATCTGGGGTGTGAAGTATGCACCCACTGCCAGCCCACACGCCGGGCCAGATTTGCACAAAGGCATGCGCACGTTTGAAAATAGCATGCACGCATACATAGCAGGGTTTTTTGAGTGGAGCGTGACACGTGCATTTACAGAATTACATGACCGCGAAACCTGAGCACAAACCAATCCGAAACTCAAGCAGAACGTCTTGATTTAGGAGCGAGTTCACACCGAGCAGCCGCATCTTAATCTGACAACTGTGTGCACACGCATGCTGGGAAGACCAAATACTTCGACATACATTCACAAACATATATTCACGCTCATGCAGAAAAGCCCCCACCGGTTTTGAAGTATCTTTCGATCACAAAGAGAACAGACAACCCCCTTTCCTGATCTCAGCTCGGCTTGCCTCCGCACACAAGCCATCAACAGCACATCACAACAACACAGCAAGGTCTGCAGGGCACTGTGTCAAAACTTGGCTCCGTGCATGCCAACAGTGCGGCCACGTCAAGCCCCTGACAATAGCGGTAGTAGTGCACATGCGGCGTAATTAAGCAAGGCAACAGAGGACAGGGACAGAGGAGGAGAAGACAGAAAGATGCCCTTGATACTTGGGTGTCGGTGCTGACAGCATTTCCTCTGACAGCTTCATCTCGTCGGCCACCACAGAGGCCCTTACGTCTCCTGACATGTGCTTTACTCATGCCTGCCCTGCCTCGCTGTAGCCTCAACATGACGGGGAGGAGAGGGATGGTGGGAGGGAGATGGATGGAGGGATTTTTATGACGGCTAGTGCTTGTTGGTATCAGCGATCCGAGAGGAGGAGTGGGTGGAAACATTTTTCATGGGCCTGAGAAAGAAACTGGTCGCCAAATTTCTGTAACATTGAAGTTGATGACATGAAAGCATTTTTAAATAGAGCCCTAGAATATGATGAGCCGGTAACAACACACAATCATCATAATGAAGCTGGTAAAATAAATACTTTATTACTATAAATGAGTGTTGTTGAGTGAAACTGGATTGATCAAACATATGATGGAAACTGATCACACTACATACAAACAGGAAAATATTGTTTCTTATTATATTACCTTTGTGGAATCGTGGAACTTTTGAAAAAAAAGAGATGAGAGTGAGATGGCCATTTTACAGAAGCTCATCTTTTACATAGCACTTGATTCCTCTCAGGCAGGATTGAGTTAACGTCCCTCCCACCCTCCCGCTCGCCCTCTCATCCCCCCTCTGCCCCTCCTGTTTCACAGTGACTTGCTGGCTTGATTTATCTGATGGAAGGAATTCTGCACAGGGCTCTAGCTCTGGTGGTATCCCTATACTGTAACCTTTTCCCCCCGCCAGATGTTCCCCTCTCAAAACACGGTAATGCTCATCCCCAAATCCCCATACAAACATATCAAGTGGACACTACATGTTTACGCGGGCCGTGGCCGACAGAAATGACAGGGACGGTGACACAAGTGTCGGGGGTTGGGGTTGCGGGCAAAGACAAGGAAGAGGGAAGCAGACAGAGGGACAGACAGAGATGTAAGACATATGCTCACGCCAGCTGACGACACTGGGATGACCTGGAGGAGTAAGTGGAGATCGGGGGCAGAGCGGAGTTGATAACTCCCACAAATGTTGTAATGGGTGATACTCCGGGTTCAACAGTTTGCCGGGATCTGAGCGTCTACGCTGATTTATTGTATCCTTTCCTTTTTACACAAAATGTTCTCTTTACATGCCCTTTTGATTCAGTGCTGAGCGTTCCAACAAGTGTCGAGGAAGGCTTTTAGGCGAGCCACCGTAAAAGCAGCTTTTATAGAACAGGACAAGGGCTCGCTGGCTGGATGAGTCAAAACTATGTAAATTATAGGCCCAAATTACTTTAAGGATATCACATTTCTCCAAATCCTGTGCATTTAATGTAATTCAAGCTCATATGATGCCAGATCTTTATGTCAATAGTCAACAGATTTACAATTTGTTTTTTTTTCTTTTAAATCAAAAGATGTTACATCTTAAGTCGAAGTACCTTTTATTTTATTCTGTCTCACTGCATGTGTAATAATTCCAAGTACAGTTGCCATCTGCAGAGATAAGAAGAGACAAGAAGTTTTACAGGTTCAGGAAAAACAATCCAAAAATATAGCTTCAAGTCTTGGATTGTGTTCAGAGCTCATATTTGGAATAGCAGCAGCATATTGTGCAAATGCATGCGTTTCTGTACAGTATCTGTGCATATGCACGTTTATTGTGAAAGCGAAACACAAACATCTTCGGCTGGAGAGAGAAAGAAAGACGATGATGACAGTCGTGATGATAATGATGGGGGGTAAGCTATGTCAAGGCCCTGACAGCTTTGACCGCCTCAGCCAATATTTGTCACTTCCAGCGTGCATGAATTCTTGATTTGATGTGCCTTAATTGATTCAGCTCTGCCTGGCACTGTCTGTCTGCCTGAACCCCCCCCCCCCCCCCCCCCCCCCCCCCCCCCCCCCCCCCCCCCCCCCTTTGATGTGCCTTAATTGATTCAGCTCTGCCTGGCACTGTCTGTCTGCCTGAACCCCCCCCCCCAACCCCCCATCCCCCCACACCCCCCAAACCCATCCCCTACCCTCCCTCCACCTATCCATATTTCTATCCATCGGCCCCGTTCTCTATCTCTCCATCTATCTAATATCACAGGGAATAAGGAGTCTAGACAGACTAAGATGAATGGATTGTAGGAGGAAGAGCAGTCAGTGACGCTGCCCCCGCCGTGACCTCGTCCATGACACAGTGAGCCCCAAATGCCAGACATGACGGAGGATCAAGTGCTTCAAAGTAAGCCAGGCAGAGATAAAACCCAACAGGCCCCTTGGATGATGAACGAGTTTTGTAGCAAGAAAAAACGCCATCGTGTAGCTACCATGACACCTCGGCTTTGGTGCACAGGCCCAACACATGTCTCATCGTGTAGCTCGACCAAGAAGCGATTCGTGCAGCTTAGTTGATTGGATTACAGCTCTGGCGGATATCGTGAAGCTTGCCCGAGTATCGAGTGTATTGATTCGCTGCAGGATTTTATTTTTTACAATATTTACATTTTTGCAACACAACCTAGTTTGACTTTGGTCATTCAGTTACCAATTTTCATAATTACCAGTGTTTCTTCCTCAGATTGGATATAAACTATCACTATCAGCTCTATGTGCCCTGTTACCATGGTGTTCCGACCAAGGTTAACCACTCTGTTTTTTGTGCCTTTTTTTTCCAGGTCCTACTCTGTTGCTGGGCACATTTACCATGGTTGTTCTCAAAGAATCCACAACCACAACACACAGCCAAAATTGATTTTCTTTTCCTTTATTGCGATGGCAGAAGTATACAAGGTTTGAGTGGTTCCCACTAAAAGTAACGCCCTTGTCCTCTTCTTATCCTTGGACCAAATGAAGGCTGAGAGGCAGGGTGGGGGGTGGGGGGGGTTGTTTCATACACATCTCCGTTCGTCTGCGTGCACGTACATTTGCATTTGTGTCAGATGGAGTGGTAGTGGTCATAGACCGTTTCAATGACAAATAAGAAAAAATACTGGAAAAACCTCATCATGTTGAAGGATTGCAAAAATATAATATGAAGAATTACTGAAGATTCCTAGGGGGTTACTATGTCAGATTACAAAGCATGGTGAAAGTGCTTTGTACATGTGAAGATGCTCACATGCTCTTCACAATCCCACTGTTTTATGAGGAGATGTGGAGAGACAGAGAGAGCTGCATTTTCTCCACAATAAATAACGGCAAATAACAAAACCTGTGCTCGGCCTGTCAGCTCGGAATTGAAATGCAAAGTGGGCGCCACCCATAGCCTGCCATTATGCTATGGCTTTTTTGACGGGTAGTAAAAGCATGAGAAAAAAACTTCTTCCTTCTGGAAAAGATGTTGTAAACGCAAAGGAACACAGTAGTTTTAATAAAAAAGAGCATCTTGTGCTGTAGCCCGGCTCCACTCCCACCCTCTGCGCATTATGTCGCTGCGCTGATGTCACATTGATTATGCTGATCGTAAACTGCCTTTGTTTGTCCCTCGCTCCCTCCTGTCAGTCATCCATCTGTGGGGACAAGCAGAAGTCACACTAAAAGCCATCTTTTCCATGTTTCCTGTGTTTTTCAGGCCATTCCGGGGATAACGCGGGTCCCACTGGAGGCCCAGGCGACTCCTCTCTCCCTTCACACTCCCGTATATTAATTGCTTTTTAATGTTTCCGTTCTTTCCTGAAAGTTGTTGCATACCAACAAATCAACAACAATAAGGTTCTTATTTTGCTGTTGCGGGCCATAGCCAAGACTAAAAGGGTGCAGTCACTGAATAATCCATGCAGGGTGCACTGGAACGAAGGATTCAAGATGGTAACAGAGGAGGCATTTGGCTTTTCTTTCGGATTTTTTCCCAAGTGTCCTCCGCTCCCAGCTGTGCACATGTTGCAGAATGGGACTCTGGTGCAAGCGAGGATGGGAAGATGTAACCCTGATCCCATAGATCCAGCTAACCCAATTACACATTGTGACATGACCTCTCCCTTTTGAGTCACAACTTCGGGCAAAATTAGAGGTTTTAGCATTCATTATTAATCTACAGTTCTAGAGAATAGGCCCTGTGTTCTGCACAGCCTTTTAGAGGAAGTGTAACGATCCATTACGCCAGAATCTTAGGGAAATATGTCAAATTATACCATATGTTTCTAAACATTATATTTTAAAGAGAAGGAGGAGGAATGTTTCAATGATAAACACTTAACGCTTGAAACATTTTTAAAAAGTTTGCTGAATTACTTTTTACAGCCATATACAAAGTGAAGTAACATGGGACTGGATTTAATTGTTTATTTTTTAAATGATTATGATCTCGCTGTCTGGGAAACTCTTGCAAAAGTATGCCTGCCTCACAGGGCTGTGATTAAAAACAAAGTTTAGCAACAAATGATGTGATAAATTAATTTGTTGCAGGCTCAAGCGGCCGTTTGAAATGTCTCCTCGGTAGCCTGCAGCAGAAACTAGAGCTCTCGCTGCTTAAGCCGCTATAGCCTACAATTTGCCACCGCCTGTAACATGATTCTTGCTCACAACATACGAAGGGAAGCAAAGGCGGAGGTAATCAGACGTACTCACAATTTTGTAATACAAAGGAGCTCACAACCTGTACGTGCATGATTAGCAGGCTTACTGTAACTAATGACATTACACATTCAACTATATCTGTGATTAGTCTAGGGTGTAGTTGGCTCCTACCGGCTGCAAGTGTGTCTTTGATATAATGAAATTCAAAACCTTTAAACTTAATTTTTCCAAAACAGAAAAAGTCATAGCATATAGAAAAATAATCGGCGGCAATTTTTGAAAAAGGTTGTAAAAATGATCAAATATAACAGATGAGAAAATCAGATTTATAAGGAATGATGGCACTTATCTGAATTTTACCACAAATATGTATTTGCTCTGTATCATTTTTTTTAGCTTTTGCTCACCATACCAACACTGTTATCAGTGTTATAGTTATCAGTTAAAAACCATGTGTGTGCATTTTTATATTAGAAAAATGAAAGTATGCTTGGAAAGTACAAGTTTGCTTATGCTCACGAAAGCGTTGACATTATGTTGAGTGAGAGATGCACAGGGTGCAAGGGGGGTCATCAGTGAGTGTTTGGAGCTTGAGTTACAGGGCCAGCATCTGCCATCCGGCCATCAGGCCCTCATATCCATCACTGGCCGATGGCGTGGTGCAGCCCGGCGTTTGTAAAAACACCCAGAGGAAATGGAGTCTCTGGGCCAGACAAGAATAAAATTAGCTTGATGACTAAGTTCCTCCTCTGGTCCCAGCGGGAATAGAACTCTGCCATTTGTTTTCATTACTTCCCTTAACTGCAGAAGGGGAGGACGACTGGTGTGCGACCATGTTTGCGTGCATGTATGTTTGTACTAGAGGCTGCATGTTTGTGTCTGCTTCCATCCCTGCGAGGACATTTTTTTTTAAAAAATGCACCGCACAAAGAAAACAGCCATTTTGTCAGTACTGCGGGTTTAATCAAACACATTCACTCGTAAACACACCATTTCGATTTCAGCCTTCCTGCCATGTATAATATTTGTGCTGGTCCGTGGAGGTGACATTACCGTTTGGAGTTGTTCCACCGGCCCTCGTGGCGTACAATATTGGCTCAGGCCCTTTTATTGCGTTTGCCTCAGAATATATCTAATAAACACACAAAGGTTATAAAAATTGATTTAGTCACAAATGTGTTTTCATTCATTACCAATGCTATGACCTAAGCCAGGTTTGGCTGAGCTAACTGTGGGACCGTTATTACTCTGGGTGGTTGATATTAACACCCCCTAAAAGAAAAAAATAATAAATGACTCAGCTTGCAAACAATGGGAAAGTTATATTCGTGGAGCTGAGTGAATGTTAGGTATTTTGAATAAACATTTAAATTTAAAATCCATGCATCTGCAGTAATATCTGCTGCATCAATCCAAACATTAAACAGCAGCTAAATATCAACCTGTGCTATTTCAGTGTCCCCGCAAGCTCATGGTGTTATTTATAGTATGGAGGCCATAATAGAATCACAGAGAAAGCGAGGAAGTGGAAGCTCCTCTCTTCTGAAAACTCACAGAGAAACCTCAACACTTCAATAATGTCAGCCATATTTACTATTGTCAAGCTGCACATGCACCTCCCAACGTCAATCTGATGGATTCATCTCCCTCCTTTCCCTCTTGGTTCTCCTTCTCTCTTTCTCTCTCTCCTTCTTTCCCTCTCTCTCTCTCTCTCTCTCTCTCTGTCACTCTCCCTCCCACACACACACACACACACACACACCTCAGATTAGTTCCAGCTTTTACCCAGGGTGCCTGTTAGAGCTGAAGTGTAGACATCTTGTACTTCTTTAAAGCATGTAGCATTAACACCTCCGCCCCCCTGTGTAAACCCTGAGCACTGATCCGCGGCAGAGAGGGAGAAGCACACAGCTCTTTGGGATGCGGCGGCTTGTGTCACCCACCGACCTCGGTGCACCTCCGGGGCAGCTCGTTTCTGGTCGAAGCTCAGAAGGAAGGAAGGGGATACTAGACCAGGTGGCTGTCAAAGCAGAGAGGCCTTGAACCAGAGGTGTGAACATGGGAATTTGAAGGCCTCTGGATCATGTTGGCAGAATTTGTTTTTTTCATAGTAGATTTGTTGATGAGGTATCACCACCATCTCAGAACATTTGAGATTAATACAGTTGTCTGTGCTGCAGATATATAGAAAAAAATAATAATTCAAAAAGAGTCCTGGTATATTCAGGGGGTTTTGTTAATACTTTCTGCTTATCAAACATTTCAGGTTTTGACAATTTTACCCCCCATCCAAAAAATGAGTAATTCACATTAGAAATAAACTAGATGGAAGTGATTCAAACTGTTTGTTTTCTTTTAATAAAAACGCGTAAAACTAAAATTATATGGGCAAACCCTGCAAGAATTTTAACTGTAAATTTGTACGGTTTGGAATTTGCCCTCTATAATGTGTTTCCCAAATTGAAGCAGACACACACAATTACAACCTATGCATTCTATAGGCGCAGACTGAACCCAGCATAATGTATTTAAATAAGCATTTATCAGAAGCCAGAGAGCGCGCAGATCACGCAAGAATTACCCGACTTCCCAGAACCACTGTTGGCCGAAGGGGGGAAGTGATTTTCTCTAATGTATCTCTGTGTTGTGTCTTTGTCCTCCCACGGCTGGCCTACACACCAACCAGTTAGGGGTCCTGCAAAACAGGGGTCAAGGCGAGGGTGTGTGTGTGTGAGACAATAAGAGAGAAGGAGAGGGGAGAGAGAGGGGGAGAGAGAGAGAGAGAGAGGGAAAGAGGGAGTTTGCCAGTGACGAGGAAGTCAAATAAAGGGAAGAAAGGCTCCATTTCCGCAGCTAAATGTACCCCTGGGAGGCGTAAGGGAGGGAGACAGAGCAAGAAACAGAGCGAGGTTATGAACCAACAATACTCCTGCAAAGGCTCCAGATTTACAGCTACCAAGCCCAAAAGCTCTGCCATGCTTATTTCTACAGCCAGTTAAAACAAATTGCAGCCATGTTTCAATCGCCCACATCCTCTTCTTGCTCATCCGCCCCGACTAGGCTCTTGGCTGCTGTGTTATTCCTCTCTCAATTACTCCTGAACAAATACTTTCCTCCAGTGAGGAAATCTTCATCCATTGGAAAGTCCCCACACGCTGCGCACACACAAACACACACACACACACACGCATCCACCCACACGCTCCCCAGCCCCGGGTGCTCCCTCTCCGCTCCCTTCTCTTCCTCTCAGGTCAACTCGATCCTGGACACATGTGACGCAAAGAGGAAATGGAAGCTGTTGTGAGAAGCTGTTGGCACTGTTGATTTTCTTTAATTTTTTTTGTCATCATTGTGCAGCTTCGGAAACCGACAGGTTGGTTTGAATTAGCTGCAGTTCGTCTTTCAAAAGTTGGAGGGGGCGGGGGGAAGAGAAGCCGCAGCAGAACATGCGGTTTTGTTCCATAACGGGTGAAATCTCTGAGCTACGGAGGCATGAATGAGAGCACATAAAACGAACAAATGCTCCCGCTCTCTGTATGTTTGATTGCAAGTTGTGGTGGAAATCTGTGGTAACCCGACACGCCGTTTGATTTGGGCTCAAATGAGAGAGAGCAACATCGGGCAGAGGGAGCGGGGTGGGGGTAGGAGGATGGTTGGGGGCAGGTATGGGGTCACAAGAGTGTCTTTTTCATGTTGCAGATTAGAAGCAGATGTTGGTGGGATTACACCGCCAGTGTCATCACTCACCCCACAGCCCCACCTCCATCCATCCATACACACACACACACACACACACACACACACATCAAGAGAGTAAGAAAAGTTTCACAGCGCTCTCAACAGTCCACACAGTTACAAGACGCACAAGGATCATCTGTGACTGATGTGATGCTGCAGCTAAATGACCCTATATTTCATGAAAGGTGAATTGTATGAAAATATACAGAGCGCAGAAATCGCACGAACCCAGATTCCTCAAGACGGTTTTTCCCAATCGAACTCTTCCATCGCATAAATCACATCAATTCAAAAACAGGAACAAACCACAAAAAGAAAAAGAGGAAACATGCTCACTCGCACACCAGGTTCCTGGAGGGACCGCTGGAATGTATTTATTATGAAGAAGCTGCTGGAATGTGATGTACGTGGAAGTGTTTAGCCAATGAATGCTGACTTATTGCTTCATGAAAGTTAATCTTAATCTAGATTTGTAGATTTTCTCTTGCTTTTCTTCCTGCTGGATCAGTTTGAAATATTGCCAGGGTGGAGTAAATTTCCTCAGAGCTCTGACAAAGCATGGAAAAGATGAAGCTGTTTCTTTTTTTTTTTTCTTATTCCTCTGGGAGGACGGAGTCTAGCATGAAGGAGGGGAGCCGAGTTCATGAATGAAAGGATCGAAACTCACCAAACCAAATGGCTACAGGATCTATTCTTGGATCCAGCTAAACCAATCACGTCCTCCCTGAATGACACATCTTCATTATTTTGTATAGATAGGATTCAAGTCTCATATCCAAACTGCAAACTAACCACTACAAACATGTACACGCCCGTGAGACACATCTCCATATTTTGAAGACACGTCACAGATTTGGCCATTTTTTCATGTTTTCATATTGGGCCCCCACAGTCCCTTGAAACCCTCTGTGAAGCTGTGAGCGCACCACTCTCTCACGTCTCTTCATCTTTACCCTCGTGTCCACAAACCCACCCCCACCACTGACCTCAGCACCATGCCCCTCTCAGGGCCTTGAAGTGGTTCTGTTCTGGAAGATAAATGATGTGACTGAGGAAGCTGCGCAGGGAGCTTACTGGAGCGACTCTGAAGGCTGGTGTAGAGTCAAAGCACTCTTAAGTACGAGGTGGTTGGAACCACCGAGTGCGTGCGTGCGTGAGTGAGTGCCTCATATAGAATAGCATGCTTGTGAGGAAATATGCATATGTGCAGGGGTGGCCTGCTCGGCCTTAGCAGTTAAACGTCAGCAGAGTGGAGTGGTGTTGTGAAGACGACAGCAGCCCAGAGGCTCCATAAGAAAAAAGCTGTGAGGGGCAAAGAGCTGAAACCCACAGTGCTTATTGTTCCTGACAGCAGCCACACTGGGGCTGTGAGTCCGGTTGCAGCTGCCGAGAACGTCGCCACGTCGCAATGGGGTTTGCGTTATTTTGACCACTGCAACCAGCTGGTGAAGCCTGGCAGCCTTTTCCTTTCGGGGGTCAGAGGCCTTGACCGGGTGTCAGAGGTAACCATGGATCAACTGTGTCTGTAGGCGTTCATAAAAGATTTGTGGTCACATGAGCATGGCAACAGCTTTGCTTGGAGGAGCGACGGATCATCGCGTTCATGTGTGAGCGTCAGGGAAGGAGATCTAGGAATGAGGGCGAGTGCATCTGTGATACGTCTGCAGAAGATTAAACAGACACCCAGTGGTACAGGGTATACATCGGACCTTAGTGACTTAATACATAGTAAAGATATGATGAAAATTAAAAACTTTAAGGTCTCACCACAGTAAGGACACATTACACACTGACTGAATGGTTCCCAGTACTGGTCTGATTCTGTCATCTAAAATTCACACTGTGGGAAGTAGTCCAGAAGTCCAGTTTCATATATTAAAAGGTGTGTGTGTGCGTGCGGGCGTGCGTGCAGTGAGATCACAGAGTGCGGACAGTCAAGGCTCCAGAGTCTGAGGATGGGAGGAGATTTAGAGGTGCTGCGGCTGGAGCAGACAGACCAGTGGAGATTAAAGAACTTAAGATGGACCGACATCCCGAGGAGTTCAAAGACTTTCCTGAGAGGATTTGTGAAGATTGCCAACCGCCGCAGCACAAGCGTGCATCTCGTCATGACATGTACGGGTCAGAAAAGACGCAGATTCACTTTATACTTTGGAAGGTAAATATATGAATTATACAGAAATATTAACAAATTCAACAAACAAGATAAAAACTTCTGCAGTAAATAAACTTAACTCTTGATCCTCTTTATCTTGTGGTGTCAAAAGAAAGAAAACACTTCACCGGACATAGCATCATAAAGCTGGTTGCTCAAAAAACTAGAACAACAAATAGGTAAAATAGAAAACATACATTAGCGTCTGGGTGAGAACATAAAAGCAGCTCGACATGACCTAAATTTAGATTCAAAGGGAAACTCAGTCCTCTCTTATCTCCTTCTCTACATGGTGACTGCATGCAAGTCTTGAGTGCTTTCTGAGAACAGCCCTAGAGCCCCAAGAGCCTACTCTCGAGTGACTATCTCTGTGCTCTTGACCCAGTGGTACAGCAAGCAGATAGCCTTAACTATGGTAACTGATGCAAATAGTCTAAATTCATCTTTGAAAAAAAAAACTCTTCAGGAAGTGTAAATGGCTCCTCTTCATTTCAAGGGGTTTGTTTTGGCTTCTGATATGTGGATCGATCAGACAGGGGGTCAGCTCAATATGCACGGCTCAAACTTCATCTCACGCTGCCATCAATGATCAGATACGGCATATCCTGGAATAACCCTCACATTTAGGCTCTGCGCTCCACTGTGGCACGGCCTGTGTGACTCTGTTAAACACCGCTGGCATCAGGCTCTCTGTGTGTATCGCCGATGATTCCACTATGTCATTTCAGGGGTGCATAACACCAGGAAACCCAACTCTCTGCTGAAAACATGCCAATCATGTGCATCTTGCGAGGTTCATGAATCATTCAAGGATCACATGATACGCGGATGATGCATGAACTATGGAGGAAACTTCAACCCCTGTAGGATCGCGACCCTGTCTGACACACCAAGGATATCACAGTTTCTCTTTCACGCACACATACAAACATTGAGTCCATTGTTCTTTGGGGCGTTTTTTTCCCTCTTATTTTTACATCATCTGCTTTCCCCAAGGTCAATAATGATGTCGTATAATGACGTGATTTCCACTGAGGTGTCCTCAAACAAGGCATTTGACCCCTTCCTGTTTCATGGTTATATTACAGAGATTATTTATCACTTCCCAAGCTAGTGATTTATTCAGTATTTTACCATGAGAAATGGCAAATGATTTGGAGGCAAACTGATCACTGGGAGCCTGCCCTCATAGCAGTTTTTGTTTCTGCATCGTAAGGTCATATTTTCATGGTTAATTTATCTTTATTACCTTGACCTACACCCGCATTGTGGATTTACATCTGGAATCCGCTCCCTCTGACCTACAATTAAGCTTAATTAAATTGGGTAGACATCTTCTTTTGTGATTCTATACGCCTCTTGAGCATGCATGTATGTTTTTCCACATCCTCTCCCTCCCTCTCTCTGTGTTTTTTAGCTCCTCCATGTTACTTTTCAGCAATTGAAATCAAGGTAATGACTGGGCAAGGAAAAAGAATGTTCTTTCAATAGATAATTAGGGAGATTGGTTTACCAGGGCCACTCAAAGCCTATTCAAATGCAGGGCTGAGGCCAGGCCTTGTTGTCTGCTGAGCCCAAAAGGCTCCCAAGAGAGGCATTCGCCTTGGCTTCATTTCTCAGAGCAGGTGCCTGGCAGGTAGTCAATGGAGACAGCCAGTTGAGATATATAAGAGACCCATCCCCCTGGACAAGGGGTCAACATCACAGGTCAGGGGTCATGAGCAGGGGTCACAAGGTCAATGTTTAGCACACAGGACCGGCCAGATGACTGGAAATGCATCCTGGACAAGCAGCTATCAGTTCTGCGATGGAAGAGAAGGAGCTACTGTTGTTGATTGACAGCTACCTTTTATTACATCTTTGTCTAAACATCTTGTCGGAATTTAGCCATGGCCGCAGTAAATAACGACAAATCCTCCTCGCAGGCTTCAGCTGCCCACTCCAATCTGTTTGTGTCCACCATCGTCATCTGCAGCGTCTTTTATTCCACTTTAACTATTTGTTCCAAGACGTAATGAAGTGGGGGATTTCTTTAAATACAGGCACTTTACAATTGTCTTGCGACCTTGATTCAGCCTTACAGTGTAACTCATTAAAGTTATGCCAATTTATAGTTTGTTTTTTTTAATTAAACTTTTAACGGCATTTTGCATAAACTCCACTGCACCGGGACTTGATCGATTCTTACCACTCCTTTGACATTCCCATGGATTTTCTCATCAAAACAACAGCGTATTATTATTTTACATCAGATGGGGACTGCCGGGTCCCAATTCACAAATAAATATGCTAAGAATTCCTTCCCATGACAAGAGCGGCCTGGGATTAGAGGTCAGAGGTGACGTGCACTCTAATTTCTAATTAAATCTCAGTGTGGAAAAGTGATCTGTCATTGACCATAGTCCTCTCCTGACAAGGGTCCAGCTACACTGGCTTCACATGGAAAAGGGATCGACCCCCCTCTGCCTCAACTTCATACCTCTACCAGTCACCGCCCCTGGACTCCAGCCACCTTGGGCTCCCTGGATGCACCCCAAGGGAAACACTATATAAATGTCAGCGTACTGAGAAACTACTACTGAGCGGGTCAAAAGAGGGAATGACCACTGAGTTTCCCTACAGCTTTTTCCTCTCCGTCTACTCTAGTGGTGGTTCCTGGAAATGCAACAGTGATTTAGGGCTTACATAGCAATGGACCTGAGCTCTGCGATATATGTAACTGAACCTCTGTTGGGTTGGCAAAATGTGCACGGACATTCTCTGCCGCACGCACACGAGGGAATGACGACAGAAGTTACAACCATACACATATAAATATTAACTCAGCCTGCGTTGTGTACACTCGATACGCTTCAGGTATCTACGGCCTGTTCTTCATTAGCATTTGTGGCAATAAGCACAGCAACATATCCAATATGCATGTCAATTTTTCTTTCTCTAATCAAATAGAAAGCCTGTGAAGTAAATATCTATTTTCTTGCAGCCTAGCTGTTTACAACATGAGGGAGCGGCTATATAAACACTGTGTGGCAAATGAGGAATTTCTTTTAACATATCGGCCTGGCTAACATATGCTAGATATAGGAAACCCATAGCGTCAGTGGGTCCATATCGGGTGCAGAGGTCAAAGGCTAGGGAAGGTCAAAGGTGTCATCCTCCTTTCTCATCATGAAGTGCATTAACATCTTCTCCCTGTCCTGTCTCATCCAGATGGCTGAGCAGGCCACGGGGACAGATGCCCCCATTTTAAAATATCTCAGGGATCCAAAACGCACCATCGAGAATAAATATGGCTCCATCCTTGGGACATCATATTTCAAAGGAATATGGATAAGGGGGTGGAGGGCGCAGAAGCCCAGGCAGTGTTTAGAACGCCTTAATTGATTCATTGTAACAGCCCCCCCCCTCACAGTTGGTGCTTTAAATATTTCAATCATTCAATTTTCTAAAGAGTAGATATAAAGAGGGAATCTTATATCATTGAGACTGGATGCAACAAGTGATAGATCGTTACATTTGAAACACAACTTGGGAAAACATGCTCCAGAATGAATTAAAAGAATAAACCTACATTTTGGACATAATACTGCACCACTGTCGGACTTGGGTTGTTGTTGCTGGCACACAAACCATGTTATAAAAAGCAGACAACAGGCACTGACCTTACCAGGAGGAAATGACCTCACTTCAGAAACCGAGGGTCTTTCTGCACATGCATGGCATTCTTCCACTATTTGTGTGAATAAGTCCCATGATAGTCAAACAGATGATTAAGAGGTGGTCCGGTTGCCTTAAAAACAGCAATTTAATCTAGTCTTTTGCGATCATTTTTCCAAATTTCTCAGAGTTAGTCAATCATCAAAATTCCTTATCCGGTGTCGCTCTCTCTGCACCAATCAGTGCAGTCAGCCCGCAGATGAGCCCACCTCTCAGTGCCAGTCATTATTTTTACAGAACCAAATCCCTCCCCGGCACGCTTGCAGTCAAACCCATGGAGCCTGTCCAAGGCAAACACATCACGGCACCCTCCTGAGAGGTTTGGGTTGGCCCCCATGTAGCTTCTCAGTCATACACACCCATTTATGTTTGCAAGAGCAGCGGTGACTCATACACACTTTCTCATGCACAAACCCAAACACACACATACAGCACGGTACCCTGCCCGGAGACCTCTGACTTGAACCTGCTGCTCTCACTCAGCAACACATAAATCACTGGGCTCTCAGCAGCACTGCTGGCCCTCAGTGCCATGCTGAACTTGACTCCACGGGAATAAAAGTCTGTAACTGGATACAAAAACTAATCCGGGCCAGAGACAATTGCCGGCCTACAGAGGCCCGGGAGGTGCTGATACCCCCCCTGTAACGATACGCCGTCTCTGTCACGAGACCTTTGACTCCTGCGCTGAGGGCGACACAGGCCTGCAAGGTGCTACTGGTCAGAGAGGAGACAGTGGGAATAAGTGAGGGCACCAGGGAAAGGAGGTGATGACGACATAAGATGCTGAGTCGCTTCTCGCTGTTTGTGTCCTCGTCTGTTTCTATGAACTTGTCAACGTCTCAGCCCTCAGTCTGTGAGATATAATGAAGACGTTAAAAGGGAATATAATAAAATTCTTGATTTAGCTTTTTGACATTCGTCCCTTACTGTCTCACACACACAAACACACAATGAAGTACACTTTCTTATTTCTGTCCTGCATGACTTGCTGCCTCTCATAAGCAGATGTCGTACTTTTTACTTCATTTCTCTTTCTTCAAATGTTTTCCTTTTCTAGTTATTACTTACGATTTTAGTCACTTTTCGAATGTGGATTATAAAAACAAAATATTTATAAAAGTTTCAATGAATAACCTTAAATAAAGTTGACGCAATGACCTCCACCTAACCTTGCTTTAATGCGGCTGGTCATCCAATAATGTAATATATACAATAGAATTACACTGACAAGGTCTACTCTAAGTGATGAGGATTTAGCTTCACTTGCTAAAGGAATATAAATGTCTTCCCCCTATTCACACACATAATTCAGATTTCTTGAGGCCCTGCAAGGAAAATGGAACCAAGGCACAGAAATATCATTTGATTTGTGCAACATAATATGAATAACCCCAATGGCGTGCAATGATTAATGAAATATAGAGCGTGCAAGCAAGTGAATGATGCCTTTCTTATGGCCCTGCAGATTTATCAGGCTGGATCAAAATACAAAACTTAATTTGGACTTCTGCGCTTACTTTGGTTACCCTGTCGCTCTCGTTAAGCTATTGACAAGCCGGCGAGGCAGAGCTCTAAAAAACACCCTGCTGTAAATAATCCAGCACCCGGTCCTGTAATGTGGCAACTTCCCACACCACTCCCCGACTCCCTGTAAGTGCACTCCTGCAGCGCGTTCCATTCCAGCCCCCAATCACAGCGGCGGGGCCGACAAAAGCTGCAGTAATACAGGAATGCCTCTGTACTCCTCTGTCCTGATAGAGTGGCCACTGTTTCACTCTGATAACATCAGGCACCAGGGTCTGCACAGCCACAGGGCTCAGAGACACACATTTATGACTTAAGTATCTGGGACTGATATCTGCGGCCATCAGCTCAATACGCCCTCATCACATACTTACACAGACACTCAGACACTCTCTATCTCACTAAAACACACATGCACACTTGCACGTGGACACAGTCTACCTACTTCGCCTGTAGCCGAACCTCCCAGACTGTTTACTGACTTAACTTCTACATTCTTTGAATGAATTTAACTTTAAGCCTGTAATTCATTAGTCCCAAACTGCAATAATTACCCACTTAAATCTAACCTTATTGTTTAAATTAAATTATCAACCTCACTTAAACCCTTTTAAACTGTCATCCTAAACCTTTAATAAATGTAAACCTAGTAACCCTAAACCTAACTCAGAGACATACGACAATATAGGAAGGAAGAAGATTGAACAAAATGCATCTACATGCCCTACAGACAGCAGACAGAGATAAAGGAGTCAGGAGAGTTTGTGAATGGGCTGTAAACCAAAAATCATGAGATCGCCAAAAAAAAAAAAAGCCAAAGATACAAGAGAAAGTTTGAGAAATAACTTGTCTTGTGAGTTCGATGCATTTAAAAATGTGACTACACCACAGATACCCTTTACTCCTCTTCGACCCAGCCGAAGGCGGCGTGTGCGCCTTCTGCTGAGCCGCACCACTTCACTCTCTCACGTTGATGGTCAGTCACACAAACAAAAAGAGGGATGAGATGAGTTTCTCAAGGGAGTGAGGATAATAAAATCAGGGTGTCTGTGTGCCCTGAGCGGGGGCCATATTTGATGCTCTAACAGAATGAAGGTCTTTGGCGGCCCAGCCTGCCAGTCTTTTAGCTAAAGCAAGCAGATTTCTTTGAAGCCTGGCCACCTTGGCTGAAGAGCCATTACTCCCGAGCCTTTCTATACATTAACCATGCTACAGCGGCACAAGTGCATTACAGCCTGCCGCCCCGGCAGAGTCCAATTGTACTCCCTCTTGTTAAATATTACCCCAACAGAGCTTTTGATTTTATTTTCATTTTTTTCTCCCCATGCCGCTTATCCTGCTCCCCTCCCCCGATCAGATTAGGATCGATTGCCGCGTGGCAGAGCTGGCCCAGATATGAGGACCAGAACAACGCTCCAGCGTGATTGTGCTCCTCAGGCCCCGCCTTGGAGACTATTCAGGCGACTAAATAGACTAAATAGAATGATTTGCCCTTAGATGTCAAATTTCCTCCGAGACAAGGATGTCAATACCAATTAGATTGTCTGCAGTTGCCTTAGTTACGCCAGCCTGCCCCGCACTGCCGCCACCGCCACCCCAACCTCTCTCCCTCTAAAGATAGACTCGCTCTCTTTTAACATCTCACTCACATCTCTCTTTTTTGTAGGCAGAGTGGTGGTCTCGGCACCAAGCCTTTAGCCTCAAATCAGTTTTATGACTGGCGCGGTGCAGACATTAGGCTAACTCCATTAGCCTCTCTGAAGGAGATGGCCTGAGGGGATACTGAGGGGCCAAGACGGGACTGGGTGCGTGGGTGGGTGGGTGTGTGCGTGCGTGTTGGATGAGTGTGTGTATGTGCACGTGTGGTGAAAGGGTGAAGGGGTAACATTGTCTTACAGAGTCTTTTGGCATCTCCTTAAAGGTCACTGTCTGCTGGTCCGAGGAGGCAAAAGCCCAGCGGAGCAAGAACATAAACAAGAAAGAGAAGTGGGCAGAAAATGGATTAATGAACAAATGTAATTAGGAGAAAGGGAGGATGGAGAGAGTGGGAGAGAGGACTCTGTCTCCACTTAGTATCGTGGCTCCAGCAGGCGCTTAAGTGCTAACATGACAAACAGATGTGGCCATGGCTGGCCAGACAGGGCTGCACGCTGCCTCTCTCAAACACACACACACACACACACACACACACACACACCTACAGTGTATGTTTGAATGCACATACTGACAAAAAAGGAATTCAAGCTCACTGCAAGTGAGTCTCTCCACAAAATGCCAGAAAACAATAATAGACAAATAATTTTTTTTCTTGGTATTAATTGGCAAAATATGAATAATAAGCATCCATAAATGTGACAGGATAGAACAAACATATTGGAAAAAACAAAGACAAGACAGACATTAGATTCAGATTGTTATTCAGATCCTCACCAAATTGCAAACGCTCACAGTTATCACTCCTCTGTATATAGTCACTGAGATCTGTGAAAAGTTGAAAGTCACGAACATAGAAGACAGACAAATTAAATTCCTCAATCATAGCCCTTCGCATACCGCATGCCTTCTCCGAGCCTCGTGGCAATCTGTGTAAATTAAATCTTGTTTACAATCAAACAAACACGCAAGGGTGACAACGTTACCTCCTCGGTGGAGGAAAACAGCAGAAAGCAAAGCAGCCAACACAGTCGCAGAATGCTTACATCCGTGGAAGCAGGAAATTCAATAGGACCCGAGCCAAAGAACTGTACAGATCATTGGAGATCATACTGGAGAGATTGCTCTCTAACTAACTATGCAGCTTGTTTTCACTACACATGCAAGACAAGGCTCTTATCTTAATAAGCCTAAAGCTGCTAAAAGCAACAGATGTAATGTGGCACGACAAAGGAAACTTCTCCGAATCAGACAGGGCCAGTCCAGTGATGAGGCGTCTGTTCTTTTCTCGTCCCTTCAGTGTCTCTGTCACTGCAGCTGCTGTTTTATTAGAGGCACATCAGTCACTGCCGTTTGGTTTGCACTGTTATTGCTGCATGAAACCCTACACCATCTTTTCTAGGTTTCAATTAGCATCTACAGACACCATTAACCACTGCAATTGACTAAATCAATACCTTCCCAGAAAGCATTCAAATCGGCTCAAGATAAAGTAATACGCTCTGTTTTCTGTTTTCTCTCCTCGCCTACGTTTAACCGTTAACAGGATCACACCCATTTGGCAATTTAAAAAATGAACTACTGACATATGGTTTCAAGTTAAAGTCATTTAACTAGAACCACTGAGGTAAAAGTGATTTCCACAATTTGGAATAAGACCTAGTTTTCTTAATTATTTCCCTCATGTCAAAAGTTCAAGTTAAAGCCGGCACTGGCGAACCAGTGTGAGCCATGTTTGTGAATCTTTGTGCCTCCTCTCCTCGCATTGCCCTCTGTGATCTGCTCAGCGGTGAGGAGTGGAAACGGGACTTGCATTTTGAAGTCGGTTTAACCTCGCACTGACACCTATCGCAGATGCTTTGAAATGGATTGAAAAGAATAGTTTCCGCATGGCGGGAGCTGCAATTAGGCGGCACATCTGCACCAGCGGCAGCACCGCAGCGCCCTGTCAATCTGGCGTTCTCCGAGCTGGGTGTTGGTTGGCAGCCAGTACAAACAGTTCCCCCAAATAACTGTGAATCATTTCATGAGATGGATTTCAACTGGGCAATTAGAGGGGGTTTCAACCGTGAATGTTTCAAGATCGCCACTGCATTTCACTTTCTAATCAATAAGAGAGGGGAGAGATGAAGGGAGCGAAATTCTAGTTAAGGAACAGGAGGAGCCAAGCAGAAGCGAAGAGGATAAACAAGGGAACAATGAAAGGAGGGGAGGAGGGACAGTGACAGCCATGAGACAGAAATTTACAACCAGATCATCAGTTAACCACTCCAATCACAATGGATCAAGTCATTAAATGTGCATTTTCTTTTAACGGCCTCCTGACTGACAACAACTAAAGAACACAAGCTTGTATTGATGGCCCGTGGAACACTGCGCCGCCCCGACGGAGAACTTCACCATTTTTCAGTTAATGCGGCACATGCGAGGAACCAAACAAATGCCGCCCCCCCCCACCCCCCACCCCCCTCTCTCTCTCTCAACTTACGTACGTCTCATTAAATGCAGGCCGGTTACTTCAAGCTATGAGACTAATGTCCTGTGCTCTCAAGTTGGCATGTTTACCTTGCTCTCGTTTTTCACGTGCTGAATAAGCACAGAATGTGACCATTAAATATATTGCTGATGGGGAGACAAGGAGAGCGAAACATCAATATTAAAGTGAACTGGAGTTACCGCCCAACCGGATTGCCCAATAGGTTATCCCAGGATGACATCATCACCAGGTTAGACAGAGTCATATGGTCTAATTTATGAAAGTAAGGACACAGCCGAACAATGTTTACTTGCAGCACATCAGAATCCAGGGAGATGCAAATCTGGAGAAAATGACAACTTTAAACAACATAAATGTATTCACTCTCCCATTATCTTCAAAATTAGCTTCTGTGTAATGGAAAAAACATGTGAAACAAAGACTTGTGGATATGGCATACTCCATAAAATCCTACTTTCAGCGCCTCTGAAATTAGACCTGAAGTCCCCCAGAGGGGTTATTAGACGACAAATCCCTGCCATTGACCAGGTTCTGCCCTCTGCTCGCTCATGACTGATGGCCCAGCCTCTTTGAAGTCCCTCGCCACAACAACACCAGCCTCGCTTCCTCTCCTCCAGAAAAGACTCAATGTTGAATCGCCCCTTTACGGAAAATGGGGGGAGAGAAGCAGGAGGTTTAAGAGAGGAAAGGGGAACAACAACATTCAAAATAAGCCAGATGTGTGCTAACATGTGGACACAAGCGTTTGCCGTGGGCCTGCATTAATGAAGGTTGAGATCCATCGGGGGGGGGGGCGACCCGTGATAGGCAAGGGAATTCCGTGTGATAGGCCGTGGCCCAAATACACACTCACCCGGTCACATGTGCTAGCAATAAGTTAGCCTCACTGCTACTCCGATCAGACAAACACATGGAACTGGGCTCAGGCACTTTTGCTGAGACGGGAAATGAAATAAAAGCCTGAGAAAAGAAACATTTTCTGGTGAAATGCTGCTATTGGATTACACTGTGGTACTTTTTTTATAACTCTATCAGCTACAGAGCAGATTTCAATGGATAGCAAATAGGAAAAATAATTGTTATGGGTTGCTCTGGTCAATAGATGTGCTCACACTCATGATACACAAATGTATGTTTTTGCAGTTTTAAAAATGTAGAAAAGAAAGATGCAATATTTTATATATATATACAAACACAAAACATAAAATAAATGTGTATAAATTGCTACAGTAATTGATGTAATTGATGATTAATGTATCTTGTTTAATTCATTTAATTTAATATGATACAGACAATAATTCAGACCATTGGTAATCAATCATATTTGACATTTAAAATTTTAAAAAGAGAGCACAATAAATTAAAAAGCTAGAGAGCTAAAGAGCACTAGATATGCCAATTCAAAATGTATTGTGCAGTATTTCAGGTTTTTAATAAAAACCCATTAACCATTAACATAATCTTCCCAGTCCTTATATAATCCTGTTAATACAGCTATCCATTGTTGCAGGCTAATTTTCCTGTCATTTCTAAGTTGCACCTTCATGTGTTACACTTTAATTCCATTATTGGGTTGATCCCTCAATTGACTTTCTGGCTGGATGAAGTCAGGACGTGTCCGTCTACATGTCTCGACTCTCTGTAAAAACCTGTTCATAGAAACCAGGCTTCCTGCAACGTTTAACTCACTCAGGTCTGAAAGGCTCTGGTAGCATGTCTGCTGGAAGATTTTGTGTGAGTGTGTGTGTGGGGGGGGGGGGGGGGGGGGGGCGCGGGGCTTTGGGGGGGGGGGGGGGGGGGGGGGGGGGGGGGGGGGTTCGCAGCATTTGAGAGACACTTGGGGATCAGCATACAGTGCATATACGCTGTGCTGTGACTCAGATCTTGGTCATGGCTCCCGGGTGCTCAGCAAAGCATCCAGAGTATACAGCATGTCAAAGCTCCCCACATTTCTAACTGAAGGGCAAATTATGTCAACAGTGAAGGAACAACTGTTTATAGATATTTCAGAAGTGCACGATGAGCAAAGGAGGGGACGAGGGGATGAGAGCGAGGGTGTGTGGAAATGTAAAGATTGTATGGAATGCCATGGTGTGAACTGCAAATGAACCCCTACACCCCAATCTCCACCTGACAAGCGCTGTTCTTTGCCTCCAACACACACACACACACACACACACACACACACACACACAGCCAGCAGGAAGGAATGCCACGTTAAGGTCACAATTGCTCTGCGGGCTTGGAGGGGAAATATCTCCATCCCAAGAGAGGCTGCGGAAATATTACACAATCCAATAATTGTGGATCTCTACACACTCGATATTTATCATCCCACTTTTCTACGATCGTCTTTAGGGGAAAGAGGGAATATTTGCAACCCTGATAACTGTAACACGGACTAAGGCCTTCTAAGGTCAATATTTTATGAAACAATTTGAAATGGAGGGTGTGTTTAAAAAAAATCAACCTAAGAACAAAGAGGGTTAAATGACTCTGGAGTTTAACGCCTCTGTGATGTGTAACCGAACCGCTGGCTCTCTGATGTCTGATGTCTGCTCGGCTGTCATCAGTGACACGAGTTGAATTAGAGCTGGGATTGAACTGAGGTAATGAGAACCACAGCAGCATGGTGAGGATGGTATTTGAGCGGCCTAATGCCCCCGTTTGTTTTCCTATGTGCTCTCCCTCTGGTGCTCTCAACCCAGTGAGAGTGTGTTGAGTGCTGCGATTGGTGTGTTTTTTGCCTGTGTGCTCCGTTAAGCTGGGCAGGTCTTTCTCTCCCTCGCTCTCCCTCCTGCCTTCATTCGGTCTCTCACTTTCCCCACGCTCGCCCTTTTCTTCCCCTTTTTCACTTCCCCTCTTCACGTCTGCTCGTTTCCTCCTCCTTCTTTCTTCTCCCTTTCTCCTCCCACAGGGCCCGTGTGCATTCCTGCCAGGAGGGGCAGAGGTGTCTGTGATCCGGGCTCGATAAGGACCAGGCCTCCCCCCTCCACGCTGCCCTCCCTCGTGTTCACCCTCGCCCTCACCCCCTCCCTGGGAAAATGGGTGCACCCTCCTCCCTGGCAGGGCACCGGCTCCCCTTTGAGTGTGTTGCCAGCCGTGGCAGCAGAGACTTAACATGATTTGTTTGTCTGCTGCTGCGTGTTTGCACCAAGCCCCAGCGCCAACCCCCATTACTCCGGCTGGAGATCCAGAGGGCTGGTTAGCTGGTACAGATCTGGAGTCAGGCTCCTGGAGGCGGGGGGCGAAGGGTTAAAGGGGTGTTTAAGAGGGTGAGGTAAAGGGAAGGTGGGGGATGTAGAAAGAGAACGGGGTTAAAATGAGTTTGGAATATGATCCACGGGCTGGAATTGTTCAACATTTCTCAAAAAGTAAGTCTAGCTGCTACAACGGGGCTGGACTCAGCACATATGAGATAAAGGGACAACCCACACACACAACAACTCAATCAGTCAGTTTGCATTCATTTTTTTCCCCTCTGGTGTTTTGTAATTGGCTTGCTTCCCGGTCCAGTGGCGGACAGCAGGCACAGCAGCGGCTGCCCAGTCGGCCCATTGATCTTTCATCAGCCCATAGACTTAGAGCCGAAGGCTTGAGGGAGAGGCTGGAGAGGCAGCCCTTCTTTTTTATGACAGCCTGCTGGAGCCTGACTGGGATTGTTCCCCGCTTCCGCAGATTGTTTTTCATTTAGTCAGGTTGCAGCGCTGTGCTGCTCTTAGAAGGTGAGGTGGAGTGTCGCAGACATTTAGGGGAGCACGTAACAGCCTCAGCCAGGGTAGGTGGATACAATGGTATAGCGGGGATTGTTTGCTGATAACATTTGCGTGTGCGTGTATTTCGTGGCTGTGTTTCTCAGTTTCACGGTGTGTAGTGGATTAAAGTCAGGACAGCTTTCAGTTCTGAGTGGAGGGGAGACTGTATGGAAGGAATCAGCTTTGCCTTGCCTAAAATACTTGCAATAAACTCAGATGACAAACAGCAGCACCACTAATTGAGTTGAAGAGATACATTAAGCCGTTACACTTGATAATATTTCTCCCGGACTATTAATCACAACCATTTTACATTTAGGGAAAAGTAGCAGAGCCTCTTAACACAAATCAAATTTCACTTTAAGGGACTTAAATTACCTTTATCAATTTGCATGAGAGCCATGGCAGTGGTCAAGACATCCACGTGATATCCAATCAGAGGGTCTAATCAGTATGTGGGTGTGGTCCAGTGTATTCCCAGCAGTATTCCATTGATCCCAGCTCTGGTGCTGTAGCTATAGCAGTTGTGCAGGCCCTGAACTTGGTCATCTAACTGATATGTGATATTAGCATCCTTCTTGGAGGCAGCTCCAGGGGGATCTGGTCAGAGAGAGAGAGAGAGAGAGAGAGAGAGAAACAGACTTGAGCAGATCAATTTTCACTGGACCCTGAATATTTCATGTCTTGAAGCAGACACACATAGAAGCAGCATAGCTGGCCGACGAGCATGTCCAGTCACAGATGCACACCTGACGTGCACACACACACAAATTTGTACCTATTTGTAAAAAAATAAATAACGATGCCATGTTTTCCATCTAAAGCTAATAGCAAAATTGGTGTGGGCCATGTTTACTCAAGCAGGATGGAACTAAAAAAAATCCATCACCCACAGGAAAAAAATGATGATAACCATAAACCCCAAATGCTGAAAAACAAATTCACCATCGCGCTACAAATAAATAAGGTGGTGTCTGCTTGTAGTGTATGACAAGAACACTTCTGTGAGAAGATGTTGCACAGACACACACGCACGCACACACACACCCAAAGGGCTGGGTTGGAGGAGTCATGTCTGGATCGTGTTTCTAGTCCCAGCAAACATGTGGTCGATATAAGGCTGTGATATACTGACTCAGCCCTGGTCCTAGAAGTGGACACAAAGGGCAACATGATCAAAGGGCTGATTTCTCTGCACAGACGAGACGTCCCCATGTCTATATATGAAATGATTTCTTCATTAGTATTTACGGCATTGTTTTTCGATGCGTCCTCTGTAATTTAACTCCTGCTAAATGGTGACAGATCGTAAAATTTTGGAACTGAATTTATGCCTTGTGTAAAACGGACACTAAATCCATCCACAGGATCAGCAGTAACAATACAACGAGACCATCGCAGCAATAGCCCACACCTGACCCCTAAGCCCTCACCCGCGGAAAGGATGTCGTTTCCCCGACTGTCTTCAAATACTTTCCTCTCAGAGAGACATCAGTGAAACCAGAGCTTGTCAGGCCCTGTATTTGTTTATTAAGTATGCTCTCGGACTGGCTTACTCCCAAGATGGCTGTAACTGAGAGATTTGTTCATGTAAGCATTAGGGCTGGCTATCAGTGGTGAATTATTTATTGAAAAAAATCCCCCCCTCTCTCTCTCTTCCTTGACGGATGAGAGAATATGTAGGGCTGCTCACCGAGAGAGGAATGATGAAAACATTGAACACCGACACTAAATTCACAAAAAAAAAAAAAGAAAATCTGACAAAATCTTTAATAACATTGTTAAAAAATACTGTAAGTACAGAAATGATGAACTCTTCTGCTATAAATTGTTCAGTATGTTATTGTAATTCATTGACAATAATGAAAGTTAACATGAGTCAGAATAATTTAGATTGACAAACGTACAATATAAAATAGTTAAATATATTAAACCAACTCTATACGTATGTCATCTTCTGTGCCATTCACACGTTATTGCAAAACTCTTTGTCTGTCAGTTCCTCCTTAAAATGCATGAATGATGTATTTCAATGAATGCGATCTACTAGAATAGATACGTATCTACACTGACACCCCATCCCAAAAGGAAACCCAGACAAAGAAGGCACCGAATTCGGACAACTAGAAAATACAGTTACCATTGATATCCCCCTCCTGCCATATTTACATCACAAGTGATTTGTTCAAATCAGAATAAATCACATTTGGTAATTTTCTCTGCCCCTTTATTATGTTAGTTTTTGTATTCTGTGGCAGTGAAAGAAAAAAAGAGACAGGACAAGGGGCCTGGCTATTGTCATTCAATGGCAGAGCCATTTTGGAAATCACCGCTCTCGATTTGCTCCTGCCGCCTCCCTCTCTGTATTCCCTTATGGCCGCGCTAGATGGGAGGCTTCCTTTTACAATTTCTGAGCTGCACGCGGGCCACCAGCCTCCCCCTCCCTCTCAGGATAACATACACATGTCAAAGGCTGAGCTGCATGATTGAATGAGTCACTGATAGAAGTAAAAAAGAAAATGAGAAGGGGTGTACTTTTTGGATTTATCCATGAGCTGTCAGTAGACACGGGGATGCATTTGTATTGATAAAACTATGAAACGGTTGATTTCTCAACAAAACACAAGTTTGACTCTCCCAGGATAATTTACAGTTTGAGACGTCCACATATCGGTATTTAAGCTAAAAGCTCCTCCATTACCAGAGGAGAGTAATAATCGTGACCTATGCCTGCTCACTCAGCAAATAATCAATCATGCTTATTCAGTGTGTTTGAACCAGATTTTTACTTCAGTACAACAAAAGGCAAAGCAAACCATTGTTTGAGGTTTGAGGGCCACAATCCAAACCTAAATTATTTCAATGTTTAGGAGAATAAATGAACGTATGGAACACAGTAAGTCATGATTGTGAACCTCAGGCCAAATTTGAGCAAAATCACTCTGGCCTCTGTGACCTGGGCTCATTTGAACGCTGTCACACAAAGAGCCACTAAAAAGGGGGCCCGTGACCCATTTTGTGTCTCGGCCCATTTTCAAAAAATGAAGCAGTGAGGAGACATTGACATTGAGGGACACTGAGGCAACACTACATTAAAAGAAAAACAGGGAGGAAAAAGAGTTGAGTGTAGATGCTACAGAGATTAGCAACGAGACAGCTGAACTAACCAGAAGAATTGTACATAAAATCTGAGATAGTGGCTGAAGAGCGGAGTTTGATGTGGACACTGACCGCCTTGAATTTGTAGGAATCAGGCAGAACCTCCACAGGGCCGATATAACAGTGTGAGAGTGAACTCCCTCGGGGGGCTTATTCTCATCAATAGGGCATGAAATTCACTGGCTGACCACTGGACACCCTGACTGTTCTCAGGCCAACAGAGTAACCAGTGTCTGTTTGTGTGTGTGTGTGTGTGTGTGTCCTTGCAGCAGAGTTTCTATTTTGAGTCGACATTTTTTAATTGTGTGCTGTTGTTCTTGTTGGTGTCCTGCTGGACATTTTGTCCCTGAAATCTGTGTATTATTTTATATTTGAGTTATTTTACCTCAGCATGAGTAGAGGGGAGCATTATAACCACTATTCCACTGTTTGTAAATGTGTAAGTGTGTAAAACTTGAATGAACCTACAGTGATGAATCATATAACTGAAATCACAAAATTCCTTTTAATTAAAATGTAACTCGTTGAAACTTATATATTTTACTACCTGTTGTTCACAGGTGAAAAAGCCCACCAGGCTTTTTAAATGCAGGATGAAGTACAGACACATCCATGTTCATCCAAGAATTCTGCAGGACCGGACTGAAAATTGACATCTAAGTGCTGATCATCATGGAGCAATGAAGAAATGATGCCACGTGTCTCTGCTGCAAATGTGATGAATTGATTTCCCCAGGTTGAAGGGCTGTGCAGCACGCACGTAACTCAGGGGGGAGATGGGAGACAACAGTGTGTCGAGGCTACCTCAACATGTTGAAACAGCCGTGGGCCTCCTTAACTGTAACGACAGTCATAAAAGCAGAGTTCCTAATGGACAACGCTCATCAGTTATGAGAAGGAACGCAGCGGCAGGTAGAACAGGGGTCAGATGAAGTGTGTCTGGTCCATATGTGTGCGTGTACATCTTATTTATAATTTAGGTCACGCAGAAAGATTACATTCGTTTCAAGTTCATGCTCGCAAGTGAGATATTGCTCCAATTAAGTTTTCTAAATGTTCAGAGCTTCCCTGACGCATGAGGTCTACCAGGGGCTGTGACTTCTCTTCTCCTCCCTGTAACAAGTCAGTATTTACATGACCGGGAAGTGTCCTGAGAATGTGTGTCTTCGTAAATGTCTGGAGGGGGGAAAAAAGGGAAGGATGACCGAGCACTGCAGCCACCGTGGAGCTGCTGAAAACACATGGCTGCTGCTGCTGCTGCTGCTGCTGCAGGACGCACGTCTTGCCCTTGCAGCGCTGAGTTTGTGCGCCAGGCGCCGAGGAGAATAATCTGTTTACAGTGCGCACGTTGATGGTCATTTTTTATGATGTTGTTTTAATCCACGGTGGTGGAGGTGGTGGAGGAGGAGGAGGAGGGGGCAGTGGGAAGGTGGAGGTGGAGGTGGTGTGGTGTGGGGTGGGGGGTGGGTTTGTCTAGCAGAGCCCCAGACAAGCTGGCTCCAGCGGCCATCTCTGCAGGCTGCTGCCTCTATTTGAGCACGAGAGACAGGTGTAAATCTCTCCCGCGATCTCTGCTCGCGCACTCACCGCGACACTCACCTGAAGGTAAATAAATGGTTTATGGCGAAGTAAATGAACCATTTCTCTCGTCTCGTGGGCTGTGTGCGCGCAGCAAGGGAACTTCCCCCGGGGTGGTGTGTGTGTGTGTGTGTGTGTGTGTGTGTGTGTGTGTGTGTGTGTTGTCATTGCACTGAAATTGTGCAGGGAAAAGACAACAAGCAATATAAAAAGGGACGGTTTGGGGGGGAAAAAATGACTAGTAAAGACGACCCGTGCGTAAAATGAAAAAAATGTGTGTTGCTTTTTTATTAGTCCAATTATTTAACTTTAATAGTTAAAATAAAATAATTGAAATTAAAATAATAATGAATATCCTGCATGAAGCGTTTCCATAAATAATAGCATATTAATCCTGCTTCATGTGCAGGTCTGTGAGCTGGGGAGGTGTTTGGGCATCCATGTGTGAAAACTCGCGGGTGCGATTATTGCAAACATCTTTTTTTGTCATGCCCCAGGGTGATTTGAGTGTAGACCGATTCCACGATCACATCGCCACATTGTCATGCGGCACCCCACGTCACGCAAAGTGTGTGTGTTTGTAGTGAGAGAGCGAGCGAGGGAGAGAGAGGGGCTATTATACCAAAGTTCCGCAAAGTAGGTCTGTGCCACTCTTGATTAGGGATTGCTCCCAAAGGATGGTTGCAGACATGAGATAATGAGGTCCTGTGATAACGCGGGTCTCCTTTAAGTTTTTCCCATGAATCGAGACTGTCGCCAGTCCACAAAACGACACTGTGCATCGGCACCACGCTACTCACTTCTCATTTGTCGCGCACAAAAGCTGATCCATCCCAAATCCGCGCTAACAAACTGGGGGCCTAGAGCAAATCGTATAATGTTCAATCATATTCACTTCTCCACTAATTAACTGGAATCCCACCTTATTCATAAATACAGTGACCAATTAAAGTGCCATGTATGCCAAAGGTCTCCGGGGCCACACTCGGTCGCCAGGAGCATTTGTGAAGGTCTGCGGCTTCACTATAGGCAATGGATCTTATTAGGTGGATGACCTCAGCGAGGAAAGGTTACGGGCTTTTTCACTGCCCTCGGTTGGAACACTAAGATGTTTCCTAATCGTATTTTAATTGGTTGGTTGCGTGGTGGGTGCCTGTGTCCACTCGGTGTGTGCGCTGCAGGGATGTGTTTGGATTTCAGTGCGCATTCACACAAATGGGAAATTTATAATGAGGCACAATTAGCAAACTATAAAAACCATATTGAGTTAACTCATTCAACAGGTGTTAACAGCATCTGCCGGAGGTTTGGGAAAGACGAATTTACTCCTCATGCTTCCGTGGAAATAACCTTTTTAATCAACTTTAAAAATGTTACACTGGATTAAAATGAAGTTAAGAAGGCGCCTGTAAACATATATGACCTTCAGTCGCTTTTTTCCCCTCGGAAAACATGCGTGGACTACTTCATGCAACTGTTGCACACATTCCGCCTCTTTCGTGCTTTATTCCAGTTTACGGTAGAATCCTATAGGCTGAGTTAAGCCAACCAGGTTCAACTTACGTTCAAATACTCCCCATCATTACCCCCTTCCAAAAATGTCTTTATGCAAAACATCTGTACTTCAGCAAATGAAAGCACGGCTCCTAACCGCATCATACTTATTTTGATTTTCATGTGGTTTTCGTGTATTGTCTGACTTAGTAAATGCGACCGTGCTCTCGTATTTCAAAATGTCACAAGTCTTTGACGACTTGCAATTTAAACATTAAAAACCCAGAGAGGGCAAACAGTTAATAAAAAATGAAAGGAAAAAAGGTGGGTCCAAATCTGCCTTTAACTCATAATGGATCTAAAGAAAGAGGTTTTTATTCAACTTCTGTGTTTAAAGCTGAGGGCAGAGTATAAAATGGCGAACTGGTAGTTTTATGTCAAACATAATAGACTATTAGGAGAACTGGAAATACAGTAGAGTATTATTTTTTTGAATTAACACACCCCATTCATGTGAGTGCACCACGCCACATAAACCTGTTGACACACAACACAAAGAAAAGAGACTTAACTTCAAGTTAATCCGTCTCCAGTGTAAACACACAGTCAATTCAAACATTAGATTAAATTCAGATTTAAGTCCAACACAGAAATCTACAGTCCGAGGTTGCAAAATAAATTTTTTGTCAAGTTATTTTGTTACTGACTGCAAAAAAGTGAATGAATTATTCTTGAAATGTATAAAGTATTTCCAAATATTACAGGATATATATAAATATATTCTTTTTTTCCTATAATCTGTTCAGGGGAAAAAGACCCTTCTCCAAACGTCCTGCAGCAGGACTAGCAGGAACCCAGAGGGGTTTTACACAAACATTTACAAGGCGTAATGGCTGCAGCTCTTCAGAAAGGGGTCCATCCTTTGCGCAGACAGAGAAGCATGTGGGAGATTCAATTGACCGCACTCAACTTTGCCGCCGCTTGAGCTTGCCGCATACACTTCAAATTGTTGTTCTCGCTACTGACAAAACCGTTAATTCACCCAGAAACTGGAGGTCAAGTTTCAGCAGGAGCAGAGGGGGAAAAAAACAGGAGCCCGGAGAAATTACAGCAACATTTGTGACAGAGCGCAAAGGTTTCACGCACACGCAGAGCTTCCTAAAAAAAATATTCACCCTAAACATTTAACACCTGTTGCACGTATTTATCCATGAAGAAAAATGTAATCCACACTTTGATCTGTAACCAACAGCTGAGTCAGACGAGACAGGCGGGGTGAGTAAAATAATATTTAAAATATTTGGAGTTCATTAAAACACCCTTTCGGTTTTAATAGAAGTCAGGGGAACAATAATTAAATTATTAGGTTTTTTTTCTGCAGAACAAACATTCACCAACACTCCTGTGTAAATGTGCAAATACTGAGTTTATTGTATTTAGTAAGTGAGTAAATTCGATTTTCTATTAAAATGTTTAATTAGAAAAGAATAATTATATACATTTTCTGAAGGGTCTCAAATTAGTATGTACCTTTAAAAAAGTCCAGCACTTTTAAATATATGATGAAATATGCACATTTAAAAAATAAAAAAGATAGATTTCCTATGTGATACTTCATTTAGTCGCCTGCTGCTTCACCTGAACACAGTCGAAATGAATGAAACTAAAATAGGTTTTCATTCGATTTTGGGCTCAGACCTGCAAGCAGCACCTGTGGGGAGTGGCTGGAGTATCCTGCTGAAAATGACAAAAAGAACACTTCACCCAGCAGGTCTGCAATGAGGTCCAACAGGAGGAGTGAGGGCCTACCTGAGGCACTAATCCAGGAGGACCTGCATGGCTTCTATACCTCGAGGGGATCTGACACCTTGCTGAGTTTTTACAAGGTCATTTAGGGATGGGTGTGCTGCTGTTTATGTAGCATAACTGTGCTGCAAAATTCCTTAACTGCATTTAAGGAGCTCCCTTGAAGCCGCAGTCCCCACAGGCCAAGAGCTGGGAGCATATAAGCACAAAGCCTAGGAACCTCCTGATTTCCTACTGACTGTCTATCATGGTTCTTAGCGTGGATTTACTTTTTAAAGATTGGCATTGCACTTGATCCATTTACCCCAATCACCACTCCCGGTACAAGCTGTGATTGTGGGGGCAGGAAGACATAAAAGACATGTATTCACCCGTCCCATCAGTGGAAATCAGCACTGGTTTCTTTTACATGGCCTCTCAGACTGCATGGCACTTGCTTTTCCGCCTATGGTTTTCCATTTCAAAGCCCTCTGTCTCCATGTAAATACCAAAACACAAGTAATCCAATCTGACCCCATTGCAAATTTTCCAGAAACTTTTGGGGGGGTAGTGGGGTTGACATGAGCCACACACTTATCCCACTTAACCTCTAGAGAGAAGCCACCCTAACCCCTTAGCCCAAGATCCCCTCGGTGGAGGAATGCACTGCTTTATACCATGCTCCTCTTAAAAGCGCTCGGTCTTGAGTTTGGGCTCAGTGGCAAAACCTTGTTACTTTGCGAGACAGTAAAGTCAAAGCAGTGCAAAGCCGGTGCCAATGGCAGGGAGGCTAAATGGACAGCAGAGACTCACTTCGGGGCGCCTCCCCGTTTGCCCCGTTTGCAAACCGAAATCCATTTCTGAATCCAATCCAAAATTGTCCCTCATCCGAGCAGGCACGTATTTACATTGCGCTAACTTGATGACAAATAACCTGAGGATTGTCCTGCTTCCCATTTTCGGTTGTTTTGCTTTTTAGCATGCAAAACTGGTCCCAGTAAGATTCTCAGTGCTCGGAATAGAAAGAGGAGAGATGCTTATCTAACGTGTTGGCGAGTGGTGGCACGTAAAGACGTCTGACACATGGTCCACATCTGAGGCATCCACCACGAGCATCTTGATCGCACAGCTTGTAGCTGCTGAGAAAGCCGGGGCGGCTGTTTATGGGGCCGAGCTGGACAAATCCTCTGTATTATGCTCTACAGGTGATACATGCCTGTACGCTGGCCTAGAGGTGCTGCGTGCAAATCTACCTTTGAAAAGCAGCTGTTTGGCCCTCTCTCTATTCTACGGTAACAGGCGATAATGAGCCGAGCGTGTTTTACGTGAACAGGGATGATTAGGCAGGTGTTTACTGGGCCT
The DNA here is from genome assembly GCA_016785235.1 of Pseudorhombus dupliciocellatus. NCBI lineage: Eukaryota > Metazoa > Chordata > Actinopteri > Pleuronectiformes > Paralichthyidae > Pseudorhombus > Pseudorhombus dupliciocellatus. The sequence continues at coordinate 721,395 of JAFBJW010000030.1, forward strand.
CTGCTCCTGACAAAGCAAAACAACTTCATTCACAAACAAAACATCACCACTGATGATTTATAAAATAGGTGTTTTGTAGAATATAAGATACTGTGCATCTAAAAAAATAATTTTCTAATTGCATTCTAGGTCCACCCTAATGGTAAATGTTCTTGATATTCTATCAGTTTATATCTGTGACACATACTTCTACTATGACTTTATGAATGAATCAGCTTGATTTTTTAGGTCTCTGCATGTTTTCATTGGGATGAAGAGCAGAGCCTCTACATTTCCTTATTTAGAAAATGGATCAAAAGCTAAACATGCCATTCGTCACCTTTCAATTGCCTCCTTCTTTAACTACTAAGTTAAAAGCCATGAGCTTGCATCACCCCCCCCCCCAAGCACGCTACATTTTCCTTGTCAATCTGTAGTCAATGGGCTGCCATCGATAAGCACATCCCCTAATTAACTAAAATTGTTTTTCATCAATACCTATAACTTGCCACTGGGAGCAAGGGTTGACTTGACCATAGAATGTCTGACAGGGACAATTCATCAACAGGTAAAGACGTCTTCACCCCTGCAGCCAATTGACTAAAACAGGCATGTGATTCGGAAAAGTCTATTTTAAAATCTTTAAAATTTAAAATTTTTGGAGCAATGAAATGGTAACAGTTTAAATTCAGAACCGCTTAAACCTTTGAGGTGAGCGGTTTGCATTTAGAAAGTCGTTATTGAACATCTCCCCTTCCACTGTCTGTGGAGATGTCCATAATGAAGTCTGGAGTCATTAGTTGAATAGACGGATCTTGTGATGTTTCCTTTCCCTATCATGTCGTGTTAGGGCTGACGACTCTCACCAGACAATCTCCCCCATTCAGGAACGGTGCCACCAAGTCTGTCCTTGCTTATCATTAACAATCTGCAAATAAACAGGACAGCATACATTACATCACTTGCAGGTCCGTGATCAATTCCAGGAATGTCTTTGAAGCTTTGCTTAATGAACCTACACAGCAGAGCTGTTGTGCGTAGTTGGGGCATTAGGGCTTCATACCTCATGACCTTATAATATATTTTAAGTTTTGCAAAAAAACAAAAAAAAATCAAGGTGGCTCCAAGAGAAAAGAGCTGATTTTAAGAGAAGGTCTTAGCACGCATTCTTTAAATCCTTCCCTGGCAGGTTGTGTGGAGTGTATACAACACAGTGTTTTTTCATATTAGACAAGTTTAAAACAAGAGCTGTCACCGTGAACTGTCAGAAGCCGCCCACCCACCCACGTGGAGGGAGACATTTAGAGCCGTCTCGTCACATACGCTGCCCCTTTTGATTTTGATATGCATGATCTCTGTCGATGTATAAAAGGGAAGCGCTGACAAAGTTGGCTGCATCAATCAGCGGTGTCAGCTCGCCTCAGACCTTTTTATAGCTTCTCGGAGTCCCTGAGAGCCCTAACCCTGTAAAAGTTTATATAGTGTATTGACCATTCTCTACTTGCTTAGCTAATGAAGCCGGCTCGGATGCAGAGCCTGAGAGGCTGCTGCCGTGTCAACACTGCTTCCTATTTGATGACACCTTCTGCTAAATTGAAATGTGCTGCTAATGGGGCCGAGTGTTTAAAGAAGAATAAGGCCCAGTAATTGACACAGGCCTGACCTCAGTCACACAAAGAGAGGAATAGAAGGCCCCACGGAGGCTGGTGGAGAGACGCAACATGTATTTTAGCGAGTTAGCTATGCGTCATTTAGTCAGATGTTGTTGTGGCTGATCAACAAATATCACATTAGTATTTACCCTAGCAAATCAATAACATGCAACACATATGTTGAATATACGTGTGCATCTTTCCACGGACAAAAACCAGAGGGTACACATTCACATATATTGACACTACGAGTTGTGAGAGAGGCGTCTGTAAGACAAAACCTTGTCACCAGGCCAAATCTATGACGAAGATGGCACCACAATACTATAAGTCACATTATGACAGCTCACAGTTGAACTGCAGTGAGCGAAACCTGCCCAACATGTCAGCAGTGGCTTCTCCCTAATGCTTGCATGCATGAGAATTCAATTGAGGTTAATGCTTACAGAGGCTCCCAGTATCTGCCCTGAGGCATCCACTGATTATTTCAAGCTCCACAACACACACACACACACATTTGAAACATGCCTCCATAAAGAGTGTCCAACAAGTCTATGACAACTTTTAAATGTTACAAACACATCATGGGAAGGAAAGGAAAAGACTTGTCTGCTCTGCAGATGCATCAAAGCTGGGGGCATATTGTCATGATTCAGGGCATGGGCCTCGTAATGTTTCTTTTGTGACGAGAAGCCCTGCAGGGACGCCCTCAAGGACTTTGAGATCCACCTCAGCGGCTGTGGTCCTCGCCTGAATCCACGGAGACAGACAATTGACTGAGAATTGATGGTCAATGTTTGCCCAAGGTGGCTGACTGGACACGACTCTCGAGTTTACTTGTGAATTTGGGGTTAAATACTATACTGATGAGCAGTGCAGCCCGACTGTGCGTAAAGGGGCGCACAGCTTTGCACAAAAGCAATATTATTTCAGCCAGAAGTGTAAGCGAGCCACTGCACGCTTCTCATTTCTGTTTCTGCACATCTGTGCGTCTTTCTCTTACGGAAACACGGTGATAAAACGCGACTGTTTGCAGACCTGGATGTGCTTTGATGTCGTGACAGATATAAGAAAAATCTACGGCTCGGGCAGAAATAATAAAAATGAGCCTTGCATTATCAATAACGCACACTTGGCGCAGGGTATGCAACTGTCACTTTGCAGACAGGGAGTGAAATTGAATTGTTTCCCAGAGGCAGTTGAGCAAGGAGAGCGTGGTGTATTTATCTGACGGGCATGATGCTGAACATGGAGTTTTTAATAGGAGACTTGATGTGGATAAGGCACCAGCGATCGCATCCTCTGAGTCTCTGCCCTCTGCGTGTGTCAGGATCAAGCTTTTTTCACGCCACAGTTTCATGGGCAAAAGGAAAATATGTCTACCTCTCGTCCAAAAAGGTTTCAGTGCTTCATGTTTCATCCATAAAAAGCATTTCCACCTAGTGTTTTCATCGGACTTCACCGACACCAACCCAAATCCCAGAATCGCACAGCAGAGGAAAAGTGGGAGTGAAGATTTACAGCGGAATATGCGCAAATGTCCAAGCTGGCAATGTAAGAATATTAATAAATACACAATTCTTGATCATACTGAAAGTAATCCAATAAACGTGTCAGTAACATAATTACCGGGCATCACAACAAGGGTTGTTATCATGACACGAACTTATATCATCGAGCGCCTCGTCCTGTCCACCGATCAGATTTCAGACGAGGATGTTACAGGAAGCGTAGGCTGATTTTCAACGCGGATAATAAAATATGTATCACCAGTATTCAATCAGAAAACAAATATAATATGAATGGGTTTCAAAAAAAACACACGCACTCTGGACATTGAAAGCGTGGCATCAGTCTACGGGACAAGGAAGTCAACAGCCCGACCAGAATCACGTCTCGCCGAGAGAGCTCCGCGGCTCCCCGGCGTGGCTGCGGCTCGCCTGCGCGCCCCTCTCCCATGCGGTGCGCGCACGGGATCGACCGAGAGCGCAACTTCTGTAACGATGTTGACATATTCACACAACACCGGCTCAGGCAGCGGTGGTGTTTTCACGGCAAAGCTCCTTTGAGTTTCCAAACACCTTTTTATAAGTCTGAAGTCTGTCCCCTCCACCCGACCTGTCAAAACCACGCCCACGCAGCCACACAATTGGTCCGAAAGCGTCAAAGAGCCAATCAAACGGGGCGCTGCCACTCGTAACATGCAGCACATCCATACAGTATGAAACCCTATGGGCCACAGAGGCGCTAGGAAAATCACGGAGCTGGGACCTTACCACCTCTCTCTCTCTCTTTCTCTCTCCCTCTCTCTCTGGCCGTCAGCGGACTCCTTTCTCTGCACACGTCCTTCCCTGAAATGTGTGTGCGCGCGGAGGGGAGCGGAGGAATAAAGTGTGTGTGTGCGTGTGAGGGTGCATGTCCGGAGCCAGTGAAGGCAGCGGGATTATTCGGCGCTATCGAAATATTTCAACACGTCGCCCTCGCCGCTGCAGGACGGACGCCAATAAGAGGGGAAGCGTTTTAGCCGGAATGCCGATATTGTAAAGCGGCAGCAGAAGAGCAAAGAATGCGCCTCGGCCAATTAAGGGACTCACCCGAGTTGGTTTAATTCGACTAATGTCCGAGAGCCAGCGAGACGCGCAGAGGTGTCCGGTGCGCGTCAGCCTCTGAAGAAAATCGGTCTCGCCGCACTCCTGAAGATTAATGGAGAACATTCTCGCCTTTCTCTAGGCAGAGGTTTGACCAAGAGTTCGACAAAGGACCGCAGAGACTTCCCGGCAACTTGTCAGAAAAAAGGAGTGGATACTTATTTCTGCAGAGCTGAAGGGGGAATTTCCAAAAAACTTCACATTTGAGTTTCTCCTCCTTTTTCGTATTTTCCCTCGTGCGCAACCGTCCCTGCTGTTAGAAGTATTGCTCCACATCCAACCAGTCGCCTACATCTGTTCCCTGCTATTGGGTGAACTTCCTGATGAGAGATCCAGTCATACAAGGATCGAGTATGGCATATCATCCGTTTATACCTCACCGGGGACCGGAATTTGCCATGAGCGCAATGCTGGGCCACCAGCCTCCGTTCTTCCCGGCCCTGGCTCTCCCCCACAGCGGCTCCCTGTCCCTGCCGGGCGCCCTGGGGAAGCCGATCATGGACCAGTTGATGGGAGCCGCGGAGACCGGCCTCCACTTCTCCTCGCTGGGGCACCAAGCCGCGGCCGCCCACCTCAGGCCTCTCAAGACCCTGGAGCCTGAGGAGGAGGTGGAGGACGACCCCAAAGTTCACCTGGAAGCCAAGGAGCTTTGGGAGCTCTTCCACAAGAGAGGCACCGAGATGGTGATCACGAAATCCGGAAGGTGAAACTGACTTTCTGTTTTTTGATAAAAAACATATATAAATATACATACAATATGCAAAAGCCTGTAGTTGTAGTTTATACATTGACAGCTTTTTGAATATATATATATTTACTGCAACACGTGCCTCTTGGAGTTAAATATATATATAAGTATATTTCTGGACGATGGCTTCATTTCATCTAATGCTGTCAAATCTTGATTTAAATAAGATAAATTACATTTGTATTGCTACATACTTGTCTCATAGAGGCGCGAGCTTTATCAACAATTACATGTTTACACCACAAAAACAAATCACCAAAACTGCTGTACACACGTAGGAGAAAAACAGATTTTGTTCCCAGCGTCCAAAGTCAGAGATAAACTGCTCAAATGATGGAAATAGACTCTTAGCTCTGATAATATTTTATACATATGAAAGAATTTCTAGGGATATATAAGCCTGAAAGTGCAGCATTGCCTCCATAGTCTATACATATATGAATGTCTTAATTCTTTTTTCTGCTTTGCTTGAGATTTGTTTAATCCCATTGTGCATTTTCATGCCCGAGTTGTCAAAACTTTACGGTGACGGATTAATGCAGTGAAATGTCAACTGTGAGTGTTTGCAGCTCTGACTAGATTATTGTTGCCATCACCACAGTGACAGTATGCCTCATACAAAGATGGCTGCTGTGCCTGTGCGTCAGCCTCTCTGGGGATTAAAAATCAGGACACCATCCACACAGCCTTAAAATCAGGTCCTGTGTACTAATTGGGGATTTAGTGGTGGAGGAACACTCTGCTGAGGAGTTTAGTTTTATTATTTGGTGCAGAATGGTAAACACCTTTTCAGCTGACTTATATTTAGGAGACAGTTTAAGGACAAGTTAGGAAAGCAACACATTCATATTAAACTATTACACCAGGATTTAAGATTTTAAAAACATGCATGTGTATCAATGGCTTTCTTTATAGTGTTGAATTATTTTTATTTATTTTGGCCACCACAACTTAATTTTTTTTTTTCCTCGCTCTGTCACAGGCGGATGTTCCCCCCTTTCAAAGTGAGGTGCACTGGCTTAGACAAGAAGGCCAAATACATTCTCTTGATGGATATAGTTGCAGCCGACGACTGCAGGTACAAGTTTCACAATTCCCGCTGGATGGTTGCGGGCAAGGCCGACCCCGAAATGCCAAAGAGGATGTACATTCACCCGGACAGTCCGGCTACTGGCGAACAGTGGATGTCAAAAGTCGTCAATTTTCACAAACTCAAGCTGACGAACAACATCTCCGACAAGCATGGATTTGTAAGTTCAACTAATGTATGTCAAATTTTTCCTATTTATCAAAATACCCTTTTAGCGTATAGACACATGTGTTGATCATGTACATGTTGTTTTTTTCCCATAGGTATTTTTTGTCTTAAGCATGTTTGGTTATTTACCATCTATTAATCAGGGGCATTCTAAAATTCAAAATTGTCATTATTAAGATATATATTTTTAGCATGTTAAATTATCATGGCCTACTTATTAAGATAATTAAGTAGGCCTGTTTGTCTATACATCTTTGTGTGTGTATATATATATATATATGCACACTGAGTAAACGGTGTAAATGTTTTATAGAAATATTTGTAGATTCAATAAAAAATATTTATATTTGCACGTGTTAAAAAAACATTATTTATCAGATGTATTCCCTGCTAATGATTTAACTCCTGCTTTGTGGTTTAAGGTAACATTTGAAGAAAATGTGCAATGCAGCCTAAGGGCGAGAATGAACGTTCTCAAATGTCAAAGCGATATAAATAAAACGCTAATGGTTTGCTGTATTGTTTTTTTTTTCTTTCTTCCTGCTTGTGTGTTGCAGACTATTCTGAACTCCATGCACAAATACCAGCCTCGGTTTCACATCGTGCGCGCCAACGACATTCTCAAGCTCCCGTACAGCACCTTCAGGACCTATGTGTTCCCTGAGACGGACTTCATTGCCGTGACCGCGTATCAAAACGACAAGGTAAGCTCAAAAATGGTGTCCCCACGTAAGCCAAACGTTATGCGCCGGTTTGCTACTCCAACATGTCAATGCCTCCTGCGTATTGGTCCGTGTCATGCCTGCGTCCCCCTTTCCTTTGCACCGCACCATTTTGTCGTCATAAAATATGAAAGATGTCATATTTGCTGGAGCCTGTGTGAGAGTGGAGGGTCTTAATGGGGGGGGGGGGGAGGGGGGGGGGGCGGGAGGAGCAGGAAGAGGATGGATGAGGAGGGGGCGATGATGTTGCTGCCTCCGGTAGGAAATTAATAATTCCGGAGGAATGTAATACAGGTTATCTTCCCTTTATTTAATCACGTGGAAAAGGTTTGGCACAGACCCAGACTAACTCGCTCTGCTTCTGTGTGTGTGTGTACAGCTAAAAGGGTTGGGGGTTGTGAGATGAGGAAAAAGAAGAGGGGCAACAATGTGCGGTTGAATGGAGAAAATGAAAAAAGGGGGGTGTTGTAGGAAGGGAAGGGGTGGAGGGACGTTTGGAGGAAAAAGAAGAGGGGCAACAATGTGCGGTTGAATGGAGAAAATGAAAAAAGGGGGGTGTTGTAGGAAGGGAAGGGGTGGAGGGACGTTTGGTTGCGTCAGGCTGGGCTGCATGGAAACGTTTTATTCGCTGTAAGACATAAATATAACGAAAATCATGTCCTCCAGTCTTTGATATCGTTGGGAAATGCACAGTTGGTTAAAAACTACCAGTGTTGAGAGAGAGGAAGTGTGGGAGTAAAGTTTTTGAAAGTATTTCAAGAAAAAACAAAAGGGTGTATTTCCCTCGCAGGAAAAAGAAGTGCCAAAATGAGGAGTCATGCGCTCTGCTGCGATTTGTCAGTAAAAGCATGTTACTGAAGCTTAAGCCTAAAGAAGACAATAATACCAATAAACCTGCAGAAAAGCAGAAGCTTTAGAGCTCGAAAAAAACGAGACCGGAGGAGAACAGAGTGAGAAAATAAAATTCCAGGTTGTTGGTATTTACACACAATTCTGTCCTTCGCAGATAACCCAGCTGAAAATTGACCATAATCCCTTCGCCAAAGGATTCCGTGACACGGGCAATGGGAGACGGGAAAAGAGGTAAGACAGTGCATGTGAAGAGGAAAAGAAAAAAATCCAGATGTCTTCAGATTTATACGTGCAGACAGCGTGTTCTGGCGTCATAGCCTTTACATTAACCCACAGGGAGTCTGGCACTTCCCAGTTTCTAATCAAATGCATTAATAGGCTGGAGTTCATTGGGGTTCTCTAAGTCTTATAGCAGAAACTACAAGCTTCAGTTTGCAGTTTGAATTACACCTTCCCCCTGAAATCCCTGACACTAATATATATTTATATCTTGGGTTACGTTCCAAAATACTGTAAATATCCCACAGCTAGAGCCAGAGCTTTATGGTGGTGTTTTATTCTCACCTGCCACATAGGTGAGCCAGTCCTACACTGTGGGTCCTATATCTCCACCGTCCCCTCTGCTGCTGATACTGTTTCTGACCTGAGATCTGTGGCCACCTCCTGTAACAAGGCTAACACGAGTACTACTCCCGCACAGGAAACAGCTGGCCCTGCAATCCATGCGCTCATACGAGGAGCAGCAGAAAAAGGAGAACGGGGCTTCAGACGACTCCTCTGGAGAGCAGCCTTCCTTTAAGTGCTTCGGCCAGGCCTCGTCCCCCGCCGTGTCCACCGTGGGGCCCCCACACCTGAAAGGTAGGCTGGCGGACCCCACAGTTAGTCACACAAGTTGTGTGTAAAGTCGTAAAATGTTCCTTTGTGCCAAGATTTTTTTACGAGGTATGCAGAGTGAGAGTAAACTTTATGAATGTAAAGTAGTTATGGCCAGTGAACAACTTCTAATATGAGCTGATATTTGGACCAGGTCGGTGTGGAAAACAGCAAAGGTTGTCTCACTGTGGAAATAAATATGCTCATTAAATACTGAGCTTATTATCCGTACAGTAGCACGACACCAGTTTGCTGAAAATCACTTGGATTTATTTGCAAAAACGAAAATAACGAAGGTGTTGTAAACTACTAGATGTGTTCATTTCTGGAAATATTACGGGTAATAATAGATAGATTTAATTCTTTAAATGTTTTATTGATGCGCTGACTCAGCTCCTCAGACCGGTTGGCTTCTAAACAAATATCCTGCAGGTCCATTTCTTATTCCACAACGGTACATGTGGCTCATAACGGGGGGGAGTATTTTCATAATTCACCAGTGCGCAGACAGGCGACTCATATTCTACTTCTCCCCTCTCCTGCTTCGCGCAGATTCCTGTGACAGCGACGAGGACAGCGACGACGAGAGCAAAGATGGACACATCAAGGATGGCCCGGACTCCAGCAAGATCTCCACGACCACGGAGGACGGGAAGGACCACGAGGCGAGTCCCGCCAAGGGACATCCCTTTGGCAGCAGTGACTCTGGCAGCAGGATGAGGGACAGCGGCCCCAGGACTGAGAAAAGCCAGGCGGACTCTCGGCAGAGCCCCATCACCGTCATCTCGAGCACCACCCGCTCCGGCGAAGACCTCAAGAGCCCCAGCCTAGAGCAGCCCAAAACGGACGAGTGCAGGTCGATAGGCAAGGACAGCTTTATGCCTTTGAGCGTTCAGACGGACAGCGCGCACATGGGCCACGGCGGCCACTTGCATAATTTTGGATTTCCACCAGGCCTAACAGGACAGCAATTCTTCAACCACTTAGGGAACGCGCACCCGTTTCTTTTGCACCCCAGTCAGTTCAACATGGGAGGCGCGTTCTCAAACATGGCCGCGGGCATGGGGCCACTATTGGCAGCTGTGTCCACGGGAGGGGTGAGCACCATGGACACCGCGAGCATGGCATCGTCGCCGCAGAGCTTGACGGGAGCGTCGGGCCTGCCCTTTCATCTGCAGCAACATGTCTTGGCATCGCAGGTAAAACCTGTTTTCTTGGGCTCATGACTGTTCTCACAGCGTTTGCGTTAAACACGTGTTGCGTGATAGCACAACAGGCTGCGCGCCTCGGACGCCCGTGCCAGATTTAATGGGCTTCGTCTGATAATATATATCAATGCTTTTAATGTCCCCCTCATCGTGTTTGCGTTCAAACGCGAGTGTGAGAGAGACAGATAATGAGAGCGTGCGGGTGTGTTTGCGCATGTGCGTCTTTACGCGGGTTTGTTTATTTAGCCAAGGAGGTTCGAGTGAAGTTAGGTGATTGTATCATGACTGTTAAAGACTAAGACGCCACGTTGTTTTTTTAGACATTAGCCTGTCAAGCATAATTTAAGCAGACGCGCAGATCACCTTACAACAACGAGGTGGTGGGCAATATTTCCCCTTTTTGATATGTGGCTCATTAGGTGTGCTCCAGCTTATTAAAATGTCCCATTGGCTCAGAGAGGGAAACATTATGTTTTATTGACAACGGATTTGTCTTTTCTTCCAGAAAAGGGTCTCGCAAGTGCAACTCCTGGTGTTTGATTGCAGCATGAGATTTTAGAAATTCTTGAACGAGCACCAAAAGCTGTTTACACGCTGGGCGAGCTTTGCTGCAGAAAATGTTTTGTTTGGGGCAGATTTGTGAGAAAAAAGCCTGTGTGAATGGAAGCATTGAGGGGCGCGACAGGCTGGGCCTGTGTTTCTCATATCAGATCCGCTTTCTGGACCAACTTTTGGAGTCCATTAGCCAAGTGTCAGACAGTGCCACTGGCTTTGTAACGATGCATTACTAACGTTATTATGCATGACGAAAATCTGTGCCGAGGACAGTGAAGGTAGAGCCCGGAGCACTTCGGAGCTTTTACTTTTTTACGCATTTGTTCCACGTTTTATTCGCAGAGCCCTCTAATTCGACCATTTTCTGAAGCCTGTTCTGGCCTGTGTGTTCGTACTGGTTAGAATGGCTCACACTCTTTCTCCATGTCTCCACAGGGCATCGCCATGTCCCCGTTTGGCAGTTTGTTCCACTACCCCTACACGTACATGGCAGCGGCCGCAGCGGCCTCCTCCGCCGCCTCCTCCTCCGTGCACCGACACCCCTTCCTGAACGCGGTGCGCCCCCGACTCAGGTACAGCCCCTACTCCCTCCCCATGACGGTACCGGACAGCACGCTGCTCACCACCGCCATGTCCTCCATGGCCGGCGGCGGGAGCGAGCTGAAAGGGGACGGCCTGGTCCCGGCCAGCCCGGTGTCTGCTGTCACCCTGGATTCCACATCGGAGGTGACCAGCCACTCGTCCACCATATCTTCCCTGTCCCCAAAAACTTGCGCGGAGAAAGAGGCCGCCAACGAGCTGCAGAGCATCCAGCGCCTGGTCAGTGGACTGGACTCAAATCAGGACAGGGCACGGAGTGGCTCCCCCTAGGATTTTATTTCCCTTTCTATTATTGTTATTATTATTATCCTTATGTTTTTAAACACACACACACATACACCCCACCACCACCACCTGCTATCGTTTTGTTGTCCTCTGATGAAAAGTGTTAAAGAAGACAAACAGTAGGGAGACACTCTCATGACTAAGAAAACTAAAAAAAACAAAACACGAACTGATGGAGGTTTTAGTTTCTGAAATGCACTTTGGTTGATACACATCTGACATGTATATGTTTCCTATTTTCTCCCTTTCTCGCTTATTTTTTTTTGTTCTTTTGTTAAATTAAACACTTCTATCCTGTCATTTGAATACCGTACAAGTATTGAAACTGAAAAAGTTGGCATGGGTGTGACTTAACAGATTTGGGAGAAGTTGCTGCTGTGTCCCGTCTCCCAACTTTATCGTACACGAGGACAAACGTGTTTTTAATATGCACTCTGAATTGATTTGACTCGTTTGAATTCTCTATCAATTAATCTACCTTTTTTAAAGGAAAAAAAAAGAAAAGACTGCTGTATTTTGTTGTACACTATTCATTGACATATTGGCCAAATGTTGCATGCCCCCGCCAAAAGATCCCAACGAATGTTACTTTTAAAAACGAAATAAATTAAAACGACAAACACACCACTTTTAATATGGTTATGGATTTTGAAAAAACGTTTTTTTTCCTTGATGCCATTTTATCATCAGAATAGGCCTATTGATGAGCTGTTCTGGGACAAAACCATGACCCAGGCATGCGTTATTAACGCCAAATGTCCAACAGGCAAAGGGAAGCAGAAATTTAAATACAAAAAAATGAAATAAATAAAAGGTAGTATTGATTATAGGTGTACATAGGGATATATAAAATATTTATGTAATTATTTCATATTGTTATTGCGTGTAAATACAACGGAGTAGTTTGTTTCTAGGGATCTGTTCTTAATTTATTGTCGTTATACCTGTGTAAAGATAGTTTGTGGGCTATTATCCTTTTGTTTCCATCTGCATTTATACCCCCCACCCCACCCACCCTCCCTCTTAAAATATGGACTTTATTCCTCCCCCTCAAAAAATATCCACTAATAGTTACTCACACTCATGTGCCATTGTATTTTCACTTGTTGTCCCCGTGTGTGAAGTGCTACTGTTTCAAAACGAATGGAAAAAGTGACGACGCGCTGCACCAATGGCTTGAAAAAAATCTTATTTTTTTTTAGAAGACAAAAAAGAAAAAAAAACGAGGCGTCGTTGGAGTGTGACAAAAGTGGACTATTTTTCTGCTATTAAAAAATGAATAACTTACTTTGCGAACCTGGTCGTGAAAGTGCCGCATAATCGAAAAAAATATGAAGGTTTCTTTTTGTGTTTCTTAAGTTTGTCAGTGGGTTATGTTGTATTGGAGTTATGTCTAGTTTACAACATCAAAATCGTGTTCTTGAAAGTTTCAATAAAAAACTATTGAAATGCCGGTTCTCTAGTGTGTGTTCCTCGCTTGATCCCACAATAAACGCGGGGACTAATTGCTGGCTGCAGAAGCTGTCGCCTGCTAGCGCAACTCTAAATTGGCTGATTTAAGACCATCCAGCAAATAGACGGTGACTACGAGAGCGAGAGAAGAGTCTTTCCAGGCTTATGTACCCAAACTCAGGACAACCATGTCTGCCTGGCTCAGAGTGACAGACCCCTGAGACCCCCACCCCTCAGCCACAGGGGTGATCTATGTACCTGGGATTCATACCTGAGCACGAGGCCCGGCACTGTAATTGAACATTTATTACAGCGCTGCTGGCTGGCTGTGGCAAAGGGCCCTGTCTTTAGAATGTGGGTTAAAGTTGATCAGTCTACAGAGAGGGTGGAATGGGAGAGAAAATGTTTAAAAATCCTAAAATATTATTTGGAATTTAATCCCAGGAAGTCTAACCCACCCTGACCGTATTTCAGCATAGTGCCTTATTTTAAAAAAAAGGGACGTTGACGTGTATATTCGAAGTCACCCAAAGTGAAATAATCATTAATTTATATAACTCTGATGGAAAAGGGCCACGTGGCTGAATGAGACTCTCCTGATGGGCGCAGAGGCGCGCCTCTCCGCCGGAGTGAAACTCGCCGTGTGCCATTCCCCGATGACCCTCCCAACACTGCACCTCCAGTCGAGAGTTTATCAGCCGCATATCTTTATTTGTATGTAGTCTGGTTAATGTGTAGCGAGCCCGGCGCTGGCGAATAGGTGTAAACATGACACGCGCTGTCTGGATTGCACCGTCTTATTGCTCACCTGGCGCCTTCCACGGGCATATCTCCCCGCTTTATTGCACAGGAGGCGACAATGCGTCTGTAATCGCGCCGAGGTGGGACGCCCCCAAGCGGTTTATTAACACAGTGCAGCGCAATGAAAAGGGGACAGATCAGGAGGGAGATGGGGGGGGGGGGGGGGGCAGAGATAAAGTGCCTGACATATCAGCTACCGTAAACTCTCCTCGTGTGCTGGAACACACTGCAAGACGCGAGAGATGAATCTGCCGTGTGCACAACAAGGCTAAGCAAACAGCCTGCAAACATGTAGAAATGGAAACCAGCGGCGGGCCGGTCAACAGCCCAGAGCTGCAACGCCTGACACCAGAGGACAAACCACAGATTTGACTGAGAGAAGCTGTGACCTCAGGCCCTGCAACAATATTTGAGAGAAGACAGAGGAGAGGACCCTTGATGGCAGCACTCAGCCATGACCAACTACATACAACCTGTCTTCCAACCAGACCATACCATTCCCAGCGTGTGGATTATTATCATCTTTATAAAAATGTTTTATCATAACATAAGGCATTTAATTAAAAAATAACACAAATAGCTAAACTGGTGTGTGCACCTGCTGTTTATTATGCCTGCTCGTACCTGCACCTCTTTCTCTGGTGGATCTGTTCTCAGCAGTGACTCAATCTAGAAAGTATTTCATATTTGTTTTTAAATTGGAACCCTTTACTATATGACAGCTGTGGTGATGTGTGTCAGTGATTCCTGCTGCAGGCTCAGGAGACAAGATATTTTAAAGGTTGACAAATCTGTCCAACAGGTTAAATCCCTGCAGTATGTGTCACGGCCCAGCTGCGCCACCTACTGGCGGTGGAACGTGGATAAAGGGCGAAAAGGAAAACACTGGTGCCTGACGTGAAATTTGACAAGGCCAGTTTTCTGCTCTACTCTGATTTCACTCCTCTTGTTCAGTCGTCATTGGAAAATCAGTTAGAAAATATATTTGCTTCCTCATCAAGTACCATCAATACCAGAAAAATTGGCGATGGTAGGTTCGTGTCTGTAGGAGCTACTATTGCTGGTGGGTTATTTAAACTTTACATAAACAACAGAGCAGACAAATCTGTTTGGGGGAAAACAGCATTTATGTTGTTATGCTCCTGACAATAAATGCTGTTTTCATCATAAAGCAGAGCCAAACAATCTGAATCGAATGCATCGATGTGAAATGTGCATTATTGGATCCAAACCACAAAATATTTTAAAAAGTCCCTCTGGATTTGTTCTGAGTCGATGCTGTAGATAGGAGACAATCTGAGGGGAACTGGGATGCCAAACAAAACCCAAAGTCAGTTTAGGTTGCAGGCTGCTCTTGAATTCTGCCCGAATTAACAATCCTGACATAAAAACAACAATTACTGCGATCGTACGCCTCCATTATCAGTGACCACCATCGTTTCAGTGGCTTTGTGTCCTTTATCGTGGCTCTCAGAAAACACTGGGCGAAGGAAACAAGTTTGTGTTTTGCTGTGGATTCTACAGTCCCATGGCAGGCTGGAAAAAAAAGGAAATATCTCACAGATGACACTGACCAACAGAGGAAACGGTGGACGACACAGTCAAGACCAGCCAGGGGATTAAAAACAATAGTTTTCATATTTCAATCTGCTTTGAGGTTCTGTCACTAATTTTCATGACCATAAAAGATTGTTATTTTATGATGTGGCAGCGCACTCTAGTGTCCACAGAACATCACTACAGAAAGAAATCACGACCACAAAGTGTCTCAAGTACTGATGCCTGACTTGTATTTTCTTGTTTGGTTTCCACTTTGAAGAGTCCGGATGAACGGGGAAGTTCTGACAGGTAATTTATCTAGCGTGTAAATGACAAATATGAAGATTAAATAGTCAACATTAATGACACTCTTTAAAGAAATGTAAACACTAAATGCCAACATGGCAAGGTATGACAATACTTTCAGCAGAAAAGTGCAAATTCAAATACACAGATCATTCTATTTATACTCATATTAAATTTGTCTGGTAATTAACTTAGTATACTCACAAGTTCTTTCCCATTGTTATTGAAATCTGTCAGGTTATTGTCATTGACTCGTAACTGTGGTTTTCATTTTATCCCTTTGTTTAATCTGTGTAATGATCATCTGCAGACCCACTCCAGCCGTTTCATTAGTAAATTACATTAATCCTAAAACAATAGCAACGACTGATGTGGTTTATTTCTGATGCAGAATGACATCTAAGCTATTTCTGATGATCGAGGGTTTCAATTCGTGGTTATTCAAGATTCTTGCTCGAAGGGGGAAAAAAAAGGAGAGGCCGGGACAAAAACTACATCAAACAGAGGGTGAGGATGAAAGTGTGCAGAAGCTGTGGAGTGGAAGGAGAATTACTGCCTGCGTGAGCGACTGTTGGTTTTCAGAAAGGAACAAGCCCGGGAGGAGCACGTCAAACTGGTGTTGTTGTGAAAAGGTGAAGCTTTAAATATCACCACTGAGGGTAAAGTTACTTTGTTCTGAGGCTCCTGCAGCTCACGAACACGCCGAGCTGTCAGTCAGCCGGATGATCTCCATTTCTGTGGCTGTCAGCCCTAATTCCCCTCAGTCATAATGAGCTGCCCTGCAGCTGCTGAGGTGTGTCGCAGTCTGCCACAGACATGATAGCACGATAATCTGTTGTTGAATCAGTTGTCAGCGTGAGATTACAGAATGTAGTGGGTAACTTTTTTTTTTTTTTTTTCAGCCAAGCCACATGTCGTCACTTCTACTAAAAATTGGAATTACAGGAAAAATGATTTGTGGATAGTGTGTGTCTGAGGATTCAGGTTATTTCTGTACGAAGGCGATTCATGTGTTTGCAAAGCTCTGAAACACATCTAGGCTGGTCTCCATTAAACAGTAATCCTTCAGTCCAAGGCCTGTTGCATCATGTACAGTGGAAAAACATAGATTCTACTCCCCTCCAAGTACAGCAGTCTCAGACTGAGCTGAAAACCCTTAGAGATTTCATTTGAATGTAGTGAGTTTAACTCTAAGTGGTGAAGTCAAAGAATGATCTGCAATGTGGACAATAAAGATCCTCACTAACTTAAACAAGTAGCAGCTTGTATTTGTATGAAGCAACTGACTTAACTGCATCAAGAAATATTGTACTCATCAATGGTTTGATCTGACATTGAATCTATTTCAAATGATGCTTTTATTATTTTTACACCTGAACAACAACAACCAGAGTAAAACCTGGGGGCTCCATGACATGTTTAGAGATCACTTTTTTGTTTTTACAGAACTCAAACTACCAAACAACAACCAGATACAGTCTCAAATCAACATGACAATAATTCTGAAATATAACAAGGACGACACATGTGGAGCAATGTTGATGAAAATATTGTCTGAGTTTTCTTCTATTAAAAATGATCAATACAAGAAAGTGCAAAGAAAATATAAATTTTAAAAATCCTCACAACTTTTCAGTGCGTCTTCCTGACCTTTCCCTAAAGAGCAGCCTGCCAGATGGAAAAGCGGACTGGGCCACATGTGCAGCATGTCGTGTGAGCCGTATAACATTGTTTGAAGGCGCGGACCCACTGATGCCCTGTTGCCTCGTGCTAAATGGGTTCTTTACATGCTTTTCAGTCATTCATGTTTCTTAAATTGCAGCCCAGGCCCAGCCACAGGATCTCCCCTTCTGAGAGAAGACGTTTAATCTCCACCATCAGCTGGAGGTTTAAACGAGCTGTGGGGAATAGGAGAAGACAGCAGCTCTCCCCTCACAGGCCTAATAGTCTCCACCATCAGCGGCACGTCATACACAACCCCTGGCTGGCAGATTAGAAGCAAGGCTCACCGCAAACACACAGACGCACGCACCAGTGGACATGCTGGTGGATTCTAACTTGTGTATTCACGGGCCTCTGTTCAAAGTATACAGTGGAATAGCATGCACGTACACACACGCACACACACGCACACTCCACTTCGTGTTGATGACAGCTGCTTCGGTCACACTGCAGTTATTCTGTTAAAGGCACAAGAAATATGCACAGGCTCTTCAGGCAGCGAAGGCAGACACTAAGTCAAGTGTCATATACAACACAGGTGGAGCCCTCTAGAGGCTTCAACCACCCTCCTCCATAACCAGAGAATTACAAGAGTCCCCCACACGCATAGTATGTGTCTATGAATAACAATGCTGAAGTGCCTGTAGAGGGAGAATCAGTTTCAATAGAAGTATGAGAAAATGAAGACTTCTAATTTGATTTAGAAGCAAATAATAAGCTGTAAGGAGTTGGTGGCACAATTATCAGTTTCAATTCTTATTGAATACACAAAGTTCATTTTGAAAACACCCAGACACATTTGCACACACACACAAGCACACAGCACAGACAATTGAAGGTTGCAAATATGGACAGTCACCAGCAAACACACATTGCATAAACAGCAACAGTAGCAAACCAAACCCATGTCATTGTGAATAACTGAAAAAATAAAAGCGATATCAACACTTCACGTGCTGGTGACATTACAAACTTTTTGATGTGTGCAACAAATGATCTTTTAGACTAGACTCCATGCGAGCATTGTTGTGCAGAAACCAACTGATCGGCTCCGAAGACCCACACAACCACCTCAAACTGGCAGTGAGACAAATTCAATGAGTAAAAAACAACACAAGACTTCACCACTTCAAAGCAACTCCACCGCTACGGGACATATAGACTTATCAGAACCAGCACAGCACAGCACAGCACAACACAGCACAGCACAGCACAGCACAGCACAGCACAGCACAACACAGCACAGCACAGCACAACACAGCACAACACAACACAACACAACATTTCTTGTGTACTCATTTAAGAACTGGCTCTTTACCACAGACAGGACATACTGTAGTCTTGTTCTTACTCCTGAGTTATTATGGACCAGCAGGTGCCCCTACAGTAAACACTTGGTTGTCTGGAGTGTGTGTTGTGTTTTGATGAGATACCTGGATCAGGTGTTGGTCATTTGGGGAGAGTTTTGTTTAATCAAACAAATCTGGTCCAAGAGCCTAAAGGACAAAATGGGCGCTCTGTCTCTGCACCTGTAATGGCCTCTCTGAGGGAGCCAAAAATCCATAGCTCCTCCCACAACAGGAAACACCACTGTGTAAAATAAATAATGGAAGTCATTCATGTCTTCATCAGCACCTTCATTTGACAGTATACAAGCCCATACGACATTTAAATACATAAGTTTAACTTTAAAGGCTTGAACAACTTTGGTTTTCGTAAAAAAAAAATTATCCCCCCAACCCTCTCCCCCCCTTACCTGTCCAACAGTTGGTACATTCCTAATCTCCAGTATAACAGAAAGTCAGAGCTACTGTATTTCGTTGGCCAGTTCTCAGGAGTAACACTGAAAATGATGTGCACCAGAGGCCAAAGGTTATAAACAAAATATGTTTGAAGTTTTATCAACTGTGCCTCAGTAACGTCACTGACTACAGACACTTCGGACACTTAGTTTAGGAGGTGTTACATTTCCAAACTGTGCACTAGTATTGCGTCCATCTCTTTCTTCTTTGAGGTTTTACAGCCGCTGACTTTACTGCCACCCTCTGGTCTGTTGCCCCTCCCTCCACACTCCAGTGTATTATTTATTGTGACAGTTTTGTTTGTTATAAACTCCCCATTGTGAAAAGAATCTACTTGCAGTTATGTCCAGTTTTTCTCTCTGTGTACAGCTTCAAACAAATTCAATTTGGAGTTGAATACAATTTATTCGCTGTATTTCTTGGTCCCAGTCTCGCTGCTGCTGCTGCGCTTGACTCATTTTCATCCATTTTATGTTTTGAAGTTTATTCCCTCAATCATTTTCAGGATTGTCTCCATGTGCAGGGATTAGCTCAGTCCCATGTGTTTGTAAATATTTAAATTCATGTTGCTTAGGACATATTGTGAGAATTTAACTTTCTATTAATACATGTTTATTCCATACGTTCAAGTTAAACAGTATTTCATACCAGGCAAGACAGTGATGTCTCATAAGGGGACAGCTTTGGCTCAGCTCTCCACCCTGTTCCGCCCCCTGGATGTTTTGAGGAAGTCCAAAGACAGATGTCCTGTCATGACTTCTAAATTTCCCAGTTTACTCTCGGATTATCTGGGCTCAGCTTTTATCGACGGTGTGTTTCATCCCTTTTGTCAGTGCAAATACAACTTCCCAGGATTCAAGTCCAAAGTCCTGGACATACCAGAGGTGCAAAATGAGGCAAAGGAAATACCTCATTCATAATTTCTGGATTTGACAGCATCATAAATCGTGCATTTGAATATGTCAAAGTTGAAGGTGTTCTGACCTCAGTGAAGTGAGACGTGACGGCCCACAGGCCTGCAGGGTCTGTGAATGTGGCCATGGCTGGAGCAGACCACACTCGGGCTCATTACCTCAGCGTGGTAGGTGGCCCAGTGTCTGTGCTGGAGTGGATGCCAGTGGAATACATATGTTTGTGCTCTGGAGGGTCAGGATGTTTTCTTCCTCTGTGTGTCGTGCAAGGGAGACGTGTGGGGAGGGGTCCACAGCATATAAAGTATCACATCTGAGGATGTACTTATACCTACAGGATCTTACTGCCTGTTTGGTTTAGCTCTAGTTTTATAGTTGTTGTTTTATTGATATATCGTTGATTGATTCAATATTATTGAAATAGCATGGTTAATAATTTATTTTATTTCAATGGTGCAACTTGTAAAAACTAATGAAAAACTGATTTACAGCGAAAAGATAATCATAATCAAACAAACCCACTCGAGTAAAAAAAAAAATACACGTTACTATTTATTATGTGCTCTAAATTTAATTCAATTGTAATTTAGTTGGATCATTTTTTTTTTGTATTAAACCACAAAAATGAACGCATCAATGAGAATAGAAAGCCTTGTGACCTGTGTACTGCTTTAAATAGTCACTAGAGGGCGCCAGAGTACATGACATCAGTGCAAAACTCACCCACTCAGGTTCTGAGTTGCACTTCCGTTACTTGCCATCAACTCAGGAGGAACTGGATCCAGATGTGCTACAATAGAATATAATTTAATTCAGTTAATTATCCAGGTAGGCAAAATGTGATCTTGTATCATGGCAGATTTTAGCACACATGATCAAACTCCTTTAAACTACTGTATATCTCTCAAAATTCAAATCTTCATTATTATTCTTCAGTCGCTCCATATTTCTGTAAATATGTCCATGAAAAATCCCACATTCCTCCCCAAACTCTGACCACTGACGTTTTAGCAGCACGAGCTCCACCAGAGCTTCTGTAGGGGGACGACTATGGACGTAGCTCAGGGAAGCAGGCTGGTGTGGGTGCGGGGGTGGGGGGTTGAGTTGATCAGGAAGTTGGAATGTGGTTCCCTGTGTGTGATGTGATTGTTAGCAGAAACGTGTCAGCCCCAAGCCTACCACCACCACCACCACCACCACCCCTGAGCCTACGGCCCCTGCTCAGGCTGCAGTGGAGATCTGTATAACGTGAATATGTGTGTGTATTTGTGTACACAGGATATACAGTACCTCTTAGCCAAGCATCGCCATGGAGACCCTGATACCTTATCACAGCTTTTCTAGTGGGACACGGGTCGGGGATGAGGAGAAGCCGCATGAAGCCTGTGGGGGCGAAATAAAAGAGACGGCCAAACGCTGCGGGTGGACGGCCGACCACAGGCCCATGTGTGGCCATGGAGGGTGAAACCATACTGGATTAGGAGGCCGTTTATACCTCTCCATCTTTATATAGAGAAACTGGAAGGCAGAGGAGGGTGGCGGTGGCTGAGTGGGAGCGTGCATGCTGTACTCTTACCAACAAATGGGGCATCGGTCCACATCACTTTCCGCCATTGTGATGACCTTGTGCATAGATTCCCACTTCTGGATATGTGGATATATTTTAGATAAATGTGTTTTATTGTGCGCCCTGTGGATATTAGTTTCTTCTAAAAAAAATATACATGCATGCTCATTTGCTGAATGTGCACATGCAGGCATCCATAACAGCTTCTTCCTTCAGCAAAGCCTCTATGCTTCTGAAATTGGTCATTAAATCCACTCTATGGGCGTTGAAGCCATTACATTTACAGTCCAAATGAAAATGCACTGCAAGCAGGAAGCAGTATGGAATCTTACAGTAAGCTGAAGAGGCATAAATGGTGATATTAAAAAAAAGTTAGTGCATGAGTCTTTCCTATGTGCCACCTGGAAAGGGTACGGCCCTAAAGAACTGCCGCCTCTGCAGCTTTTGTTCTCCTCTCGCCTCTTTCCTCTGTGCTGGCTCTGCTCCTGAGAGCCAGAACCACGGATGGGTTTGTCGGCCACAAACCTCACAGCTGGTCTCCTTGGTGCAGAGCATCTGGGCAGGCTCCCCGCTCTGATCCAGGAGCCCTGGCTGCTCTGGTGGCGGTTAGCCACACCGGCGCTTTCACCTGCCTGTCTGCTGAAGCCTCGCCAGACTTTCTAAACAGGCGGTGTAACATCAGACCACACATTCAATAGAGCTGGACAGCCAGGAGGTATAGGGAGAACCCCCCCACCCCTGTGTGTGTGCCACCTTGTCATTTACATCTTTAACAGTGGAATTTGTAGTTTTTTTATTATTATTATTATCTGCTATTTATAGTTTGGTCTTAATGCTGCAGTGGTCAGTGTGTTCAGTTTGTCCTCCAGGGTAAATTTAGACTTAATGTTTCAGAGTAAATACCTGTTAGTGAGAGCAAGGTAGCGTGGAATGTGTTATTTCAGAAGTGATAACCTGCTTTATGAACTGAACACAAGCACACTCATTATGTTTTTATCGCAGAAAGGATTGAATTTGAAAAATGTCGAGAAGATACAGATGCAGCTTTCCTTGCATCTGCTTTGTGTTTCGTTTCGAACACTTCTGTTGTTTTGCATCCTCGCCCACTATCCCCTACCAAAATAATTTGAACTCTCTCAACTTCAGCTACAATTACTTTTAAAAATGCCTCATATATATATTCTTACATAAACGTTTAGAATATGGGGTTCATAATGTTCTATATTATATTGTTAAATAAATATTGATTTTTAGCTGCAATAATACTCAAATCTTTTAGGGCTCATGTTTAAATCATGTTCTTGTTTGTGTCTTTGTCTGACACATGCACTTTTTGTTTTAATCTTGTCACAGAAATTTCGTTTTACTTTAAATCATCAAAATATTGTAATAACTGGCTTTGAATTACATTTCATTTAGCTTAGTTCATGTGTGTGTTTAATAGTTTCAATAGGCTTATATGTAGACTTATTAGTCATCTGATGTGGAACCCTTCATCATCTGAACTCCAATCTGATTTATTTTAGACCACTTCTCTCATTGAACATATTTCGCTTTTAGTCATTTTATAATGTATTGATCACTGGGCCATAACCATAACATAGCGTGCTGTGTAATGAAGTTATTAAATATTAGAGATTATTATTCATGTTTTGGAACATTTTCACGAAAACGTTTCAGTTTATTCACTTTGTTTGTTTGTTTGTTTTTTCTGTTTAAATAGCGTTTTTTCTTTTCTTTTTTTTTTTTGCTGCTGGTTTTATTTTTGGTCTGTTCCCTGTGACGCCGTCAGCTCCTGTTGGAGGCTGTAAGTTAATTATAGTGTGAGTGAGGCTCTCGTGCTGCTCCCCTCCACCCAGCACGTCATCTGCTCCTCAAGCTTTAACAGTTTCATAAGCTCAAAACTTTTGCTTCCAGATTTTCGACTTGTTCTCCTTTTGTTTTACTTGAGCTCCTCAGGCCTTCGATTCAACTGCGCGTGGACACTTGTGTAATAACCAGGCGTCACTAATGAAATCTTTTCACAGTGGATTTAATCAAGGCCGATGGGCACATTTTGTTGAACTATTTTAAACTTTAATTTTCGTTTATTATTCGTCGAGGTAAAACTCCTTATAAATAATAATGTTTTTCTCCTTTGAATTAGTTTGAAATGAGCATTAAACGGGACTATAGGCGACGTGGGCAGGATCGAGCACACGTCGATGAACGACTGTTGCATTTTAATTCAAACTTGATTCTGGAAATCTAATTGGATGAATCTCAATCAAAGCTCTACAGGTGTCATGCTATGGAGATTGTTTTACAGCAAAAGGCCCGCTGTGCGAGTTTATATCTCATTCCTATCGTCTCTATTTAACCCATACATTTATAATGTTTTACATTTTTATGTGACGAGTAATTTTGTCCGAATTTGTGCTCAATTGGACCTTTTGAAATGTTTCGCTGTGCTCGATCTGTTGGGCAGCGATCAGGCTTACCTCGCGTGTATGAGCGTGCACAAATACCGTGGAACTTCTACACTTTCCGGACTCTCGTGACTTTTCAGACTAAAATTCATTCGTGTTTCCGCTTTGGAAAAAAGAAAATATTGGTGCAGTATAAATTCTGCATGTCCAAATTCTGCGCTGCTTGTGTTGATACAGTAATGCAGAGGAGCTGTGTGTGTGTGTGTCAGATATCGTGACGTCTTCCCACAGCTTATTAATTACATGTTTTTTTAAGAAGCAAACAAACTAAAGCTGCAGAGAGAGAGAGAGAGAGAGAGAGAGAGAGAGAGAGAGAACACAGATCAGTTTAAAAACCTGAAATATGTTAACAATTCTAATGAGTGTGGTGGGCCTAGAAGGTTGGGACATAGTTTCATTTTTTAAATAAATGATTCTGGCATTTTCTACTCAGACAGTTATAGGATAAGGTCTCATTTTAAGAGCTGCACTCTCAGTCCTTATTTTCACCACCAAATTTGCGCTCCTAATGCATCATTAATCTGCGTCTTAGATCAAATAAACAAAAAGCGTTTTACATTCTGTGATATAAGAGGTGTTAATACTGACACCTCGCTAACAGACAGACAAACAGCGGACACAGTCTCTGTGTCACACTGACTGACTGGAGGGGAAAGTGACGATGTGGATGCCTGCGTAATGAGATAACAGCCACAAACTGCGAATGAGTCATTTTAAAGCGCACACTGCAGAAAATGCAACTATTGGCGAGTGCTGTGATGTTTACTGCTCCTGTGTCACCGAATTAGACGTTCTGCCTTAAATCCATTGTTTCCAACGCTGTGCTTGTTTAATTAAGGTGGTTCGTCACTGAATTACAGATAAAGAAACATCCATTTGAGTCTGGAAAGGTAAAGAGACCAACGAGTGCGCCATCAAAGCTGGTGACCTCTTGTGCAAAATGAAAAGGTGTCTGTTTGAGTGCGTGTCAAGGTAGAGGTACATGCATGAGTGTACCGTGCACTCATTTTAAATGAGGTTCCATGCAGTGTCAGATCCTATGGTACGAAATGTTCTCGGGGTTTGTTGTGTACTTTTAATGTTGGTGTCTGAGCAGCGGTCTGCCGTGTGCAGAGTAAACCTGTCTGAACCCATTGGCCTCAAAGTATTCCCTTTACATCCACTGGTTTAATGTTGTTTTTTCTGCTATGGACATGAATATAAGATCTGTTTGGATCGAAATACACTCGGCTCATCTGTTCTTTGGGTTAAATGTCGGGATGCTGTACAGATCATTACCAAGATTTGGAGATACCGTGCTCGAGGTTGTCCAGACAATAATGATCCACAGGCAAACGCATACGGTCGATTAATCAATCGATTCTTTCCGCTATTAGCAGACACAACTTGTGGCTTTCATGTACCAAATCATCCACATGTCAAATACAGCCACGGGTCTTCTTCTTGATGAACTTTATTTTGTGAATATCACAACAATGCGGAGCTGTGCGCAATTACGCACGAAATGGTGAATATCAAATTGGTCACTTCTTCTTCTACGCGAAAAGCTAGAGATTAATATTATTTAGGATATAAACCAATGCCATTTGTATACAGGCTGCCCCTCAGCACCCCCCCCCCCCCTTTCCAAATCTACGTTGTGGGCTCTGCTTCCGCTTCGCACGGCTGGTCATTGATGCGCAGTGGAGGCTTTGGGTAGGGAGGGAGCGCAGCCTGAGAGAGAGTGGGAGACGTCGAATTGACAAGGCAGTGGCTGGGGGAGAGAGAGAGAGAGAGAGAGAGAGAGAGAGAGAGAGAGGGCGAGGAGGGAAGAAGGAGGTGACGGACCTGCTCCTCTGGGACTCGGCTGCATCTTTACTGCTCGGTGCTATCGGCGGGCTCGGGCTCACTAAGAACGGTCCCCGGTCGTAAAATCAGGCACCGATCGAGGAGCGCCTCGAGGCTGTCACTGGGCTCCGAGGAGGAGGAGGAGGAGGAGGAAGAGAAGGAGGATCTTCGCGGCCGCTGCTCGTAGGAAATCTGGAGTAACTGTATGAGACGCGGAGGGGGAGAGGGAGCAGGATTCATGGAGGCTGTGCAGCTGCTCCACAGAGCAAAACGTCTGGATTAACTGACTCTGGACTGGGGGGCATTATTACCCAGTTTTAAAACACGCGGGACTGTTTCTGTGCCATCGCTGCGTCCAGCTCCAGCCTGCACGGCGTCATTCTGTGTTTTTAGGTAAGATGACTTCGCTCTCATCCGGCTCCGTGCGCTCATTGTTGTAATTCACATGGAGTAGTAAAGTTTCCCTGTGTTGGAGGATTCTCTCTCTTTCTGTGAATAGAGCTGTTTTCGGGGTTGGGGGGTCAGTGTGTTTCACTTTGTGCTGGACTTCACCATCTTGCTATGTGACAACAAAGCTCGAGTCTTTTGTTTGGGAGAGAAAACTATGTTTGCTCAAAAAAGAGGGGCCTGCCTCCATGTGCAGAATTATTCTGCACAAACATCTCATCTTATCCATATTTTTTTTCCACATCACATTTTGTTCATGACTTTAAACACGATTACATTTGTTACAGTAATATTTGCACATGTCACCCAAACTTCAGTTTAAGTGAACAACAGAATTTATTAAACTTACCAAACTAACCTTTAAGAGTAATTATAATTCAGGTTGATGTGGAAGTTTTGTTTTGTTTTGTTTTTTTCTTTGTTTTTCTTTTGGCTCTAGCTGTATTTTCATTTTCATGCCTGGAGCATGCGCAACATCCTGTAGTCACACCGCAAAATGAGAAAACTCTGTGGTCACACAGCGAAGCACGTACCTCGTTTGTGTCTGTATAAATGCATCTAAACATTTTGAAAACCTGTGGGAGTGTGCAATGTTACCAAAGGGCTTCGTCCATGCGCTCTGACATGCCTGTGTTGGGTCTTCCATGCAGCTTGGGCAGTGTAGTTGTCGGTGATCCTCGTCATGGCGGACCAAGAGGAGACTTTTGGCCTGCAAAACTCTCCCGGTGGCTCGGATTCAAGGGAAGCACACAGCGATAATAAATCAGAGAAGCAGAACGGGACCTCGAGCAAATCCCCATCGTCACAGACGACTTACATCCAGCAGGTCAGTGCCAGTTAGGCCTCACTCTCACTGCTCCAGGCTGCACACCGAGAGCACATCCACACTAAATAAATATTCCTACGGGTGTTGCCGCGGGTGTTAAAATATCCACAAATCTCTCAAAACTAGGAAATAGTGCCTGAGGTGGGTCAGTTTTACTGCTTTCCAAACGATATCTTTTTTTAAACATACAAACTTTTTGTATTTATAAATAATTCAAAATAGAGAGTGGCTCCAAGAAAGTGACATTAAGCATTAGACGATTATCGAATCAATATTTCTGATCAGGCTTATAGAATGTGCTCCTCCTCAGACATCAACTGTGGCAGATTACGGTCTGTAATTGAGTTTAAATGTTTTTTGCTACGGCCCAGCAAGTGCAGAGTGATTTATTGCCTGATGTTGAAATTAAGTTTCTAGGAGGTTACGCAAGGGTTTCGTTGTCACTACAAATCCTATATTATTCATTGATTTGACATCGCACTGTCCCATTGCACCAAAGCTTCTCCAAATTCAAAATGAATGTTTAAGTTCAACCTGCAGTCATTTCTAATTTCATTGCGAGGAGATGTTGCTCCATTTCAACAGTTATTTATCACACCTCTGCGTAAAATGTGGCTGTATGTAAAATGTAAAACCTACGGGCATTGTGGACACTGAGGTGTTTTGTTTTGAAGGGAATGGAGGGAATAAAAGTCTACCTGCACGAGAGGGAATTGTGGATGAAGTTCCACGAGGTGGGGACGGAGATGATCATCACCAAAGCCGGAAGGTGAGACGCCAAACTAAAAAAAAAAAGTTTGTGCACCACAAGAAGAGTTTGCATGTCTCCTTATTGGCCACCAGTGTTTATTCATTTTACCTGGGCCTATTCTTTAGTTAAAGTGTAGACCATGTGGACCTTTTTTCTGTTTCTTGCGTGGGGGATTTAGAATTGCACAGAGTGGGGAGCTGCAGAGAAAACACAGAGCATCTGGTGGACGCTTTAACGCTCTGGCGCAGCACAGTGATATAGGCTGCATTTACGCTTGCAGCGTGGGCCTGGGAAATATATGGATTTGCTAATTAGCCTGAACGGACACAATTGTCATGGGGTGTTAAGTCAATGGTTGTGTGTGTGTCCGTCCTGCCAGCCAGTTACACATTTGCCTGCAACATGTTACTGTACATGTGTCCCGCTGTCAGCTCCACGTTTGCCCTCTGACTGGATCCAGTCAAAATAACGCTCAAGTGCGACACACACACACACACACACACATGCCCCGTGGCTCATCACTGAACGATGAACATTTATAATTCAGCACAGCTACATGTCCTTTTTGCGGGCGTGAGGCAGTTGTTTCTCACAGCTGCACAAAGTCTCCATTATATTCCCGTCACTCATTTCTCTCATATTTCTGGCGTGGAACGATATTAACGCAGAATCCGTCCCTCGTCTGGCAGCCCCCCCCCCCCCCCCCCCCCCCCCCCCCCCCCCCGACTCTTTGTGTGTGTGTGTGTGTGTGTGTGTGTGTGTGTGTGTGTGTGTGTGTGTGTGTTTTCTGTCGTATGACAGATACCAAATGTCCAAATGATTTACTAAGAGGACCCAGCAAACATCTGGCTTACGGTGTCAAAACGTTTTATAATGCGCAGGCCCCACTCAGACCTAACGCAGGGCACAGAAAACACATTTCCAGACCTGATCCAAGACGTATTAAAGCACCGAGCGTGAGCTCACTTTGGCCTTTTCTAAATAAAATGCCATGCTTGTTATTCTAAATAATATTATTTTTCCATTCCTTCAATACCGTGTGTGCCATGGATGCTTGCGCCCTGAAAATAACCAAATTCTGATATAAAAGTTAGTGTTTTTGATACAGGGCAGAAAACCATTGAAGAACACCACAGTCTATTTTTTACTTGTGTGTTTTTCCAGACATGAGACAGAAATACCACCGCTCTTTATAAAGCGTATTCTGTCCTTTACAGGCGAATGTTCCCCAGCTTCAAAGTGAAGGTCACGGGACTAAACCCCAAAACTAAATATATCCTTCTGATGGATGTTGTTCCTGCAGACGATCATCGATACAAATTCGCTGACAATAAATGGTGAGTAAAGATAGCATCAACGCAGTCATTTTGAAAGACTTTAAGAAAGCTTTTGTGCGCTTTTACGCACAGTAAGTTTCAATACAGTGTGGTGGTTATTGTTTTGGGAGGTTGCATTTCTCTGTCAGGATGAGAGAGGGGATGGCGATGGATGAGAATCGGACGTGAAACGTATTCACTCGACGAGAATTATGATCTGTTTGTTTCTCAATGGATGCCAAGAAGTGTGGTCAGCAGGGAGAAACGTCTGTGCCGGAGCTGACGTTCCGGTGTTGAGTAGATGTTTGATGACTTTTCCTATAGCAGTTCTATATGCGCAGTGCAACAGGGCTCCCTTTCACGACGGAGCACAAACATATTTATTTAGTGTCATGTTGATCTGTCTAACCTTGGTCAGGAATGCCTTGTTTGGGTCAGTGCGTTTCAATGAGGAGATACTTAGAGAGATGACTGCATGCCAATACTGCCGATAATGACCTGTCCAAAGCCTGCCCTGGAACTAATGCTGCTCTTGATCCAAGTGTTGGACGATGGTTTCTAATCTGACCACTGACAGTCCAAAACCAATCTCATGAAATGTTAAACACGACGGCACTGCAGGTTAATGATATTCAACAATCAATTTCATTTTAAAAAGTCATAAGGCAAAGTTTTAAAAAGAGCTGCATGTCCTAACGTGCCTGTCAAGACATGAATGTGAACCTTGTTGTGGCGCTTCATCAACTGAGCATTTTTCAATCAGCCCTTGTGATTTATTGACACCGTACGTTTTATTATTTTTTTCGTATATTTCATTTGATCCTAAAAATCCATCTGCTCACTTTTAAAATGAGCCTAAAAACAACGCAAATAGACGCGTAATTAACTTTTCACTCCACGGACACGGTCCAGCCCTCCCATTGTGTTTGCTCCTGCACGGTTGATGGTTTGTGGGTGTCATTGCGAGGCGTGACAGTTTCACTGTGCTGCTGTCATCCAGGTCCGTGACCGGGAAGGCCGAGCCCGCGATGCCCGGGAGGCTCTACGTGCACCCGGACTCTCCGGCCACGGGGGCGCACTGGATGAGGCAGCTCGTCTCCTTCCAGAAGCTGAAACTGACCAACAACCACCTGGACCCGTTCGGACACGTAGGTGCCTAGGCCTATATCATCTATTCTGAAGTATCACAGGCGCATGGTTTGATGCTCGGCGGCACTAAGGCAGCGTGTGCTCTGTACAGAGCCTGTGCAGAACAGACGCTGGTTTTATAGCTAATTGAAAGTTCTACAATTTCAATTACAAGTTCTATACCCGATTAATATTATTACTATTATTATTATCAAAGTTCAATCATTAAATAATATTTAGCAATACATTTATTGCGAAACACTTAACTTTAAATATTGAGGTTACAAACCAAAACTTTAAGCCTTGATTATTATAAATTATAATTCAAAAACATTGAAAACTTTTCATTTGACTTACTTTCCAATACAAAGTTACATTTTCTTTTGAATTTCACTTACTTTAAAAGAAGCTGTCACTTTGCAGGGTTGAGCACTATCACTGCAGAATTTACTCTGTTGTACTCGGCTCAAAACTTGGTTTTGTACATTTTCAACAGTTTTTTTTGTTTCTTCCTGCAGACCAACAAAAACAGTTGAATTGAAATTCTGGTTTCAAGCAGGAAAAAGTTCTAACTTTTCAAATGGAACAATTATAACTGAAGTATTTTTTCTCATAGAGGAATGATATATGTTTTAATATGTTTTATACATTGAATTTTATTATATTTTCTGACAATTAAAAGAGGTAAAAATATGAAAACACTGCAAAACAAAACTAAATCATTTATGATATCAAAAAACACAAAATCTTTTTTTTTTTTTTTACATACATGAAGTTAAGGAAATTGCTCAGTCCGTAGTTGCCCTGGCAAAGTAAATGACTTCTCAATGTGCATTTATATGATGCTTAAATTTCTTTAAAAATGTACAAAATACACAATATATGATCATCAGGCCCTAATTAACACACAGTAAAATGAGGGGGGGGGGGGGGAATGGAGAAAATTCCAGTTGACAGTATGATTTGAATTTAGACTCTTTCCATCCTGCCAACATTGAATAACAAGTTTGTTGTACCAGCAACTTGGAGCCTCCTAGGTACGTTCTGTTCTCAGGGCTTACTGCAGCACCCCTAGATGCATTCAAGTTGAAGACCTCCTGGAAGTCTGCGTTCATAAGTAAAAGGAAGTATTTGGGCACTTTTTTAGCAGAAAATGAGAGAGGCCATTGTATCGTTCCCATCACCTCCCTCAGCACCAGAGAGGGACAGCATGGTACCCATTTTCTAACTTTGCCTCCTCATTATTCTGAGCTCAATATCTGGCCCCTGGCTTTTGTTATTCCCATCCTAACCCCCAAAACAGAAAACACAAGCATCACTTACTTCATCACCTGGTTTTCAGGCTACAAATGAGCCAGAGGCAGTTTTTTTTCACAAAATTTGGAGCACATTGAGGTCTAATTAGATCTAGAAACTGAATAGTTGGACTATTTCACCGAAGGGCCCAGTCATGAAAGGAAACAACATGAGATCCGCTACAGGCACATGATCAGTGGCAGCTCTGTTTAATGGGCAGATGTGTAGTTACAAGGAAAGCACAAGGAACTTAAGTGTTTTCATTACGAGTGTGCAGCTAAAGATGATTAGAAGTGTTGACTAAAGTTCAGAAAAAGGTGGATTATTTAATTTTTTTGTATTCATTAGGCAGCACTGGTGCTCAGAAAATAGAACATTACATTTTCAATGTATGACAGTTCTCATGCCTACTGAACCCAACTATCAACATATAGTTAATCTATATTATGTCAATTCATACCTATTTGTGATAAGATAAAGGAAAGTGAAGGTGAATATAAATAAGTAGCATTTTTGATTGCACAAACACTAAAATGGATATTCATTCTCTCTCTCTCACACACACACACACACACACTCAAGTCTTTATCTACCCACGTGGCACCTTTAGTGCTTGTTGCCCTGCCAAGGCCCAGCTGGTGAAATAAAAGTGGAGCTTGGTCGGAATGTGCGCACTATTGTAAATTTTGGGTTAAAGTGCATTTTTGATTGGTTGCAGTGGTTCCTGGCTCGCCCCCTTTTGTGCTGGGAGACAGCACCAGGGGATTCATAAATGAAATGCTGGTGGCCGGCCAGAAATCTCCTCCATCAGCTTGTTGGTGCAGCTGGTTGAAATGACTTGTAGATGATTTATAATTACCAGGAGTGAGACACGAGAGCCAAACATATTGCTGATGGAACAGGGGCCTATACGGCAGTCGCTGTTCTCCAGAAATGTCTGGTAATTAGACGCATATCAGCGGAGTGAGCAGGCCCGAGCTCACAGCTCAGCACCGGAGCCAGGGCTTAATAGGAAGCGAGGGAGGCGATGCCACGTGAGGCCTGAGTGTTTTGTGTACAGGATGGTGCAAACTTTTTTAAATTCAAAAAAGAGACGTTCAGGTGCAGCTGCCACCTGTAAGATATTATTACAAACATTTGAATGATGGGTTTGTTTGTGTTTTGTAATTGTATTTTTAATGTTATTTTCAGCAAAAGAGTTTTAATATACATACACACATTACCTCTTTCTTATGCTTTTTTTCAATATTGCAGAAAAATTATCTGGAAGTTAAATTCACTGATAGTCCAACTGGTTTTTAATGAAACGTGTTTTAATATGACATTCTAATAAGAGTTCACAGTCCATCTGCTCAACTACTGCTGTAGTTGTACTTAAATATTTATTCTAAATACCTTTTCTTCCACTGCATTACATTTTAATTTTTGTCATGACTAAGAACTCCCTAAAAGAACTTTCAGTTAAAGTATCCAGTGTGTGGTTTGAGGTAGTATTTGAAAGAAAAGAGGTACATTCTGCTTAATGACTCCTTTAACTTTTACTGTACTACAGCTTCCTGTCAATCCATGTGTACTCCAAATACCACTGTACATAACTCTTATTGACCCAGAGTGTCTCTCAGACAACATCTTGAACCTGTAGTCTCATAGTTACAGGCCCAGATAAGTAAAGTGGTGCTGTTTGCTTGAATCGTTATAAAATCATTTGTTTTTGTCTCAGGTTTCAAACCAAGCTGCAGCTCCTACTTTGATCTTCCCCTCAACTCCAGGAATATTTCTCTCTGTTATTCATCCCCCCCCCCCACCACCACCACTCCTCCTTCCCCCTCCCTCCCTCACTCTGCTCCTGCACTCGTCTCCCTATCTTCCCACACATGTTTTGGCCAGGAGGGTGGAGTGTGAGGATCGCACTGTTTATATTCGAATGGCAGTGTGCGATGAGCAATAGATGATGGTGTACAAAGCCTGCTAATCCCGAGGCTCGGGGAAACTCTCTGATGTGGGAGAACTTGAAAGCAAAGGGCAGCGGCACGAGACCCAAAGTGATCCCTCACTATCATTAAATACTATCATCTACAGGCGGGGTGGGGCGGTGGGTGGGGGGTGCAGAGATACTGAGACCCAGGCAGGGCAGCGGCTGGGCCGGGGAGACGAGGCGTGTGCTGGGGCCCCAGTGGGTGGTCTGCAGCTCCACCACCCCCACTAACACTGGACTTTGGGAACCCACAGTCAGTGCACCATATTTTTTTAAGAGTGACATGTACACTTAAAAATTTCCATGCAACTTGTGCTGTGTGACAGCGGCCGACATCTTTAACTTCTGAAGTCTTGTAATGTGCCGAGTGATGAGCTTGTCGTGGTTAGTCCAAATCTCAGACGCACGTCTGCAGACCTCAAATAAGGCAGCAAATGAATGCATGCATGGGGAAACATTCTGTTTAAGCAACTTTTTTTCTGCACTGCATTCAGAGAAACCCTCTAATAGGAAGTCATTGTCTCCAAACAGGATGAAAGTGCGGTGCATAAAGAAGAATAGCTTTGCAACATGGGATCTAATCCTATGCCCCATCAAGAAATCAAGAAACATTTAACTTTTTTCAGTCTAGAAATGATCCTCAGCTCAGATTCAAGTTTCTTGC
Source organism: Pseudorhombus dupliciocellatus (assembly GCA_016785235.1). Lineage (NCBI taxonomy): Eukaryota > Metazoa > Chordata > Actinopteri > Pleuronectiformes > Paralichthyidae > Pseudorhombus > Pseudorhombus dupliciocellatus. Next base: position 755,573 of record JAFBJW010000030.1, read on the forward strand.
AAACATTTCATGTAAAGCAGATTTTGCAGAGAATTTGCAGAAGTTGGTTTTCCGTGTGCAAGTCAGCCACACCTCAACAGCCTGCTTATCCACAGAGATACACCCAACAAATCCTCGCTGATACCCCTGCAGAGGGCCCGCAGCTTCCATTAAATCATCCTGCAGCTTCATGGAGCATGGCAGGCAGTTGACACACATCTTTACTCATCACAAAAACCTACTGCACCATGTAATTAGATCAAGTTCCACTGGAAATTAATAATGGATGACCATTGTATCATCTGTGTAGGCCTCTATGGTTCACTTGGCTCCAAGAAAGCACTCTGGAGTTATGGCTATGTCATAATGCAGGATGCCCCCACAGGTACCGGGGGTCGGGGCGAAGCCTTGTCTCTTCTCGGGCTGGCAGTGAAAGGCAGGTACAAAAACAAGCATTGAGATAACAGATAAGAGGAATGCCTATGGGAGAAGAGACGCGAGGGGGCTGGGTGTAAAGAGGAGGGGGAGTCGAGGGAAGGGGAAGAGAAAAAAGCCCTCTTTTTTTAAACTGTAAATGTAAGTGGACCTGGTGAAAATAAAAACCATTACATTTCTACAGGGCCGTTGACCATGACCCCCTCTACCGTCAGAACAATTAGACTTAAGACCCACGGATGAGAGGGCCTCAAAAGAGAAGTTCAAGGCTCAAGTTCAGCTGTGTGGACCGCGTCTCCGTGTCGCCACTGGTACTAGTCATCACCAAGAGCAGGCTGAGTTAGTCAGGTTACAGGCAACAAGAGAGAGGACATGCTCCTGTCAGCCTGTGACTCTTCTGCTTGACTTCTCAGGCATTACCGTTGCCATGGGAATGCTCTCGTAATAAATAGAACTTGTGAGATTGAATTGAGTTTCAGGCAGAACAAGTCAGAATATTTCACTAATTCATATGAGAGGAAAGTTCAACTAAGGATTTTTTTTAATGCAGCCATTTAAATGTCCACCTCTTCTTTGTATTCCAAAAACAGTTTTGGTCAAACATGATTTTTGTTTTTCCAAAAATAAGTTGATAAAGTTACTCCATTTGTTATTGCTATTGTGCCATTTAAATGTATTTATTGAGGCTAATTCAGATTGAAGAATTTTATATTTTTATAAAGTTGCTGTCATGCCCGTTTTTCTTTTCATGCAAAAAAGAAATCTGGCTGTAAAATGGAACTTAATACAAACATTTTTTCTCATTCATTCATTTCACACACACTACTCCAAAACCTCTTTTTTTTTCCTCCAAGCAGGCCTGTAGATTTTTTTATTTAACCATTTTTAATTTTATTTGATCAACTATATTTGTGACTGTGAGCTTTTCCCTCTTGCAGATCATCTTAAATTCGATGCACAAGTACCAGCCCAGGATCCACATCGTGAAGGCGGATGAAAACAACGGCTTTGGCTCCAAAAACACGGCCTTCTGCACGCACGTCTTCCCAGAGACTGCCTTCATCGCGGTCACGTCCTATCAGAACCACAAGGTACGAGATGCATGCATCAGCTTTGGATTTACTTTCTGTTAATTTTTTAATGCAAAGCTCGTCTTATGAGGCAAATTCCTAAAATGTTCGCATTAGATGTTGGGTTGAAATTTCGCCCAATTTCGGTAAACCGGACTGCCTGTGAGGTACAGCGGAGCAGCCTCGTCGCTGTCAGACTGACGGACGAGAGAAAGCTGCAGATACTCGACGAGACCGCGTCTGACCTCAGGAGACTTTGTCCAAGTCCTGCAGCGCTTTGTGGACAGAGACAAGCTGCAGATAAAACGCTGCAGCATAAACATATTGGCTCCGACTACTAATATTACACTGACACTACTGCCATTATTCCGTCTACTACCGCTACTTAAGTATAATAAAATCTACCATTATTTCTAAAAATAATAATTAAAGCGATGGCATACTCCTGCTAATAAAAGGGAAACTGCTGCTAATATTATTTTAAATTAATTATAATATATAATATAATTAAATTTGAACAATAAAGCCGTTTTATTATGGAGAACAAATTTTAATAATAATTAATTTAATAATAAATATGAATAGACATACCCTGTGTTATTAGAGATCTGACCGAATTGTGTTTTAATTCAAAACACTTCGATACGTGTGTGCTATTTAATTGTTAAGTTTATAAAGTAGTAGAAAAAATGTGCATGATATTTTTACTTCGTTATCAGGTCATTCAGTTGTTTTTACTCTATAACTGACCGTGTTTATTTAGAATAGTGTGTAGGTACTGGTTGCGCAACATGGAAGTGCAGGGTATTCTCGGTTCTGGCTGTTTAAAAGGATTAAAAAGAAAGTCCAATCTAGTTATGTTTTAAATAGAATTAATATAACAGGAATGATACCACGTCACTTGTTATTTGTTGGGGTCTGATCGGTTTGTTTAGTTTCTTGCAGGAGTGAGTAGAACTAAATTTTGCGCGTAATGTGTGCGTAAAAGCTTAACTTTTGGAAGGTTTCGTTCTGTTCTTTGCACATTATATTTTAGAAATGGTTATAAACTATAATAACACTGAATTAAAGTTAATGTCTTAACCTATGTGTGATCTCTCCAGGCCGCGCTGCCTCCCAGTTGTTTATATCTTTAGTTGGATTTGCGTTTTAAGACTCTGGGGAGAGAAGCAGAAATAAAACTCTGTATGTGTCCCAAATTTCTCCAGAGGAAAAAAACCCTCAGGATCACAGATATCTGTAAACAGCGTCTGTTCAACATCATTTAACCATGTTGGCCTACATGTTTTCAGTTTGGGTAGGATATGGCAGAAAAAGGGGGCGAGCGCTCATAATGTCCCCGGAGCCAATCAGAGGCCTCCGCGCTTTCTGGGAACAGGAAGCGCAAATGACCGACATTCTGAAGGAACCATTCATTACTTTCAAACATGTTATTGGGGGACTGAGATCGTAACCTCGGGGCTAATTATTGGGGCTTTGCAGAGCTGCAGAAAAACACAGCATTTCTGATTTCCTGGCGCTTTGGCAGGACTGTCTAATCAAACAGTCGAACATCTGCTGGAACAATATGTGCAGCAGGCCTGCCTCCAATTCACCTGTTTCACTCTCAGCTCATGAAAACACTCAAAGTTTCCTGTCACAGCTTTAATCAAAACATTTTCTACCAATGTGAGATTTCTGAAGTAATGATGTTTTCTACAGATTTCAGTCAAGCTGGAAAAAAAAAACGATTTTGCTTATATATCCAATTTAAACATAGTAAAACTTATTTTGAGGACATCTGGAGATATGTTTTATAGGCCTTGGTTATTTTTAATGAGCATAGTTTAAACACAGTCTAGTCTTTGAAGTCATGAATGAATTTTGCACGATTGTCTCGAGTCTATGCGCTTAAATTATATTGAACAGTTTTCAAATCCTCTGTTCTTATTATTTCCATCCTCTGCGCCTGTGTCAGCAGGAGATAACACATGTGTTTTGCAAAATATGCTGCTTTTCTTTTTCTGTAAACTGAGCTCAGGCTATCACTTTGGAGTGGGTCATTGGTATTTCCTCTTGGAAAGGTTGCAACGAAACCATGAACCTTTTATTCCAAAGACAAAACAATGAGCAAACGCTCTGTCAGGCTGCATCAGGAGAAGCTGAGGCCTGAAGCTGAAGTGTCGCGTGATGAGAGATTTTTTACAAGTTTTGGTGAATGTGTCAGCCAGCGTGCAGACAAACCTCCAGACTGGACGGAGAGCTGCAAGCGCACAAGAGCTGCCAACTAATTACCTGCCAGAAACCCCCGCTCATGAGAGGGAGATCCCCGGATTGTACTTATTACCTCTTCGGGATTCACTCACTGTTTCGTGGTGGCTGTTAAAAAAATACAATTCTACACTTTGGCCTTTTCTTATTCTGAAAAACACAAACTCATATAATAGATCACATTATTTACATCTGTCAGGCATTTGCCAACTATCTGCCGAGCCAGAGAGCATCAGATGTAATACATTGGGAAAGAAAATACGTCTTATTGCTTTTATTGAATTGTTTAGCCCGGAATCCTGAAAGGAATCTTAGGTTACTGGATACGTGATCTATTGTTTAGTTCTCTCCAGTGACTTGTAAGCAGCTAGGCGCGTCCAAAAAAACTTCAAAACTAAGCTCCACATATACATCTTGCCACAAGGCCCTCATATAAATCTCAGGCTGAGGGGGACGTGACTGCTGATAGACGAGCAGGAGGAAAACAGCAGAACTGCCATTTTTTAAAAGATGCACACGAGTGTGTGTGTAACGCGACATTTAGTTTAACGTCTTGTAACAAATGTTCATCGAGGATTTGTCACTCATGTCGAGTTGGCCCTCTGTTTGCAGATAACTCAGCTGAAGATCGAGAACAACCCGTTTGCAAAAGGTTTCCGTGGAAGCGACGACATGGAGCTGCACAGGATGTCCAGGATGCAAAGGTATAGAATGTTAAATGCATTTGGAAATCTTAGTAAACAATTCACATCTTTACATGCATGTCGTGTATTCTGTCACCTTCTTACTCATGGATGAAATTATAATGAAAATAAGTCTGGGGAGACCCTAAAACCCTTCGAGAAGCCTCGGGGCTTCCCGCTCTCCACTTTGAGAACCCTTGCTTTAATTGATGCTGGCCTGGGCTAAATGGAGACACTGACACAAACTCAGTGATCCGTCAATTAGACGGGCATGAACTGACAGTGTCCCTTAACAAGCCCCACTTTAATCCCCCAGTCACCCCAGTGTAAGCCAGTTATGAGTGTTACTTTCACTGATGTAAGTGTAGCTCTTGATCCTCGGCCAGTTTTCATGCCGAAGACTTTTATGGTCGATTTGGAAGAACCTCTGAAACACGACTGCAACATCTCCTTTCCACACTCGTTCTATACCAGGATGTTCCAACAGCTTGTGTGTCTGCTGTGTGTGTGTGTGTACGCGTGCGCACACTAAACCGGTGGTATCGTTTGGTCCGGCAGCCAAGGCAGTACACAACCACATTGCTCTCCCTCTCTCTCTGTGTTATTCAGTCCAGATGAGGGATGGAGTCCATACTGCGCGGAAAACACTTTTTCAAAGGACAAAATCTGGTTTCTTAACTTACAGCCCCCCCCCCATCCCGATCCCCATTTGGGCGGCCAATACAGAGGTTGTGTGTGCGTGTATTCAAATGCAGAAATCCCATATCGTACCACACTGGAAAAGCTGCTTGGCATGTCCACAAGGTGCTAAAACCCTGCTTCCTTCCCATAACCTTTCAGTCTGAGCCACAGTCAGAATAAAGAGCTTTCTGTAATTAAGCATTTCAGATTAACGTCATGATTTATGCTGCTGAGAAAAATCCCCGGACGATCGTTCTGCCTCTACCTCCTTTAACAAACTGTGCGCCTGATTGTATCAGACGCACGTTAAGTTACTTTAAGTAGGTGCGTGCCACAAGATAATACGACATTTTAAGTGAAATGAATTTCACCTATCAAAACCTGTGAAAAGATGGAGGCTGCCGGGAGGCCAAACCACACCATCAGTCTTCTGCGCCATTGTCCGCCCCAGCCAAAGTACAGTAAGCCGTGGACGTCTGCTCTTGGTTACAGCTTTTCTGAGGGGAGGCTTATTGCAAAACCGGGTCGCTGTTTCGACTGAAGCGATCCCTGAAATCAAAGGCCCAAAAGTAGCAAAATGATCTATTGATGGATGCGGTGGATTAACGGGAGTGAAAAACGCTTTCACCGAAGAGGAGCATCTCACTCCTGTGTATCCTGAGTCTGTGGGATTCACAGCACAGTTGAATAGAATACTTTTTGGAATTTCAGGAAATCTGAAATATGCACCATCTATAGTGTTTCAGCATCTATAGCAGGGGTCTCAGACTTGTGGGCCAAATGCGGCCAGCTGGACCGTAGTTTGCGGCCCCTGCCTGTAATGGGTGGATGAAGGACCCAATTAAACTCAATCTCACAGCCTGCATTGTCAACATTCAAGCTCACGAAGACAAGGGTGGCCAAGCACGCTACCGCTAGACCAGCGGAGCAAAGAGAGTTTGAACTGGGCCCGAGGGACTTTAGGGAAGACACAGTTAGAGGAGGCGTTAGGGTTGTGTGAGAATGACAAGACGAATTGAACGCACCTACCTCTAGTGTCACCAACCTGGTGCCTCAACCCACGACACCCAACGGCCGACACCCTACGCTACCCTACCCTACCCATGACACCCAACCGCCGACACCCTACCCTACCCTAAGACAAACAGTCCAACTAGGTGTCCAACCAACCATCCACAAGTGGGATTCGAACCCGCCAACCCTCAGATCCACAGGCATGCCACTGATACCTCCGAGCTACTTGCCCACTTTCGTTCTTGGTGAAATTGCTCATCTCATTCTCACACAAACCCTAACGCCAACCTTAGATCTAGCAGTAAAAATCCTAACCGACCGACCGACCGACCGACAAGCCACCACCTGGATTCGAACCGGCCAACCTGGGATCCCCAGGCCTAGTGCTCTACCACTGAGCTATCCGGCCACTGTTGCGCCAGGTTAAATTCGTCTTGTCATTCTCACACAAACCCTAACGCCAACCTTAGATCTAGCAGTAAAAATCCTAACCAACCGACAATCCACAACTTGGATTTGAACCCACCAACCTCTGGGATCTACCACTGAGCAATCCAGCCTTTAATTCAAAGAATCAGTGCAGAGTTTAAAGTTGTTTGTACGTTTAGAGCAGGGGTCTCAGACTGGGGGTCTATAATGATCTATAATGAGTGTGTCTACATGTCCACAGCACCAAGGAGTATCCTGTGGTGCCACGCAGCACAGTGCGACAGAGAGTGGGCTCCAGCCAGAGTCCGTTCAGCGGGGAGGTCCAGGCCATGGGCACCCCGAGCACCCTGAGCTCCCAGTACTCCCAGTGCGAGAATGGGGTCACTAGCACCTCACAGGATATGTTGCCCCAGTCGGGTTCCTACCCCCTGCCCCATGAGCACGGCCAGGAGTTCCACTGCATCAAGAGGAAAGGTAAGGTTTTCTGTTACACTTCATGATTAGAAGAGTAGCGATGTATTCATTTTGGTGATAATAAATACGGTATTATTCTAAAGGGACATGTGACTGCACACTAACTGTGTCCTTCTCCTTGCAGTGGAGGACGACTGTCACCCCAGTGAGCACAGCTATAAGAAAGCCTACCCGGAGAGCTCGTCCAGTGAGGAGGACCATTACTACCGCCCCGTCAGCTACGCCCAGAGCCTTGGCCTGGCCGGGGGACCCTACCGCAGTGAGTCCAGCCAACGGCAGGCCTGCATGTACGCCAGCGCATCACAGGGAGCCGAGGCCGTTCCCAGTTTGGAGGATATCAGCTGCAACACCTGGGCCAGTGTGTCGCCCTACGGGAGTTGCTCCGTCGCCACCATGCAGCCGATGGAGAGGCTGCCCTACCAGCACTTCTCCGCTCACTTCACCTCAGGATCACTGGTGTCCAGACTTGGCGGAGTTGGGGGCCACGCCTCACCACAGCTGGGCGACGGCCACCACGCGGCCATGTACCAGAGCTCCATGACCCACCAGACTCTGGGCCGCCAGTGCAGCCCCGGTGCTGGGATCCAGTCACCGACATCCGGCCTACAGGGAAACGAGTACCTCTATACGCATGGCATCCCACGTACATTATCCCCACACCAGTACCACACTGTGCATAGCGTCAGCATCATGCCAGAGTGGAACGAGAACAGCTAAGAGCGCTCACTTGCTGTCGATGGGTGAAAAGCAGAAAAAGGACCAAAGTGAGGCGGTGGGTTTTTGATGGATTCATATTTATATTTTTTGGAGATGCTGTCCATCTTAATGAGATCAGTGTTGGCTCACTGACGGCCGTGGATATTTGTTCAGTGTTCAGTGTTGACTAGGAGCGTCTTCTTACTTAACATGTTGTGACAGTATCTGCACTTATAAGAAAATGACAGAAGCACGAAGGAGCTGAAGGACCAGAACTGAACACAGACTTGTCAAGTGCAGACAAACGCAGACACTTATCAGGAGAAAAGGCTTCAGATGCTTTTCCAGTCGTCCTTAGATTGTGTCTTTATGCAGTTTTTTTTTTCAGAGACAAGGGAATATGTTGAATATCATTTTTGAAGTACAAAACTCCTATTTTGTACTTATGTCCCAAATTCATGTAAAAAAAAAGGAACATTGTCTTCTGTCACATTAGCTTGATTTCTCCTTTCTTTTTACGTTTTTGTAGTTTACATCTTACTTTGTAGTAACGTTGCTATGAGTTGTTTTGTTTCTTTAATGAATAAGCAAATGAGGGCGTTTGTTGCGGCTCGTTGGTGAATTTTCTCGCTCTTAAATCTGTTAGTAGGGTCATTTGGTTTCCTGCTGCAGGGCACGTCAAATAAACTGAAGGCTGCAGAACATAGGCAACATAGGCAAGTAAGATAATTACCTGCAACTGCATAGACAATATCATGAACATGAGCCTAAAATAGAGAAAACCTGGTGATCCAGTAATTGCAGTAATGAGGTAATATAACAGTTAGTTTGCAAGTCCAGTCAAGAGTCAAACTGAATTATTTTTTCACCTGCCATCAAATATACATACAAGGTGTGCAATATATAATTCCAGATCTTAATTAAGTAGCAGAATACAATTTCTAAAAACCAAGAAAAAGAAAGTATTATTCGAAATACGTCTCCACAAAAACCAGTCCAATCTTACTGTAGGTGCGGGTTCAAATCTCTTCCTGGCCCTGGTCTGGTTTTCTAGTTTTCTAGTTTAGTGGAAACAAACTTCATGGGAAACAGCCACGTGAAAAAATCCAAAATTTACTTTCTAATTTTTGTTGTTTACACAAGGAAAGTTCTAGTGAGGGAGAAATTCCTTTTGTATTATTTGGATTGTTTTCTTTAACACACTCCACTTCACAAAAACAGAAACATCGTCCATCCCTCAGAGGGAATTTACTGTTAATTGCTCCGGATCGTCATTTTTAACGTGTAGACATAAATTCAGCATCACAGGTCGATGACGATGTTTGTGTCTAAACCACCGTCAAATATTTTGTCGTGTTTCAGCCCTGCAGTTTTGTGAAGGAGATTTAATTTCCACCTTTGATTATGTGCTCCATGCAGTCTCATGTTGTACCCAGTGAATGTGTGTGCTCTCACATTTGAAGTATTAACCCTCAAAATGGCACTTCTCCAACCATCTAACTGAATTGACATGTCAAGTAGCAGTTGGACACCAAGTAGAATGTAAATCTGAAAACTAAATTTACTCCACACGCTTAAGCAGCGGTCGGGTTCACCGTACAACTGAGTGTATGTTAGAGGTATGTTTTTTCATGTGGACAAATGCAAAGTTTTTAAAGGCTAGTAGTCATTAGAATGTTATTTGTCAATAGTATTTATTTTTCAACTAAGTACATCAGTCAGCTTCTGCATGTATTAATGATAGAAGGTCCAATTTCTTTTTTTTATAGCCAGTTTTTTTATGATTGTTTATAGGATTTTCTAATCATACTTATATAGAAAACAGGAGATTGCTAGACAGCCATCAACAGGTATCAAAATAAAATTAAACCACGTGAATAACTTTGTAAATAAACATGTACATAACAGAATACCTGCAATAAATTCAAAAACAATAGCACATTGTTCTTTTTGTCTTATTGTCCAGGGGAATTGCTGTGTTTTGATATCTAACATTCTCGTGCACGTGAAATCATATCTTTATCTCGCATTGAAGGTGGTGACCTCACATTATCTATCTTCAGCCAGAGCAGAAGTTGAATCAGAAGACCAGCAGGACCTTTTTTAAATATTGCAGTTTATAGTAAACCAGTTTCTATGCGACAGGCACACATTTGCATCACATTTCCCCAGATGTGCATTAAATGCAGCTGTTTGCAGTACAGCTACACTTCATAGAATCCCAACTGTCTCTTGGGGTGTATTTTTCACATTTCTATTAGTAGCCCATAGCAGGGTTTTCACAACATGTCACAGAGTCATTTAAAATACTATAACACTTTCGTAGTAGTCAAAATATGAGACTGCAATACACTCTTGAACCAGCTCCTGTCTCTTAGGTCTGTTTACGGACACCTCTGCAGATTTGAACAATATGGCTCATCTCAGAAAATCGTCTGCTCCCCTTCCCCCTTTACTTGACCCGTACAGTTCCTTGGTTTCTTCTTCTGTTTGTCTTTCACTGTTCCACCCATCCCCTCTGCTTCATCAGCTCCTTTTACTCCCCTTCTATCCTGCTCCCAATCCCTCCATCATCCCCTCCGCTCTCCCTCTCCACCATCCCGTGGCCAAACACACTGACCCAGACTCCCCAGCCTGCTTTGATGTGAGTGATGTGACCCCTGCGCTCCAGATGCCCCTGTACACCTCCAGTCTTATCCTCTCCGAGCGCCGGCACAGCCCACAGAGAGAGAGCCGGTCATTAACCCCATACAACCCGGGCCTCCCATCCACTGCTTAAACACATGATGTATCACAACACCCGGCCCCAAGGCATCTCCCCCGGATTCACCCAAACATGCATGCGTGGGCGAGGGGCCGATGATGCAATAGGCTCTTTAAACATTTAAAGAACGGGTCAGCTTTTCAAAGGGAGGAGCGGGAACCTTTGGCCACCGCTTCAGTTATCATAGTCAGCAGTTGAAAGTCTGGTGATATGTCAGGGGGAAAACAAATGAATGTCTAATGAAGGGAAAGCCGGGATGATGAATGAAACTTCACACAGGTACATCTTTGGTTTATTTGGATTATGAGTGTATATCTTTGCCATACTTGGAATGATATGGATAGATAGGAGGAAAAGAAGTGATTTAATAACGTAGAAAAAATATGCCTCTAAAGAAATTGATTACTACAACTACACTACACTAGAATGCAAACTGAACCCAAGTCCTTCCAATGACATCAAGAAGCTTTCTGCAAATGATTTTTCCCTTTATGGAGAGATTGTTTTGTTTCTTCAGCATAAGGGAAATTAAAACATGTCATCTCAGAGTAATGATGAGTCATGATCTCAGTCAACCTTAAATCTGAAACCTAAACAAGTCGTAGTCGGGGTGCCCCACATGACAAAGGAGAAGAGAGCAAGAACAAGAGCATTCCTAGGGGCAGAAAAACGAGGGAGGGGATTACTTTATTAAGATGTACTGAAACACAGATCACCACAGATGGATGAGCCCCCCGAACAAAGAGGGGTTTCACAAAATCAAATCCATCTCCTGCAGGAGTCACAAACATCTGTTTGAAAAGTCAAAGTAATACAACTGTAGGTCTTTCATTAGAAGCTGGGAGCCCCCTTTGAAAACCTTCAGATAACAGGCTAAGGCATCAATGTCAGACCACTCATTCTTGGCTGGAAAAGACAAAAGACCGGAGTGGACAACAAGGTGATTTCTTCTTATAAGCAAAGATTGGGATTCTCCAAGCTGTTCTAATAGAGAAGTGCCATTCTTGGCCTCAATCAACAGAACATTTGGACCATCCTCACGAGGAGGCAAACGCTCATATTGCTCTTGCCGAGAGACGTTTCTTGACACGTTCCCAGTACAGATGTTTGATTCCCGGCCTGACGCTTGTTGAAGGATGGCCGTGGAGGACGGTCTGGAATTAGGGGAGTCCTCCATCAGATAACACATTTTCTGGTTCATGTAAAACTGCCCACCACATCAACGGAGGCATGCATCACCGCGATGTGAAATCTACGCCTGTGCACGGCAGACAGTTTTTACCTCCAAGGCTTGGGACAGGAGCGCTGAAATGGGAGCACAGACCTTTCCATCTCCCACCATTCGGTCTTTCAGCACCACTCCTGGCCAGAGTCTTGAAAAGAGAGTGGGAGGAGAAGGGGGAGGGCGAGGAGGGTCCAGGGGAAGAGGCAGACAGGGATGGGGCAGTGTTGATAGGGTGAGAACGAGGGAGAGTCTCAAAGTTTGAACTGCTGCCTGTGCACGTTTCTACATACTGTATGTTTGAATGGATATTTGTCCTCCATGTTAAATCTTAAAACATATGGTCAAATTTTCCAGACGATAATATAATTCAGCAACGCCAACGCCGTCCTTATGGATCACTAACAGGCTCCCTGCTTTAAAATAAAATAAACATTTCAAAAAAGTACAAATTCGATTTAATGACATATCCTGTGAACTTAAGTTATGAGGAGAATTTTAGTATAATGCCATTTAATTCACCACAGAAAGGATCTAAAAAGTTGGATCATCACCATCTAAAAAGAAGCAGAACTCAAATTGTATAATCTGATCATTGACACAAGAGCCATAATTCTGTTCTGTCTCACTATATTTTTTAATTCTTTCTGTGATTTAGTGAGTGATATTAACCCATTGTTTCAATATCTGATCTTAATCTGACTGATCAAGATCCCTGAATCGGTAAAAGTTGAAGGAACTAACAACGTGACAGAGTGCTGAAGACAGAAATGAAAGAGAAGAAAAGGGACAGAGTCTCAACTCACTGACATTTGACAAGAAACAGATGATAATGACGAAAAAAAATAGGGTTTTCATCTCGGGAAATGATTTAGAATTCCTGTGTGATTATGAGCCAAAACAATTTTTTTTTAGCAAAGGAGGAAAAGTCTTTCCATGACAGGTAAATTATGACTGCTCAACAAGTCTTATCCCAAAAGCCAGTTCAGCTGAGTGGTACCAACCAGTTTAGTGCAAAGAACACACATCTATTCATCACTTACACAAATGCACCTCGGTATAGAGACACTTTTTAATCATAGCCCACATTCATCAGGATTTGATGTTAACGTGATATTTTCGTCAGATAAAAAAAAGGATTGACTCTGCCGCAATGACAGGCCATTTTTAACCAGAGGCTGCTCTCAGCTCTCCGTGGAAGATAACCAAGATTGAGGGAAATTATAGCATTTGCTCAGTAAAACCATCATATCGGATTTGAATGGACGGTTAAGAAGTACCATCCATCCTTGTCATGGGGAGACTGGGCAGGGTAGACCGTAAGCGTTTCAATGTCAGAGCCGGGCCCAGCTGCAAAATGGCCTCCAGAGTTTCTCATAATTGGAGCTGATAAGGCACCGCGGCCAGGCCCTCTCCATTCCTCACTCAGTCTGTGGGAATCACAGGTACAGACTGTCAGTAGGAGGCTATCCCTCCTCTCTTCCACCTGGGTAGTTTCCCATATGGAACACATTTGGACTTGTGTCAGTCCTTTGAGATCCGGCTGCTTTGTTTCAATATAAACCTCTCTATCTGCTTTCACCTGCAGTCACACAAAAACTGAAACACTGAAAGGAAATAAAAGACCAAGACTTTACAGTAGCTGAAATCAGAACGATTTAATGATTCGTTTATTTGAAGAAAGAAACCACATCTATCCATCCATTCCTCCACCTGTCCTTCCCTCTGTTTTCTTTTTCGACCAAACACGGCAGCCACACTGCACAGTCCCAAATCGATCCTGCGATCTCGGGGAAACAAGGTCGCGTGAACACCGATCACACCTAATCCAATACCAGCAGGACAGTCAGTGGGCGTGAATAACCTGGTCGTACAAAGCTGTCGATTGAGCAGCGCTGCAACAGGAGCGTACCACACTCTCTCATGCAAAAACTGTGCCGCGCATTAAGCGCCAGCTATGGGATACCCCTGCCCAAGATGGCAGCCGCGGCTCTATAGGAGTACTCAGCAGGGAGCTCTGTAACTGCTGGGGGGATCAATACCAGGCCTACAGAGTAACTGAGCCTAGGGGCAGAGCGGCAACAGCCCCCCCGACCCCTCTGTGTCTTTGGAGACGGAGTGCCAACGCAGCAGGTCAATATGTCTAGAGGCAGCAGTATGGGGCCATCACATGTTGGGACAGCGGGTTGACCTATCATGCGTGTCACAGCCAGTCTCCGGGTGGTTTTGTCAAATTCGGAACTTTAATCGCATCAAATCTTTCAGATCCTGAATCATTTCTTAGATCTAATGAAATGTGTCCATTGGTTATAGTTACTTCTTTCATCCATGGTCAGTTTATTAAAAAAAAAAAATTCCATTGATTTAAATAATTCAGTTTGATTATATCGTCTTTAATGGTGTCGACAGCATAACTGCTACATTACAAGGTGGCAGTAGAGTGTCTTATGGGATTCCAACAGTTTTGCTTTGGAAACGTAAAGACAGCCGACTTGAGCAGAGAATATCAGAGATATCGGCTTTTTCTATTAACACCAGTTCCAGATCAATAAACGTTACTCTCCTGAGGCCCTCTTAGCGGTCTGCGGCAGGGTATCGATCTCCCTAAATGCAGGTGTCTGCATGTTGCTCTTCGAGAGACACTGTGGCCTGTCTGTGTGCCAGTAAGTACCCACCCTCCCCAACCCCCCCACCCCCTCTTGCCCTCAGCTCTCACTCTCTCTCTCCCTCGCCACCCAAGCTAAGCAGCCAGCGTAGCGCCTCCGCAGAGGCCGATGTGTGACTTGATGCCATCAATAAAACCATCATCCGAGATGGACTTCCATCGCGCCCGGCGCAGCTACCCAGGCCCTCTGCCATGAATCACCTTGATCGAGGCAGGCCCTCGAGGAGACAAACACTCAATATCTCACCAGTAGGTTTTCTCAGATCCATACTGGTTCATGTTTCTGCTTTTCTTTCTGCTCCCACCCCCTCTCCCCTCCACCTCCCACCCCCGCTTCAGCTTTGTACTCCATGTCTTTGGGGCTCTGGGTTAGTCAGCAGCGGCACTCACCACATCAGGGCAGAGCGGGGTTTAAAAATGACTGGGGTTAAAAGTGAGCCGTGGATGAATGACAGGTGAAAGTCACGCAGAGATGATTTACTCCTGAGTGGAATAAAACGTGGATGCAGAGGCTGTCGCATCGAGAAAGGTCTGAAAAGTGGGACGGTCGAGCGGAGGAAGTTCAGAGCTGGAAAAGGTGCACGGCAGGAAGACTGAGACTTGGCTTCAGACGTTTGTGTCTGTGAATCAGCTGTTCTGTTTTTATCTTTCTCCTGACAGGTTGTTTGGTTTGTGTAACAGCTTATTATCTACACATGTGACAAAGGTCACACCGTGTGTGTGTGTGCGTGCGTGTGTGAGGGAGAGAGAGAGAGAGTGCTTGGTGTGTGTGCTTTGAGCTAGACTGTGATATCGTGTAGGTGGTCGTCTTTCTCACACTTGAAAAACAAACTACCAAACAAGTCCTTTGTCTCTTTTGTAAGATCAGACCTTAGTCAATGAAAGAACATATTCGCTTTCACAGGATTAATGACAATTTCTTGGGCAAGCACCTCTTTAGTCGATTAATTTCCAAGTTGAAAGCTTTGCTCAACACTTGACATGTGACAGTAACAGTATGGAAGACACCCCACGGCCTCGTATCTAAACGGAGGGCTTTATCACGACGGATGAGTCTGAAAGGACGCTAAATGGCTAAACTGCCTGATAGGACACGCGGGACAGACACCAGCCATGATAGCAAAGTCCTTAAAATGCACACACACACACACACACGACTGTAATCTCCAAGTGTCATTTACATTATAATCTAAACTGGCCTTGCTAATACATGAGTCACTGGTTTTCGTGCTGCAAGTGACCAAACAAGTCACCGCTGAAGACTCTTGGAAGAATCGTGAAAAATTAAGTGCGGCAAACGTGGAATTCGGTGACTCAGTTACCGCCATTAAAGTCTCGGTTTAAGTATGATGTTACACAAGTTTCCATCATAGTCACTGCTATGTCTATGTATACCTTTGCTGCTGTAGTTTATACAATCCTTTCGTCCTTCCAAGATCCACACTGCAGAAAGGTAACCTACTTCTGCAGCGTTGGAGCTCTCAGGGAGAGAACCGCCGCTGCCGGCGATGGTCCAGAACGTAGCTGAGATTGATGAGTGTGTGACAGCACTCTCCCTTTACTCTTTCTATGGGAGGCTCGCACTGAGCTGCAGTGTGTGTGTGTGTGTGTGTGTATAAACTCACCCAGAGGGACTCCAGGCTTGGGGGAGATAAAGACCTCTCCTAAAATGTAAACATTCTCTGAAGTGGCGAGCGGGGCAGCTGTAGACGCACTCACTCACACACACACACACACACACACACACACATTTAGAGAAATGCAAACCCAAGGTCAAGGTTAAGCGTTCCACTCTTTCAGAGCTCACTTTCCCTCTTGACCCTCCGTCTCGCGGTTGGATCTGTTCTGAAGTTCAAGCGCCGAAACGGGGGCCACTCTGGCGAAAAGTAAAACAGAGAGAAAGTGTAAAGAGCGATGGAACATGTGGTCCCACTGGCACAATATGACACGTAAAAAAAAATCCAATTACACACTGACTACTTTAGCACATTGTGTTAAAACACTAATGTGACAGGATGTGGCAGATATTAGGAACTAAAAAATGAATAACTGGGTTTCAGGTGCAGGTGGATGAGGTGAGGATATGAGGTGCGTTCGCCAAATTCATTTCTGTACAGCACTGCAATTATTGATGAGGACATTCTTTTCCAGGGCATCACATCCCAAATTATTAACAAAATCTCCCAAAATAAGATGATAACTAACAAGATATTTTCCCAGGGTTGGTGGTGTAGCACAAATTTGAAACATTTCTTTTTCAGCTTTTCAAGATCCACAGACTTCTGAAGAACTGCAAAGATAAAGTGTAACTGTAAAGTGTGTTTATTTCCCACGGATCAAACTTCTGCCTTAGATTAATATTAAAGCCTGAACACGACCAGAACTGTAATGAAGCAGGGAGGACATAGGTCAGCTTCAAAAGGACAATCATCGAGGCTCAGTGGAGTGTAAATTCATTGAGCTTTTCCTGTCTTCCTGACCCCTCAAAGCACTTTACGGCATCAGCCGCATTCACCCATTCATGCATTCATTCATACAGGTCTCCTACACAAAGTGCTTTTTCCTACAACACCATTCATAGACTGTCTTCACATGCACGTCTGTCAGGGGCAGGTTGAGGTTCAGTATCTTGCCCAAGGACGCTTCAGAATGCAGACTGGTGGAGACAAGAATCGGACCGCCTTTTGGTTGGTGGGAAACCCTCTCTGCCAACGTGTTTGCGCAATACAAGAAATGAAAATAGGGAGAATACTTAAAGAGTCTGAAATCAGTAGTTGACATAAAAACACGTCATCTTGATAAAAGCATCCGAATACACTGAGGCACAAATGTGCACGATACAAATCATCCAGACGTTTGTAGGTGTGGCATTACCAAGGTGATGTTTGTGTGTACAGGATAACACACTTAACAAGTACTTAACAAAGTACCTTCTGCCACGACGAGAGTGCTCAGTGAGAAATAATGGGGGACGTGGGTTGGGGGCAGGAACTGTGGGTAATCTTCGCTTGAGTCCATCTTTATTATCTTGGTCAACAGACAGAAGTGGATCCTGGAGTAAAAATACCCGAGCCTGCTTCTCATCAGAGTGATGCTCTTATCTGACATCTGAAATACATTCAGCTTCAGGATGAGCGGGCGCATGATGAATGGAGCGACGGCTGGGATGTGTCCGCTGAATTCATACAAGGTGTACGCATAAATACATCTCTGGATGTTCGTGAGCAGTCATTTTTCTAATATGGCTCCTGAATTTTATGTTATAGTCAACTGGAAATATTTTTTTTAAATTCCTCAGATATTTTACTGAAGTACCTGATGAATTATAGAACTTGTTTCATTTTTTTTTTTTTGTTTTTATAAATTTGAGTGTTGGATTGGATTTGTAGTCAAAGATTTTAAACACTTACATTACAGAGAGAAATTGAGAGATTTTAGTGTGCCAAAAATATTTACTTGATTATAAATGATAATGAAACTATCAGAATTTACTATATAAATTTGGTTGTTGTATATACAAAAAGAAATTATTCTTCTGTCTGTCAGACGTAGTGAAAGTCTTGGGAGCCATCATCTCCATCATCTTCCAAGTGCAACAGATATCAATCCAGCACAGGCAGAGGACAGGGAGGAGCATTAGCTGTGTTTCAGGATGACAAAGTGAGAAATTGCTGCTTGCAGTCGACAGCAGTTCCACTCTGGTGGGCTATTGATTTGTTCCCCAGTTTTTCTAGGGCCGGGGACACTCTGCGGCCCCCGGTGCCACTCTCTCGTCCTCCTCTGGGGACGCGGGATGAGAGGACGTCGCCACCGAACAAGTAACTGAAATGTGTGGCAAATCGTTCAGGGAAACACCTCCAGAGATGGCTGTCCTTGTTTATAAACTGAGACAATGGCCCTCTTTGTTTTTCTAAGCCGCCTCTGAGCTGCTCGGGGATGTGAACACTTGCTTTGAGTCGGTCAAGTGAAAAGAGGAAGACAAGAAATACGAAAAACAAGTGGGGCGGGCGGGAGGGAGGAAAACTGAAAAATGCAGTAAGTGCAGCACACTGTGAGGAAGAGTCAGTGACAGGCAAATAACTTTCTGTGATGAAGAGCACCTCTATACTTTGAGAAGTTAGAGGTTTGGACTGTGTATCATCCTTGAGTCAGTGAATTATTAGGACAGACATCACGATAAATTAATAACACACCGAAGCCTCAGGAGTGACACAATGAGTTGTTTTTATAGTTGTTCTCCAGCTTCCTGTTGCTTTGTAATATTTATTGGAGAAAGCCAAAGCTCCAGAGCATTTCCTAAACCTGCAGATACAAATGTCAAAACTATGGCAAGCCATTGCTTCCACTTTTTTAAAAAATTAAAAAGCCAGGAACCTTCTCAAAATAACGATCAATAACTTGAACTAATAACCTACTGTCTCATAATATTGACTTAGTATCTGAAAAAGACAACTTCCTACTCTCATCATTTTGATCTCCTTTTATTTCTTTCACTGGCAGGAATGGGTTTCCTTACACAACTGTCTACAGATCAGAAATGGTCAGAATTTCTATTTGTAATCAAGTTCCACAAATTTTTATCAAATTATTGAAAATTAACTGAAGTAACCCCATTGTTTACCTTTTAAATGCACCATCTCATGATCAGAGCATTGCTGCTGAAACTACAGATAAAGCAGTGTTTGTAATTGTTGTCTAATTTCTTCAGCCCTAAATTCATTTACAGGCCCGATCGTCGGTGTTTCGCCGTCACAAGCAGCCAAACAGCAGCGTGAGGGCATTAAGGCACCACCGCGAGCAGACGGTCGGGCGGCAGATAAAGACGACTCTATTAGTCTCGGCTCAATGTGCCACTCTGATTTCTTTCTACTTCCTAATTGGCCGGCTTCTGTGGGCTTGGCGGCCATATTTCAGTTTAAAGGAGAAGGCTCCATGGGTCACGGGAATAAAGAGACCCATTTGACAGGTCAGCAGGCTGATGTCTACAGCGTAGTCTTGGGTCAAAGGTCAAACTAACATCAAGATAGGCTGTGGCAGTGTGGGTCAGCTCCTACACCAGAGAGCCCAGTAAGTAAGTCTGCAGACAGACTGGAATGTTGTACCTAAAAACTGCTCAGTGTGAACCACAGTCCTCGTCAAGGCTCAGTGAAGTTTTTCAAACTGACAAATTGAAACTTTACGGGTTTGAACTTCATGCCCAGCACCTGTAATGTGCATCATAGTTGATGATTGTCGAATTCATGACCTTGAAAACACAAAATCCTCACAATCCTAAAATACTGAAAATTCTAATTGTGCTAATTCAACAGAAATTTGGCAAAAAAAAAAAAAAAACATGACCCGTCTGTTCCGAGCAGCCTAAACATCATTTGCTGTCATCCCACTTTTTATTACCCAAGCTTAAGCATTCATTTAGACAAAGATAAATCAGCGTTTGGTGCTGACACACACAAGATGTACAGGGCTTTAACTGTATCACTGCAGGAGGCAGGCAGCTGATAAGTTGTGTACTGCTCCGTCTCACGGGTATAATACCAAACATTCGATTTTAATGCACCATAAAACAAAAACGAACAAGCGTCAGTAAGATATGGGGGTGGGGTTCTGTGTTTCTGACATTACGAGGAAAGGACCACAAAAATAACTAAAGTAATCCAATTATGAGTAATCCACGAATCGCTGTTGTCAGAGGGCTTAACGAACTGACAACAGTCTTTAGGAGGGATTTGGTTTGTACAACAGATCACATTGGAATCAGCACCCTCCTAACTTGATTAGCATTAACGTTCACCTCCAGGAGATGAGTAGCCATTTGCACGCGCACGCACGCACACATACACATGTGCGCACACGCACGGTCGCAGGACAGTCTGCCTGGCACCAGACAGCAGTGCACAGCCAAATGAGATGTGTGAGAGCCCCCTGCTGCCAAGAGACAGACAGGAAGAAGAAACAAACCCTCTCTAATGGAGACATGACATGCTCGCCGGGGCGGAAACTCAAACAAACGATTAATGGGCCATGGAGCCTTCAGTGCAGCAGCGAAAATACGCTCCACTGCTCCCCCTCTCTGCGCTCCCTCGCTCTCGCTCTGTCCCATGTTGGCCGAGGGGGTCGGACATTTCAAGACCCAGGGCTCTACCCCGAGGCGACATGTTTCTGCCACCCCCTTACCCCAATTCTACTGAGGAGCAAGTGAACAACAGAGCATCAGAATCGTTAACAGAGAAGAGCGATTTAGCTGCCGGTGAAACCCCTTCGCTGTTCCTATTCCAAGTTTTGAGCTTCACACCGAAGGATTTTTAACACCCCTGGAAGGCAAAAATATCCAGCTTATCATAAACAAGGGTTTCAAGGAGCAGGAGAAAGAAAAGTTCTGTCCTGTGATCTTCTGGTAAAGAGCAGCTCAGCCTTCAACTGGAGTGACCGAACAATTGTGATGCAGCAGCAAGGGAGATAACACGGCATGGGAAGAGATCCAGAGCAGGGTCCACACAGAGGTGTACACCCCCCCCCCCAAAGGTCCCATCAAATCTCCAGCCACAAGCACGGTGAAGGATGCTCTTTATGTTTGGAAAAGCATAAAGACAACGGGACCAAAGAGTTTTGTGTTTAAATATGTTTCAGCTTCTGTGACCAGATTTGATTTATCTACAGATTTCCAGATTTCATCTCAGCTTTATTGACTGAGAGAATCCAGGAAGTGATGGAGAATGAAGGGAGGAGGAGGGGGGGCTTCCGTGTCTACAGGGTCCATCCTGTCCCGTGGCCGGTGCCATCTCCTCCTTTGTTTTCCTCCCTCCATCTCCTCAAACGCCCCGGCTCGGCAAAGACCAGTGAAAAGCGGAGGGGAAGAAGGGAAGCCCCTTTACGTTCATGTGTTTTGATTAGCAGGTAATGATCTTTGATCTAATGCGCTGACTGGGAAAGTGCGGCTCCCATTGAAATCCGGTGGATGCTTGGCCGACCTGGAGCCAGTGTCACTTCTCGTTAGGGCCTGCAGCTCCGTGACCTCCCTGTTGCCAGTCCCTGCCCCCTCCGCGCAGCATGAGCACCCTGCGTAATGATATCAATAGCAGCAGGGGTGCAATGAATACAAATCCGCGTGCAGAATGTTTGGACAAGAATTCACTCCCAGCCCTCCCTCCTCCTGCCGCCCCACTCACCACTGTTCAACCTCTCTCCCCTACACAAAGAGCCAGGTTAGGCTGTGATCTGGATGCTTGATTTCACACAGAATACTTGGCTACTGCAAAGAACAAATGCCCCCTGCTGGCTGGCTACCACCATATATGTTTCGTAATATCGTTCTTTTTTTAATAGCGTAGTTAACCACGCAGGGCCTGGAAATCCGGTGTGTGGAAATCTGCGTGATCGCGCTGAATTGTTTGAAATTATTCATGCGTGCGACTCGAGCCATTCAAGCTGCAAAGTATATGATAATGACTGTTACATGCCTAATTGAGGGAAAACAGGACTCCATTTATCCAGTTGCATGA